>OZ023223.1:20422552-21622552 GCA_964006125.1 Cryptus viduatorius
GGAAGAGGAAGAGGAAGAGGAAGAGGAAGAGGAAGAGGAAGAGGAAGAGGAAGAGGAAGAGGAAGAGGAAGAGGAAGAGGAAGAGGAAGAGGAAGAGGAAGAGGAAGAGGAAGAGGAAGAGGAAGAGGAAGAGGAAGAGGAAGAGGAAGAGGAAGAGGAAGAGGAAGAGGAAGAGGAAGAGGAAGAGGAAGAGGAAGAGGAAGAGGAAGAGGAAGAGGAAGAGGAAGAGGAAGAGGAAGAGGAAGAGGAAGAGGAAGAGGAAGAGGAAGAGGAAGAGGAAGAGGAAGAGGAAGAGGAAGAGGAAGAGGAAGAGGAAGAGGAAGAGGAAGAGGAAGAGGAAGAGGAAGAGGAAGAGGAAGAGGAAGAGGAAGAGGAAGAGGAAGAGGAAGAGGAAGAGGAAGAAGAGGAAGAGGAAGAGGAGGAGGAAGAGGAAGAGGAAGAGGAAGAGGAAGAGGAAGAGGAAGAGGAAGAGGAAGAGGAAGAGGAAGAGGAAGAGGAAGAGGAAGAGGAAGAGGAAGAGGAAGAGGAAGAGGAAGAGGAAGAGGAAGAGGAAGAGGAAGAGGAAGAGGAAGAGGAAGAGGAAGAGGAAGAGGAAGAGGAAGAGGAAGAGGAAGAGGAAGAGGAAGAGGAAGAGGAAGAGGAAGAGGAAGAGGAAGAGGAAGAGGAAGAGGAAGAGGAGAGGAAGAGGAAGAGGAAGAGGAAGAGGAAGAGGAAGAGGAAGAGATTAGACAAATTTTCGAGTACAACGGCACCGCAAATCTGTATCAATTTCAATTACTCGTTGAGTTTCTTCATCTTCTTTTCTTTAGGTATGACTACTATTCCAAGTTTTTGATATTGTCTGACAAAAAACCGATTGCTAATTTTTATTTCATTTTTTTTATTTTTAAGACACGTCACCATAAGTCCGAAAGACCGGAGAGTAATAGTATTGGAATCGTTGCTGACGCCAACACAGTTCAAAGAAACTTTAGCCAAAGTGATGTTCAGACATTTTGAAATTGGATCTTTGATGCTGCCGCCCACTCATTTGGTGACGATAAGCACACTTGGTAGCAATACGGCTCTTGTGTTAGACGTTGGGTACACAGAGGCTACGCTTATTCCAGTTTTCGAAGGCATAGCCATTCTCAAGGCGTGGCAAGCGCTGCCACTCGCGGCTCAAGATGTTCACAAATAAGTCATTTTTTAAATCAAAATTCCGCGAAATCGCGGAAAATGTTGAATTTAGTCATTTTGATTAATTTGTCAAATAAAAACATTTCAGGCGCCTGAAAAAAGATCTGAAAGATGCATTACCCGCCAATCCAATGCGTTACCCGATGCATTTGGATTTATCGGAAAAATTGATAGAAGACATAAAAGTGAGAACGTGTTTTGTAAAAACGATGGTACGTTCGAAAAAGCCCGGAACCGACGAGGCACCGGTGCCTCCACCGTCGGTAAAATATCCGGGTATAAAAACCTTTCAGATTCCCGGTAAAATTAGAGAAAAGGCTTTCAAACTCTTGAAGGAACATGATAACGATAATCTAAGCTTACCAACGATGATACTCGACGTTATTATCAAGGTAAATATTCATCGATGAAAATCGAATCTCCGATTTGCGAATTTTACGTTGCGATCGGCTTCTACGGGATTTGGAATAAATTTTTTCATTCGCGAAACTCAACGCTTGTATATATTTAACCGAGACGAGAGTTTGCGACAGGATTAATAAAAACAAGACGCGTCGGTCGAAGAAGATGAAGAAAAATATTGAGCAGGGAACGAATATCGAGAGGAATGAGACACCCGAATATCTCAATCCGGATATCGAGTATCGTTACGAACCGGCGTTTCGACAATGTCCTCCACAGACTCGTTCTCACAAATCTTCGGTGTCTTTACGCCGGACGCCACACGTATCATTCACGATCAATTATTTTGGTGAATTTATTGTTGCGAAATTACCGTAAGAATGACGTAGCGAACGTTCCGCAAAGAAGAATTCAAACTTTACGAGTCACGGGAGATCGAGTAAATTAAAATACCAGTTTGATGTTCAAGTGAACGGTCTCTTCGTGCGACTGCAGATAACTCAAATATTTCTATTTCTATTTTTCTCAGCGACGCTTACGGCATTCTGACACGCGGACGATTGCGGGATGAACGTATACAATGAGATAAAGAATACGGAAAAAAAAAGAAAAATTCAAATGAAAAGAAACGAACTCGAGTGAATGAACAAATACTACGCGTGTTGAGAAACTGTCGTGTGTACGTACACGCGAGGGTTCCTCGTCGACGCGGTCTAGTCTCGGATTCCCATTCAGACGCGTCTCACAGTCTCGTTCGGACGCAGCTAAAGCGAGTAAAGGATGTTGGAAGCGCCTCCCTCTTCTTACTGCGTATTAACATTCCGGACAGAGAACCGCGTCCTCGTCTAGTCAATTGAATAGAATACCGAACTCCGCGCAGTAATGTTGAACGGTAATACTACCAGTTTCCGTGTTACTAAACGCATTCCCGAGAGACTCGACAAAGTTATAAAAAACAACTTGACGCTAAACTTTTCGTTGTTTCTACCTTTTTTTTCTATTTTATATATATACTAGAGTTTCCCCGGGCTCGCGCGCTACGCGCGCTCGCTTTTCTTTTATCAACATTATAATAATGCGTAATCACCGCCGCAATTTTTCACCAATGGAGGTCGCCGCCGCTTTTTTTTGTATTTTTACTTAGTCAGTCCCCCTTGAAGGGACTTAGAATATTTTTCCCCTCCCCCCCTCCCCCCCCCCCATTCGCCATTACTCCTTCGACCAAAAATATTCTAAGTCCCCCCTTGAAGGACTTAGAATATTTTGACTTCCCCTCCCACGACCCCCCTTCAGAAAAATATTCTAAGTCCCTCTAAGGGGATTCCCCCCGCCCCCTTCGACCGAAAATATTCTAAGTCCCCCTTAGAGGGACTTAGAATATTTTTCTTTTGCTCCTTAGAGGGACTTAGAATATTTTTTTTTTCCTCCTTAGAGGGACTTAGAATATTTTTCTGATGGGTCTCATATACCGGGTGTCTCATAAGTATGTATCAATTCCTGACACGGCGGCGGCGGCGTCGGCGGCGGAGAGATATATATATATATATCTCTCTATATATATAAAGTTTCCGCCGCTGTCGCCGCCGTGTCAGGAATCGAGGGGAGGGCAAAAATATTCTAAGTCCCTCTAAAGAGGAAAAGAAAAATATTCTAAGTCCCTCTAAAGAGGAAAAGAAAAATATTCTAAGTCCCCCTTAGAGGGACTTAGAATATTTTTAGAATATAAAAGAAAAATATTCTAAGTCCCCCTTAGAGGGACTTAGAATATTTTTCTTAGAATACTTAGAATAAGGGGGACGAAAAGAAAAATATTCTAAGTCCCCCTTAGAGGGACTTAGAATATTTTTCCCTCTAAGGGGGACTTAGAATATTTTAAGAATTTCTAAGTCCCTCTAAGGGGGACTTAGAATATTTTCGGTCGAAGGGGGCGAAGAATATTTTTCTGAAGGGGGGGGGGGGGAGGTCGTGGGAGGGGAAAGTCAAAATATTCTAAGTCCTTCAAGGGGGGACTTAGAATATTTTTGGTCGAAGGAGTAATGGCGAATGGGGGGGGGGGGGGGGGGGAGGGGAAAAATATTCTAAGTCCCTTCAAGGGGGACTGACTAAGTAAAAATACAAAAAAAAAGCGGCGGCGACCTCCATTGGTGAAAAGTTGCGGCGGTGATTAAACATTATTATAATGTTGATAAAAGAAATGCGAGCGCGCGTAACGCGCGAGCCCGGGGAAACTCTAGTATATATATATATATACGAGGATATGGCAAAAAGCGGACGCGGATCGTCGAAGACCGAGAAGAGAAGCCCACCGCGACGAAGGATCTTCCTACCGGCTGCGGAATCGGCGTTCTTTCTCTCGATGGCAAAGACCGATTGCGAGTAGCCGTACGCGATTCATATAGGACATTATACGATGTAGAAAAAAGAGTCATACCAACCGATACACGCAACGGAATTCATCGAGAAAAATCATTCCGACGTATTAACTGTATGTCTCTCTAGTGTATTTAGCGTGAAGACGATGTAATAAAGATTGAAGACGATGTAATAAAGATTGAAGACAATACACGCTTGAGCTTTTACAGAATTATTTATTTTTATTATTAATATATATTTATAATATATTTTATTATATGATTTCGCTTTTGTTTTTTGGCTTTCGTTTCGTGTGGGCTGAAACAGAAAGTAAATTAAAATATAGTAGAAAATTGTAAATAGTGAATTGTAAAAAATTGTAAATAGTAAAATGTAAAAAATTGTAAATAGTGAATTGTAAAAAATTGTATATAGTAAAATGTAGAAAATTGTAAATAGTAAAATGTAAAAAATTGTAAATAGTGAATTGTAAAAAATTGTAAATAGTAAAATGTAAAAGATTGTAAATAGTGAATTGTAAAAAATTGTATATAGTAAAATGTAAAAAATTGTAAATAGTGAATTGTAAAAAATTGTAAATAGTAAAATGTAAAAGATTGTAAATAGTGACTTGTAAATTGTAAAATAAAAATAATTATTGTAAATTTTTACCGCAATATAATTATTGGCCTCGTCCACCTCTGCCCTGTCCTCCGCGTGGCTCGCCTCCCCCTTGGCCACCTCTACGTCGTGCTTGGGCTCGTGCTCGTGCCTGGGCCCCCAATCTTCGCATTTCGTAGTTAGCGAAATACCCTAAGAATTGGGAGGCCCAGCGAGCCCTTCGTTCTTCTTGAACGCGCCATCCGGCGCGCCTGCCACGACCTAATTATAATTTAAAAAAAGGTTACCATGAATGGCAAAACATTTTGAACCCGTCGATCATTAAAAATAATATTTCTTCCCTGACGCACTTTGAATTCTCATCGGTTCATCAAATAAAAAAAAAATGTTCAAATTTCCATCATTTGTGTCGTCGAAAGAGAACCGAATTGATGAGAATTCAAAGTGCGCCAGGGAAGAAATATTATTTTTAATGCATATTATTTTTAACGCACTTTGAATTTTCATCGATTCATTTCTCTTTCGACGATACAAATCATGAAAATTTGATAAATTTCATCATACAACGATACAAATCACGACGACGATACAAATCATGAAAATTTGATAAATTTCATCATTTGTGTCGTCGAAAGAGAAATGAATCGATGAAAATTCAAAGTGCGTCACCAAAAAAAAAACGAAAAACGCAAAACTACTTACGCAATTGTTGTTCTTCTGCGACGTTCGGGACCGCCGCATCTTCTTCGTAAAATTCTTTTTCCCGCGGGTCAGGCGCGGGATTTCCATGATTGTCAGCCGCCGGTGGCGGTAACCCGTCCATCGGTTGCTGGCCCGCGGCATTTGCGTTATTATTCGGATTTTGATTCATTCTGAAAAATAAAAACATATTAATAATAATATAAACACACAATAAAATGCCGCGGGGCAGCAGCCGATGGACGGGTCACCGCCACCGGCGGCTGACAATCACGGGAATCCCGCGTCTAACCCGTCGAAATATTATAATTGAAACATTTGAATAACACGTCGCTTCGTTTAAAGTCACGTTTACTAATTAGTAATTAGTAATTAGTAAACGTGCGACGTGTCATTCAAAATAATATTATCAAAAATAAAAAATAAAAAGATTAGCCGTACTTACTTCTCTCGTGGTTGCGATGATAATGGCGGGACTTTTTCTTTTTCGTTGGTTTCTCAAGTCGCCCTCTCATGGGAGAATTATTAACATTTCAAACGTTGAATCACGGGGATTGGTTGATGCATACGGCTATTGCGCCCTCTATTTACCAATTCCGTATGAAAGCGCGATTTACCGGGATACGTGGCCAACAAAAGAGTTACCGATCAGTGACTCTACAAACGAATCGCGAAAAGCCGTTGATTGTCGTTCGTGAATAGTTGGTGCGGCATTTTGGCTTAAAAAATAAGTAATTTTGTGTATTCGCAGTGACAACAAAAAAGTACTTCACCGCCGCGTGTGTTCGTGTAGTGTTTTCGCAGAAAACAGTTGAGTGCACAATCGTCGGACGACGAAAAAAATTTCAACGTTGCGATTTCGCCATCCGGTCGCATTTGATATCCGCACTCTTCATTCCAACGATTTCGGTGAGTACACAATACATATTTATTTGCGTAACGGATCGAAGAAACAGTCGTAAAAACGACGGATCCTTCTGTTCCAAAAATGGCCCCTATAAACGATCGTAAAATCACCACCTACGGTGGCGTGGGTGACGTGTCATTTCTTTTCAATGTTATTGTAACATTTTTTTCAAATTTTTTCGCGATTTTTTATAGTTTAATAAAGCAGTTAAAAGTAACGACCGATTCAATAATTCGGACGTATATGTACGTCCTTTATACGCTCATACGCTTTATACGCTTTTTCGCTCATTTTTTAAAGGTTATTGTCGTCATTTTAAGTCCGCGCGACGCGTGATTTAAGTCCGCGCGACGCGTGAACGAGAAATACTGTAGGAGATTTTCGAGATCGCGAAGCATCGAGACTCTTCTCGAAGACTCCTGAAGCGTGACCGAGCGAGCGTAAGCAGGAGTCGAGAGGGGGGGAATGCGATAACGCCGGGGAGTAGAGTAGTAGCGAGCGAGCCGGTACGACGAAAACATTGGCCGAAGACGAGTACGACGAAGTTTGTAATTTATATTATTATTAAAATAAAACGTTTTCTTTATACTCTCATCAATCTCTAAATTTACTCGACCCATACAAGATATTAACAACTATATCTACAAGTTTTTGGGGGCTCGTCCGGGATCGAGAGAGTTCGCGAGTATAAAGAAAAAAGACGCGGCGCGTCGCGTTGAGAAAAACAAAGAGCGGCACGACGGAACCGCGTGTTTATTCTCGAACGCGTGTAACGAAGAACGGTGTGCGACTTATTCTCAATATACCGTGTCGATATACTGTGAGATGAACAATGAGTGTTAGAGCGATTGACGCGTGTAGTTTGACGGTGTCACAGCTGAAAGACATTTTAAAGACGAAAGGACTGAGTTTGTCGGGGAACAAAGCCGAGTTAGTCGATAGATTGTTACAGGCAGATCCGAGTGGGGCGTGGGCCGCCGAGTGCAGCGGTGTTTACAGTGGCGGGTTTACCGAAAACACAGGAATGGACGATAATAATGACGAACGAAATATGCCTGTGTCTCGTGAGCACGAAATTTCTTTGTATAAACGCGAAAAAGAATTGGCCGAGCGGGAGCTTGCCTTGGCGCGCCGCGAAATCGAGCTTCTTCAGAGAGCTCAACAGATCGATAATCGAAACGCGATCGGTCAATTCGATAATCCTGTCGGTAACCGAGGTAACCATATTGCCGACAACCCGAACGCTTCGAATGACGCCGGTGACGAACGACGCACGACTGCTGGCGCGACGAGAATAAATATAACTATGCTAGCGGATCTCCTCAGTACTTTTAGTGGCAACCCCGAGACGTACGAGACGTGGGAGAGACAAGTTATATTTTTGAGGCAAACATATCGACTTGACGCCGATACAACCAAGGTTTTGATCGGCACCCGACTCAAGGGCAAAGCGATGGAATGGTTCCATTCCAAGCCGGAATATATCGCGTTAGCCCCCGACGACCTTCTGAACGAACTAAAGAAGATGTTCCATCATCGTCCGAACAAAATCACGATGCGACGCCGTTTCGAAGAGCGCGCTTGGAAGAAGACGGAGACTTTTCACGACTACGTACATGAGAAGACGATTCTCGGGAATCATCTCGCCATGGACGACGACGAAGTATTGAGCTACATTATCGACGGTATCCCCGATACGCAACTACGCGATGTAGCTCGTCTGCAGGGATTCGAATCATTGCAATCTTTGCTGAAGGCGTTCGAAGAGATATCGTTGCGCGACAGAGGTTATTCGACGCAAACTAACGCGAAACAAGACGAGAAATTTTGCGGTGGTAAGCGTAAAAACGAGAAAACTGCGAGCGCGATTGCGAAAAATGAGACGGGTGCAAAAGACGCGATTGACGGTAAGAGCGGGTCGAGCGATAAAAAAGAAAACGTAACTAAGCGATGTTATAATTGCGGTAATCGTGATCACATCAGCGCGAATTGTCCAACGAAGGACCAAGGTACAAAATGTTTCGGTTGCGGCGATCGCGGTCACATTGCATCGGCTTGTCCGAAAAAGAAAGACGCGACAAAGAATAGCTGCGCGGTATCACAGACTCGACAAAATAAGTACGATAAAATCGTTTTGATAGACGGCGTCGAAGTTGAAGCACTACTCGATAACGGTAGTGACATCACGATTATGCGTGCGGATGAATACGTCAAGTTAGGCTCGCCACGTTTTCGCGGTAAATCGATTCAGTTCCAAGGCGTAGGGAAAGAAAAAAACATGACGTTGGGAGAGTTTGAAGCAAACATGACGGTAGACGGAAACTCTTACGCGATTCTCATTCGAGTAATCTCCGATGATTTGTTACGACACAAATTGTTGATCGGTCGAGACTTTTTGCACACAATCGATTTGAGCGTAAAGCGCGGTAAAGCGACGATTAGTCCTTCGAATGAAACTTCTGCAAAATGCGATGACGATCAGACCGAGATATTTCGTATTAACGCGGTAGAATATTATGACGAAAAAACGGCAGATTTGTCAAACGTTCGCGACGAGACTTACCGAGACGTTATAGCAAATCTCATCGACGATTATAACCCGACAAGGACGCGCGACGTTGGTGTAAAAATGACGCTTATACTAAAAGACGATGAGCCAGTGTACCAAAGAGCGAGACGCTTGGCACTTCACGAACGCGATGAGGTCAATGCTCAGATTAATGAATGGCTTAAGGACGGGATTGTTCGCGAGTCGGTTTCCGATTATGCAAGTCCAGTTGTTCTGGTACCGAAAAAGAACGGTACAAAAAGACTGTGTGTGGATTATCGACTTCTCAACAGAAAGATTGTTAAAGACCGATATCCGTTGCCGATAATCGAAGATCAGCTGGATAAGTTGCAAGACGCAAGGATATTTAGTACCCTCCATTTGAAAAACGGATTTTTCCATGTGCCAGTAGACGAGTCGAGTCAAAAGTATACGGCCTTTATAGTCCCGGATGGTCATTACGAGTTTTTACGAGTTCCCTTTGGTCTTTGCAACTCTCCAGCGGTCTTTCAAAAATTTGTAAACGCGACGTTCAAAGATCTTATTCGCGAGGGTGTTGTATTGACATATATGGACGATTTGATTGTACCTTCGAACAATTGCGAGAATGGACTAGAGAAGCTAAAGCGTGTGTTGAATACTGCGAGTGAGACTGGCTTGATCGTGAATTGGGGCAAATGTGCGTTTCTACAGACGAAAATCGAGTTTTTGGGGCATATCATTGAAAATGGGCGTGTCTATCCGAGCGATAAAAAGATTAAAGCTGTTATGGAATTTCCGACGCCGGAAAATGTGCGACAGATTCAGGGATTCACGGGTTTGTCCGGTTTCTTTCGAAAGTTTGTCCCCGGATATTCACTTATCGCGCGTCCGCTGACGAATTTGACGAAGGCAAATGTACCGTTTAAGTTTGGCAGCGAGGAAAACGACGCTTTCATGAAGTTAAAAATTATATTGAGTAGTCAACCGGTGTTGAATTTATATCGAGTCGGCGCCGAAACCGAGCTGCATACTGACGCGTCGAAACACGGTTATGGTGCGATATTATTACAACGAAACAGCAAGGACAAAGCATTGCACCCGGTGTACTACTCTAGTGGTAAAACAACGTCCGCCGAAGAGAAGTATCCGAGCTATGAGCTTGAGGTGCTCGCGATAGTTAAGGCGTTAAAAAAGTTTCGCGTGTACTTGCTAGCTATTCCGTTTAAGATCGTCACAGACTGTCGCGCTTTTGCGTTAACGATGAATAAAAAGGACCTTTGCGTGCGCGTCGCGAGATGGGCTCTACACCTCGAAGAATTCGAGTATACGATCGAACATCGTCCCGGCAAGAACATGACGCACGTCGACGCACTCAGCCGAAATCCGCTGCCGCAATGCATGATGATCGACGAAGATAACGACGGACTCACTCCGCGTTTGAAGAGGGCTCAACGAGAAGACGCCGAAACAGCCCGAATACTCAAATTAGCTGAAAACGACGAAGCCCGCGACTATGTTGTGCGAGGAGGATTGTTGTTTCGAGAAAACAACAGCGACGTTCTACTAGTGATTCCAAAAGGAATGCAGTCGCAAATAATCAAACAAGCACACGAACGAGGACATTTTTCCGTGAGCAAGACTGAAGCTCTGGTAAAAAGGGACTACTGGGTACCGAACCTACGACCGAAAGTTGAGAAGATCATTCGCAATTGTATCAATTGTATACTAGCCGAGAAAAAACAAGGACGTCAAGAGGGATACCTTAACCCGATCGATAAGGGAGAAGCACCATTGGACACCTTTCATGTTGACCATTTGGGCCCGCTAGCGACGACGAAAAAGACCTATCGACATATATTTGTCGTTGTTGATAGTTTTTCGAAGTTTACGTGGCTGTACGCAACTAAATCGACGACGACAGCGGAAGTGATAGATCGACTGACAAAACAAGCTGCAATTTTCGGGAATCCGAGAAGAATCGTATCGGACCGAGGTACGGCGTTCACATGAAAAGACTTTGAAGATTACTGCAAGGACGCAAACATCCAGCATGTACTGACCACGACGGGAATACCAAGATCGAATGGGCAAGTTGAGCGCGTGAATCGTACGCTTATACCGTTGCTCACGAAGTTGTCCGCGCCGAAGCCGGAAGAGTGGTTTAAGTATGTGAGTACAGCTCAGCTATACTTGAACACTACCCCGCAACGAAGTATCGGAATGACGCCGTTTCGTCTTCTGTTTGGAGTTCAAGCGCGTATCCGCGAAGAACCGAACATCCGCGAGCTTGTTGAGAGCGAGTGGATCAGCGCATTTGACGAAAATCGCGATGAAATGCGAATTCAAGCGAAAGAGAATATCAAGAAAATACAGGAAGAAAATCGACGTAATTTTAATAAGAAGAGAAAGGATGCAAACGTTTATCGAGATGGTGATCTGGTGGCAATCAAACGAACTCAGCAAGGTCCTGGACTAAAATTTGCATCGAAGTTTTTCGGGCCATACGAAGTAACGAGAGTTTTGCGCAATGACCGATACGCGGTTCGCAAAGTCGGCGAGCACGAGGGACCTGCGCAAACCTGCTCTGCAGCAGATCACATGAAATTCTGGATTCAAGACGAAGAAACTGACGACTCCGAAATCGACGAGAATCACGAAGATCGAGACGACGATGCGAGCATTCGAGGTCGAATGTTAACGCAGAATGGCCGAGTGTAGGAGATTTTCGAGATCGCGAAGCATCGAGACTCTTCTCGAAGACTCCTGAAGCGTGACCGAGCGAGCGTAAGCAGGAGTCGAGAGGGGGGGAATGCGATAACGCCGGGGAGTAGAGTAGTAGCGAGCGAGCCGGTACGACGAAAACATTGGCCGAAGACGAGTACGACGAAGTTTGTAATTTATATTATTATTAAAATAAAACGTTTTCTTTATACTCTCATCAATCTCTAAATTTACTCGACCCATACAAGATATTAACAACTATATCTACAATACTTTACATTCATTGGCTCGTGAAACATGCCAATCGCACAGCATCGCGCATAAGACTTTGAATGGCTTACCGTTGTTGTCGAGATAATTCGTATCGAAATAAGTTGCTCGGTCGGTAAAAATCCTTCACATTTTTTAAAATTGATATTTACCAACACTGTGTCTGTAAATCTTTGTTACAACTTGATTATGGAAGTTACAATGCACTAGGAGGTTAGGAGATTAGGACGCGCAGCGCGCGCCCGTAACCTCCTGTCAAATCTCGTCGACCAATCACGGCGCGAATAAAGCGACAACAATACATATATCGAATTTCGATACTTTCGATATAATATCGTTACTCACCAACTTTTTAGGAGAGGATATTTACGGGTAGAAATTTGGAAAAATATCTAATTTGTAATTCACCGACCCACTGTCGATAAATTGCAGTTTTTTTTCTGGAGGTTACGGGCGCGCGGGCGCGCGGGCGGGTTACGAGAAATATTTTACATTCATTGGCTCGTGAAACATGCGAATCGCACAGCGACGCGCATAAGACTTTGAATGGCTTACCGTTGTTGTCGAGATAATTCGTATCGAAATAAGTTGCTCGGTCGGTAAAAATCCTTCACATTTTTTAGAATTGATATTTACCAACACTGTGTCTGTAAATCTTAGTCCAATATTTTAGGGGTGAAATCTCGTCGACCAATCACTGCGCGAAACAAGCGACAACAATACATATATCGAATTTCGATACTTTCGATATAATATCGTTACTCACCAACTTTTTAGGAGAGGATATTTACGGGTAGAAATTTGGAAAAATATCTAATTTGTAATTCACCGACCCACTGTCGGTATATTGCAGTTTTTTTTCTGGTTGAATCGATATTTCGAGAACAAATTTTTTGAAAAATCCGTTTTTTCACAAATTTTGATGAAAAATTCGTATTTGTCAGAATAGTTGATAATGCTATTGAAGTAACCGAGAGCGAGGTATCGGTGAAGAGAAAAAGTTACAATATGTACTCATTTTTTATGTTATTTTCTACATTTTAATTCTGCGCGACGCATGAGCGCGAAATACTTCATATTCATTGGCTCGCGAAAACGCCAATCGCATAGCAATGAGCAATACTTCAAATCGCTTATCGTTGTTGTTGATAATTCGTTTCGAAATAAGTTGGACAATCGGGAAAGATTATTTACATTTTTCGGGATTGACATTTACCAACACTGTTAGTCAATCTTTGCTTCCAATTGATCATGGAAGTTACAATTCATATTTACGTGTAGAAATTCGGAAAAATTACTAATTTGCAATTTACCGACTCACCGTCGGTAAATTCCAGTATTTTTTTCTTTAATTTTTGTCCGAATGTAAGTAGTACAGTTACATTTTTACATTTTTTTTTCAAACATTCTGAATATTGAGAATTAAAATTGATTGCTTCTATTTTCTCGATTTATACCTTTTGGAAGTTTCTCACGACTTCCATTTTTTTCTTTTCAGGTTTCCTTGCATGCGACGAGCGTCGTCAAGATTCCCATCTTCCGTTTCTATTAACTTTTTTCTATTTTTTTCTTTCTTTTTTTCTATCTATTACGACGGTACGGTATACGAGGTATTCCATCCGGTTTCGAACCGTCGAAAAGTCGATGGTCTCGAAAAAAATTAAAACTTTGTTACAATTCATAATTATTCATACGAGACTTATGTACATTTTTTCAGAATTTTTGGTTGCGATTTGTCTGAGATTTGCTAAATCGGCACGTTTTTTTTAAACCCCTGTATCTGAAAAATTAATGAAAATACAGAAAAATGTTTCAGATAAAAAAGATGTAGTTTCGAACAAACTATATTAAAAAAAAAAATCGATTTATTTATATTAAAAAAAGGTCGATTGTTATCAAAATTAGTCGAAAACATTTTTTTTCACTAAATACGTCATCTTCGAAAAAACCAAAAAAATTACAGGACACAGCCTTGCGTGTGTAGAGGTACCACGTATTTTCTTTTTAATGGTTGGAAAGCTCGTTTAGATGTTAAACGCTTCGGTTAATCTGAAGGTTTAGGAAAAAAATGATTAAACAGTAATATTTTTTATTTTTTATAAAAATTAAAAACACTATCTACAATATTAGAACCAAATCGAAATGAGGTAAAAGCAGATTCACTTATTTATTTTTCCATACTCGATGAATTTCGAACTCAGCGGCAAGCGAATACCTTTTACATTTCAAAGCGCCATCGCGTCCGGGTATAACGCAATGATGTTTCTGCGTTTTCGGTACCGTTTTGAATTGCTTGAACCTTGTCTCGAGAATCTCCTTTTGAGAAAAGTAATCGTCTGTCGATGAATAACGAACAGTGATAGCCGGAACATTTTCCGGTTGGGATGCCCATTCGTACAGATCTTGCGGGGTCAAAATCTGCCGATCCAGAGGTAATTGCATTCCGGCTCGAGCGGCGAGTCGTTTTAATGTACCCCCCACTCCGTCACACGGGCCCTTGCCATGAGCACTCGCGAAGAAGTGCCATTCCGCTGGAACGCCGAAATCTTGTTCGTGAAGTGACAAATTCCCAAAATTTTTAAAATTTTTAAATTGTTGCGGGGAGCCATCCGAAATGTAATAGATTCGTATTGGGTTCTCGCAAATTGACCGAACGAACTCTAAAACAACTTTAGTGAAGACATGAACCGCTATCGCATCGTGGTGAAGACAATCGGATATTATCGCGAGGCTTTTGTGAACAACCAATTGATCTTTGCGAAAATAAACAACAACCGGATATATCGTAGCCTGGTTATTGTTCCAGTGAAATCCGGATACAGCTTCTTGTACGAGGAAAGAATAGTTCTCCGCGAAGTCGGATACTACGAGAAATTCGCCGTCACTCAAATTCTCTCTCAAATACTTAAAGTATTGTGCTTGTTTTTTCGCAATAAACGCATGTGCCAGCAAATTCGTGGTAGAATCGCAAAATTCGTCGATGAACTCATCAGCGCTTTTTATCATCGTTTCAAGAGTTACCCTCGGCTTTGGAACCCACTGTTTATAAGTAACATTTTCAATATCGCGATCCACAATAGCTGTTTCAAATACTTGTCGAAGTTTTTCTATTCCAGGACAAGCGTCGCAGTCTCGGAAGTAACATTCTGCACGTGGCTCGGCGCATATGATCATATTTAAACAATCTTCGTAGCCGCTTATCGAATACTCCGAATCCTTCGATAGACGAATTATGTCACAGCCTGAAATATTAGTTCAATTTTGAGATAATTATTAAAAAATATTAAACATTTAATAATTACTTGCGAATGCTAATGTGAAACCATTTAAACACGTACTCAAACGAGTTCGGATTTTAAATTTAATGGATTTTTTTTATAATACCTAAGATCATGAGCTTCATATTTTGATGCGTAATGCATACGCAACTCGTGTGCGTGCCGCTAGCACCCGCCGAAACGCAATGTTTTGGTCTCAGTGAAGCAAATTTCGAGAAGCCAACACAGCAATCTGGATAGCATGATTTAAAGTGCACGTAGAGCTCCTTTAAATTTGCTAGCAGCAGACGTTTTTGCTTGTGAAGCCGATTTCCATCAGTGTCTCGTACTGTCACGAAATCTTTCATTCCAGGCATATTGGCACTAACAGAATCGTCGCTGTAAAAAGATTCTATTTCGTCGACGATATTTTTAGGCAATGCCGAACCTTGAAAATAAATCATGCAATAAATAATATTGGAAAAAACTATTGATTAAATGATATTAACGATCGATTACAGAGTATTATCCGAATATATTTTCATAATTCCATTAAAAAAAATATTACGAACCACCGATTGGAGGGTTGGGGAGAGAAAGAACGCCTTTTTCGGTTTTTAATTGTCGAGCTTTGCGAACCGTGTACGACGAAGCACCGAATTCCGTAGATATTTTAGCGATTGACCACGAGTCAGGCAACACCGTTAAAATCTGTATTTTTTCACTCCGCGTTGTATCTTTATCGTCGTATTTTCTTTTTAATCCATTGATCATTTCGTCAAACGGAATTTGGAGCGGATGTTCGTTATGACAACTGAACGTCTCTTGCAGATTGTCACACACGCGATCGATTTTTTTCGAAACCCAGTTATGTTGTGCCACTCTCCAGGAAGGGATCGGCGATTGATCCATCATTTTAAACGCGGCGTTTACTTTTCCTAACTCCAACTGTACATCCGGAGCGGATTCTTGACTAGACGAAATTAGTGAGGACTCTTGGCTCTGGAGTGGAGATTCTTCGCCAGTCGGTAATGCAGCCGTATCAACTAAAGAATTCACTGCGTTACTGATTTATTTTTAAAGCATATCGGGCGCACACTTTGAGATCGGAGAAATATACATTGTGATTATAAAAAAAAGAGTGAATAAGGGGTGACAATGAATGGTGTAAGTAATCGTTGAATTAATGCTTGTTGCGGAATATCAGCCGTGTATAAACGGTGCAAATAAAACAATTATTCATAATATAAAGACGGAATAATATAAGGGAGGTCGAGGCAAAATAGACACTGAATATAGGCGGGCATAACGATAAAAGTGCTGATTTCATTTTATGTCCCGTGAAATATGAAAATAATTTCATTAATCTCCTCTACATCAATTCTAATTATCGCATTAAAATTTTACCTGTACTTGTTCCAAAGGTGTCATGAACTTCGATTTTCTGAATTTCTTGTCTGCACACTGTACACAAATAATCCGTAGCTTTTAGCAATGGCATTTTCTGCAACGCAACGAACGATGGGTGTCGTAAAGACAGTTTTTTCGTTGCTCCCGGATGGATTTTTAATGGGTCGCAACACCGACTGAATTGTACAGTTTTATTGCTGGACGACTGCATTATTGTAATTTTTTTTCTTGGTGTACACCGAAAATCCCGAAAAAATATCCACTACTTGTTTCCACGCGTTTACCACGCATACTGGCATGCGAAAAATATTACGACGAGAGCTAGGATTGTAGTGTAGAGAGGGAAACAGTGTGTTTACAATCTCAACGATGGTGAAGTCATACAAATGTTTTTGTTTTGCGTCGAGTAAAGTAACTTGTGTTCATCTCTGTACAGCTGTATGACTATCCCATCGATAAATAATGCGTGAACTACATAACACTAAACTTCCTTACAAATTATTATCCCGCTCTATTACCGTATTTTTTTTATAAAACTTTAAAATACCATAATTAAATAACCATCATTTTCGAAAAACTAAATAAAATAATTCATAGTATCTAAACGAGTTTTCCAACCATCTATAAAAAAATATGTGGTGACTCTACACACATAAGGCTATGTTCTGTGTTTTTTTTTTTTTTTTTGGACATGACGTATTTACTGAAAAAAAATATTTTTGAATAATTTTGATAAAAATCGACCTTTTTTTACCATGAAAAAATCCACAAAAATTTTTTTTTTATAGTTTTTTCGAAACAACAACTTTTTTATCTGACACATTTTTCAATAATTTCAATAGTTTTCTAGATACAGGGGTTAAGAAAAAAAGTTGGAATTGAGCATATCTCAGAAAAACCCCAACCAAAAATTCTGAAAAAATTTCTATAAGTCATGTCTGAATAATGATGAATAGTGACGAAATTTCGATGTTTTTCAAGAGTATCAACTTTTCGACTATTCGAAACCGGATGGAATACCTCATATATATTATTCTTAGAACAAATTTAATATAACAAAAATTATACATTACCTTTTTGCAGCTAAATTACTATTATAACGTGTGATGATATATTGTTGTTTTAAATAAAGCAAAAAATTTTGTAATTTTTGTAACAAGTTTTTAATTTCACTTCAAATTTGATTCAACGACGCATTGATAATACAAAAAAAATATTTTTCGAAAAACTTGAAATCGAGCGACATCTTCGAAAAGCGACATCTTCGTTTAAACGGGTGGAGCTTCTTGTGTCTTTAAGAATATTTTTGCAGGGCAACGCCAAATTACGCACGTCAAGAGTTTCAAAATAAAAAAATAAAATAAAAAATATCTTTAACAAAAATATTAGTTAGATTTTCAAAAAGAAGTGAAATTTCCCAAAAATTTTTAAAAAAAAAAAAGGTACGCCAAGTACTGAAAATTGTTTCCAAAAAAAAAAACATATAAAAGCCAAGCCAGTCCGCGTACAAAAACTTGGCGTGCCAGTTTTTTTTACAACAACTATTGTACATGCTTCATTGATTGAAATAATTGCAGGAACAAGCAAGACGTTTAGTCTCGGCATCTTCAACATTCGTATGCGCCCGTGCGGGAGCAAGCGGTACTTCTTCCCGTTTGCTTGATACTTTTATCAATGGACGACACAATTCGTCATTTTCCATACCATCAATTGTTTTTTTCTAGATAGCCAATAGTCAGTGGTTATAATATAGCAGCTTTAGACACTGTTTGATTTTAGTAATTAATGGTGGGTACCACAGTTATAATATGCAAGTTTTAAATCTGTTTATCGATCAAATATAGCCTCCGAAAGCTGCTATAAACACCGGTATAATTTGCATTATTTTAACTTATACAATTTAAAACTTTCGGAACATGTTTCTCAATATTGGGTGCATCGGAATGTTGCAAAAATGTGACATTGAGTAACAGCTGCTTATAATGCGAATTAATGTCTGAAGGCATCATTTTTTTTCTGTCCATTGGTTATCTTACTGCAATGGGGTATAGTCAGTCGGTAACAAATGCTTTCGTCATTTTCTCATAAAGTTAACGGCCTGACGACCAAAAGTAAATTAGGCTTTTGCAGTCACTTGATAGACGTATGAAAACCAAATTTGCATTTCACCGAACGAATCAACCGTTCCGAAGAAAATAGCGATGGCGATTGATTATCATTCGAAAATTTCGTGACAATAAGCACGGTCTGCCCTTAGTGACCACGTACGACACCTATTATAAAAAAAAACTGGCACGCCAAGTTTTTGTACGCAGACTGGCTTGGCTTTTATATGTTTTTTTTTTGGAAACAATTTTCAGTACTTGGCGTACCTTTTTTTTTTTTTTAATTTTTGGGAAATATAATATACGCTTCTTTTCGCCTTTTCAGGGTTACAAACCCGCGATGGAAGAGCCATCCGAGTATCAGACAATTCCTCTCAATAAGATCGAAGATTTCGGTGTTCACTGCAAGCAATATTATTCTCTCGAAGTAACTTATTTCAAATCATCGCTCGATCGTCGATTACTCGATTCGCTGTGGAACAGGTATTGGGTCAATACTCTGAGCTCGTCGAGTCTCTTGACGAATGCCGATTATACGACTGGTCAGATATTCGATCTCTCGGACAAACTGGAACAATCGGAGGTCGCCCTTGGCCGCGGTGCTTTCGTTCTCGGTGTCAACGACGCGCACGAGCGTCGAGGCGAAGATAAACTCGTAAAAGCGACTCGCGATAGTTGCAAAACAACTATCGAAGTAGTTCACGTCCTCATGGCTCAAATAATCAAAGACAGACTTTTCAATCAGGTTGGAACGAGCGTTGTCGATTAGACTTTCTTTCTCCTTCGCAATAACAACTTAAACTATTTAACAAGCTTCGAGACATTTTTTTCTTTTTTTTTTCACACAACAATTGTCGAAACAAAAACAAATGAAAAACTCAAGTTTTTTTGTGGAATAAAAATACATTTTATTTTCACACCTTGGTTTACTAAAAAGTATATACAGCGTTTTGTCGTTTCGTTTAATCGTTAAATCCTCGCGTTTTCATTTTTTTCTTTTCATCCTCATCATCATATATATATATATATTTACTTATACAATCATATTTATAAAACTAATGTTCAATAATAATAGTAATAATAGTTCATGTAGGTAGAGCTTATTGCCACCTCGCCTCCCCCCTCCGACATTGGAGCGCCGCAGGCGCGAAGATTTCCGTCTGTCGGAACCTCGAGTTGCGATGAAACAAAAAACAAATGGAAAAAAAAAACGGACGAAATTAATACGAGGGACGGAGCTAAAATGCGTACTATATATACTGAAAAAACGTCTCCTTTCCCTTTCTTTCGCGACTCAATTAATCAATCTTCTTTTCCTTTTTTTTTCTTCAACGTCGCGCGTGCCTCTCGTCGAGTGAGAAGGGTCGACTGTGTATATTTTAGCGCGTTCATTCCTGCTTCAAAATTCCTAATAATAATACTAACGGTGTATTTTTTTAAGTACATTTTCCACTCGTTTTTCCTTGTGAAATAAAGAAAAAAAATAAGTAGAGAAAAAGCCTTCGGAGCTTCCAATGTTCGAATAGTCGATTTTAAAGGAGAAAAAGAAAGAAAAAGAAAAAAAAATAGTGACGAAATTTAAGCCAATAAGTTGGGCCGAGAAGTGGATTTTTTGTTACCGACGAAAAGTACGACGATGAATGACGCAATTTGTCGGCGTAAAATTCGACGTTGCTTTTTCTTTTATCTTTGTTTGTTCATCCGTTATTTCACCCCGTTGGAACAATTCGCTCGAAAAAATCGCGACGGTATATATATATATATATATATATATCTAATATGTACAGTATATAATAATCGAGAGCACTCGTGCGCTCGTTTTTTTTGCTTCTCATTGTTAATTATACAAGCATTGTAGAAAAAGGGGTAAACGAAACGGAGAAACAACGACGAGGGTCGCGAAGAGCACGCAAGGTGTTTTGTTTTGTTCCTTCGACTATCGGTATCTTGTTGTTGATAAATCGTCATCGATAAATACGAGATTTTTTTTTCTTGTTATTTTCCATCGTTAATTGTGTCACACAAAGCCTCGAAATGATTATTTTATCGCTATTATCTCGTTTGGCGACCTATCGAGCCAAGTTTCGCGTTTTCTTTTTCTCGAAATTCGAAATTTCATGACTTTTCGCGTACCTCGCGTCATTTTTTTAGGCAGCCGTATGTACAATTCGCTTGTTCATTGTCGTATATTCCTGTCACTACGCGTTACCCAATTGTATCGGAAAATTGTTAACTTCGGTTTGCTCGAGTACGGGACCCGATGATCCGGTGTAAGAGATCCGTAGTCGCATTCTAAGCGATGCCTGAAAGATCCAAATTAATCGCGTCAAGTTGCGTTAACCAAATATAAAATGATAAGATACATGTTGTCTACGTACTTTGTTGATGTTGGGAACTTTCAACACCTGAGTTATTTGACCGGATGGGGTTAAGACAGTTCTCGACGGAGACAGCATTTGCAATTGGAATGTCTATCGAATTTTATGAAATTTTATAAACATTTCATTCGATGCCATGAGTAAAAATGGTAATGGTATTAAAAAGAAGAAAGAACCTTGGGAACTGCAGCCTGGAAGAGAAAGTTCGTCAGCTGTGCGGTGCCAGAATTGCACGCGAGCATATTTATGACCAATAAATCGGGAGTATCGGCGGGTCTTTCCATCTTGAAGGTAATTTTCAATCCAGCTTTGTCGAGAACAATCATATTTGGAACTTCTGTGGACGAGAGACAAACATTTTACCATTTTTCCCATTTTAACATTTCAACATAAAGAAAAAGAAGAAAATATTACCATTTTCGCTCGCCGAAGAATTGAGCAAATCATTGACGAGGAAGTTGGAAGTATTGGTCGGTCCGAATAGCAGCGATTGGGTCGGTGATTAGCGCCAGTTTTCGAAGTTCTCAAACTTCTCGTCTCCAATACTTGTCTGTTCTACAGAGACAATAATGAGCTGATTCCATGTATTACGAAGAAGAAAAAAAAATATATCTCCAATGATAGAAATGAATCTTGTTATAAGAGGACTGTCAAAGAGCCTTCAAAGTCGAATTTTTCAAGAATTTCATGAATTTGTAAAAAGATATTTCGGAGCTATCCAAGATGACAAATTTTTGATTCGAGTAACGTACTACTTCCTCTTCAATACAAGACAGAAACCAAGACGATATATTTTTTCGTTCTCGAGATAGCATTTTTTTGCAGCATCCATAAATATCCTACAGATAAAATAACGAACTGATTCCATCAATTATGGGGAAGAAAAAAAACACTGAAGGGGAAGGATTTAAAGGGAATATTTGGCCTGAATGCTAAATGGTAATCGTATTGGTGTCGGTACATGTTTTGTGTGTTTGTTTTATATTCATTAAATCTGGTCATAAGTTTTAAGCCAATAAAACGACTTTACTAGACATGATTTGATTCGTTAAATTAATTTGATCAACTTCTACGTGGTGCAATTCGTTATATTTCTCTCGTGTCTCAATATTTGAAAATTTATCGTCAAACAAAATGGAAATATCCGTCGTGAATATTAATAATCAATTGGTACAAAAAAGAAATATTTTTGTTCGACGAAGGTTAAAGACTATGAATTAATTTACGTAACTGATAAATGTTTTTCTCTCATACGTACTTTCGAAAAGAAACGCAGAGCGCGACGTATAAACATACTTCATCCGTAGCGCATAGCGCGATGTGTAAATACACTCGATACGGAGCGCGTAGCGCGACATGCACCCCCGTGAGTGCCTTAAAAAATGTCCCGAAGGGACATTTTTCGGGGGGTTTGGGGGCGGAGCCCACCAACAAGAGCATCTGCGCCCGCAGGGCGCTGAGACGCTTGTTTTTTTTTTTTTTTTTCAGGTCCCCGGGTAAGGAGAGCACAAAATAATGGATTACATAAGATACATAAAGTCTCAACCAGAACACGATCCCGATACCAGACATTGTTTGTACGGTTTGGACGCGGATTTAATTATGTTGAGTCTCTGTACTCATGAGCCTTACTTCGCGGTACTCCGTGTGGAAGTTAAATACGGCAAAAATTAAAAGAAATCTCAATTTCCCGAAAAAACGAGATTTTGCCTTCTGCACATATCTCTGTTGCGAGAATACATGGAACGCGAATTTACATCGTTGAAAGATAAACTCGAGTTTCCGTTTGACGTTGAGAAAATAATCGACGATTGGATATTGATGGGATATTGGGATATTGGATATTGGGATATTGGGATATTGGGATATTGATGGGGCAACGACTTTATACCGAATTTGCCGAATGTACACATTGAAAACGGAGCACTGCCGGTACTGTATCACGCATACATGGAAGTATTGCCGACTTTGGATGGTGCGTTACAATCGCGCATAATCTTCGTTAAGACAATTAGCGCGTTTGCCGAATTATTCGTTTTTTTTTCGTTGAGATAAACTAAACTTTGAGTTTTATTTTGTTTCACAATTAGGATACATAAACGAAGGAGGAATGCTGAAACTCGACAGATTAGAAAAATTCATGGAGAGATTATCGCAAGTCGACACCGATGAGGGTGCCGAACACTTTGCCGATCTCAAGTATTTCGAAGCGAAAACCGGCAGATGACCCAACGAGAACGAGAGAACGAGTTATAGAAAATCCAAAGACTCGCCGGAGAGCTTTGCATGACCGAAGAAATCGGCGAATAAAGAACTCAGCGCTCTCATACAGTCGACCGACGATATGGTACCGTATATTCATGTTTTTTTGTTTTTGAGATACCATCACTGAAATTCCATTTTTTAATACGCAATTTGTTCAGTTGATAGGACACTCCGACGAAGAAGATCCCCTCGAAGTGGATTCTGATACGGAAATGTACCAGATAGAGCTTTTACAACACAAATGCGACTGTTACATGAATAAACTGGAATACGAGAACGTCGATGCGTCCGTATCTTCCATTTATATTCATCGAGAAAAAAAAACTATTTAGCGAGTTGAGTCGTTTGAAAAAAAAAATAAAAAAAATAAACTTTACAGAGAGGTTCTTCGATCTGAAGCCGAAGCCTACGTGACGGCGATTCAGTGGAATTTGCATTATTATTACAACGGTTGCTGCAGTCGTGGTATTACCCCCATCATTACGCGCCATACATTTCCGAGATAAAAGGCTTTAAGGATCTCAAGATAGAGTTCGATATCGCAAAGTCGTTCCTACCGTTTCAACAATTATTAGCCGTTTTGCCAGCGGCCAGTAGAGGTCTGTTACAGTAGAGACAACGTGCGTATCGAAGATCTGAACGGCGGGCTTACCTCGTAGTGGTACGTGCAAAGCAACGGTGTTAGCGACGGGTACCATAAATATTATTTTCAATCGCTGCAAAAAATTCATTATATAAATTGCGATTAATGATTATCGGTGAATTGGATTCTAACGCATTTTAATCGTCGGAGTTACCGCAGTTTCAAGCGATCATCACCATGCGTGGTTTTGACTGATCATCATTCTCTTTTGAAACTTATATTATTGAATTATAAAAGGCGTGTAAATCGACACCTGGTCAACCATCGTCCCTTTTGAAAGTCAAAGTTTCAACTATACGCTGTACATACGACGATCGACGAATCACCGATGCAATTTCTTTGGTTTTACTTCTGTTTTTTAGGCACTCACTATAATAATAGGCAAAGAGTGCCTATTAAAATGACCATCCGTTGCTCTTCGGAGTCTGTCGAAGGGGTTACCCCGCAGCGCATACTCCAAAAATTTTTATTTTTCACCATTTGCTTCGGTGTATCTCCAACATCATGCGTAGTTACTTTGAAGTGACTGCGATGAATAGAAATATTTTTTTTAGCCTGCGGTGCAATGAAAACAACTTTTTGGCTGAATTTTTCTTCTCGGACGTCCGTATCACACTGTAACTTTAGATGGTGCGAACCAATTTTGTTCTCCTTCGCAGGATTTTTTTATTACATTATTTCCAGTATGCACATTACTTTTAAAACCAATCTAAGACCTTTAAGTATTTTTTCTAAAAAATTATTGGCCACAATTTGCATTTGCCTTCGGTCAAGTGTCCGTACGGTGCCATCATAATGAGCTCTACGAACCAATTTTTTTCTCCTTCGCAGCATCATTTTGTTTTATCAAAAGCACTGCGCACAGCAAATTTAGAGACAATCCTACATCTCTAACTATTTATTCATCACAATTTTCCATAAAAAACTTATTTTCTCACATCTGATGTCCGTACGGTGCCCCAATTAAGAATCCTGGAAACCAATTCTTTTCTCTTTCGCAACAATATTTCATTGCATCGAAAGCACTATGCACGACAAATTTTGAGTCATTCTGACAAATATAATTTTAATTATAAAATAATTCATAAACAGTGGTTATAACAAGATTTGCTTTAAAGGTTATGTTATTTAGATTTGCCAAAAATCCATTTTTCATCATGTTAAAAAAAAAACTTCGGTTGTGAAAAATAAAACACGAAATATCATACACAGATTCACAAATGTTTGCGTTTTTTATTTCGAAAATAATATATTATCACCGAAAATCATTCGCAATATTTTAGCATATTTTATTCACATTCGTAATAAAAATGATAAATTTCATGTATTCACTGAAAAAATTGGTAGTAAACTCACAAAAAAGATTCATCGAATATCCAAAATAATTACAATTTCCCAAATAGAACTAAAAAAATCGCGAGTATATATTTTTTCGTTTTATTCTATCTGTCAAACTTTGGAAGCAGATGACAATTTCGTAGCAGACGATACACAGATGCTCATACGTCGCGGCGCGCGTACTCTGTGGCCGGATGATTTTCAAATAAAAAAAAATCGACATCTCGTTTCAATCTTTGTTCCTATTTTACGTAAATATAAATGGATTCTACGCGGTATAGCGCAAATAAAAAGTATGCAATCATAAAAAAAAAGAATTTTCTATCCTTCGACCGTCGAAGATTCATCGCAGCCGAAATCTTTGTCAATTATGTTCACCCGATTTATTCATTTACAGTTAATAATAAAAACTGCAAATTCTTTTTCTGGCAACGTATTTTCTCCTCTTCAAAACAAGCCAAAATAAGAGTCGAAATCTTTTTTCGCTGCCGAGATATGATTTTTTTTAAGCAAAGACTAATTTTACGAATTTTCATAAAAAAACGAATCGTTTTTTCAAATTTCTCGAAATTGCCGTCTCTAATCCTTTCCTCTCAAAGAAATCGTATTTACAAACTGACTCTCCGCGTTATTGCGCAGATAAAAAGTGTGCTATGTTTAAAAATTTAATTTTTTACACAATTTACACACATTTTTAGGCACTCACTATAATAATAGGCAAAGAGTGCCTATTAAAATGACCATCCGTTGCTCTTCGGAGTCTGTCGAAGGGGTTACTCCGCAGCGCATACTCCAAAATTTTTTATTTTTCACCATTTGCTTCGGTGTATCTCCAACATCATGCGTAGTTACTTTGAAGTGACTGCGATGAATAGAAATATTTTTTTTAGCCTGCGGTGCAATGAAAACAACTTTTTGGCTGAATTTTTCTTCTCGGACGTCCGTATCACACTGTAACTTTAGATGGTGCGAACCAATTTTGTTCTCCTTCGCAGGGTTTTTTTTATTACAGTATTTCCAGTATGCACATTACTTTTAAAACCAATCTAAGACATTTAAGTATTTTTTCTAAAAAATTATTGGCCACAATTTGCATTTGCCTTCGGTCAAGTGTCCGTACGGTGCCATCATAATGAACTCTAAGAACCAATTTTTTTCTTCTTCGCAGCATCATTTTGTTTTATCAAAAGCACTGCGCACAGCAAATTTAGAGACAATCCTACATCTCTAACTATTTATTCATCACAATTTTCCATAAAAAACTTTTTTTCTCACATCTGATGTCCGTACGGTGCCCCAATTAAGAATCCTGGAAACCAATTCTGTTCTCTTTCGCAACAATATTTCATTGTATCGAAAGCACTATGCACAACAAATTTTGAGTCATTCTGACAAATATAATTTTAATTATAAAATAATTCAAAAACAGTGGTTATAACAAGATTTGCTTTAAAGGTTATGTTATTTAGATTTGCCAAAAATCCATTTTTCATCATGTTAAAAAAAAAACTTCGGTTGTGAAAAATAAAACACGAAATATCATACACAGATTCACAAATGTTTGCGTTTTTTATTTCGAAAATAATATATTATCACCGAAAATCATTCGCAATATTTTAGCATATTTTATTCACATTCGTAATAAAAATGATAAATTTCACGTATTCACTGAAAAAATTGGTAGTAAACTCACAAAAAAGATTCATCGAATATCCAAAATAATGACAATTTCCCAAATAGAACTAAAAAAATCGCGAGTATATATTTTTTCGTTTTATTCTATCTGTCAAACTTTGGAAGCAGATGACAATTTCGTAGCAGACGATACACAGATGCTCATACGTCGCGGCGCGCGTACTCTGTGGCCGGATGATTTTCAAATTAAAAAAAATCGACATCTCGTTTCAATCTTTGTTCCTATTTTACGTAAATATAAATGGATTCTACGCGGTATAGCGCAAATAAAAAGTGTACAATCATAAAAAAAAGAATTTTCTATCCTTCGACCGTCGAAGATTCATCGCAGTCGAAATCTTTGTCAATTATGTTTACCCGATTTATTCGTTTACAGTTAATAATAAAAACTGCAAATTCTTTTTCTGGCAACGTATTTTGTCCTCTTCAAAACAAGCCAAAATAAGAGTCGAAATCTTTTTTTGCTGCCGAGATATGATTTTTTTTAAGCAAAGACTAATTTTACGAATTTTCGTTAAAAAACGAATCGTTTTTTTCAAATTTCTCGAAATAGCCGTCTCTAATCCTTTCCTCTCAAAGAAATCGTATTTACAAACTGACTCTCCGCGTTATTGCGCAGATAAAAAGTGTGCTATGTTTAAAAATTTTTTACACTTCGACCGTCGGAGATTCATCACATTCGAAATCTTTGTCAATTTTGTTCGCTAGATTCGTTTACATTTGATACGAAAACTGCTAATGATTATTCTATCGACGTATTTCCAACGTTTTTTTTTTTTTATTTTTTCAAATTTTCGTCGAAATACGAATTTCTTTCATATGCTCACGTCTTGAAAAGTTTTTTTTCGCAAAAAAAAAAACAATTGTACTCTTAAAGAACAATTATAAACAATTATTTATCAAGAAAGTGAAAAACACTGAATTTGTCGATTTTACGAGTTATTCCGTACCGAAAAACTTATCCTCGTTTGTGATTAAATAAAATTTTTTAAAATACGATATGATATGATGCTAAATTTGATATTTTTAAGCGACAATAAATATCAATAAAATTTCATTGAAAAACGAAAAAAAATATCGAATTTCTCAAACTTCTCGTCTCCAATACTTGTCTGTTCTACAGAGACAATAACGAGCTGATTCCATGTATTACGAAGAAGAAAAAAAATATATCTCAAATGGTAGAAATGAAATTTGTTATAAGAAGACTGTCAAAGAGCCTTCAAAGTCGAATTTTTCAAGAATTTCATCAATTTGTAAAAAAATATTTCGGAGCTATCCAAGATGACAAATTTTTGATTCGAGTAACGTACTACTTCCTCTTCAATACAAGACAGGAACCAAAAAGATATATTTTTTCGTTCTCGAGATTGCATTTTTTTGCAGCATCCATAAATATCGATAAAATTTCATTGAAAATCACAAAGAATAGCAAATTTCTTGAACTTTTCTTCTACAATGGTTTGGTTTCCTACAGATAAAATAACGAACTGATTCCATCAATTATGGGGAAGAAAAAAAACACTGAAGGGGAAGGATTTAAAGGGGATATTTGGCCTGAATGCTAAATGGTAATCGTATTGGTGTCGGTACATGTTTTGTGTGTTTGTTTTATATTCATTAAATCTGGTCATAAGTTTTAAGCCAATAAAACGACTTTACTAGACATGATTTGATTCGTTAAATTAATTTGATCAACTTCTACGTGGTGCAATTCGTTATATTTGTCTCGTGTCTCAATATTTGACAATTTATCGTCAAACAAAAAGGAAATATCCGTCGTGAATATTAATAATCAATTGGTACAAAAAAGAAATATTTTTATTCGACGAAGATTAAACACTATGAATTAATTTACGTAACTGATAAATGTTTTTCCCTCATACGTACTGTCGAAAAGAAACGCAGAGCGCGACGAATAAACATACTTCATTCGTAGCGCATAGCGCGATATGTAAATACACTCGATACGGAGCGCGTAGCGCGACGTGCACCCCCGTGAGTGCCTTAAAAAATGTCCCGAAGGGACATTTTTCGGGGGGTTTGGGGGGCGGAGCCCACCAACAAGAGCATCTGCGCCCGCAGGGCGCTGAGACGCTTGTTATACACATACAATTTAATTTTTGTCAATTTTGTTCGCTGGATTTATTCGTTTACACTTGATAAGAAAACTGCTAATGATTATTCTATCGACGTATTTCCAACTTTTTTTTTTTTTTTTCAAATTTTTTCAAATTTTCGTCGAAATACGAATTTCTTTCATATGCTCACGTCTTGAAGAGTTTTTTTTCGCAAAAAAAAAAAACAATTGTACTCTTAAAGAACAATTATAAACAATTATTTATCAAGAAAGTGAAAAACACTGAATTTGTCGATTTTACGAGTTATTCCGTACCGAAAAACTTATCCTCGTTTGTGATTAAATAAAATTTAAAAAAATACGATATGATTTGATGCTAAATTTGATATTTTTAAGTGACGATAAATATCAATAAAATTTCATTGAAAAACGAAAAAAAATATCGAATTTCTCAAACTTCTCGTCTCCAATACTTGTCTGTTCTACAGAGACAATAACGAGCTGAATCCATGTATTACGAAGAAGAAAAAAAATATATCTCAAATGGTAGAAATGAAATTTGTTATAAGAGGACTGTCAAAGAGCCTTCGAAGTCGAATTTTTAAAGAATTTCATCAATTTGTAAAAAAATATTTCGGAGCTATCCAAGATGACAAATTTTTGATTCGAGTAACGTACTACTTTCTCTTCAATACAAGACAGGAACCAAAAAGATATATTTTTTCGTTCTCGAGATTGCATTTTTTTGGAGTATCCATAAATATCGATAAAATTTCATTGAAAATCACAAAGAATAGCTAATTTCTTGAACTTTTCTTCTACAATGGTTTGGTTTCCTACAGATAAAATAACGAACTGATTCCATCAATTATGGGGAAGAAAAAAAACACTGAAGGGGAAGGATTTAAAGGGGATATTTGGCCTGAATGCTAAATGGTAATCGTATTGGTGTCGGTACATGTTTTGTGTGTTTGTTTTATATTCATTAAATCTGGTCATAAGTTTTAAGCCAATAAAACGACTTTACTAGACATGATTTGATTCGTTAAATTAATTTGATCAACTTTTACGTGGTGCACTTCGTTATATTTGTCTCGTGTCTCAATATTTGACAATTTATCGTCAAACAAACAGGAAATATCCGTCGTGAATATTAATAATCAATTGGTACAAAAAAGAAATATTTTTATTCGCCGAAGGTTAAACACTATGAATTAATTTACGTAACTGATAAATGTTTTTCCCTCATACGTACTGTCGAAAAGAAACGCAGAGCGCGACGAATAAACATACTTCATTCGTAGCGCATAGCGCGATGCGTAAATACACTCGATACGGAGCGCGTAGCGCGACGTGCACCCCCGTGAGTGCCTTAAAAAATGTCCCGAAGGGACATTTTTCGGGGGGTTTGGGGGGCGGAGCCCACCAACAAGAGCATCTGCGCCCGCAGGGCGCTGAGACGCTTGTTTCTAATTATTATTATTATCTAGTGGTACGAATAAATGTATTTTTAGTTTCTACTACTTACGTTACTATTTTATGACGCAGACATTAATAACGTGTAAGAAGTTGTCACGATTGTCTTGCGATGCGTATCATTGTTCATACGCCACGTGACTAAGATGTACAATTGATAATACAGCATACGATTAATTTGCGTACATCTCTATCTATGCTATATTTTTCATATCCAAATAAGCGTATTAAACGCGTGTAATCCGAAGCTATTAATTAATCTGAAAGATTTTTTATATTAAAATTAAATTATTACAAATAAAAAGCTTGAAAAATAATAAGTGTTTCCCTATTGTTATTATTATTTTTCTTATATACTTAGCGTTACATTGATTTTCATTCGGCAAAAGATTTTCATTATCATTATATATTCAATAAAACTATATTTTACAAAAGACGATGTATTTTATAATAATTATACATTTACATTTTTAATTTTTCCCTTATTATTATTCTGCAAACTATCGTTCCATTTTTGAACGATATGAATCGTTGAATTTAGTGCCTCCAGGCTTCTGCGCAAGTCACACCACTTTTCCGACGTCGTGGAGGTCGGGAAATTGGGGAAAGAAATTTCGGATTACCTTGCATTTCTGAACGCGCTTCGGTAAAAACCAGGGTAACTCTGGTCATTGCCGGGCATATCTGAACGTAATTTTGTAAACATTTTACCTACGTTTCTTTTGTTTTTCAAATCGGGGAAACGTTGGTTACCCACGGGGAAAAATTTGTAAGTTTCTGAACGCATTTGGGTAATATCGAAACTTCCCCTGGTCAATTCCTCGCAATTTCTGAACGCGTTTCGGTAACTATTCCCTCCCCGGGAAGATTTCTGAACGCACCCCAGACTATTTGCGTTACCCAGGACACACCACGTGGAGGTTGTCTGTCTCGAGTCCTTTTTTTTTTTTGTATTTTTTTTTGTCTTTATCGTTTTTTTCTGGATATATTTTTGTGATGTTTTTTTTAATTTTTTCAAAAAAAATTTAAGTAACTTAAGTCTTAAGTAAAATTTAAGTATTATGTAATTTATGATTAACTAATGTGATATTCAAAATTTTTGTATTCTGTCGATACTCAAGTTTTTTCGTTGACCGTTTTAGAAAGTAGGTTACTTGAGTTTGTTTTCTTTTATTTGTATCCACCAAATTTTCGTCGGAAAGCCTGCACCTTGCTTTCGGAATCGAAAAGTCTTCTCAGGAATGGCAAATCTCTCGACATTCTTTTCAATGCTGTTGCGCCGCTGGATTCCGGTCTTCCTTGGAGAATATTAGCGCAGTCTAATTTTATTAATCTCAGAATCCTGTTTTTTTTTAGTCGGATGTGGGACATTGCGGCTGTGGCCAAGCATATATCCTCATCATAATTCATCTTTCTTTTTATTATCGTTGGTGGATTCATTTCTTCGTCGATTTGTTTGGATGTGGAAGGCGTCGGTTCATCATTTTTTTCGCTTATTGAGTGGAAAGCTTCCAATCCATGACGTCGTATTATTGTTTTGTCAATATGTCGTTTGAACGGATTTCGTTGTTTTCGGTCGATCGGGTCGATCATTACTGAATCCGTTTTATCGTCGTCGTTGTCGAGAGGACGTTTTTGTATCTGTTCGATTATCATCGAAACTTTATTCGAGAAATCACTCATCACAAATAATTTCCTCCCGCGACGTACTCGAAGCTCAAAAAATAAACTCTTGACACGGCACTGCCGCGAGGGGCTCCACGGAACCCCTCGAGGCACAGCCCTGTTCTTGTCGCTCGACCACGAGGCTTCACGGGAGGCAGCCATTGTTCGTCTCAACCGGCACACGCGGCTAACGCAACAGGTGTTCTCTCACTAATTTCGCGGTGTAATACTCTCGGTGTCATCTCACTAGCGGTCAACTCGGTTGCTCTCGGTTTTCTGCATCTGCTCATTATACATTTGTGTCATTTCATCGGGCGGAAAACGGTGGAATCTTGCAATAAAGTGCGCTCACGAAAGGCTTGTATTCTCGCTTTGGATGTTCTCTATCGGTCTCACTCTAACGAACTCACTCGGTATCACGCTCTCTCTCACACTACCGGAAAACTCACTACAACGGTCTCACTCACGCTCTACTCGAAAACTCGTGTTATTTCTAACGCGAATCACGACGAATCGACTAAGCACGAGAGAAAAAAGATTCGAGTGCACTAATATCGTGTAAAAAAAACCAAATAAACTAGTAATTAATATTTTGTTACGATTAACTACATCGAGTGTGCATTTTATTTAATTTTCCTGCCTCGATCCTCAAAGACATCTCATATTCTCAACAGTATCCTTTTGGAATCTTTTTTTTTACGTCTTTTATTTCAACGACTACTTTTTCTTCTTCGTCGTCTTTTTCGATGCATATGAGCTCTGGCTCACTCAGATTGTTGATGCTTTTTTCTGATTCTGTGGCATCGCTGCTGATGTCGATAAGCTCATATTTTGGGTCTTCGTTTTTTTTGTTGTTTTCAGTTTTCTCGGGATCTTTTTTATTGTCTTGAACCGACGCGATTATATTTTTTGGTTTTATTGTTATCGTGCTGCTACGAGGAAGTTCTTCGACGGTAGTGGCGAAATCTTTCCTCATCGTTTTTCGAGGATTTCGCGGATCGTTTGTTTGTTTGTAGGTTTGTGTTCTAACCGAAACGACGGTTTTTTCGTTGATTTGAGAGAAGTTCTCACCGCTTGTTTCCAATGGGATTTCGCTTGTATATACAGTAGTTGCAACTCTCCAAGGGATGAAGTTCGACGTTAATCCGTATTTTAGGTTTGCTTGCTTCGTAAAGCGGCCGCTAAGTAGAATATTTTTCTTCGTTGTAATAGATGGGATTGTTCGTGTTTTTTCGAGCTGCGTCGGTTCTCGTAGTGTAGTCGGATCGACGGTCATAAACTGTATTTTTTTTTTTACCGACTTCTGCCCAGACTTGAGATCGTCTTAAGTCATCGTAGCCGACGATGAAAATCATCGGAATGCACCCAATTAACTTTTCTATTACTTCTCGAAGAGCGACCCGTATACCGGCTTTGCGAAAATCTGTCGGTTCGAAAACTTGCGACGAGATTAGTTGGCCGATCACCGAAATTGGGCTCAACATCGCGTCGACGACTTCCTCCACCGTTATCGCTGCAACCCATCGTAGATTCGGCCCTTTTATTTTATCGATGTGCGTTACATTGAAGAATGTTGCAACATCAAACTCGTAATCGTCAAAGTTATCGCAAACACAAAACATTTCAGCGTATTTTCCGAGAATACAAAACAATTCGATTGCTTTGTCGATATCGACGAGACTTGGCAAGTTTTCGATGTTTTTCGTTTCTTCGAATAGCTTCAACGATTGGATTGTATTCATTGTTTGTCGGTAGTGCTGTATTTGTTTCTCATCGAAGAGCCATCTCATCTGCTTTGCCATCGTTGGAAATGGGAACGTTGCGTTCTTAACTGTATGTTCAGGCACATCATCGAAATCATGATCTAACGCCGTTTTGAGTCTTATTAGAGAATACGGTTCTCCTAAATCGCCGAATATAGTTTCCAGTCGATTGATGTCGACGACTTCTTCTTTATATCCTTCAATAAAGAAACGTATAGCGTTTTCGATGTTGTAGACCTTTAATAGAAATGCTTTATCGAGCGGTTTTGGCATTTCGGTTACGAGTTTTTTTAGTTCAACGATTAGTTCGGTTAATTTGTAACTTCGAGTTTTATAATTTCCGACAATCGTCAAAACTCCGGTCGTCAGTAACTCTTGTCGCATCGAAGACACGAATGTTCGTATAGATTCTTTCGTGAACTCGTCGATTGAAAATTCAAGTACGAATTCTATTCGATGAATCTACTTTTCTTTTACACTTTTTGCGTACATTTCGTACGCCACAAGTTTTGTTGGTCCGTCCGTATGAAAGTTTGAATCGGCTGACTTCGACGAGTGATCGAGCGCTGTGAAACCCCCAGCAATCGCATACCAAAGTACAGAATTGATCGTGTACGGTCGGAGGACATGGTGGCTTGGATTATACGTCGTTATCCACTTAGCATATTTAAACTTCGGATTTTTCATAATGCCAGCCGTTTGACCTAGATCGTGATAATGACGATATTCTTTTCGATATTCTGATGGCCCCGCTAAGTTGCGGATTTTCAAAAGATTTACCATTACACCTTCGTCTTCAAAAGATGTAAAGGTCGTCGCGATATGCAGATGTACGCTTCGAATTTGCTCTGCTTCGTTGATTAATTCATCGTTTATGAAATCGAACATCGCGTTCGTGTCTCCATGTTTCAGTCCGTGGACACATCGGTACACATAGTATCGATTCGCGAGGTTGAACTGCAGAGCGGTAGTTCGACGATTTGTGAAAACGATATCGTCGAGAATAGCGCAAAAATCGTTCCAGTTTTCCGGGTATACCTTGATCGTCGTCTTTTTATGGAAACTGATGTTCCAGCTAGAACGATCAATGACCGCCGAATCGCGAACTTTCCAGTTGTATTGCCATGTTTGCGTGTTAGCATGCATCAATGAAATTGCATGCAGGATAACGTGCTGCATGAACCACGCACGTTCATCTTCGATTATTTCGAGCTTTCTGCCGGCCGAGAAGCGATTCACAGTATTCGCAGTAGAGCGTAAGATAATATATATTGAGTACGCTTCCGTCCCTCCGAGATGAAATTCGAATGCTTTGTTTAGTTCGAGTGATCGTAGAATGTGTTTGTTATCACATTGTTTAATGTATCCGTGCAGCGGTATTTTGAAGGGACCGATGCGATTCGATTTAAAGCCACTGAACTTCCTTGCTATTAATTCAATAGAATCGATGTCGGTTGAGCAAGTGTCTATGTCTTTGGGCGATTCGAGTGCCTTTGTCGGCATCGAGTTATCGTTCCGATACATCGTGAGTATCTTGGAAATAAAAATATCTGTTCAAATATATCAATGTAATGTAGGTTTCATTTAGGTTCAAACGACAATGATCCAACATAACATCAATATTAATTATACGATATGACTACGAGGACGACGACGGTATGACGATATGACGATATGACGAGAGGACGGCCTCTGTAGTATCTAATGCAACAAGTGACGCAGGTGGCGAGAGCGTGACGCTGAAGGCTCAAGAGGCTTTTCAGCGCCTAACAAAGGAACTTGAGTCCTTGGTGGGGTTCATCCTGGAGAAGAAGAACCTCCACACAGAGCTCAAAGTCAAGGCACGGGGCACTCTAAGGGCGCTGAAAGAGTTTGCGGCGGCGCGGCCCGCGGCAACCCCTGCCCGGGCAACTAATATATTGGCAACGGACCCGACAGCCCGCGCCAGTGCTTGATCCGAGGATCTCTCGCCCGTAAGAGCATACGCAACTACTGGCCCAAAGGACCAGTCTTCCACACTTCCTAGCACTTCAACCAATACCAAGAGAATTCGCGTAAGATGTTGAGTCGCGAGACTTGGAAAAACCCTGCTCTCACCGCCGAAACGGATCACTGAACAAGTTGGATCTACCCCTGAGGGAAACGACTCACTTAGCCAGCGCCCAGCAACACCGAGAGTACAAGACCCTGGGCTGCCGAACGCTGTTACCAGCGGGGGCCACGAGGAGGCGGAGTCGTCGGCTTTTTCGCCCGATCCCGTGCAGGTTCCCGAGAAATCCCCAGGTAGCTTTCGGGGGAATTACTCCCCGTCAGTGCCTTGACAAACTACACGAGTGCAGCCCCTGCTCCGTCAAGTACACTCTCAAAATGTTTGTTTTATCCTACCTAACAGCCACCCGAACGACGGGTTACCGCGATGATTACGGGCCCGCCGCTCATGACCCAGGTTCCGACACCTCTAGGCTTGGGTGACCGAACGACTAAGGTTGTCTCGTAGAGACAAAATTCGAAAAAGAGCGTCCGCCGGTGAAGCGATATCGGGGACGCGACGACGAGAAATCCCCCAACAAGCGAAAAATAAAAATAAAAATAAAATAAAGCCAAAAAATAGAAATAAAATAAAATAAAATAAAATTGAAGATTGAATCAGAATAAGAATCTACCCGAGGAGCCCCAGCCCGGGCAGCACGGCCGAGCAAGGAGGGGTCGAGCCAAACCTCGCCTCTCTTTCGCAACGACCAGGCGCCCCACGGAGACCTGGACCGCGAGCGCCCCTCGCCGCCTAGGTCTCCGCCGGCGAGGAAGAAGCGGAAGAAGAAGAAGAGAGAGGCGACGCCCGAGAGAGATCCACCCCGGCCAGCTGAAGCCAGACAGCAGCCAGTTGCCCAGCAGAAAGACCCCGACTGGGCAACAGTCGTCAAACGGGGTAATAAAAAACAGCAGCAGCAGCCGCTGCCAATAGAAGAGGCCGGCAGGCGCGACCAAAGGCAGGCAAAGCCCAAGGTTTCGCTTAGACCCCCCCGTCCTGATGCGATCCACATCAAGGCAACGGGTGAGGTGTCGTATGCTGAAATTCTTCGCAGAGTTCGAGCCGCACCGGACCTCAAACCTCTGGGGGATAGGGTGACCCGCATCAGGCGGACCCGAGCTGGAGAATTACTCCTGGAGCTGGGGAAGCCTGGTGTAGAGACCCCAGTGCTACAGGCAGTGGTCTCGGCCACCTTAGTGGAGTCGGCGGCTGTTCAGACGCTGACTCATAGGGAAGTCCTGGTTATCAACGACATGGACGAGGCCACCACAGTAGAAGAGGTGGCACAGGCTATCACTGCGGCGATTGGGCCAGGAGCGGTAACCCCTGGAGATATTAAACTCAGGGACTCCTACAGTGGCACCCAGGCGGCTAGCGTCCTGCTTCCCGCTGCAGCAGCAAAGAAGTTGTTGCAAAGCGGAAGGCTCAGGATTGGATGGGTGAATTGCCGGGTTCGGCTGCGCCAAACATCCTCCCGTTGCTTCAGGTGCCACAACACTGGGCATCTGGCGAAAGACTGCGAGAGCGAGGTCGACCGGTCGGCGCAGTGCTTCCGGTGTGGCAAAGGTGGTCACAGGGCTGTGGACTACGTAGTCAGGCGACAGGCAGTGCAGGAGATTGGGGCATCGACCAGCAATGGCTAAGGTGCTCCAAATAAACCTGAACCACTGCGCTGTGGCCCAGGACCTGTTGTTTCAGCTGGTCAGGGAAGAGAAGGCAGACGTAGTCATCGTCAACGAGGAGTACAGGGATCTCAGTGAACCGAACTGGGTAGGGGACTCGACCGGCAAGGCGGCCATCTGGGTATGTGGAAACCTTCATATATCCAACAAGATGGCCGCCCCTCGGCCCGGTTTCACTTGGGTGGAGGTGGCTGGTATAAGAATATACAGTTGCTACCTTCCACCCAGTGATGCCACCGACGAATACCTGAGATCCCTGGATGCCATCGTCGACAGTGTTAGGACCTCCCGATTGCCGGTCGTCATCGGAGGGGACTTTAACGCATGGGCGACGGAGTGGGGCAGCGCGAGCACCAACCACCGCGGTCGCGCCCTCCTCGAGGCCTTCGCGATACTGGAGCTGGAGATCGCTAATACCGGGTCCAAGCCAACCTTCTCAAAGGGCGGCAGGACCTCCATTATCGACCTGACCTTCATCGATCCTAGATTGATGAGGGAAGGGCTCGACTGGAAAGTTAGCGATCGGTACACGGGCAGCGACCACCACGCCCTGTCATACCAGCTCCAGCTGACCAGCAGGACAACAGGGGCGTCGTGCAGACGCAAAAAAGAGAGATGGGCACCCGCCACCTTCGACCGGGAGACGTTTCTCTGCATGCTAGAGGGAGCGACAGTGCAGGGAACGCCCGAGGAACGAGCTCGAAGCCTCTCGCAAACCATCACAGCGGCCTGCGATGCCTCCATGGCCGCGAAGTCCAACCCTCGCGGCCGTCCACCAGTATACTGGTGGAACGAGGACATCTTAGAGATACGCCGAGAGTGCTTCCGAGCTCGTAGGCTGCACCAAAGAGCTGTTCATAGGCCGCAATACAGGAACTGGCTGCGGCCTATGAAACAATGCGGAAACGCCTCAAGGCTGCCATCAAGGCCGCCAAGCGAAAGTGCTGGCTGGACTTCTGCGAGGAAGTGGACAGTGACCCTTGGGGCCGACCGTACAAAACGGTTATGAACAAGATCAAGCCCAGGGGTGCCACCGCTCCAACGTGTCCGATCTTCCTCGACAGGGTCGTCCGACACCTCTTCCCGGAACACCGGAAGCGGCGTGCCGAGACCGGCCTGATTGTAGACGATGGTGCAGCCGAGACGCCAGACGTCACGGAAGACGAACTGAAGATGGCTGCCAGCAGGATCACCGTCCGTAAGGCTCCAGGGCTGGACGGGGTCCCTGGCCTGGCCGTAAAGACCGCTGTGCTGAATGCTCCCGATATCTTTGGGAATACATTCAGCGCATGTCTTCGCGAAGGTTGCTTCCCGGCACAGTGGAAGGTACAGAGGTTGGTCCAAACGTCCAAAGGGGAACAAACCCCCGGACGAACCTTCCTCGTACCGATCGCTGTGCATGCTAGACATAACCCGGAAGCTATTCGAACGAGTCATATGTGCCAGGCTAGAGGCAGCCATACAGGGAGCTGGAGACCTGTCTGAAAACCAGTTCGGCCTTCGTAAGGGTCGCTCAACGGTTGATGCCATCGGCCGGGTTGTGGCGCTAGCTACGGACGCCATCAGTGGCAGCCGGTGTACAAAGCGCATGTGTGCCATCATCGCTTTGGACATGCGGAACGCATTCAACTCGGCCAGGTGGGACAAGATCTTGCTGGCCCTGCAAGATCTCAAGGTGCCGCTCTACCTGCGAAGAGTCATTTCGAGCTACCTGACGGACCGGACCCTGCTTTACGACAGCGACGCCGGCACGCACTCCTATAACATCACAGGAGGCGTGCCACAGGGTTCCGTTCTAGGGCCCCTCCTCTGGAACGTCTTGTACGATGGCCTGCTTCGGCTGCCGCTTCCAGACGGGGTATCGATGGTGGCCTTTGCGGACGACGTCGCCCTTGTCGTCGTCGCGAAAACCATCGATGAGGTGCAACACCTCGGAGACGAATCAATCGAGGTAGTAGCTGGCTGGTTGAGCGACCATGGGCTGAGTCTGGCGGACGAGAAGACTGAGGCGGTGCACATCTCTCGGACGAAGAAGAGGGCGTACGCCACATTCACGGTCGGTCATAGCAAAATCAAGACCGCAGACACGTTGAAATATCTCGGTGTCATCCTGGATGCGCGGCTGTCGTTCAGAGAACATCTTCTGAACGCGGGCTCGAAGGCATCACGGGTTGCGCGAGCGCTAGCGGGCATCATGCCCAACATCGGGGGACCGAAGGAGCCGCGACGGTTCCTTCTTTCCTCTGTTGTGAGCTCCGTAATTCTCTACGGGGCTCCGATTTGGGCTGGTGCCTTGAAGACCAATGCGAGTTACGGAGCCACATGCCGACGGGCATGCCGGACGGTCGCGCTAAGGGTGGCCCGAGCGTATCGAACCGTGTCTGACATCGCTCTCTCGGTAATCGCAGGACTGCCTCCTGTTGATCTACTGGCAGCCGAGAGGGCCAGGGTGTACCGTGAGCGTAGGCGTACTGATGCTGATGGTGATGATCGATCGTCCAGCAGAACCTTCGAAGAATGGCAGCAGAGATGGGATTCAGCAGGCGAGGGTCGGTGGACCCACCGCGTGATTCCTAATGTGAGAGCGTGGACGAGCAGGCACGGTGGACTTACAACTTTCCACCTGACCCAGGTACTCACCGGGCACGGCTGCTTCCGCAGCTACCTACATCGTATTCGCGTGTACGATAGCGCGGAATGCCCGGTGTGCCCTGGGATCGGCGAGGACGTGGAACACGTGCTCTTCTATTGCCCGAGATTCGCCGATGACCGGGAGCGATTCCGAGCGTCATGGGGAGGATCCATGACGCCTGAAGGCATGGGAAGGTGCCTGCTTGGCTCACAGGATGGTTGGGATGCGGTGGTTACCCTCGCCACGTCCATTATGGAGAAGCTGAATTCCATCAGGAAGATGGAAGAACGGAGAGGCGGACGCGCCTAAAATCAGAGCGCGTGCTAGAAGGGCCGTCTGAGGCTTAGACTGCCCCTCGCGAAGTAAAGCCTTTTGGGCGGTTTCCGCGGGGGGGAATACAGTCGAGAGGAGGAATGTTTTAGTGGGTATTGCCAGGAATGGCCGAGTCCCACATAACCCACTCGGGTATGCGTAAATGCATTTTCAAACCTCCTCTATAAAATATAAAAAAAAAAAAAACACTCACACTCTCATACTCTCACACTCTCACTCACACTCACACTCACACACTCTCACACTTTCGAACTCTCACACTCTCACTCATACTCTCACACTATAACACTTTCACACTCTCACTCACACTCACACTCACACACTCTCACTCATACTCTCACACTATCACACTTTCACACTCTCACTCACACTCACACTCACACACTCTCACACTTTCGAACTCTCACACTCTCACTCGTACTCTCACACACTCACCCACACACACACATACTCACACACTCACACTCTCACTCTCTCACTCTCTCACTCTCTCACTCTCTCACTCTCTCACTCTCTCACTCTCTCACTCTCTCACTCTCTCACTCTCTCACTCTCTCACTCTCTCACTCTCTCACTCTCTCACTCTCTCACACTCACACAAAAAAAATAAGTAACATAAGAAAAACACTTATAAACTAATTAATTTAATAATTATAACTAAATTTTCATTCGCGACCTCTCACGTAAAGGCTGCATTTCCACTTACACTTTTCTTCAAGTCACGCCGTTTATTCTACAGCGATTATCGAAGAAAAGCATTAGAGAAAATATCGCACTTTTATTTCTTTTAATATACTTACGTTTCTTTAAGTCACGCCGTTTATTCAACAGCGATCGAGAAAGAAACGTAAGTATATTGAAAGAAATAACATTGCAATATTTTCTTACCTCAGAGTTGTGCAAAAAGTACTTGAAGTATTAAGTACATATGGTATAGGTAAGAAATACTTGAACGTACTGTCGAAGTAATAAAGTACTAGAAGTACGTGTGCGAAATACTTCTAGTACTTCAATACCGCAACATTACGTACAAGTATTTGTTACCTATAGTATGTGTACTCAGTAATTAAAGTACTTTTTGCTCAGCTCTGGCTTATCTATATTCTTTGCAATTATGAATAATTAAAATAAAAGTCCCTACTTAAATCTAACTACCAGTACGCGTCCTAATGACGTCCCTGGCACTTATAAACGAAGTCATCTAATAATTATAACTAATATTTAATTCGCGACCTCTGATTAACTTGTTACATTTTCACTTACACTTTTCTTCAAGTCACGCCGTTTATTCAACAGCGATTACCGAAGAAGAGCATAAATGAAAATATAGCACTTTTACTTCTTTTAATATACTTACGTCTCTTTAAGTCACGCCGTTTATTCAACAGTGACCGAGAAAGAAACGTAAGTATATTGAAATAAATAACAGTGCAATATTTAATTATTTGTCTTTTGCATAATCTACTTACTTACCTTTTTTCGTCGTTGCCGTCTATCGATTGAGTTTATTTGAATTCCTCGACCTCCTGGTCTCGTTCCTTTTTTTTTTCGTAACTTTTTTTGATTAAAGAGTTGTACTTACCTTTTTCCGCTGTTGGCGTCCACTGATGAAAATCCTTATGTTTCTCGACTTCCTGGTTTAGTCTTTTTGTGTTTTTGTAATTTTAGAATTGGACTTACCTTTTTCCGCTGTTAGCCTCCACTGATTACAATCCTTAGTTTTTCTCGACGTCGGGATCTTGTCTTTTTTTTTGTCTTTTTATCATTTAACAATTGGACTTACCTTTTTCCGCTCTTGGTCTCCACTGTCACAATCCCTAGTGTCCCTAGTGTTCCTCGTCCTGGTCTTGTCTTTTTGGGGTTTTTTTTTAATTCTAGTATTGGACTTACCGTTTTTTGTAGTTGGCCTCCAACGACGACGACGACGACGACGAGGTTGGCTTTGAGTGCATATAATCTGAAAAAATTAATTTAAGTCGTAATAAAAACACGATGGTTGTAACTTCCACAGGAAACAAGCTAGAAGGTTCAAACTAGTTTCAATGGATTTATCTCGACGAGATAGTTAAGGATAAATTATAAAAAATCACATTAAAATTCAATTACCAAATTTTGTATAAAAATTGTAATAAACGAAAGATGGTTGTAACTTCCACAGGAAACAAGCTAGAAGGTTCAAACTAGTTTCAATGGATTTATCTCGACGACATAGTTAAGGATAAATTATAAAAAATCACATTAAAATTCAATTACCAAATTTTGTATAAAAATTGTAATAAACGAAAGAGGGTAGTAACTCCAAAAGGAAACAATGTATATTCAATTGGCATATATTCAATTGCTCATATTCAATACATGTATAGCATGACCCAAAGTTCAAAATTGTATGGCAGACCATTGGCGTTACCCAGGACACACCGCGTGGAGGTTGTCTGCCTTGGTGTCCCTTGGCCCTGAAAAGGGCCGTTTGTTTTTTTAATCGTTTTGTTTCTTTTGTGGCGTATATGGCCGTACCGGATTTGTTTTTTTTCGTACGACAAACGGTTCGATGTTTTGTCGTTGATCTTTATTTTTTGGTGTCGGCTCTGCCGCCAGTGCCGTCAGAACTTCTTTGTGCATAGACAATGTTCTTTTTGCATTTAAAGTTACATTGCTTAACGGCACTGGCGTAGGCCGCATCCAATTTATTACGGGTTCTTACCGTGGGTCTTCCGCAAAAATTCTCACGTGGACAGTTTCGTTATTTGGTTTCGGAGAAATTCGGTTTCGGTTTTGGCATCGATTTTCCAACAATCGATTTCGGAACCGACTCTGGAACCGGTTCTGGAATCGGTTTCAGAACCGACTCTGGAACCGGTTCTGGAATCAGTTCTGGAACCGATTCTGCAACCGATGCCGAAACCGGTTTCTCCGAAATCGAATTTTCACGATTACTTCGTCGTTCTTCCATCCGACGTAAATATGCCGAATTTCGATTTTTGTTTTACTTTTAAGCCGAGGAAGCTTTTTGTTAGTATGCAGTCTTTTATGGCTAAATACTTTATAAACGAAAAGGCCGCCAGAGTTCCAATCGGACTATTGAGGGATTTTCGTCAAGTTTTCCATAAAAAAATAATTTTCTCCCATCTGATGCCCGTACGGTACTCCATTTAAGAATCCTGGAAACCAATTCTTTTCTCTTTCGCAACAATATTTCATTGCATCGTAATCACTATGCACAACAAATTTTGAGTCGTTCTGACAAATATAATTTTAATTATAAAATAATGACTCTATGCGTTATTGCGCAGATAGGGTGCAATATTTAAAAATTGAATTTCTTACACTTCGACCGTCAGAGATTCATCACATTCGAAAGCTTTGTCAATTTTGTTCGCTCGATTTATTCGTTTACAGTCGATAAAAAAAACTGCTAATGATTATTCTATCAACGTATTTCCAACGTTTTTTTCAAATTTTACAAATTTTCGTCGAAAATCGCTTTTTTTTCATATTTTCACGTCTTGAAAAGTTGTTTTTCGCGAAAAAAAAAACAATTGTACTCTTAAAGAACAATTTTAAACAATTATTTATGGACAAAGTGAAAAACACTGAATTTGTCGATTTTGAGTTATTCCGTACCGAGAAAATTATCCTCGTTTGTGATTAAATGAATTTAAAAAAAATTCGATATGATATGATGCTAAATTTGATCAATAAAATTTCATTGAAAAACGAAAAAAATTATCGAATTTCTCAAACTTCTCGTCTCCAATACTTGCCTGTTCTACAGAGACAATAACGACCTGATTCCATGTATTATGAAGAAGAAAAAATATATCTCAAATGGTAGAAATTAATTTTGTTAGAACAGGACTGTCAAAGAGCCTTCACAGTCGAATTTTTCAAGAATCTCATCAATTTATAAAAAATATTGGCAATACGTCGATTCTACAGGAACCAACTCTACACATTACCGACTCTACACCACCAACTGTACACAAGCGCGACTTTACCCATGAAGATCACCGACTGTCACGATGCTCGACTACACACAATCCCAATTCTACACGTACCCCGACTGTACACAAACATATATTTTTGGCTTTCGGTTATCATAAAAATCTTTGCAATACCTTAAATGTACCTTCAATTCATGATATCAGAACTGTACAAATGTACACGGCGAAACTCTAGACGAGCTAAACGAAGCGCAACAAAATTCTACACGAGTAAACTTTGCGCATCAAAACTCTACACATTTAATATTCTCCAAAGGAATACTCGACGCGCTCTTAATTCGCCCCGATCAAACTCTACACAAGCTCACGACTCTTTGGCAAAACTCTACACCCCCTCGATGCTCTTTGACAAAACTCTACACGTCTTTGACGAATTTTGACATAACTCGACACAAACTGATTGCTCTTTTTCACCATTTGTACACATAACGTAATTCAACATTGTTCTGGAGTGGGATCCTGAGTTTACGGGACGATAGCGATACGACTAACGACACGGTAAACGACACGGCAAACGACACGACGTCGCTACCGTACCGTCGTCGTGCAAACGCCGAGTCACCGAACGCCGAACGTCGTTCGGTTCGCCATTTTCGTCGCCATCAACCTGTCATCGGAGTTGAACATTTTTTCGTTCGGAGTGATAATCTCTCCGACCGCAGAAATTCGTGAATTATCACATCGACGCCACTCATTCTCCTCAAAGAAAAAATAACGTAAGTAAAAATGATATATTTTTGCAAATATATTTTTTTTTAAACTCGTGCGGTTGGAGCTCGAGCACGTAACACGTGCACGTAACGTGTTACGTGCTCGAGCTCCAACTCCGACTTTCTTTGTAAATAGGATTTATTCATTCGCTATAATAAGTAATTATAATATTAATGTTTTACAATTTTCTCTATTTTTTTTTTATTTCAGGTCATCGCGTCAAGAGAATCTCCCGTTCATCGTCATCGTTCTCCATTCCAAGTGCCCAAAGTTATTCATTTTGGTAAGTTATTTAATCTTTTCTTTTTTTATTATTTCTATTTGTGTCTCATTTTTTTTTCTATATTTTTTTTTTTCCAGATTTTGCAGCGTTTGTGCACCGCTGTGTCTCATCGTTCGTCGCTGTGCCTCGTCGGGCGAATCCCCCGTCATCGTCGTCGTTCTTCGTCGCTAGAGACCGAAGCCTGTTTATCGTCGTTGGTAAGTTATTTCATGTTTTTTTTCGTTTCTACTTATATTTCATATTCTTTTTTTCTATTTTTTTTTTCCAGTTTTCGGAGTGTTTATGCGCCGCCGTGTATCGTCGTTCGGCTTCGTCGCTGCGCCTCGTCGAGAGAATCCCTCCGTCATCGTCGACGTTTGACTGCGTCGCAGACTAAGTCGAGATAACTCCCCCTCCCCCCGCCGTCATCGAAATGTAAAAAAAAAAAAAATTATGCGCGTATCGAGAAAACTCGTTTTCTCGGTTTCGGATTAAATCAATGCATGAATTTTATTGAATTATCGAAAGACGATTGTACTCGTTTTTTCGAGTCAGTTATTTGAAGTATCACCGATCAAATTACCTGTGCCCGTCCACAGACCCTCCGAGTGTATTTTTCCAGCAAGAAATGCAAATAAAATGAAAAAGAAAGAAGAAAGGAATGCTGTTTATTTTAATTTTTTAAAGCTTTATTTCCGACAATATTAAACAATTCGCGAGGGTAGTCGCGAGGGAAAATGCATAGCGCTGTGTTTGTACGGCGGAGCAGGTGTTTGGTACAAAGACCGTCTCGACGCTATGCCATTCACGCGCATCTGTGAAGACGTTAGTCGGTCGCTTTTGATGTTCGTTTGCAATTTTTTTTCAACACGAGAAAAAAAAATGGTAAATAAAATGGCGGATTTAATCACTGCACCGAGGATGCAGAAGCTGGAAAAATGTCATTCTCAACGAGAATAAAATTTCTTTGATCAATCGTGCGGATGGAATGCTCTCGGATAATCTTCAAAGACGAACGAAAATTCTCTCATATCGTTCCTCAATAATTTAATCGTTATAAAATTTCTTTCCTAAGGAACAAAAGAGCAATAACCGTGTCTCGAGTATTTCGCAATTTTTAAAATTTTTTTTATTATAATGTGTACAAATAATATATATTGTTTACCATATAAAAACGCAATCAATAGACGTATTGATTGGCGAGAGCTCGAAAAAAATTTGGCTTTACGGGTATTAGCCGCTTCTCTCTGAATCTCTTCGTTGTTATTGGAGTTCAATTCCAGTAAACCGATAACTTTGATCTGCAAACAAAAAAAAATTAGATTAACAAATATCAAAATGTAGAATCGTACAAACAGCGGAATAGTTAAGTACGCAATAGATTTTCGCACTGAACGAACCGCCAATTGTTTACGATGATGTTTCACCTCTTTTGGTATGAAGATGAATGAGATACTCAAGTATCGTCGTGTCCCATATGCAGTGATAGTAGGCATCCGTAGCGTCGGCACTCGCCGAACTTTTCTGATCGCTCGCAGCCATTTTAAACGCCAACGAATAATCGACTTCTTCCAAAAATTGACAAAGAACAGCGGCCTGTGTGTAGCACAGTAGATGGGCGCAACTCTTGATCATTCGTCGATGAACCAAATCGTCTATATGCGCGCGCGGTACCGGTTGACTGAACAAATCGCTCGCCACCATTATCGCTTCGAGATAATATTTCATTGCGCTCTCGTAAAATCCCAAAACTGCAAATGAATCATCGATGTTGAAAAATTAAAGAACGACGGAGTATTTTTTTTTTTTTTTGCACATTGAATGCGATTAGTATTATTTTTTTTACTGACCGAAATTGAGATCTCCCATTACTCGTAGCCACGGTATGTTCGTTGGATAATACTTGAGCGTCTGCGTCAGCAGTAGAAAAAGTGTTTCACTGATGTTCTTTAGATTTTAGGAATTGGAGCTAAAAATAAAAAAAAGCTTATAGATCGATAGTTTTTAATTGTAATGAGTAATGCCTCTTGATTTAGAATTACGTCGATATATCCAACATACTTTGGTACTCCGGCGGGCCATAGCGCTAAATACTGCGCGTAAAGCTCGAGACTCGATTCGCGAGTAACGATATTGCGACCGTAAGAGCGGTGGGTTCTCGTAGCGTCGTCAAAGTTCCCGCTGTGCTGGCGATAGCGTCTCTCGTTGCGCTTCGGCTCGCGTTGCCGCTGCTTCCACGTTTTTGCGGCGGATCTCGATTTTGTCCAAAGACTGTGAGAACTGTTATGATACACGAGAACAATTGGATACATATCGGTTAGTAATGTCGCGTTAAGCATGGAAAACGAAAAAACAGCAAAAAACATAAAAAAAAAAGATTATTCGACATTATATATCTTACCGATGTCCCACGTTTCTCGCGGAAATTTTCTGGAACCCTTAAACTTGACGATATCCTGACACACCGAACTTATGGCTGCGGAAAAATCGTAATGACTCCAACGTTTGTCGAGACTCGTAAGATAGTCCCATTCGCTTGTATTCAAGAGAAACGCCGTGCAATACTCGATTACCTCTTGTCTCGGGATAATTTGATCGGTCGACTGTATCGAAGCTATGCATTGCTTGCATTTCTCCACCAAAGCCTTAACGTCACCTTAAAACAGAAACAAAAACGATAGTTTTTCGTATTTTTTATATTTTTCATTCGATTTTTAGAGCGATTTGTTCGCCGTACTTACATCCATTGTTTGCCGGCCAAACGTTGAAATAATGCCATATATCGATTAACAACGATTCCCAATCGTATCATTTGCTGAGTTTGTACGACAAACTCAACGGACCTACCGGCTGTTCTCGAACTTCTTCCTCCAGCGCATTGAGCAGTTCTTTCGCTCCGTGAAAATCCTTCGCCATCACCAATTATCGACTCTTCGCGAGCAATATGTACGAGTAATCCTGACGAAAACCTTGTGGCAATGACATTATTACGCTGTGAAGCGGTATCGGCAATTCCCAACGGCTGTTCACTCGCCACGGTGGATTCATCGGATTATTTCCGTCGAGACGAAGCAATATGTCGCGTATCTCTTGAGCATCGTAAGACAGTATTAATCGTCTTTCCAATTCGAACATCTTGAATTTTGGACTTTCTGCAATAAATTCGAGTTTCATAAGTGGTTTCGTGCGATGCGGATTTTTTTTTTTTGCATTTTTTTCTGATCGTTCACTCACGAGTATAGGTGACGAGCGTAACGCCCCAATGATCGTCGACCAACAACGGCGGCAAATCGATATCGTCGATTGTCAAGCGTTTCTGTATTTCCGAAAGTTCCTCCGAATTGAATAATTCACGATAAATCTTCGTATCGAGAATTCGGCCCGCCAGTTCGTCCATATCTCCCATGAGAACGAGATAATAAAGGTAATGCGCTGTACGACGCTTTCCCGTTTCATTTGATTTTTCCAAAACGTCGTCAATCGCCTGAAAAACCGATAGTTTTCATCTTTTTTGTCTTTTAAAAATCTTTACATGCACTGTAGGATTTTTAAATATGTAACAATTATTACCCAGCAAAGAACTTCGAGACCATTTACTCCGGCAGCTTTAATTTCGATTATATAATTTCCGTGTATAACGTCGGCGTCCAATACACTGACACTGAATTCGCAGCAAGAGATCACCGGCGACGACGATCTTTCGATTCACCATACCTCCCTGTATATCCAATTCCAAATTATCTCTGTACACTTGCGGTATCTCGCGGGCGATATTGTCCATCTGAAGAATCTTGAAAATATTCTACATAAAAAAAATTAGTTATTAGTTGGTTTTCTTTTTGATTTTTATCGCTTGTGTTTCATTTTTTTTCTTCGCACTCACCGTATATTGATCCTTAGCGGAGGCGTGCAACTGCTGCGTGAGACTCTCGGATTTTTACGGATTTTTAGCAAAATTAACAAGTTTATCAAAAAGATTAATTACATATGTATAAACTGTTGTTTACTCTGCTTGTTGTACAAAGCGCGAAAAATTATGGCTCTGATGTGCCACCTGTGATAAAGAACTATCGTGAACAGCAATTGATCGGAAACATTTGATACCGAGAATTCCGGCAGAGACGGAATTTCGTCTTTTTTCGAATTTTTATTTTATGGTTCTTTATTTACTTTAGAATCTTTGGGTGTATGATTAAGGGGTTAAATGTTGCATTTTTTATAAAATTTTACAAATCTTAAACAAGGGATCGAGAACAAGCGAAGTTGCCAGATCGTCGTTATCGCAGCTTTGCGCCAAGTTGCTCGAGTTTTTTGTTAAATATTTTACGCAAAAAGAAGACGGTGAACGATTGTGAAACCAAAAAAAAATGTTGCTTTAAGAATTGCAAAAACCAGTAAAAATTATAACTTGAAAAAGTGAAGATTTCGATAATGAAAAAAATTGAAAAATTCACGTGAACGATTAAGTCTGTTCCGATTGATTTGTTTTTCCCTTAATTTGCTGCTCCGCGATCGACGTAAGCACGTAGAAAACATTTTCGCATGTTTCCTTTAATTGGCGGGAGATCTCAATCAAATGCGGAATAACGTCGTGAGATTCTTCAGTTTGAGTGAAAACAGTTTTTTGTTGCGGTGTAACGGAGGAACTCGGCTGTAATGGAAAATCGACACGTGCAGGGATGCAACCTTTTTCCTCAACGGTTTGATGATTCTTAGCATCGTCGTTGTTGCTCTGATTGTCCGCCCGGAGTTTTTTCGAATTCGATGCTGCAACGTTCGCCGTCGCTTTCCTTTTATATTCTTCTACCATCGTCCACTTGTTACTGATCAGAACGCTATCCATGTCTGACACGTCTGACACGCAATATTCATCGGACAACGCATCGTCCCGTGCAAAATCGCTATCACTTTGCTCGCAATCGTTTAAAATCGACTCCGAAATCGAGGAAATGGATGTCTGCGGCAAGTCGATTTGTGTAAATGTTTTGTTTTTCGCCCCGTCATTCGGTACATTCAAAACAGCAGCAGCATTCTGATGCAGAGCGTGAGAAGCACCATGGATGCTGAAATTATCGGGCCGGTCGAGAGAAGGCATTTTCAATATTTTTCTTCCGTTAAATTCTTGATCGATGCATGCGGTCGGTTTCTTCTGAACTCTCAAATTCGGCGTTAACGCGCGTTCGCTCGGCTTTCTGTTGATGATAGGTAAACCAGCTTCCTTCGTTTCTCCGTCGCCGTCGTGACAGCTGTTCCCTTTAAGGTCCAAAAGTCTTTCTTCGACATCGGTTAAAAAAATTTTCAATGGCGATCCCCCGCCCGTTTTTGAAGCGCTTTTCTTAATTTTAGCAGCTTTCGCTTTCACTCGGCCGATCCAATCGGTGATGTTCTGTGAACAAAATAAATTGAAACAAAAATATTAAATCTATTCGCTACCCACATTATAATGTAAATGGGAAATTAATTTTAACTCAAGCAATTAACGATGAGAGAGGGAGCGTGTGGATCGAGAGGAAGCGCCACTATCAAAAAAACAATAAAAAAAGAAGAAAGGGTTGATATACACGAGCGAACGGGACAAACGTAACGCGATGGTTCCTCGAAAATACAAAAAAGGGAAAGGGTTGAAACGTCGTGGGAAACGCGCGCACGCGCACGCGATGTGCTCTCGATTCAAATGCCGAGTAATTTATATTTACTTACCCGTTGCCACTGATTGCCGTCTCTCTCTGTTAGAAATTCTGCGTTGAGTGTCTCCGCCATCTCGTCCCATAACTGCTGATAATGTTGGCGCGCGTGATTGCCAACGAATTTTTTCGTTATCATTTCGCGATTTTTCTCAAGAATATCCAGAATGTATGTTTGTTCCTGCCATGTCATCCGGAACGCCCGTTTTTTTTCCACTTTAGAAGAAATATATATATATACATATATATTATAGAGTTTTATTTTAATCAAAAAAATATTTATTGTTTGTATATATTATCGTACTTTTTTTTTCGGTCGTTGCTTCGCCAATGCCTTTCGAAATTCCAATCGTTTTTTTGTTTGTTTATAGCAACCGATTTATTGTTTTTTTTTTCGATGGCAAAACGATTGTTTTTTGTTATCGAGCGGCGTTCACGGTAGCTATAGAATTAACCGCGCAGTTTAAATTTAAAAAATCTATTCGACTTCGCGTTCGCTGCTAAACGCTCGTGAAGCATCGATGTCGTTAGCCTCTTCACGGGAGACGCTTCGAGACATCCTTTTACCAACCCGTGAATGCATGACAATCGAGGATTCGGCGCTAACGGAGTATACCTTGCGTTCGTTATCGCCAATTTGTTTCCTGTTGATAAATTAAAACAAAAAAAAAATTAAACAGATCATTCGAAAGTTTTATCGCATTACAACGCGAGAAAACGATTTTTTACCTTCCGGAAACGGATGACGAAGACTGACGAATGCGTAAAAAATACATCCGAGAGCCCAACAATCAACTGGCGGTCCTATAGGTTCGTTGTTCCACGTGTCCATCATCTCCGGAGATATCTGTACATTGGGCAAACGGGAGGCGAAAGTTTCGCGTATAGCGCTGCCGTCCATTCCTCTCTGATGTCTCTCAAACGAGGAGAGACATCGAGAAGGCTTCGGCAAATTTTTGCTGTCCATTCCTCTCTGATGTCTCTCAAACGAGGAGAGACATCGAGAAGAGACCTGAGAGACAATCCTACGCTTGTAAAGCGTTCGCCGCATACGCTTCCGTATATCGCGTTGAATGGTATATCGCGTTGAATGCGACGTCCCGACGACAACCGTCAGCTCGTGCAACAATTCTCACGATTCTATTGAACTGCTGTTGTACAAACGGCGGCGATGATCCTCGTCAAAGAGGCCCTCTCGACGACGGAGGATTTATTTTTTGTTCTTTTAAATATCAAAAGATCGCCGGACGAAATACAGCGAAAAAACTGCTCAAATTCTTCGTAGCGCGGATGCTTCGAAGAATTGTTTCTGTACTCCGTCATTATCTTGAGGCACTTTATCATCGTTATTCGCTCCGAGTAATAAAAATGCCATATGTCCTCTATAAGGTTTCGCATCGCCGTCATATCGGTTAATTGAGAGGGTCTTAGCGCAGTTTCTGTACTCGTAGAGCATGAAATTACAGGTCAGATCCCACGCGATTGCAGTATCTAAATTCTGAAAAAAAAAAAATTTGTTAACTCTACCGATTAATTTTTTTTTCTATTGAAATTCACTTGCGAGAAGACGAGCTAATTACCCGACGAGATCGTACGTACGAGGAGTTTAAACATTCGTAAAATATGTCGCGATTATTTCTGACCGAATTCTCTCGCCCTCGCCGCGGGCTTCAACATCAGTCATTCGTTCGAAATCGGGATCGTCGGGTCGAAGAGGCTCATAAAAATTGGGACCTTGGACGTTCCCTGCTAGGCACATATTATATAATACAGCGCATGCCGTTGTAATTCTTCCAACAAAAGCCGGAGCATATCGCAGTGTACGCTCCCCCATCAAGCATCGGAAACGTCCCTTCAGCAAACCGTTGCATCTTTCGATGCAACTTCTTGCAGAAGAATGCCGAAACACGTATTGGTATTCGGGCGAATCCGGAGCCGGATGTAGGATGGGTGTCATGAGCCACGGTTGCAAGGGGTAACCCGAATCGCCGATTAAAAAAAACCGTTCCCCACGAGAGAAGCAGCGCTCCATTTCGACGTTGATTTGCGATTGTCGCCAAATAAACGAGTCGTGTAAACTGCCCGCATATCGCGCATTAATCGATAAAATCCGCGTCGTGTAATCGGAAATCTACAAAATTATGTTTTGATAAAAACACAACAATAATAATCTAAACGACATTTTTGACGCGTGACTGCCACAAAGAAAAAAGTTAAAAATTGAAAATATGTATTTACAATTTGTACGTTTTTGGAGTGTATTCCCCGACGGTCCACGTAATTGTGTTCCTCTGCTTTTGGAGCCAATATATTGACGTGCGTACAATCGATTGCTCCAATGATATTGGGGAATCCTGCTTTCTCGAGAAACGCATTCGAAAGTAATTCCTTCTCCTCGACAGTCGTAGGAAATCGAATCCACTGTGCAACCAATACGTTGTATATCGCATCGGTTACCTCGTGAATTGCTCGACCAATCGACTGTTGGCTCATGCAATGCAAATAGTGTTGGCCTAACGGTCGTTGATAGCAGCCCGTGGCATAAAATCCCAGCGCAGCTAATATTTTCAACTCCGGTGTAATGGAATTGACTTTAGCTGACATTGACAGCATCGGACCTAATTCGGTAAACAAGTAGCGGACCATCTCCTTGTTCAGTCGAAATAATTCGCGGAATCGTGAACTCGGCAATGAAAACGGATCGCTGCTTGCACGGAGTGCCACGTGTTGGAGATGCAACTGTTGATGCGGGTTATTTCGGTCCTCTTCATACGCATTCATTACACGCGGATATTTTTCATCACAAGATAATTTTAATTTGAAGACTTCAAACGCTTCACGTGCATACAACTGCATATTGAATGAAATAAATTCATTTCGCGAGCCTTCACGTTAAGTCGATAAAGTTCGACAATCGTAAGGCGGTAATTATTTTTAGAAAATAAAAATGGTACTTACCACGTTCTCCGATGAACAACGACGATGATGACGGGGGGAATCTCTCGACGAGGCGCCGCGACGAAGCCGAACGACGATACACGGCAGCGCACAAACACTCCGAAAACTGGAAAAAAAAATAGAAAAAAAGAATATGAAATATAAGTAGAAATGAAAAAAAAAAAAAACATGCGATAACTTACCGACGATGATGACGGGGGGATTCGCTCGACGCAGCCGAACGAAAAAAAAAAAATCGCCTCGACGATGGCGGCGCACGAACGCTCGAAAACCTGGAAAAAAAAAAAAAAAAAAAAAAAAAAAAAATTAGATTGTGACGTGCTTTTCGAAGTTTCGGACTGTACTTCGATCCGCGACCCGTCCAAAATATGATGACGCCCTTGTTTTTCAATTCGCAACTCTCACCTGTATTTTTCCTTCCGCCGAATTGTTGCTGGGCGCCAGGATATCAATCTCCCGATATCCAGGGATTAACTTTTCTCTTACTCTCTAATTACTACTATCTTACGCGGCTAGCAGGATAGGGAGTGCAGTTCGGGCGCGAAGTAACACAGAAATCAAATAAATTTTTCATACGGTACACATGAAATAAAAGCAATAAAACGGTATTTTTATTCAATTATTTCCCGATATTTTAACACAACAAAATTCAGCCCTTACGATCGGCTACTCAAAAGAATGACTTTCGTTCAAAAACACAATTAATATGACTCGCGGGACTCGACGTAAATTAATGTCTCGATCTCTCGTCGACGCGTCGAGAATTTTCCGAAACTTAACCGCTAATTTGCCGAGTACGGGCGAGAAAGCACTCTGCGATTTCGCGTATCGCTCTCGGCATAAAGTAACCAAAGATGGTGTGCACCACGTGCACCTACCTTGTCAATTATCTCCGAAGCGATGCGATCGTCCTTCTACTTCCTCGACTATTCCTCAAGACAACGGTTTTCGATCGGCCGTCGACACGGCGTTAATTCTCCTCAGCGGACGTAGTTTTCTCGATACTTCTCCCTCACGGAGATACAATTTCACGGAATCCCTTATCGCTCGTGTATTAGCTCACTATTCTCAACTACTTCTCGAATCTCTTATTCGATTAACTAATGCCTTTGTTCTCACACAGAAATTTACTGCGGATCGACTAACTAATAGCACGCGTTAAGCGAGAGTGACGCTTCCTCGCCCGTACTTCGTTACGCGGACCGATAGCTGAGGGGAAGGGGGTCGCGACGGTTCCCTTGCTGTACTTCCGCAATTTTTATTGGTTCCTCGCGGCTCCTCTCCTATTGTCTTCTCCTCGCGCGGTAACCGGCGTAGCTACGACTTTTCGCGTATCTGAAAAATATAAGACAGCTCTGCGGCAGACATATGTTCTATATTTTTCCATTCCTTCGGGTACCACGGGGATCGACTCTGTGCGCGCGCTAACAAAGACTCTCGCGCGTGCCCTACCTATAGCGTGATGCGAGAGCGTTTACAACGCCTCGTCACATCCCCCCACTAGGCCCTGACTTCCTGCGTTATCGCAGGTAGGCACACGCCGATACACACCATCACGCCTTATCACAGAGTCCTTCCCCTGCGCACCCGGCAATCCATAAAGCTACAAATGATTATCATAATCAATCTCACACTCATTTACCCAAAACCAAATGAAACTTTATTACCACTTATTAAAAATACAAAAAATCTGCGACCTCGCGCTTTTCGCGACGACACGGTCGCTTATCACAAACAAAAAAAATATGGCCATTGCCAAAACAAAAAGAAAAATGTTCGAAACGTTTTTTTTTTCTCTAACGATAACGGCGGTTGCGGCGTTGGCATTCTGGGCGTGTCGCACGGGTACAACCCACTCGATAACACGAAATGCAATATTCGTGCGTAACCTCCGACCACGGGCGCGGACAGTCGCGTGGTCCATGACCCTCCTCGAAGCATCGAGGACAAGCCATGTCGATGGACGATACCTGCCTCCTTATCGCCGCTTGTACACGGGTTCGCTCGTTAGCAGCAGCCACCCTCGCGTACCCGTGGGGACCGGGACACTCCGCCGTCGTAACCCCATCACGGTTACATTTTTTACAAAATTGTTCCCGCAGTGGCAGCGTGCAACGCCTCCATCCATGGCCGCTGCGACGACAATTCAGGCAACCGGCGGGCGCCGCACGGCGTTGTTCGATCTCCGCCGTTACTCGCCTATCCTCCGCGTAGTTTCGCACTGCTTCCCTTCGTGCGACATTCGTTGGTGGCCTCTCCCGAGTACCGATCTCGAGCTGTCGGTTCCTCGGTTGTTCCACCCCTTCGCGTTGTCGGAACGCATTGGCGGGTGGGCTGTTTCGACGACCCCTCGGCTCGGCCGAGAACATCGTCGAAACCCCCGCGACCGCTTCCTCGATCGGCATCTCCCAATGACTAAATCGTTGCCGTGCCGCCAGCAACATTCGCCGTGCTACCTCTCCCGGCGCCTCGGGCGAATACGACGGTACTTCCGACGCTTCGAGCGGTGGCGGCGGTTCTACCGACGCTTCGAGCGGACGCGGCGGTTCTACGGACGCTTCAACCGGTTCCGTCGGTGGTTCGACCGACGCTTCGAGCGGTTCCGTCGGTGTCTCGGACGCTGTTGCGGCTCTCTCCGCCTCATACCGGCGTCGGGCTTCTGCTCGTATCGCTGCGAGCTGCTCCGCGGCACTAGCCTGCGGTGTTACTTCGGGTTCATCGCTCGCCACCTCTTCTTCGGGACCGTGATAGCGACGGCGAGCCTGCTCCCTGACCATTGCCAATTGCGCCTCCAACGCCTCTGCGTTACCGCCCTTGTCCTGGCTGCGAGCCGACATCCTTCTCTTTTTTCTTTTCTTTAGTCTACACAATCAAAAATCTAACGTAACTAAATATTCGTTTCATTCCATCACATTCGTTCAGTCATATCACTTAGAACTAATGTATCATCGAGCTCTCCGCGTTTGTCGCACTGCTATGGAATTTCAAATCCTTTACGTGACAACGACCTGCCGATCGTCCCTCTGCATCGGTTAATTCTACAACGCTCGGCGATACGACGCGCGACACGGTAAACGGACCTGCATATCGCTTAGCAAATTTCGACGTCATGTTATTCGCGGCTTTCGACAATACACGGTATTTGCGGAAAACTAAATCACCTTCGTGTAGGGGAACGTCCCTCCTACTACGATTATAGTACTTCGCTTGTTTCTCCGAAGCCTCTCGAATTTTTCTCGTAACGAGATCTCTTAGCTCGACGAGTTTACTCATTCGTTTTGCCCATTTCGCCTTATCTGGCGCATTCGGTATGTCGCTCTCGATCATCCGCGACCAATAGTGCGCCGGTTTCGGTTCCCTACCTAAGTTTAAGAACGCCGGACTCACACCGAGTGACGAATGGATTGCAGTATTATAGGCGAACTGAAATTCGCCAATGTGCATATCCCATTCGCTATGGTCAGCGGACACATAGCTTGCTATCATTGTTTTTAAATTCCGATTTACCCGTTCCACGGGATTTGCCTGTGCGTGATACGGTGGCGTTGTTATCCGTTCGATTCCGTATTCGTCTGTCAATGATTTTACTGTCCGGTTCACGTATTCTGTTCCGTTGTCCGTCAGTAAACGTCGTGGTGTACCCCATCGGTTGAGTACTCTCGACCGAAACGCATCTGTTACTGTCTTACCGTTCGCCGCTGCGACCGGTACGCACTCAATCCATCGAGTGAAAAGATCTTCGAACACTATTAAATACCGATTTCCCGCCTTCGATCTCGGATACGGCCCCATTACATCAGACGCAACGGTATCCCACGGTTGCGCGATCACTCGTGGTCCCATTAACCCCATCGGTCGCGACTGATTTGACTTATGCCACGCGCACGTAATGCATTTCCCTACGTATCTTTTTACGTCTCGATACATTCCCGGCCAATAATAATACATAGCGACACGGCGATATGTTCGTTCGACACCCTTTCGATATTCGACTTTCATGTTATACCCTGATAATTCTAATGCCCATCTGGCCAGTCTGCCTATCGGATCGGTCAGATTATAAAGCCAACGAAGACTACTGTGATCCGTGACGACAGTAAATTCGTACCCCTCTAAATATGGTCGAAATTTCCGTACGGCCCAAACTACCGCGAGACACTCTTTTTCCGTGACTGTGTATCGCGTTTCGGGACCAGTCATCACGCGACTTGCGCACTCTATCATTTTCTCCCCATCATCGTACTTTTGGGTGAGTATCGCGCCTATTCCCTTATCGCTTGCATCCGTATAAACTATAAACGGTCGTTCGTAGTCTGGGTACGTGAGTATCGCGGCATTTATTAACTCGTCTTTTACGGCTCTAAACGCGGCTTCCTCTACCTCTGTCCAATCCCATTCCACGTTTTTACTCGTTAATCGGTTCAACGGACCTGCGACGCGCGAAATATTAATGAGATGACGGTGATACCAATTTATCATACCGTTGAAACGACGTAATTCTGTTACGTTCCGCGGACTTCGATAATCGATAATCGGTCGAATTTTTTCCGGATCTGGTCTCAAACCATCGCGATTTACTAAAAAGCCGAGGTAACGTACCTCGTTTCGACAAAACGCGCTTTTTTCGTAATTCAATATGAGACCGGCTTCTCGGATTATTCCCAAAATCTTCTCGATCCATTCGAGATGTTTCTCAAAAGTACGATTTACGATAATGATATCGTCTAAGTAAGCAAACGCGTGCGGCTCGAGCGCGGGACCGATTAGACGATCCATTAGCCTCTGAAACGTTGCCGGCGCGTTACACAAACCGTACGGCATCCTCCGAAATTCAAACAACCCTTTACCCTCTACTATGAACGCGGTAAAGTGTTTACTACTCTCGGCCATCATTATTTGATGGTACGCGGCACTCATGTCCAGCGTGGTAATGTACACGGCTTCTTGCAGCTTACTTAATATCGTATCCATTCGCGGCAATGGATACGCATCCTTTCGCGTGACTTTATTCAACTCCCGATAATCTACGCAAAATCTCCAACTACCATCGGGTTTCGCGACCATTACCGGTGGACTCGCCCATTCGCTTGACGAAGGCTCAATAATTCCTTTCTCTAACATTCGATCAACTTCCTCATGAAGTTTCGCTACAACAACCGGCGAACGTCGGTACATTCTCGCGAGTAGATCGTCTAAACGTTTCCTCTCATCACGAGCGGGTTCTTGGATCCCGAAACACACGCCGACTGTCGCGATCTCTTCGCACTTACTAACAATCGGGTGTTCGACACCACCTCTCCCTACCGACCAAGTATGACGGCTGCCATAGATATTAATCCCAAACGCGTTTATGAAATCCATCCCTAATAAGCAATTGGATTTTAAGTCACGGACAATAATTGCTGGGAACCATTTCTGTATCCCGTCGAGTTCAATCGGGAATAAGGCCTCTCCGAGAACTCGTTCGGGTGTACCGTTCGCCATCGTAACATAGTCATTTCTCGATCTTGGATACTTCCGGTGAGGTATTCCGAGTTCGTCTACGATAACGCCTCCTATTCTACCAAAAACCGATATAGTCGCACCCGTATCGAGCAATGCATCGAGCAACTTTCCCCCAATGATTAATTGTGCGAAAATACGCTCGTGGCCTTTTTCTCGCTGCCACTCCTCCGGAGGAGCGGGAAAAGCCATTGTGAACTTTATTGGATCGAATTGTCTCGTCGTTACGTCTAAATCAAAATGTACCGTTTTTTCGCTTTCGGTATTCCGATCATCGTCGGCGCGATGCGCTGCCGGAGGACGATCGGTTTCGTTTGTTTCACCGATAATTCGCGATTCTATTATCTCCTCGTCCGACTCAACGTCGTCGTCGAGTGTCCATATCCCAATCGATCGGTTGATAATTTTCCCGTTATCTACGACTTCTACTGTATTTTCCCTATCAGCGATACACGGAGAGCTCGATGGACCTGCGCTTACATCTACGCGTACTAATTCTGTCGAGTCCTCTACGCGAACTGCACTCTCTATTACAGGGGAATTTATTTCTACAGGAATCGTATTTTCTCGCGGGTTTGTCTCTACTCGGTACGCTGGCCGCCCCGCGGTTGCCAGGCCCGATTGGCGTTTTTTGCAAACGCACATCCGCAATTGTCGGTATTCACGCCCTTACGGCCACAGCCGAAACATAACGTAACTTGCGGCTTCTCGCAAACTCGACTGAAATGCCCTAAATCACCGCAATTAAAACAGAATAACGGCGATCGTCGCACGAAATTTTTCTGCTGAGGCGAGGATGAACGAGCGTCGTTCTTCCCCTTCGTCGGCGATTGCCTCCCCCCACTAGACTGTTGTTGCCGTTGCACCCCTTGTCTCGGAGGATTCGAAGCTGTTGTCTGCGCGTACGTTTTCGTAACTGCCTTCGGTTCGACCGTTGACGCCTCTAAATTTTCTGCAGATTTTCTCCGATTTCTTTTTCTCTTCGGAGAAGACGGTTCGACCGTATTCCCGTTACCCTTCTTCGACGGCTTTTCCGTCGACACGGCGCTAACATTCGAGGAACGCGGCCGATACCCACTCGGCTTATACCCCCCTTGAGATTTCGGTTCATCTTTCTTTCCGCCATCCCAAGCGTAGGCCTTCAAGTTGCATTCGTTGCGACTTGGCGGCGGACGTCGAGTCTTCGCTCGAGCCCATCGTTGTTCGATCTTCGTTGCTTTTTCTACGAGATCCGAATACGATTTGATATCACTCCGTTCGAGTCTATCCCAATATTCTGGACGAAGTCCTGCGTATGCGTGATCCAATTGACTCCTGAGGCTCTTTCGTTTATGAAGTCGATTGAAGAGTCCTTGCAAACGGATCAGGTAATTTTTCGCGGTTTCGCCAGAACCTTGCGTCCGTTTTCGAATATCGTCCTTGAGTCCTTGTTGATCCATATCGACTCCGAACCATTTCTTGAACTCAAGTTCGAACTCATGCCAGTGTTGCCATTGTTTGCGATTTGTTCGGTACCATAGGAGGGCACCGCCTTTCAACACTTCCGGCAATGTCTGCAAACGATCCGAATATCGGATATGTGCTGCGGCGATCTTCTCGAGTATAATTTCCAAAAATTCTTCTCCCGAAAAATCGTCTTCGCCTGTGAATTTTAAAGACCATTTTCTCGCGATTTCCCCGACATCCCGTTCGGTTTGTCGTCTCGACGACCGGTGCTGCGAGCTTCGATTGCTTCGGTGCGACCGCTCTGACACGGTCCCTCTCGATCCTTCTACCGACTCGGCTTCGCTCTCCGAAGTCTCGCTGAGATCCGACTCACTGCTGCTCGATTCGTCGATTACTTCCGGTTGCTTCACCGGTACCGTTTTGGTTGATTTTCCGGTCTTCTCCGCTTTTTTCTTTGCCCCCTTTTGCTGTTGACTCGGTCTGCCTTCCGGTTGCTCGGTTTTCTCGTCGGTCTTCCGAGCCGATGATTCGCCGTGATGCGCAGCACCCTTTGACGTGTCCTCTGGCTTGTCCCCCTGGACTTTTCTCGAGGTATCGCCCAGGTTTTGCGCATCCCGGTTTTTTGCACTCTTATTCGTCCGACTTTTCGCCTCGCCGGTGTCTTCGGCTGTCTTCCGCGGGGGCGGAGAAGTTCTCCGGTCACGTGAATGTTTCGGTATCGCTCCCTGCGATGCCTGTTCCGGTGTCGATTGTGCCAATCCCTGTTCCGGTGTCGATTGTGCTGAAGCCAGCTGGCGAGTTACGCTCGATGGTTGCGCCACCCAAAGCCTCAGCCTGTTTCTCACTACAGCCGGTACGCCGTCCGAGCTTATCATCAAAGCTGCGAGTGTTTCGCGTACGTCCTCTATCGTCATCTCGTCGATCTCCGTTAATAAAGGCGCAAGAGGTTCGCTGCCTACCGGAACGACGTCGTCCTCATCCCAGCGAATATTCTTGTACCCTTTTTCTCGATACTTGCTGCGACGCAGTCGATCGCGAATTTGCTCGCCATTTCCCTCGACGCTAGCCTCGGCACTTCGCAGCAATTGTCGTACTTCGAGATCGCTCAGCGTCTCGATCCAGATAAACGGGTCTGCTACCCTTTTTCCACGATCGCGTGTATTTACGTTCGATATATCGAGCGTTTTATCGGGTTCCCGTTGTCCAAGTAGCAACGCGCGCACTCGGTGGCGAAGCTCCTCGTGGCCTCCCCTATCGTCCATGCGTGCCGCACGTAATATGTTACTAAGTTCGTTTTCTGTGCGAAAATCTACCCATTGCAACGGATCCAACGTAGAGGCTCGATCCTGGTACGTTAATTCGTGTTCGTCGACACTTGGTTCACTCTCGCTGCTTTTCAGCGGATCGATCGATTGCAATGTTTCCTCGTTGGGATTTATCGGATCCATCTCAAAACGAGTGGTTACGCACAACAGTTACTAAGAAATCGCGGAATCAAATATAAACGCGGTATAAATCGCGAAACTCACGGAGTTATTTCGTCGTACGCGAAAATTAATTACGATAATTTTCCGAATTAATTTTTCCGAAACGCGCGATCAATGTTTTCGAATCACGAAACCTATTCGCGAAATTCACGGAATGGTTTATTCACGGAACGCGTTACCAATCGTGATACTCACGGAGAATTTTCACGATACGCGTAACTTCACGGAACGATTCACGGAATTTTTTTTTGCGAGACGCGGTCTCAATAACGGAAAATTAATTTAAATTGTTTTTCGGAAATGTTCGAAATTATCAATGCGCAATTTGCAAAAACTTTTTTTTTCACAAATTGTCGCGGACTATCAAAAAAATATTTTTTTTTTTCTCAACACCAAATATCGCGTTAATAATCGACGAAAAATTCGCGTATTTATTCCCGAATAATCGAATAATTTACTACTAATTTATTCGCAAATATTGTTTTTTATTTATTCGCGAAAGTGGATTCGAATTATCACGCGCACTGTTTAATTGTTCAATATCGCGAACGTTCGATATGCGAGCTGTCACTGTATCGAGTCTATCACTCGGAGTCCTCGGTGCACGCGTACCCGAACTTCGCGCACTACGTTGTCTGTCTCTCTCTCGCGACGCGCGAGACCCCCGATGAGTCGCTCAGTACACGAGTACCCGAAAGTGTTCTCATCGGTTTACTAAGTACACTGATTTTACGTGTTTTTACTCCGCGGTTGAGCACGGCTGATAATTTTTCTCGAAAAATATATTTCAGTCAATGCTATTTTAATTCTCGAATTTCCAAGCGAACGTCTTCGAGACTCTCGCGTCCCGTTTGTTTACGTTCCGCGTGTACCCTCGACGCTCGAGCTCGGCTCGCGAATCTATTGTTCCCGCACACGTATTCACACAATGAAAATTTTCGAGACAGTTTCTCGCTCGACTGTTCTCGAAAGAATTTTTACGAAAGAAATAAATTTTGAATTTAATTATTAACCAAATTTTTTGTCCGATTTTTTTTTTTTACTTCGCCCGCCCCACGTTGGGCGCCAAAAATTGTGACGTGCTTTTCGAAGTTTCGGACTGTACTTCGATCCGCGACCCGTCCAAAATATGATGACGCCCTTGTTTTTCAATTCGCAACTCTCACCTGTATTTTTCCTTCCGCCGAATTGTTGCTGGGCGCCAGGATATCAATCTCCCGATATCCAGGGATTAACTTTTCTCTTACTCTCTAATTACTACTATCTTACGCGGCTAGCAGGATAGGGAGTGCAGTTCGGGCGCGAAGTAACACAGAAATCAAATAAATTTTTCATACGGTACACATGAAATAAAAGCAATAAAACGGTATTTTTATTCAATTATTTCCCGATATTTTAACACAACAAAATTCAGCCCTTACGATCGGCTACTCAAAAGAATGACTTTCGTTCAAAAACACAATTAATATGACTCGCGAGACTCGACGTAAATTAATGTCTCGATCTCTCGTCGACGCGTCGAGAATTTTCAGAAACTTAACCGCTAATTTGCCGAGTACGGGCGAGAAAGCACTCTGCGATTTCGCGTATCGCTCTCGGCATAAAGTAACCAAAGATGGTGTGCACCACGTGCACCTACCTTGTCAATTATCTCCGAAGCGATGCGATCGTCCTTCTACTTCCTCGACTATTCCTCAAGACAACGGTTTTCGATCGGCCGTCGACACGGCGTTAATTCTCCTCAGCGGACGTAGTTTTCTCGATACTTCTCCCTCACGGAGATACAATTTCACGGAATCCCTTATCGCTCGTGTATTAGCTCACTATTCTCAACTACTTCTCGAATCTCTTATTCGATTAACTAATGCCTTTGTTCTCACACAGAAATTTACTGCGGATCGACTAACTAATAGCACGCGTTAAGCGAGAGTGACGCTTCCTCGCCCGTACTTCGTTACGCGGACCGATAGCTGAGGGGAAGGGGGTCGCGACGGTTCCCTTGCTGTACTTCCGCAATTTTTATTGGTTCCTCGCGGCTCCTCTCCTATTGTCTTCTCCTCGCGCGGTAACCGGCGCAGCTACGACTTTTCGCGTATCTGAAAAATATAAGACAGCTCTCCGGCAGACATATGTTCTATATTTTTCCATTCCTTCGGGTACCACGGGGATCGACTCTGTGCGCGCGCTAACAAAGACTCTCGCGCGTGCCCTACCTATAGCGTGATGCGAGCGCGTTTACAACGCCTCGTCACAAGATATAAACAGAAATTCTAAAAAAAAAAAAAAAAACAGAAGAAATAACTCGTACTTACAGCGATAAAACCTTCGGGTTCTTACGACGACGATGACGGGGGGGATTATCTCGACTTAGTCTGCGACGCAGTCAAACGTCGACGATGACGGAGGGATTCTCTCGACGAGGCGCAGCGACGAAGCCGAACGACGATACACGGCGACGCACAAACACTCCGAAAACTGGAAAAAAAAAATAGAAAAAAAGAATATGAAATATAAGTAGAAACGAAAAAAAACATGAAATAACTTACCAACGACGATAAACAGGCTTCGGTCTCTAGCGACGAAGAACGACGACGATGACGGGGGATTCGCCCGACGAGGCACAGCGACGAACGATGAGACACAGCGGTGCACAAACGCTGCAAAATCTGGAAAAAAAAAATATAGAAAAAAAAATGAGACACAAATAGAAATAATAAAAAAAGAAACGATTAAATAACTTACCAAAATGAATAACTTTGGGCACTTGGAATGGAGAACGATGACGATGAACGGGAGATTCTCTTGACGCGATGACCTGAAATAAAAAAAAAATAGAGAAAATTGTAAAACATTAATATTATAATTACTTATTATAGCGAATGAATAAATCCTATTTACAAAGAAAGTCGGAGTTGGAGCTCGAGCACGTAACACGTTACGTGCACGTGTTACGTGCTCGAGCTCCAACCGCACGAGTTTAAAAAAAAATATATTTGCAAAAATATATCATTTTTACTTACGTTATTTTTTCTTTGAGGAGAATGAGTGGCGTCGATGTGATAATTCACGAATTTCTGCGGTCGGAGAGATTATCACTCCGAACGAAAAAATGTTCAACTCCGATGACAGGTTGATGGCGACGAAAATGGCGAACCGAACGACGTTCGGCGTTCGGTGACTCGGCGTTTGCACGACGACGGTACGGTAGCGACGTCGTGTCGTTTGCCGTGTCGTTTACCGTGTCGTTAGTCGTATCGCTATCGTCCCGTAAACTCAGGATCCCACTCCTGACTCTACACCATTCCAACTGTACACAGGCCCCAACTCTCGCCCATTTAACTTGTACAATCGAAGTTCCGTATTCTTAACTCGACGGGACTGGACCCGATCCCTATTCTGTATTTCCCCTATCGTCCCTACTCTCGGTCCGTTGCTGCGAATAGGGGTAACGAGGGGTACACCTCCCTACCTGCGTTCGCAGGTACGAAGCCACCTTGTAACTGCTGCGCGTGCGCAGTTTACATTTTTTGAAATAGGCACCAAACTGTGAAGGCCGGCCGGTGAATACACAACCTAGAAATCAAACATATACGTATTTTACGTATACATATACGTATTTTATTATTTACGAAAATTGAGTGATTGAAAATTCGTAAATTTTTTTTTTTTTTCAGTATTTATAGTTATAAATAAACAATCAATCTTAGAAAATATACTTTGTATCTTGTTGCTAAGAGACATAGTCAAACTCTTTTCATTTGTCGCAGCTCTTCGACCGAAGGATAGCTTATCCTTTGACAAGCGACGAGTGAAAAGAGTTTGACAGCGTCTTTCAGCGACAAGATACAATGTATGACTCTGAAAAATTGTGGCTTGTCGCTGAGAAACGTAGTCAAGCTCTTTTCACTTGTCGCTTGTCGAAGACTAACCAATTGTTTAGTTAAAAAGCTGCGAAGCACTTGTCGTAGCGTCGAAGCACTTGTCGCAGCAGCGAAGCACTTGTCGAAACTTTTCGACCGAAGGATTGCTTATCCTTCGACAAACGATAACAGAAAAGAGTTTGACGGCGTCTCTTAGCGACAAGCCAACATTTTTCTAAATCGTACATTGCATCTTGTCGCTGAGAGACGCCATCAAACTCTTTTCACTTGTCGCTTGTCGAAGGATAAGCTATCCTTCGGTCGAAGAGCTGCGATAAGTGAAAAGAGTTTGACTGCTTTCTCAGCAACAAGATACAGTGTATGACTCTGAGAAAATGTAGAATAATAATTAATTATTCTATTCTAATAATAATAATTATTATTATTTTATTATTAATTTAAAAACCATATTTCATGCAGTTAAGATTGATTTTTCATTTACAACCATAAATATAATTTATTTATTTAATTTCATACAACTCTTTATATTTTGTGATAATAATTTATATCAACGATCGACGCTTTTGTTATAAATGTTTTGTTTGTTAATCATGCAAATTTCAACGAAAGTTTCAATATATAACGCGCGCTCGCTTTTCTTTTAGCAACATTATAAAAATTTTTAATCACCACCGCAACTTTTCACCAATGGGGGTCGCCGCCGCTTTTTTTTGTATTTTTACTTAGTCAGTTAAAGGGACTTAGAATATTTTTCCCCTCCCCCCCCTTCCCCATTACTTCTTCGACCAAAAAAATATTCTAAGTCCCCCCTTGAAAGACTTAGAATATTTTGGCCTTCCCACCCGCGATCCCCCCCCCCCCCCCCCCCCCCCCCTTCAGAAAAATGTTCTAAGTCCCTCTAAGGGGATTCCCCCCGCCCCCTTCGACCGAAAATATTCTAAGTCCCTCTAAGGGGGACTCCTCCATTCCTGAAATAATCTAAGTCCCTCTAAGGGGGACTCCCCCATTCCTGAAATAATCTAAGTCCCCCTTAGAGGGGAAAATATTCTAAATATTCTAAATATTCTAGTCCCTCTAAGGGACTTAGAATATTTTCCCCTCTAAGGGGGACAGAATATTTTTGCCGTCCCCTCGATTCCTGACACGGCGGCGGCGGCGACAGCGGCGGTAACTTTATATACATAGAGAGATATCGTACGTTTTTGTATTCTGCGAGTGTCTTTTTTTCTTTAAAGATAACAACTTTCGACGAACGTTCCAACATACAACGCATGCACGGGCATCTCGAAATACGAATCCACCCCTAAAGAGTTGGTGGCGATATTTAATCGATTCATATCGAAAGTATCGAACTGCGAGTTTTATATTGTTGTCGCTTTATTCGTGCCGTGATTGGTCGCCGATTTCGTCATACAACTGCTGGGCATTCTTGACTACGTTCGTTCGATGGCGATCGATCTGCGCCAAATGTCATCGGCCTTTCAGCGTTTCGTTGCAGAATATATATATCACTAATTATTACGCACGTAACACGTGTTGCAGACGAAAACCTTACGTTTACGTTTTTGTGTTAAAAAAAGTGATGTGGTGCAATATTTCGCGGTTATTTTTACAATTATTTTTACAATTATCATCAATCTATCTATATTATCAAATATATATTCTATTCATCACATTCACATTCACATTTAAGAGTCGAAATATAACGCTCGTTGCGAAGACAAACAAGAAACATCAACAAATCGCCAACTGTTTTTTCTCAGTTGTCGTAGTCCTCTCTCACGTGAACAGCTGCAACATCTTTCGCTCCGCTAAAAATTTTCACGAAATTGTTCGTGTTGAAAAATCGTCGGTATTCTTCGCTAAACCGGTATCTCAGCGAATTATCGTTGTTTTATTGACTTTTTTCCGTCGATCGTCGAAATTTGCCGCATGAATTGTCGTATTCATTGGCCGTCGCCGCGTATAGATTATCGTCGTTTTCCTTGATTCTCGCCGCAATAATCGCCGTTTTCGTCGACTTTCGATGCAAATCATCGTCATTTTCATCTATCCTCGGTTCCAGTTCGACGAATTAAATCGTATTTTCCGTGGCAACAAAATCGAACTGACGAAATGGTCACCTTAACATCGACCGAGGCCATCGAGAAAATCGGCGTGACGGACGATAACGTGAAAGTCTTTCTCAACTTCGTATTTTCGACATGCTCATTGCCGGCATTTTCGGTGACAAAAATAATTTTTTTTTTGTAATTTTTCGTTGCACACCGGGGAAGGACGTGGATACGTCGATGCTATCATCGGACCGAAAATCGTGGGCCAACAAAGGCGCTTAAATCTGCTCAAGTTTTCACTCAACAACGGAGCGGGCAAGAAAATTCAATGTTTAGCGTGGGAAGACGACGTAGAGCGCGTTGCCGAAATCATTGCAATGGACAAGGTAAAATATACAATAATTTTTTAATATACAATTTTTACTGATGATAAAATGTACAATTTTTTATGTACAAAAATTACTATTTACACACACAATTCATACACTTACACTCACACGCTTATACAACAATCTTTTTACAAATATATACAATTTTTTGGAAAAGATTCTTCACATCGAGGGCGCAAAAGCGAAAGCCATTCCAAATAAACAATTTAATATTGGCAACGTCCCGTTTGAGCTCAATATGACCAAAATAACAGACATCGCTGACAAAGGATTCCGACATATCGATGATGAAGCGAATGTTATCCCCGCCGAACACGTCGAGTGGGATGAAGTAGCGGCGAAGAACGACGTGAAAATAGGTAAACAATATTAGTATAATAATGATTGTGATTAGCAGCGTAGATTTTCTTTATGTAACTTACAAAACATGCTAATTTTATTTTTTCAGTTATTGGCGGTTACATTAAGTTCAATTTCCGCGAGATACGTCATGTCAACAACGAGTCGAGTTACGGAATTGGCAGTATTACTGATGGCCTCAAGAAGTTAGAGATAAGGTTAACTTCTCTCACCAATTTGCCGTCCGGACTAGAAAAAGGCACTCATATCGAAGTAACGGGAACCGTACAGTACGGAAATTACTTATATATCAAGGTGGAAATCGGAAGCTGCATCACACCGACCGGGCGCGAGTCTATGGATCCCGAAGCAATGATAAACGTTACGGAACCACCGACTAAAAGACAGCGAATGGAGTAAACCCGTTTAAAATCAGCGATCATTATCTTTTCGTTTTAGTATCAATAGTAATGTTTTTACGTTCAATTTTTATAACGGATTAATGTATTTAATCGAGTTTCGCTTTATTCTTATAATAATTGTTGTAATAATCGTTGTAATTCTTGTAATAATCGTCGACAAAGTTTGGACGAAAGGCATTGGCTCAATTGTTAAAAGTTAGAATAGAGTATTTTCACTAATCGCGCGCGTGATAATTGATAAAAGTGTCATTGGACGATGCATGCATAAAAAAACGTTAACGATGCGACAATGACGGATCGATGTGTTCTATATATATGTGTCACGAGTAAATTTCACCATACACACCTCTTTTTGTATATCCAAGCCCGGCATATCGCCCAATCTTTGAAGGGTTCGTCGCATTTTTTGCAACGAAAACTACCCTCGACCTCGCGTACCGGTTCGGGTCGCACGCAGATACCTAAACTCGACGATCCGGGTCTCTCGAAGTATTTCTTCGGTCCCCAACGTCAGCGTCTCTTCTGCGCTTCTGTGCATTAGCGTTGTCTCTGTAACCCCCATCGATGTAGTCAGTCGTTATTCTCGGGACTTGCGACGACACAACGGAAACTCGATAATCCCTCGAGTGACGAGAGTCGAAATGATTCTTTATGACAATTGTAAGCGCCCGACGTCGCTTCCACAATTTTGGGACTATTTAACGCGATTCGCCAGGGTTTTTGCAGAAGTCTTTTCCTGGTGAACGGCGACTCGATACGAGTTATTCAATACTTATCGGTTATATCGGATTTATCTAAAATCGAATCATCGGCGGTTTCAAAAACTGGAGGACCCGCCGCCGGATTCGTATAATCGAAATCGGAATGTTCGCCATCGCCTTTTATCAGTAAAGAACCAGTGCTACCGATTCGCAAGTATCGTCGCTCAACGGCGTTAAATCGTCGTACGGCGACAAGGTGTCCGGATTTTCGCTTTCGATTGCTGGTGATTCGCGGGGATTATCAATCGTCGAATCGACAGCAATTATTTGCAGAGTAAAATCGTTCGCCGCGATCGTTGCATCATCGGCGAATTCTTCAACAGCTTCCACGAATTAAAGAACAACTGCGTCGTCTACCGATATCGACCACTAATCGATTTCATTGGACGGAAAACAGCAATACAACGGTTCTAACCCGGCAATATTCAAGGGATAAATTCGATGTCAAAGTGATTACGTTTGAAAGCCGATAAATTGTTGCTTTTGTGCTCGAATTGTGATCTTCTTAAAAATTGATTAAGAGAGAAAATTGTTCATTTGCAAAACTGTAAGTACTTTAAACCATTATCTAGATTTTCCAATTATTTCAACAAGTCAACTTTGCGCATACTAGCTTTTATGATGTTTGAAATATATGGATTTAAAAATTTGCATACAAATCATCGCTGTTAATCTTTTCGTAGCCGACTCTACAGAAATATCGTTTAACCTTGCGTACAATGCTAATTATCTATTGATAATACTCGATTTTACCAACATTATGAATGTGTGTAGCTACGAAGCATAAAAATAATCGTTCTCTGTAAAGTCTCTACAGCCGACTCTATATGAGTTTTGCAATAATTCGCCGCAGCTGCATACATCTACAGTGTTGGTAAAATCGCCTATTATCAAAATATAATTAGTATTACACACAATGCCAAATAATAATCTTTCTGTAGAGTCGGTTACGAAAAGAGTGTCAACGGTCTATTTTTTCGTTATCATCTTCAAACAATTTGGCCAGATTTTCATGTTAGCGACAGTTTTTAACACAGGTGACAACGGTCTATTTGTATGCACATTTTTAAGAGTGGGTGCAATCCCTCCCCTCCCCCCATCCTCCCACCCATCCCAGGCTCAATCGGTATCAAAAACTGTAAACAACTTTTTTCAGATATAATGGCATTTACAGCTTAAAAAACAGTCTCATCGCATGCGGATATCACCGTAGCGGATTGTTATACCCCCGAAAAATGAGAGCACCGCCGAGGTTACGCTTACGCAATAACCGAGGCGTGCGATCATGAAATGTTGCGCCAACCGCACAGTATTGCATACTGGTACGATGATAAGGAAAACATCATTTTCAAATCTCGTAAATATGCTGAATCGCTCGCTCCACTTTATCTCCTATAAAGTGTGAGAGTGAGCGCAAGTCGGGGAGTACAATTGAACATCCGATACTGCGCGGTTGGTTGCGAGTAGAGAGACTCGTGCAAAGGGTCTGTAAGTAGTACTACAAACTTTGGTCGGACAGTAGTCCAAATTCTGTGTAACATTACTCTGTGTGATAATTTGAGTACGCGTATCGACGCATTAATAAAGATGGACATTTTCGCTTACATCTCCTGCGTTCAAACATTCACTGGGTTTCCAACCCTTAACCGATAAACATCCCAAAAAATAATAAGAATTTCATTACCGCTAACCTCGGCGTAGCTAACCGGGATTCGGCGGTATAACATTGGTGGCAGTGGTGGGATATCGGAGTGAATAAAACGAACCAGAGTGTACAGGAAGTGTGTCACACGCTGTACACCAATACAGTCGTGAGTAAAACCGTCACCAGGGGATCGACGGGATAGCCAACCGCGAGGAGGGACTGCAGACCGCCATTAGATCGTCACCTAGCAGAAAGGGACGTGGAAACAGTATCGAAGAGGGAGCCTGAAGGTTACACAACGCAGAGGCAACCTGAGATGTGGCAGATAAGCACCCTGTAAGTGCAAAAGTAATCTATTCACGAAACTAACACCTGTACGGGAATAGAAAACCAGTAGGCGCGTTACTAACCCCGTCAGGGCTTGAATAAAGGGCTAAGAGCCAAGTAAAAGCCACATGAGCGATACAGAAGTTCCAAAGGAGCAGGCTGCTGGGGTTTTCGGGACAGCAACCACCCCCGCAGGATCCTTCGGCATTCACGCAAGAGGACCAGCGTGTAGCAGCTGGTCTTGGGGCTGCGTTACAAGAGATAACGGCAGTCGCGAGAGCGGAATTAGCGGTACAGGGCCCGGCGCGATAGCCGAGAGGCGAATCTTCTCCCAATCCTCCCTTCGGGGTCAATTTACGTAGAGGCGCGGCGTTTGACGAGCTCGCCGACATGGACCAAAGTACGTTCGAGCCCAGGGGGGGGTCAAAGTAGTTCGAGCCCAGGGGTGCACCACTCCCAGGGGTTTATCTCACCCCACGTGCGGTGGAGGCGGAGATACAACGTTTAAGGGCTCAATACCGAAACACACTGGGCGAACGAAGAGGAGGATTTTACAACCCGGATAGGGACCGGAATTGGACGACTACCTTCGGCGAGGGAAGTAGGCTTTACCCCATGGGGGTGGAGATCCCAGAGGTACGCCGAAATTTATTTCCGGATCCACCTGCGGAGGTAAATAACACCGCGGCAGCCGAAGAACGAGGTGCCGATCGACTCGAGAGGGGGGATCAGGAATTGGAGGCCATACGGGCAGAATTGGCCGATTACGTAACCGGAGAAGTGGAACGAAGGTTAGCCGAACGTCAAGGGAAACGGCAAACCACCCATCCGGAGGATGAAGAAGACTCACTATATATCAGCTCGGATTTAGCGCTGAAAAATATTAAAACATTCGATGGCAATAATCCCAACAGATTAGAGGAATTCTTGTCATCCTGTGAAGCAGTATGGGAGAGAGTGAAACCAACGCATAGGGGAACACTCCTGGCGCTTGTACGAAGCGGAAAACTAGAAGATCGCGCAACGCGTGAATTACGACATAAGGTGATACGTAATATGTCGAAATTACGTAGTGAATTGGAAGCGCTGTACGGGAAGCGAAAATTTCTCGCTGCCCTGCAGTATGAATTTTGCCTGTTGCAGCACGGACTTAAGGAATCGGTAGCGGCATACGCCGCGCGGGTGGGAAGACTAACGGGGGAGGTATCGGAAAAACTTTGCGAAGATACCGAACCCTATGGTGCGCGATACGTTGAAGCGGCTGTGCGACGAAGCGCGCAAATGAACTTCGAAAATGGTTTACAGTCCGATATCCGCATGATAGTGCGCTCCCGAAATTACGGAAGTCTACGGGACTCTGTAGTCGGAGCGGCTGAAGTAGAGAAAATGCTCGGATCACAGGGCAATAAGGGAGCACCGGAGGGTAGTCAACCTCGACACTCGGTGGGAGGAGGGGGTGCAACACCCCGAAAGTGTTTTACTTGTGGACAATCGGGACATATCTTTCGTGATTGCACGAGAAAGTCGGGACGGCCGAGTCTCCCCGCACCAGGACCGGGGAAGGAAGTGAATCAAGTAAAAATAACGTGTAATTACTGCGGGAAAGTAGGACATCTGTGGAGAGAATGTAGGAAGCGACTGCAGCAGAGCAGTCAAAAGCCGCAGCAGTCAGGAAAAAACAACGGCAACGAGCAACCTCCTCCGAAGCCACAGGGGACCGGGAAAACCGTTAAAGATTTCCTGGGAACCGATCAGCAGCGGGCGGAAAGAAAGGGACAACATCACGAGGTCTACGTTGTCAACGTCACGTCTGCGGGGATTGCAAGCAATTTCCACATCAAATCACCTGAATGCAAAACCGAAATACTGACTCTGAAAGCCGATACGGGAGCACAGGTCAGTTTGATAAGTCAAGAGGTTCTCGGGGGTGATATACAAGCCGAAAAATCCGAGTCAACGCTCATCGGGTTGGGAGGACAGCCGGTACTCTCGACATTCATGGCGGAGATACATTTGGAGACTCCGAAGGGAACAATATCGCATTTTTTCCACGTAGTGCCTGAGGGGATGGATTTGGGGGTGCACGGCTTCCTAGGAGTGGACTTCATTCGTGAACATAAAGTGGATATTCTTCAGGGCAAGGAAATTCGAATTTGCGGGCATCGAATGCCTTTAATCGATGGGAGATTAAAAATGCGAGTAGTAGCGCGAAGCGAGAATATCGTTTACGTAGCGACTTGCAGTCGGGTAATGGGACTTGCCGACAAGAAGGAGGTCGCCGAGGGAGTAGCAATCGGCACCTGTACGACGAAACCGCGAGGAAACAGCTGTGCAGGGTGTATAATAAACACCACCTGCGAAGAGGTCGAGATTGAGCGACCGACAGTGACACTCGAGCCATTTGAATCAGCAGAAAATCGTGTCACAGCAAGAACGCGCGCGAGGTAAACATCGCGCGCGTGGCGAGCAGCAATGAGGGGGAAGATAGCGGCACACGACTCACACGCTTACGTGAAGCAATCGACGTGCGCAATTTAAACTCCGAAGAAAAAGAAACTCTACTTGAGATGTGCGAGGATTTTGCAGAGATCTTTCACCTTGAGGGGGACTGGTTGCCGTGTACAACAAAAATCGAACACGAGATTCCCCTTCGCGAGGGCGTAAAACCGATTAAAGTGCAGCCGTATCGTTTACCGGAAGCGCATAAGAAGGAAGTCGTGAAACAAACGGAACAGATGCTGAAGGATGGCATCATTGAGGAGAGCCGAAGCCAATGGAATGCACCGCTGCTCGTGGTTACGAAAAAACCTGACGCAGCGGGAGTGGTAAAATTACGAGTCGTTGTAGACTTTCGTAAAGTCAACGAGGCGACGATCGGTGATTCGTATCCATTACCGAATATCACCGATATATTACATCAGCTGGGTAAGGCGCAATACTCGCGTTATTTACTCATTGACTTCAAACTATTTTAATCATTGACGTTGAACTGTTTACTCATCGACTGTGCACCGCAATATTCAGTGACATTATTTATTGTTTCAACTAATAAAGACGTGTGTTTTTTTTTCACATTTTTTCACGAAAAGTATCCGAACTTTTATTTAACACCCTGTGTCACGATCATCCAACATCCCGGCAAACTTTCGACATTTCTCAAACAATTAGCTATTGTGACGGGCTTTTTGTCGCTTTCGGATGACGACAATCGACTACCCCGCCCAAAATATAATGACGCCCCGTTCGCACACTCTCTTCCCCTTACCGTCTCGTTGGGCGCCAGCGCATCGTACCAACCCCGATGTGCAAGGGTTTTCTTTCCGACCTTATTTTCTACTATCTCTTACGGCTAGCAGGAGGGGTGCAGTCCGGGAACAATAAATTGGTTCAAACCTTCGATTATACAAAATCACAATAACATTCGATTTATCCGTCAACACAAATTTTTCAATACAGCTGACTACTGTCTGACTTCTCGAACGGACTCGCGAGATTCGATATAAATTTCTCTTGCCATAGAATAATCCTGTCTCTCGCCGCTGCGAGCGGAAATCACCCGAGTAATGTCTCGGAAACACCGGGCACGAGCGAGAAAGCCACGGCAACACGTGTACGACACAAAAAGAACCGAAGATGGTCTGCACTGCGTGCACCTACCTTGAATTTCCCTGTCCGTTATCCTACACGGGTCATCCTCGTGTCTTTCCTCAAGCTACGAGCCGTTATCCTCTATTCCTTCTATTAATAATCAAAAAATAAAAAATCATAGAAGCCAAGTAAAAATAAAAATAAAAAAACTTTGCTCGTCCTTTCTTTCATGCCTACTACATTTATTTGTGGTCTAAGGACTCGCCAAGTTTTCTTTTTTATTTTTACTTGGCTTCTATGATTTTTTATTTTTTGAATTTTTTTTTCGCAAACATTACTTAAACCACTTGGCGTCTTTTTTTTTACATTTCTGTAGAAAAATGTTTTTACTATTTATTTTATTCTTTTTTTTCATTTATTTTATTATTATTAATTTGAATTATTTATTTTTAAAGATTTTTTTTTGTATCACACGCGTAATGTTTATTGATTGAAATTACCACTCGCCTACAATTAGTTCAGATAATTTTTTCACACAGGTATCCCTTTTTTTTACCACGAGAGATTTTTTTTATTAGTACCTTTCGCGATAATAAAATTATAAATAACCTCTTAGAATTTAACCTCTATTTCGATGACTGAATGCGAGTGCACTATTCGCGGATCGCGGATACGGATATCTCTTAGTATTTCACCTCTATTTCGATGACTGAATGCGAGTGCACTATTCGCGGATCGCGGATACGGATATCACAAGTTGCTGTGTTCACGAACTGACACTTGGAATCGGTAACAGCTAACCGTTCATTCCGCATATACCATTGTATATGCAGGGCGCACGCATGGATACACAGACGCAACACACAGGCATGATGGGACATCGGACAAACAACGGACAGACGAAAAATTTTTTGGGCGACATCGCGATATCTCATCATTTCGAGCACCGATCGGGCTGATTCCAGGCGCATTTTGAAGCTTGTATTCGAATTATATCATGAAAGTGTCTTTGGAATTCAGATCCGATGTCTCGTTTCAGAGAAAAAAAATGTCAAACTTTAGAGGCCACGATATTAGCGTATAAGTACACGGTAGCGCTCGACGCGCGCGGACTCACCGCGCGGACTTTTTACTTTTTAAACCACTTGGCGTCGAGCCGCTACCGCGTCTCTTGATGATGTGTAAAAAGGACTAGTCCCGTCAATAAATAAATATTTTAGAAAGAATTTACGTTTCTGCGGCTAATTGATTTTGGAGGCTCAGTATACGTGCATCTTCCTGCGATTGTTGCATCGTTCTGCCTCGCGTAATGAGCCGTCCACTTTGAACACGTTGCCAATCAATTTCTTGTTGGGTCAATAGACTGTCAAGTCTCTCTGGGAAATGACATAAATCGTTCAATAACGGGAAAAAAATGTCTCGGTAGATCTGTTTTTCTATACAATTTTAAGAGAGAATTTTTTTCACCGTGGCGATTATAAAAAAATATGTATATATGTTACGTCCCGGAGCGGTCTCGAGAGTCAAGTTAAACCTCCTCGCGTGAAGCGCGAAGAGTTTATATTTATTTTTTTATCGGGATCGGTCTGATTCGCCCTGTACAGGACGTTCTTGAGGTTGGCTGTGCGAGTCAATGAAATATGAGATTTAAAATGAAAAAATGTTCTGTTTATTAATAGTGGATGTTTAAGGAGCGTTAGATAATTACAGACAAAATAAAGGAATAAGTAAAGTCGCTCTCCACTCACACACGCATACTGTCTAATACTACTTACGATTAATTCTTAGAATTCGTTGCTTAAATCTACACGACAGTTAATATTGTTCGTGGCGTAATTCAAGACACTATAACTAGCGGGAGAAGGCTGACCACCGCGACGTAAAACACTAACTTGGCTCCCTTCGGCCTTATCGACTTTCGAACGATTTCTGTAGACCGCGGATTTCCAAAGAAAGATTTTAAGTTTACTAAGCAGGAGCTACTCGAGGAGTTTTTCCGAGACTAGCTTTTCGCTCTCGTTGTCTAACGGGACTGATCTCTCCGGCGTGCACATCCGCCGATCTCGCGACCGGCGGGTGGCAGGCCGGGGAGGATTCTTGCTGCCGTCGCGTTTTGTGGTCAGCCGAAAAGGTAACGAAGCCGTTCTCACGGTATTCGTTACTATCCGCGGAACGTGCGCGGCAGTCAGCTCATCTCCTTGCTTATCTATCTAACTTAGCTTATATTTCTATTTGGTTTCTATTTCGCGCACTCGCGCGGTCGAGGCTACGGCAGCGAAATTCGCTACCGCATCCACGACCAACACAAGTGCGAGAACTTAGTCGGCATGATGAGGGGCTCTCGAATTGCGCCGGGGAATTTTCCGTTAAGCACGGATCCTTTCCCGGCGCGATCGTAACATATACTCGTATGTACGATAACTTTGAACCGTTCATAGCCAATTAATACATTTAGATGAAGAAATTGTAGGTAAAAAAAATGCAGTGAATAAAACAATTCGCCGTTTGAAGCGTCAAAAAAGCGTTTCTATATAGTTTCACCGAGAAAAATCCAAATATTCGGATGCGAACCACCGAGCCTTCCAACAAGGTGTCTGTGAAACGTTTCGCAGATATTGTTAGTGCGCAGAGGCGCTTGTCCGACAGTTACTACATCTGCTAACGGCAGCCACTGTCTCATTATATATTCCAAAAATCGAGCAATCGCTAGATATTCATTTGCTATCTGATTCCCGATTTCAACCGCAAGATTGAGGCCTTCATGAAATGTACTTGGCTGTACAATCAGCGGTAGAGACATACACGTCCACAACACCTGTTGAGGTGCTTGAGCAAGTAGTAGATTTCGCCACTTCTTGTATAACGCCTAAGACTGAAATTTGCATAAGATGAAATTTCCAATAATTGAAGTTAATATTTTCACATACAGGAGTTAACATTACCTGGCAATAATGAAACCAACAGCCACGTATTGTAACTCCGGGAAAAACTCGTCGAACAGATGCGTGTAATGCTTTTTCGTAATCACAAATAACGGTCCTTAGATTGTTGCATATACTAGGCACCAGATTCAGAATGAATAGGAATACAGCGACGTACACTACCGTTGTCTTTCGTTCGCACAGCACATACAGTACCGGCAAAGCCTATGGTAATACAATATCAAAGATCAACCAGTATACGCAGTATTAAAATGTAGCATAATGTAAAATATAAAAAAACAAAAAAGTGAATGACAGTATACTTACTACGTCCATTCATCGGATGCGCATAATTAAAAGCTGTCGCGATTTTGGCTTCTTGGGAGCGACCTATTCAATATTATCTAACAGTAAATGGCGACGAAAAATGTTACAAATTAGAATTGAAAGAATCGTAAGCGTAAAATTTCGGAAGCGTCAGCCAGTCTTTCGAGCATACGACGTCGGCTGAATAGAAGACTTGCAGATCCGTCAGTCGCTTTTGCTCACCCGCAATACATATCTTTCGTGGCAGAGTAAGTCCGGAGTAAAGAGTTTAAATCGGCAAGATCGTTTGGAATTCGCGGTCGCGATCTTCTCCTCTCTCGCTCCATCGAACTTCTCATTGATTGAAGGGTGACGTTGATCGCCGCTTGCTGATACCTGTCGGTGAAAAAGTCATATAATTATATTACAGTTGTCATTATCGACTGCGGTATTTCGTTTCGGGATGTGAAATTAACGAAGAATTAACGGGACGTGAAACACGTAAGTATCCGAGTGCGTCTCTCTTGCTCTGCTATGAACGCCGATTACGCTATCTTTCTCGTGCTGAATAAGGTTTTAGGAGAGGTACCGTTTTTGGCCACTTTAGGTCCGAATGTGGCCATCACATTCGAAGCAATAAAACGATATGTAATCGAATTAAAAAAAAAATTCGAATACATCATTTGGTGAATTTTGTGACGTATTTTTCACCTAACGAAAACTCTAACGCGAACTCTATAAATAAAATTTAAAAAAAAACCAAAAAATCGAAAAGCTTGTTTCGCCGGTATTAACAACCGATCTAAACTGGAGGCCGGTGGAACGACCTCCGCAGGGTAGATTTTTGTTTCGCCGGAATCACCCGTCCGGTCTAAACTGAAGGCCGGTGGAACGACCTCCGCAGGGTAGATTTTTGTTTCGCCGGAATCACCAATCCGGACTGAACTGGAAGTCGGTGGAACTACGACCTCCGCAACGACAAAACGAAACGGAACGAAAACGGTACGAGAACTAACGCCGACGCATTCGCGAAAGCAAACGGTTGCGGAAATGCACGGTTGCTCAGGATGCGGGTTGTGGTAGAAGGGTCGCGATCCGAGGTCAATAGAATAGCCACGAGAAACGGAGATCGAAACCTCAACGTTAAGTTAAGCGGGACCGAAAAATAATAATTTGGCTAAGAAGCGACGGGATCACACGCAAGTGCATCGAGAACGCTCAGCTGATCGAACGATCGAAGAGAGCTAACGAGAACGTAACAAAAGCGGATCGATAAGCGATCGACCAATTTCTATAATTCAAAAACTCACCGAAACTTCACTTTAATCCCGTAATGAGCGGGAACCTGTATCTCACGATACATCGAGAACCGAATAGTAGTAGGTGGTGCACTATGGCGACCCCCACTCCTATCCCCACTCCTATCCCCTCCACTTCGGTCCCGTCTTGAGCTCGGTTTGAAGTGGTGGGGATAAGAGTGGGGATAGGATTCAGTGGAGATAGCCATAGTGCACCACTTTTTTTATTTTTTATTTTTTTTTAAATTTCTTTATATTACATTTTATTTTATTTTATTTTTTTTTTCACAATACCCAAATAATATAATCATTTTTTCATACCACAGTACTTATATATATATATAATTATTATTTTCACAACACCCAAATAATATAATCATTTCTTATTGCTATTGACTATATCTCGCCACATTCTATCAAGAGGAAAGGGATTAAGATAATACTGGAGTTTTTTTACATTTTCGAGAGCACAATTATAGATAATATTCTTGTCGCTGTCATGCCTCCTATGCCACGAACACAGTGTTGCTGATGGTGAAGGATCAATCTTCAATGGTAGATCTTCATTGTTGCCCAGGTTTACAATTTCGCGGCCTGTAATTTCTTCCAAAAATTTTACAGCATCATATCCTCTGGCGTACATTATCCCATCATCACCAGCACCTTCAGCAGTGTCGTGCAACTCATAGCACAGTTCTTCAAAAGTAATTCCATCCTCAGACCAATGTATCCCATGATAATTGGTGGTTAGCCAGTCATTTTCAGCGCGTACTTGTGGCGGTAACTCGCTAATATCGTACGGAGGCGCAACAACCCATAATACTCTACGACGTAATTTATGTACTGACCCGACCGCTACTTCTTTAGGCAAAAATTCATTGTCTTTGCCTTTAAAACTTTGAATATCAAACACGATATCGAAGCCAGTACCTGCCATAATGTCACTCTCAAAAAAAAATAGGTGTGGCACTCCGAAGGGACTCTGCAGTAACGCTGCGGTGTTGCTTTGAGCACGCGTTATTATATTCTGCCCCCAACATGCCGCACGAACAATGGCTTCCTCGGTGTAATCAGTATCAGCTATAGTGCTCCATTCCAAAATGTTTTTTTGTAGCACTAATCACTGAGGCGCTGCTTTGAACTCGACGTTATTTTATTCGGTACCGAGATATCGCATGTACAATGCGTTCCCTGGAGCTGCTGCTATCATTTGACGAAACATCTCTGTGTCTTCATCGAAAGCTTTGACGAATCGATTCGGCAGAAAGCACGTAAACTCATTTTCCACATCGATGGTAATACGAGTGCCCCATTTACTATTGGCATATCGGATATTCGTGATCTTGTAGTCTTTATCAGTCGCCAATTCACTTAATTTCATCACAGGTAGAAATTCCGCCAATCTTCCTATTCTGTTGATCCGCGAGAAATCCATTTTTTAGAGTTTGAAGTGTTTTAACGAGCGTGTTAGAAGACAAAGTTCAGTTCTCGAATGTATTAAATCTTTAATAGCACTGATATTCTCCAAGTGCCTCTCTAGTCGCTTTTTTACCTCGTGCTGTTTTTTCTGTATGGACTTGGTGTACGTAGAGCGATCAGAGAACGACTGATAAGAACAACGGCAGTTGATGAGATTATTATTTGATGCTCCCACCACCACCATTTTGAGAAGAAGAAATGGATGCTTTGCTACCGCAGCAGTATTCGTGACTCACGTAAATCTCAGTTTCATGCGTAACATAATATCTGCTGAATTCGCCTTTTTGAAGAAAATGGCGGCTATGATTAATAGAGATGCGCGTGATATTCAAGGTGATACGTATAGAATTACAGCACGCTTATGCGTGTTGCTGACCCTGTGACTCACGCTAACCTCAGCAGTATTTGCGAGGAAGACTGATTAAGACAAGGAATGCATTGTGTTCTTTTTATATGTTATTTTTATTAAATAAAATCATGATATTTTACAGACAACGTTCACGAGAACAACAGCTCTGTATACAGTGTAAATATCTATTACAAAAGCCACAATTTTTCTTATTATAGCTGCCCCCTACGGTAGCACCAGTATTATTATTATCGCCAAGAGCTATTAATTTATGTTTTTTATTAATATATGCCTTGTAATAGTCGTAAACTATTTTATCGTTTCGCTGCAGATTATTTGAAAATAAGCTTTTAAACTTATGAAGACCGAGTCCAGTACACATATAATGAAGAAACATAACACAATAATGACCACAGCATTGTGAAGTAGCTCCTTGAAGCTGGGTTGTGTTATATTGGAAGAGTCGACAGTTTCCCCGGAGACGTATGAGATGGTTTGGTATGATTGGTGGGAGTCCGTAGCTATCGAAGAACCATCCGTGTCCACTTCGATCGATGTACATGGCGACCCAATGACTCCCGGGACGTTTGTGTCCATCTGTATTAACGACAATAGCTGCCGGTTTCGTCAGCAGTTTTGGGATGCGATCTGCAGGGTACACTCCAGTTGTATGATTTTCTATGCCACGAAGACAATGAAGAATTTGAAGACTATTCATAATTGTTATCGATCTGTTTCGTCGCGATCTTCATCCTCCGACAGAGCTATGGAGCGCGTAGTCCTATATTCCCCTAATCGGGCAAAGCGATCGCCATGACGGAGCCATTCTTTGATCCTTATAGCGTAGTCCAGGGCGCATGTGTACAGGGGTCTTCTATGCAGCAAGCTATGATACATGCAACGAGGACGATCACGACCATCATCAAGTTCACGGAATGAGGAGGGGTCCTCGTTATCTTCTTTCTCCAAGTTTACAATGAAACAGTTTGTAAGCTTGGTCAAGTACGATGCTTTTATAGCACCTCTGGTAAATATCCTATCAGCTTGTTCAGCTATTTTCTTCAGAGTATTCTCGATAGTTTCTAGAGACGTGTCACCTTCGGACCATGCCAGGCCATGACAATTACATTTGAGCCATACGTTTTGCCGTTTTATGTCAGTAGGCAGATTCATAAACGAACAGGGTGGTTTTATAACCCACCACCCGACGTAATCACTTGTCACTGAGACAATGGCAACTTCTTTAGGTACAAACTTATTAAATTCGTCTTTTGAGCCCTGTATATCAATTACAATATTCACGGAGTTACGCGGCATCTTGTCGCAGCGAGCTCTCGATGTTAACTGAAGAAGAAGCAGTGATCATAAACTAGCCGCTAAAGTCTACAATAACTTGGCGGGAGGAGTCTATTTCCAATACATTATCATATTCAGCATATACAACGCAATTAACTGTTGCGGTTAGAAACTCCTTGAATCGTACTTCTATTCTAACGCTACCGTGCTTCACCAAATTCCAATGACTGTTACTGTTTGCTGAAAGGTCGGGTGTAAGGTCAAAAGCGAAAAGGCAGTATCCCCAAGGATAAGATGAGCGTGATATACAGTTGCCTTGATTGAGGAAATGAATGCCTGTACCCGAGAACAGCGTATGATAAGCATCTACATATAGAGAGGTAGCTGTAAAGTCCGGTTGTAGAGCTTTCGAGGGTATCTGAATACCATCAACGTATAAAGAAAGATAGTTGATGTCATGATTTTGAAAATTAAAAGGGTTTAGCGTGCGGTCGCCGTTGAAGGCTTTATTATTCACGAAGCCGATAATTATGCGCTTGGGCAGCTGGCCAAGTATAACATTATCCAGAGTGTCTCCATGCACACCAGCATGCATTGATATGGCTTTAACCTCTACCCGCGTCAAGGGATATTTGGCTGTAGATTTAGACAAAGCTCTTGCGTGAGCCAACAGTATTCCAGGAGCTATCCTAGTACGGCGCACAAGAAGCGATGCTTCCGCAATACGGATTTTGCTATTTTTCGAGGTGGTCATGAGGCAAAACGCGTCGCTGGTACGCACGAGGCGCAAGCGCATTTCAACACCATTTAGCAAGAACCGGTCCTGATTAAAAATATCACAATGAAGATGCCCTAGAAGATCGACTGTTTGCCCATCGCTCAGAAAAGTACTACGTGCTTTAAGACCTGCGTTGCCATCATTTAAATCGTCCATTTTACCAGCCGTGTCTGAGTACCATAGAACACTCGTAAGATGAGAGGCCTTTGCGCCTTGACCATAATTCAAAAGTGTTTCAATATAAGCCCTATACGCATAAGCGTTGTTAGGAGGTAATACAAGTTTCTGATTCAGGTATACATCTACCTGATTGAACATTGAGTGCAGTAGGTTATTAATAGGGCCTACTTTAACCTGTTCATCTTTTGTGGATGTCTTTGGAATTTCAACACGCAAACTCAGCATAGTATGGGCTAGATCAATGTATTCATCCCCGTGACCAGGCACCACAAACTCTATAGGTGAATCATCGGTCAGTGATGAAATGGGCTTATAGTATACCCATTGCGTTCCCTCAATCGTCGTTTGAGTCGGTGGTAACGTAAATAGTTCAAGTTCCGACTTCATGCATTCGCACGAGTGAGCATGCAGGAAAGCCATTTTTTTTCTAGGCAAAAATATCAGACACGGACCTCACCTTCTTCCTCTTTTTTTTCTTGATACAGGCCCCTAATTTCCGTGTCACAGACTTCTTCTTCTTATTCTTATTCGCTTTTCTCGAGCGTTTTCTCCTCACTGCCGACTTCTTTCGTTTTTTTGGGGCGATGCGACGAGACGAGCGTCCGTCAATAGAATGCATCAAACTGTTAAGTTTAGCCCCTTTATACCCTGAACCTTTCATAAGACTATCAATTTTTTCCTCTGCCTTTCGTTTTAGATTTTGACCTGACTCGCGCAGGCGCGTTTTAAAAGCTTCTCGCGGGTGCAAACCGGAACTCAATACATCACTAGCTACATTAGCGCCTGCACGTAGTGCCTCTTTACCGACAGTTCGAGCCCCCTGTTTTAAGAGAGGTATAATTCGTCTGAAGAGACCGCCAAGAAAACTACCGATACCGTGTCCACGCTGATTTGGTGATCCAACGTATACATTGCTAATGCCGCCGTGACCTGTCCGCGCACCGCCTCCTGTCTGGGCATCAAAGTAATCACTGTAGATATCCATTTCTATTAATCTGTACGTTTGAAGTGCAGCGTCACCGTCAAAGTCCCGTACTCGAATGGAATAGGTTCACCGAATTCGTCCCTTATATCAATAGTTATAGTTTGAAAATTAGTGCGTAATAGAGGCACATAGCGCTGTGGTGAAAAACTTCTAATTTTCATGGACCCGAAATTAGAATTGTCAGCGGCTGCTGATGGTACGACTCGGAGCAGAGGCGTATGGACATCGCCTGTTATATACGGCTCACAGATATCGGTATAAACGAAAAACATATTTGGCACGCCATTCGTGAGACTCGCTGGCCTTTGAGCAGCGTACTTAGTACCACTTTGGACTACAACAGCCTGACTATGTGCGTAACCTAAAATTTTATTTAACTCAGGCGAAAAAAAGAAGGCATGTTCTAAACCCGTGCACTCACGACAAATAGTCTCTGCCGTAACGTAGCCGTTACTACCACAACGAAATCTTAAGTGCCCGTTGACACACGAAATTTCGTTTATAGCTTCAAGTAACGAATCTATATTTTGATAGATTCCCGACGGTACACAATTACGATCTTCTTTAAAATCTGTGTCAGCGCCGGAAGCAGGCGTCACAGCATTCGTGACTATACTGATAAAGTTCCGTTCGCCCTCAGGGGGGACATGTAAAATGGTCATAGGCATATGAATTTCAGCTAACGAAACAGCCCAACTGCCATGCAAAGTCACGTACTGCGGTAAGCGAGTAGTGTAGAGCGTTGTTGTGTTATCGGGGTAATACGCCATGCTACTATTGCTAGGCAGTACAATATAAAATTCGTCTTTCATTCTAATGATTTTTTTTTGTCTTGCTCTTATTTGTTTGAATAGACTCCTGCACTCGCGATAATTCAGCCTCGTAAAAGATACCGTCGATATCCTCGTTTTGAAGGTCGCGTAATATGTACACTGTGGGCCAACAACTATCAGATATACGATGTATTTTAAAGACTTCGCTACTCCAACCGCTTTCGTAACCTTTTGCGAAGGCTGCTTTTGCACTACTAATACGTACAATATCCCCTATTCGATATTTAGGAGATTTTTGTTGCTCAGGTTTTTTACTACAGTAAAACCTCTCTATTAGTCCAAGCGCTGTTTGGGAACCTCTCTAATAGTCCAAAAATAGGCGTAACTCTGCCTTCGCTTCGTAGCCAATGAGCGAATCTCTGTCAGGGACGACCTATGTTAAATAGGACCCCGTCGGTACAGGGCTGTACGACTCTAAACAGGCACCCGGGTATTTTTTAAACTTTCCTTCGCGTTTCAAGAATTTTTATTTTACTGCATCCAAATCGACACAGATACTTTGTCAGAAAATCTATACCAATGCAGTTGAATGCATTTTTGTACAAAATGCTAAATTATCTTTAGTCTAGTGCATTACAACATAACAGACAGAGTAAAAACTTATTAAAAAATTAGAAATTAGTCGTTATAATAATATATATTATAATGTTCTATGATATTATATTTTTGCAGTTATTGTAATAATATATTTAAAATTATTATAATAAGAGCAATGCAAAGAATATCAATATTTTTATTATAATCATTAATCAATCTACTATTGAACTTTTGAATCGACATAATTAAAATTATCTTTTGTTCTCCACATTATTTCGGTTGTCATAAAACGCATTTCTTCTAACAAAAAAAATTGATAATTCAATGGTTTAGTACTGGATATTTTTATGCGTAATCAATAAATTTAATGTACAAGTTTATGCATAATAACTTTTACTCATGGTAAGTATTGTAACGAAGTAAATTCGCACAAGTATTTTTCGTACTCGAGTCGAGGCTCCGCTCACCACGGAGCCCCCTTTAATATCACCGCGCGAAATAGTAGACCTTCCCCCCCCCCCATATACCCCCGCGCCTAGGCAAGGTAACGCTCAACAAGAGACCCAAGACACCGAGAGAGACCGAAAGCAGAGACAACGCACGAGCTAGAGAGAGAGCGGGAAACAGCGAAGGAAGATATTCGCTCGACAACAACAGGACTCGTCGCTGGCCAAAGTCCACCGTTGCCGTCCCGTCGCCTCTCTCATCGACCACGCCGCCCGCCGCTCTCGATCGTCGCTCAATAGCTCGAGCGACGATAAATCAATATCGCTGCCGCCATCTGACACCTCGCCCGTCGATCGAGCGAATTATCGACCGACGCCGAGTACCGTCTTCTCTCTCTCTCTACCGCCTTCCGTCGCGCTGTCAACGGAGAAGATTTCCGAGAAGAAGGACGAGCGTTACCTCAGCCTCGTTCGAGCCGTTAGACAGAGTAGACGCGTGTGGACGATTCCCCCCGTTCCCCGCCATTTTTGTAAGGGAATCGCCCAGCGTGAGTTACATTGCACAGAGTGTGTGATAATTGCGAGTATTAGTTTCCCTCCCGCGTAATAATTTTCCCGTCTACCCCCGATATTTTTCCCCGTAATTCAGTCAGTGAAGTGACCGGTAGTCACTGTAGTATTTTTCATCGAATATAATTTTCCCAAGTCTCGCCATTTACCGGCGAACGACTCGTGCACGTGGTGAGTGGCGTGCGACATTATTTTTGCGTGCGAAGTGATTAAGTAAGTAAGTTAATCGTGTGCAATTTCCGTACATTTTTTTTCCCATCGAGTATTTTCCCCGTATATCGCCCTGACGTCCCTGAAATTCATGTATGAGCCGAAGGCATTAAATTGCGAGCCCAAAGATCGGTTGACCCTCCCCTGAGCCCTCTGCTGTCCCTTTGAGTTTGCCGGCCATTACGTACTCAGTGTAAAAGTGAATATTTGCTGACTCACGTCGAGTCGAATAACGGTGTTACCCCGTAAAAGGTAACTGGCGCCCAAAAGTATTGTTTGAGTAGTTTTCCCCCGAATTTCGAGATATTTTGTGCGTTATTTTATTGGTATTTTTTCCCGCAATTTTTCCTTGTAATTTTCTCGATAGACCCGTCGTCCCTTTTGCCGAGGATATTCGATAGCCCGTCGACATATTCTCTTGTCACGAACCGCGTACGCCTCGCGGATCGCCTCGTGGCAACCACCGTAAATTCTTTTATTAATTCTCCCCCGATCCTCCCCTCAGCCATACTACCCAGAATTATTGTTTATGCGATTTAATATTATTTTTGCGAATTACTATTATTTTTGTATTATTTCGTGATTATTCTCTTAGTATTTCTCCCCCGATTCAGTTTCTCAATTTTCTGCCCCCGCCCCCGTTTACCCCCGACATTTTCACCGCAGAGTACTATTTTTCGAGTTATTATTTCTATGATTTAGTTGCGATTATTATTAAGATTTATTTGCGTTCTGAGATTTATTATTTTCTTCAGTTTCTTTTATTATCGTTTTCGAGTTACTATTTTCCAGTTATTTTTTCCTTAGTTTATGATTTCTTATTTTTCCTTCTGATTTCTTTTGTATAATTTCTTTCGTGTTTATAATAAATTTCTATTCCTTTGTTAAGCATCTCCCCGCCGCCTACGATTATTCAGTTTTGCCTTATCCCCCCCCCCGAATATAAGTTTGACGAAAACCCCCGTCACAGTATATTACATTTTTAGCAAATTTTTTTGAAAGTGTAAACAAAAATAATCTTCTGAACACTATACTTTGTAGGCATAACGTTATAAATTTGAATTCGGTAACGGCGCACAGCCGTGTACACAGACGCTGGGATTAGTTACTTTGTGTAGGTAACAGGTAGGCGGTGCCTCTGGACTATTGGAGAGGTTCGGCTTGGACTATTGTAGAGGTTGGACTAATATAGAGGGGACTAATTCAGAGGTTTTACTGTATAGCGTTTCAGCAGATTAGATCGCGCCCTAGCGGCTGTAACGAGCGTTACATCTGTAGGAGCCATTTTTATACTGCTATGTTGGGCGTGATTATATGCCGAAACAATATTTTGCAGAACATCGATATATCGCTTCTGCCTAGAATACGTAAAAAATCGCCACATCCTCTCCTTCAATGTTCTATTGAATCGTTCTGCAATAGAGGCCTTTATATCGGGATTTCGAGCTGTCCGAAATGTAATATCCTTTTTCTGCAGTAAAGTTTGAAAAGCAGTGCCAATAAATTCTTTACCTTTATCCGATTGAAGACAAACCGGCGACCTTCCTTTGCTCTGTGATAAAATGCGTGTAAATGCTTTAGCCACTGACGAGGCGGTCTTATCGCGCAGAGGTTCAACCCAAGCGTATTTGCTGAGAACATCTATGACTACGAGAAGATAGACGAAACCGTCATTGTAATCCTTAAGTGAACGAAGGTCGACGAGATCAGCCTCCCAAACATCGTCAATATTTCGTACATTGTAGAAACGTCGTGGAAAGCGCCGTCTTACAGGTTTATGTCTGGTAAACGCTTCCTGAGCCTCCAACCATCGTAACGCTTTTTTATCATTAATTTTTTTCTTACGAGCCAAGCGCAATAGATTAGTAGCACCCGAAAAGGATGCGGGATGGGACGAATCAAAGTACACCTTTTCTAATATTTTCATGATTATAATTTGAGATTTGACCAAGTTACACGCTTAATTTTATATCCAGATCCTCCACTCTGTAAATGACGTTTTGATTTACGAAGTGGACTAGGTCTACCGATGCTATCACTCCCACCACTGCGGCCCGATTGATAGGGGTCACTGGAAAAATCAGGCTCTATATCGCTGATGCCAACTTCTTCTTCCTTCTCCTCTTCGTCATCACCATCGTCGTCACAGGTGTCTCTGTTGGCGTCACTATCGCGGGGTTGCAGTGTTGAATTGGCTCGGGATTCAGCCCAGAGTTCCCCATTACCCACAAACTCTCGAGGTGCCTGTATCTCTCTCAAAAAGCGAGCAAACGCTTTTCGACCCACAGGCTTAGGAGCTTTTCTCGCTCGCATCGCATCGTTCACAAGATCAACAATATTCGAGTCTTTGATTGGTTTTCCGCTAATGGAAACTACACCTGCAGAATCCCATGCGAAATTTGGCTCAGGCACGTCGTGCAGTCGCCGCAATAAAAGCTTTGCTTTAGGACGATATTTCGCGGGTATACTTTCAATTATGACAGAATCATGCATGTGCACTGATTTCTTTTTCTTTTCATAGTTCTGCACAGGTATCTCTTTTTTTACGGTCATATTCATGTATTGCTGAGCTCGCTCACTGTCAGCAAAATGAAGATAGCGCTGCAACACTGCCAAATATGCTGACCACTTCTCCCTGTCATCCTTGTAGGTGTTACACGTCAAAATATCATTCATTTCCGTATCCAGCCTACTCAAGGTAGCACCAATAGCTCGTAACTCTGGTGATACCGTAGGCTCATTAAAAATTATTTGCCTCTGATTCTGGGCACTCAACTGCGGCAAATTTTCTTCAGGCACTAGCACCATTTTTCGGGCATGCTCCATTATTTACCTATCAGACTTGACAGAACAGTGCCCAGTGTAGGAGCTAGCAAGAGCGGTAAAAAGCTACCGCTCTGGACAACGTACCTCTTCTTGCTTTTCCAGCAACCTTTCTTTGCTGCTAAGAGGCGAAGAACATGCGCGTGTCGTCGTAATTTTTTCTTCTGCTCGGGCTTCAGTGGTACATTGCCACGAAGTATGTTTAGTGCACACTCACAAATACACCGTATTGTAGATGAGTCTGCTTTACGCAAAACAGCCTCACGCTGATCTTTGTTGAGATGCTGAAGAACCTGCAATATCGCAATGTGCTTCCTACAGAGAGGTGATCCGTTTCGTGCCATCACAGGCGTAGAACTGACAGGCTTTTGATAGTGCAGTGAAGACCTCTAACTTTTTAGTCGAATGAGCGCGAGATGGAACGCTACCGCGCAGAACCTTAAGCGCACACTCACAAGCGCTTCGAGACGCGGACAGTTTATTTTGTGCAATGCTCAGTTGCCTGTCTGATGACCCGTTATTGTCCATTACAAGCGCAATACTGGAAGTTCGTCTTGTGTGCGGCTGCTTTTTATCTGTTTACGAGGCACATACACGAAATGATGCGGGTCATCGGGGAAAATACATGTGCGAAACCTACAGTTATCGGGTGTCGATTGTTTCAAGTCGAGTAGAAGATAGCCATGCGGAGCGGAGGTAGCATTGTGATAGGCCTCTTGTAAAAACCGAGGGTTTTCGGGATATATCTGACGTGCTAAATGCTGTATCTGAGCACGATCACGAGGGTTCTTGAAAACAACTATGTAATTGGCATTCAGAGAAATATCTCGCTGACCGTGACCCTGATGAAACAAGTTTTGCGTTATAAAAATAACACTTAAATTCTTATGATGACTACCTTTCGTGAATAGATCAACGACTGCGTTATTCGAGGCCTCGCGCATCAAATCATCGATAATTACTAGTTTAGCGCGGGGGTCATTAGCGTAATCGGAGGGCTGAGGCAGGCCCTCATGAAATTCTATTGATTTACCGTATTCCGTGTAAGCTGATTGCCATTCAGAATAATAGAAAATAATTCTCTCAAAGGGCACACTGTTCATACGTGTAACGAACTTCAAAAACTTCTTCACAAAAAACGTCTTACCGCAACCTGTAGGACCGCAGATCATAGCGGTCCAGGGATGTTTCCACCTCGTATCCATCCGAGTGAGTGATCAGGCTTTCTGCTACGATGTAGCTAATAAAGAGGTCTTGGAGCATTTTCCTAAATTATAGATAGTTTATTTATAACAATAACATACAGTGTAATTCTAAAATATTTTTCAACTTTTATAACCATAAGGTAGACTACCATACTGGCCGTCTTGTCTTCGCTTGACACTCGATGGTTTGCACGATTTTGTTTCGGTGCGCGTTACAACTTGATGAAATGGCGTGCGACGAATAGAGTTGGAACTCAGTACGATCGGTTCTTCGCGTTCACCCATAATGAACGATCGGATTGAGTTAAAATTGATTAACGCATTGTTTTTAAAATTAAGCGTGATCCCTTTTACTTTACAGACTTCGCTTTCAGTTCCATCGGGAGCACAAACTATGAACGAATAAAATTTAGGTCCTCCGGAAACGAAAGATTTAATATAATGCCCCGTGCCCAACTCATCCGTTAGTTCTCCTAGAAGTTGACCTATCGGAGGTTCGTATTCGTTTGGTCTATTTTTGTCTGTCACGTAAATTACCGAGTCCGTATCACAGTAGAGGGCACGACGATCCAAGTGCTCAAGGTAACTATAAAGTTTCAATCGAGCTTGAGCTGTGGTATAAGCAGCTATTACAGCGTTAGCAATGCCTGTCGGTTGTACAGCATCGGTAATTTTCATATAACTAACGTATAAAATGTTATGATTAACAGGCAGAATTCCTGTGACCTCGTACTCGGGGCTATCCAGTAATTCCATAAGCTCCTTACGGGTGGATACTATCGCCGTTTGTGTCAAATTTTCGCGCTGGCCGAATTTACCCCAGAATGAATTGAGGCATAGCTTAGCCACGGACCGTAATCCGGGGTTTTTGTCTATTGCATTGCGGTTCAGCTTAATGCCTTCAGACTGTTCAAAAGCAGCAATATATTGGTCTTGAGCCGCGCTGTCTTGGGAACAGTTATCGGGCCATCCACTGGCTTCTTGTTTGATTTTCAGAAATGTATTTATATAGGTAGCAAAGTGACCGCCCTCGTTTGTTTCACGCTGAAACTGCGTGATTTGATATTGCCATATTTCATCAACTCTCATCACTTTATACCCACACGAGACAGCTTTTCGCAGTTCGTCTACCACCCATGTTCCATCGAACGTGCGTTCTTCCGGATTTTCGTGCACACACTCTTCTTGGCTCATACTCTCGCAACAACTTCGGCACAGAGCGAATAACAAACGATGATGCATGCGCACAGGTAGGACAGGATGATACAAATTCCGCGGTGGTAATACGGTACATTTTACAAGCCCTTCGACTTTTGACAGGTCTGTGTTATCAGAACCTGTCAAAGCCTTACACTCGTCGCCTACATATACTGTGGGATGACCAACAGGATACTTGCCAAATTTACAGATGTAAGGATACAAGGAGCAGACATCCACATAGCGTATCTGTTCTGTATCGTTTACATCGTAGAGTGTAACCATATTTTCCGTACGCCCACCGAAGAATGCGTCCCGCGGATTGAGAGGTTCTAACATAACCAGCGGGTGATTTCGTACAAATTCCCTCATTTCGCCATTTGTTTCTAACATACGGTCGTACTCGCATTCCCAAATCTCAGTTAGTATGTACCCACCCGCCCGAATTCTATTACTCATAGCAATTGTTCTCTCGAAACGCTCATTCATTGATACCCCGTCGCTCTGTTCGCTTTCTCTGTTTATCGCGAAACAGTGAGGGCATCCATGCCAATAGCAGCCGTGAAACTGCAATACGTGCTCCGCGTCCTGGGTTTCATAGTACCCGTCTACCAGTAGGTTTTGAAATATTTTATTTTCACGCGTTCGACCTGCGTGAGTTATTAAACATCCGAGAGAATGCTCCATCCATACGAGCCATGCGATCGCTTTTTTTGACTGATTATGAGCCCATCTGTAGCCCCCGGTGGGAATGACGCCTATCGTATCATTTTTCAGAAAGTTTTTTCGAAAAACGCGAAAACAAGCTGAAGCTATCGTAGTGCTTTCGTCGAACGGACAAACATTTCCGCTGGTAATGAACAAACGCCTAAAAGCGATACAAGCTCTTCTCAATATTGTGACATCGGTCTTACAATAGGACACTATCTCTTTTGCAAAATCGAATACATAGTTGGCATCACTCAATTCTTTATACCATCCTAATAATTGTTCGCGAGCAGCAGCGTTCATCGTTTCCGGAGAAAAATATTCTATGGGCGGCAATTTTCCCACAAAATTTTGATTTTCAGGCCTATTAAACAAGTGGGGAAAAGCCCCTTTAGCAATAGAGTCCGTTAAGCCAAAGGCTTTTGGTAACGCGCTTAGAGGCATGTGAAAGTAATTTAAGCTATCGAGAAATACGAGCTTGCCGATTCGCATGGTAATAATTTTCGTCCCATTCATTATCAATTCGGGCATCTGCGTCTTTTTTTCGTTGACTAAATAGCGCAAAATGAACTGTGCGTCAAACCCGCCTGCATTATGAGCAATTAAAATTGTGCGTGAAAAATCTCTGTTGTCTTGCATAGCTAATTCCACAAGCTGACATACGGGACTATGTCTGAATACAAATTCGTGTGTCCCGCAATATTCGCAGGGGTCGTCTATAGAAACGTTATCACAGCAGAATGTGCAGACACGTTGAGCCACACAGAGGTTCGGCTCGTGCGCAAATACAGTAGGATCGCCTTGTAACGGTGTACACTGCTGCGTTTCAAAGTCATAAAAAATGTAAATATTGTTTTTAAATGCTTTTCGTCGAACGGTCGACATGTAACATAAATGATTGTGTGGCTGATCGGATTTACATATCGTGCAAAAACTATAGCCGCATACATGTTTCTTTTTTTTCACCAAAGGATGTATCGTTCTGAAACATAGTCTGCATCGCTTAAGTGCCTCGCAAAGCGTAGCGCCTTTTTTTTTATTTCGCGTGTACTTTACTACTACGGTTGTGCTGTGATGACGTGCACATTCTTTCCCAAAAAATTCACGATTGCACCCTACGCATTTTATTAACTCGTTTGCACGGGGATCGCATGGTGGCTGTTTCCAGCACCGCGGACATTTCTTTTTCACACATCTGTGATCTAATTGACGATGTAGCCTGTTACACAGATGGCAAAAACCTGAGCAGCCGACAGCTCCTCTAAGATTTAAAATTGGCTCGTAATGGTGCGAACGCTCGTAATACACAATATATAGAGTATGTTGAACCGAACCGAATATATTCAGAACTTTTTGTGTACCGTTGAATATAGCTTCTTTCTTACGACGACCTAAGCCCAAAAATTCAAAAACCACAATCGCTATGCCCTCTAATGCTAAATGATCTTGATACTGTGTAACTTCGCTGAGACGACAACCGTTTCTAGGTATGCAAACATCTGCAGCTCTGGTGAGCTGTAATGCCTGCTCTTTCTGCAGCGATCCATTAATCTGTCTAATTCTTTGCCAATTTGCATGCAGAGCCCCTGTTCGAATTTCGCCCCGTTCGGCATGAACTCGAGCTGCTACGAGTGAGCGCGGCAAGCATAGGTTATCATCGTTTCGTATTGTCAGAATGGATTTTTTTGCGACGGCCTCGTGCGTGAGAGTTTTTCTACCTGTACCCTCGATACCCTTGACAACAGACATTTTTATATTACACGAGTCATTTATATCTATTGACGCCGCACTTTGAGCAACACTGAATATCAATTGCCAAATATCTTCAAACGTAAAGTCGCGAACGGGTCTAAAAGAAAGCCATACGGGACCCTGAGATAAATTGTCGGCTGTAAACGAAATGCCGGCATAGTCGCCACCCTCACAGGAATTAGTCATATACGTTAATAGGTCACGGAACGCTCCCTCGAGCCACTCTATGATATTTGTTTCGGGGGGAGGCCTGAGTATTCGCAACGTAGTCTCCTGACCTCGAAGTTTAAATCGCTTAAAATAGCGTCTGATGCTTTGCACTATCTCAACTCGCATCCCCGGTGGTTGTACGTCGCCAAATGTTGAGGTTTTCGTCGCTACGCTGGGTACTCTACCGGTGCCAGTCTGTATTTCTGTAAAAAGGCATTATGAATTAATGTTAAACATTTATTGTTTCGGAAATTCGCTGAAATATTGCTAGTACCTGCTGAAGCAATTTAAGTATCTTCATCATCATCAATTAAAGCTGCTACCAATCGCCCTGTTACAAAATAATTCAACTTACTATATTTTCGAAATCTAAATTAAAGTATATTTACCTGTATCGTTATTATCAGACATCAGATCGTGAAACCAGCTGTGATCTCAAGGCTCTAGAGTTTGCGGTATTTCACACTCTGCTATCGTATTCTCCAATAGTTGGTTTTCTTCGCCCTCATTCTGCTGTACCTCAGCGCGTAGTAATGACGCTTCTTCTTCCTCGCCCCTCCTCCACGGTACGGGTAGTTCAGAGGGTGGTACGAGTTCCTCCTCCTCTTCTTCTCCTACACACCCAGTCCTCGTTAAGACAGGGTTACAGCGTCGGCACGCCCACAACTGATTTTCATGGTATATACAGTTTTCTTCATCATCATCATTATCATCAGCCTCTGAACGTTGCGAATGTTGGACTTCTTCTTCTTCGCTCTCCATAGGGCCCTCGGGTGTATGTAATTCACACGCTCCGTCATCTTCACCTTCTAGAGGTCTCGTTAGACGAAGCCGAAATGCTGCTGTAAATTTTGAATATAATTAGTCACTTACATGCTTTCCTTTAATTCTCATACTGTTTCAGTTTTATACTCACGCGCAAAGGGAATATCACGCGGGAAATTTACGACTGAATATTCAGTAGGCTCGTCTTGACGCATATTCTCTCCATTATCGGCTGCAGCTGCTGGTTCTATAAGGGGAGTCTCACACCGTTGGTGATGTTGATGCTCTGTATTATCGGCTGCTGCCTCTATAAGAGGGGCCTCATGCCCCTGCTGATATTGGCGCTCTGTATTATCGGCCGCTACAATAAGCTCTTCCTCTTCATGAGGAGGCGCGTCCAATAGTTCGTGATACGCTACAAGTCAGATACTAATTAATAGTTTTTTTGATAGGAGGTCGGGGTCACATGCAACACTACATACGTTAACACACTAAGGCCCCCCACCCTATTCACGAAATTTTTCCTTAAGCGTTTAGAAAGCAAGTCAAAGGAATAATCCTCGCATTCCCATTGCCTATACACATTGAAGTACACGCAATTTCCGAGATGATTCCGTTTTTTAGGGGAATACTGTACAGTTTTTAAACTTACCTCTGATTTCTTCGGCTATACCACGGAAGCATGGTAAATCTTCGACACACCGTCGTCGTAATTCATTGAAAACGCATGTTAACACCTCATGTCCATTAAACATCCCTCTCTTGTAAGCTTTTGCGAGGGCTCGTACTGGCGACCACCATACAACGAATTTCAAACGCCTTACAAGGCCATTTCCCGATAAATCGCGCAAATCTCTATACCACTGTTCATTGCACCGTCGTTGAAGTATCGCACTACGTAATTTTGTTAATTTCAATAAATCTATAATACATTTACGTATGGTATGGTCTGACATTTTTTTCTATTAACAATAGCTCATTACTTCCAAATCGTCCGATAAGCGAAGCGTTACTGCCTGATGATCGTAAATTTTTTATTTGTGAGAAAATCACATTCGCATCTACAGCACCTGGGAATGTGCTGACACTACATTTTGAGGAATCAATCCTCTGGTATTGCTCTCGATGAGGATCAACCAATGACGATCCCCCCACCCTAAATAAAGAGTCGCTCTTAATACATTTAATACCCTATGCCAATGACTGTACCTCGCGGAAACCGCGAATTACCAATCGGTACAGTGATTAGCCCTCTCGGGAGACGAAAGAGGGGCTCATGGGGGTGGTACCACCGTGATCAGAATTCGGCTAGCACCCCTCGTTCACTAGTTAGAGGTCCCCAAATAAAGTGCCACACCCTAATTTGCTAATACGCTAATACGCTATGCCAATGACTGTACCTCGCGAAAACCGCGAATTACCAATCGGTACAGTGATTGGCCCTCTCGGGAGACGAAAGAGGGGCTCATAGGGGTGGTACCACCGTGATCAGAATTCGGCTAGCACCCCTCGTTCACGAGTTAGAGGTCCCCAAATAAAGTGCCACACCCTAATATGCTAGCATTCATTAGGTGGAGAAAATCACAATATTTAATTCTATAATTCCTCTTTATAAAGAGCATCTCTTTTCGCTGCACGAGCGCACCTGGGAATGCACTGATACTGCATTTTCGGGAATCAATCCGCGAGGTGACCCTGAGCGACTGTCTGGGCTGTACCGATATTAATTACTAATTTATTACTAATTAATTACTAATAATAATTTTTAATAATAATAATTTCATCGTTAGTGTTCGGGTTAAATTAGTTGATATATTTATTAGAGCTGTATCGGCATCGTGCGAATTGTTATTGCGTGTGTACGTGTGCGTGTACGTGATTTTTTAAATTTTTTTCTAAAAATGTATCTCCGATACCCCACCACCGAAATGCCCGAGGGTTTTGTGTGCGAAGTGTTGCATGTAGTGTCGGCGTGCATAATAGCCATCCGATTCGATAATTTGTGTGGGTCCTATAAGACCCTCAAAACTTTAATGAACGATTTTTATAAAAACTGTAGCTCGCAGTGGAAGCTTCCCCGCCGGTTTACAGCACCCGGCACGGCTTGTGTACTGCTGCATAATTATAATATGTATCGATGCGAAATCGTCTATATAGATGATGACGGCTACACAGAAGTTTATCTGGTAGACGAAGACGTTTCGACATATTGTGAGTTCAGGGAACTATTCAGGCCTCACCCCCTCTTTGCTACCGTTCCGGCTCTCGTCGTGTACTGCGAAATTCACGGACTTCGCGAATTGGCAGACGACGAGACCGTGAATTATGAGGCTGAAAACCACCTGAACGAAGAAATCGCTCAAGCCGTGGAAGATGAAAACGCAAACGACAACGGCGAAGACTCTGACGAGGAAGAAGAAGAAGAAGAACCAGGTAACATGTGGGGTTATCAAAGTGATAACGACAGCGATGAGGGCTTCGCAGGTGAGGACGATCCGGCAGAAGAAGAACAGAGGGGTGATGGTGACAATGGTGGCGGTGGTGGTGTTGGTGATGCTGTGCGCATTAATAATAATAATAATAATAATAATGCCGTTGCGTTTACGGCTTTAACGGTAGAACAAGGCACTCCCTACCCCGTCATAGCGTTATACAAAACCAATTACGGGGGTAATAGAGAGGAGATGCCTTTTATAGATATAGGTCGTATTATTGCAGAGCATTTTAATCGGCAATACGAGCTCCTCGACATTGCTCTCGTAAATGATGATGTCGAGGAGGAGGGTAACAATATAGCGGAGGAGTAACAAAAAAAAGACAGGAGAGTGCGCGAAAAAAAGACAGGAGAGTGAAAGTGTGTAAAGACAGGAGAGTGCGCGAAAAAAAAAAGACAGGAGAGTGAAAGTGTATAAAGACAGGAGAGTGAAAAAGACAGGAGAAAGAGAGAGAGAGACGATACAGTGAAAGGTAATTTTTTGAATTTAATTCTTTAAAATTTTTTGAAAATATTTCTTTTAAAATTTTTACGTATCAGCGAATAGGCACGACAAAGATCGACAGACCATTGACGTAATTTTTTTTTTTTTTTTGAATTTAATTCTTTAAAATTTTTGAAAATATTTCTTTAAATTTTTTACTAATCATTGAACAGACGCGACAAAGACCGACAAACCGTTGACGTAATTTTTTTTTTTTAAATTAATTCTTTAAAATTTTACATATCGTCGAATAGGTGCGACAGAGATCGCCAACCCGTTGACGACTCGGACGGCGTCCGCACCGTAGAGCGTCTGAGAATTTGCAGTGTCAGCAGCTTCTTCGCGAGCTACTGCACAACTGCAGCAACAGGCACTCAGTTCATCGAGTAGCGCGTGTGCGAGAACATCGAGTGCGCGAATAACGCTATTTAAAAAAAGTGCTGTAATTGTTTTAAAAAAAAAAAATGGCTGATAATAACGATTGGGGATTCAGCACGCGATTTAATCCGGAACGCGATACGACGGGCTTTCAGGAGGTGCAGCTGAATCGTACAAACGGCCGGCTGCAAATAATCGAAGAAAAAATTAAAAATAATATTTGCCCTTTCTGCCCTGAAGGAGCGGACCATAATTGGTTACGCTGCTTCAGGGCTGTCGTTAGAGCTGCACGCTCGCAGCTAAGACCCGATAAAAAAGTACGCTGCCCCTTGTGTAGGGACAGCATTAAAGTTCGGTCGTTTAAATTTCACGCAGCCGAGTGTATCCGCAGCATGAAGGTGCTGCTAGGTATATTAGGAGAATGAGTGCGCGAAAAAAAAGGACAGGAGTGAGTTAAAGACAGGAGTGTGATAAAAGGACAGGAGTGTATTAAAGACAGGAGTGTATTAAAGACAGGAGTGTGTTAAAAAGGACAGGAGAGTGCAAGAGTGAAAAAAGACAGGAGAGAGAGAGAGAGAGAGAGAGAGAGAGTGAAAAGACAGGAGAAAAGAGAGGATGCAGTAAAGGTAATTTTCTTTTTTAATTTTCTTTTTTATTTTTTTAATTTTTACATTTTTTTAATTTTTTAAATTATTAAAAATTTAAAATTTTTTAAATTTTTTAAATTTTTTAAATTTTTAAATTTTTAATTTAAAAAATTTTTAATTTTAAAATGATTTTTTAAAATTTTTTAAATTTTTAAATTTTAATTTTAATTTTAAAAATTATTTTTTAAAATTTTTTAAATTTTTAAATTTTTGATTTTAAAAATGATTTTTTTAAATTTTTAAATTTTTAAATTTTTAATTTTAATTTTAAAAATTATTTTTTAAAATTTTTTAAATTTTTAAATTTTTAATTTTAATTTTAAAAATTATTAATGGCTCTAATAAACTGGTGGTGCACTATGACGCCCCAAAACGCTACTTATCCCCACTTTTATCTCACCACTTCAAGCCGAGCTCAAGACGGGGCCGAAGTGGAGGGGATAGGAGTGGGGATAGGAGTGGGGGTCGCCATAGTGCACCACCTACTACTCCGAATCACTATCACCGCTGCACAAGGAGCATTATTTCTAATGCTTCACTCACGAACGGGATCGCGAAGAATTTATTACAAAAATTCTTTCGCTACACTCAACTCACAAAACTCGAGCGATAGCCTGAACGAGAACGAGAAACCGACAGCTAGGCCACACTGTGTGCGCGAGAGAGATAGCCTCACTCGAGCGCGCGAACAATAGGCCGAACGTCAACAACACGGGAGCGCGAGAGAGACCCGAGTTACCTCTAGGGCAGCTCTCGGTAGACTGTCCATTTGCCTACGAAAATTCGTAACGAATTATGATAATTATTTTCGGGAGCTTGAACGGTACCTACTGCCCTCTCAACCATCTCATGACTTTATCGAACCGAGAGCCGATACTATAACGCGGTAACTTGAACGAATCTTCGCAATCGCTTCCCCCTAGTCAATGCGTGAGATACAAGGCTCTACTCAACTATAACGCAGCACAAGGTGTTCCACCACTCTTGCCTGGACCGAACGATACCTCCGCCTGATCTCAACGCAGTGCACTATCTCTTGGAGTGCCGGGTTTGCACCGGACTTTGACGTATTCGCAAGACTCTTCGCCGAGTCCTTTCTCTATTTGGGCTTTTTTTATTATTACTTCTTACACCACCAAATAGAGTCGGACCGTCGAATAAACTGAACTAAAATGAAATCTGAAATCGTGAACCAAACTAAGCAAACGGAATCTCGAAACTCGAACTGAACTAAAATAATAACGATAATGAAGCTAATTGGAATAATTATAACAAAATGATACAAACAAAACTGCAAAAATCTCGATCGGTAACTCAACGAGAGCGTGACGGTATCTTAAGTCGCTGGGAGAGGCAGTAACGCGAACTTCAGCACTAAAATCGTAATTTCCATGCGAGTAACGGTAGTTTTGGGTTTTTGTGACGTCGATTCCAAAAAATCACGTCACAATTTATATGCAAACTTTTGAAAATCAATATGCGGTTGTAAATAAAAAATTATTCGATCAGTATAATACTAACAAGCGCCTCAGCGCCCTGCGGGCGCAGACAACAGGTCTAATATTGATGGGCTCCGCCCCCCAAACCCCCTGAAAAATGTCCCTTTGGGACATTTTTTAAGGCACTCACAGGAATAGACGTCGCGCTGCGCGCTCCGTATCGAGTATGATTACACTTTGCGTTATGCGCTGCATATCGAATATGTTTATACGTCGCGCTGCGCGTTTCATCTCGGAAGAACGTATGGCGGAAATTCATTTATCACTTATGTAAATTGATTCATAGTTTAACCGTCATCGAATATAAACATTTCGTTTCTATACGAATTGATTATTATTATTCACAACTGATATTTCCTTTCTGTTTTACGAACCATATAACGAATTGCATCACGTAGAACTTGATCAAATTAATGTAACGAATCAAATGATATCTAGTAAAGGTCGTTTTATTGGCTTAACACTTATGACCAGATTAAATGAGTATAAATCAACACAAAAAATATTTACCAACACGAACACCATTACCATTTACCAACAGGTCTAATATCCCCTTTAAATGCATCTCTTTAAATGTTTTTTTCTTCCCTAAAATACATAAAATAACTTTATTATTGCCTCTGGACAAGACCCGAAGTATTGGAGCTGAATATTAAGAAAAATTGCTTTTTGATACGATTTTCAATTAAATTTACTCGATATTAATTGTTGTAGCAAAAAAATTATAACTCGAGAACGAACATAGATATCGTCTTGGTTCGTGTATTGAAGAGGAAGTAGTACCCTGCTCAAAATAAAGTTGTAGTGTCTTGGATGCGTCCAAAATAAAAAAATCAATTTTTCGATTAATTCGACGGCGAGGATTCTTGGACTGTCGATCTATAAGAGAATTCGGTTATAACACTTTAAGCATTTTTTCTCTTCCCTATAATAGATGGAATCAATTCACTGGTTATTGTCACTGTCGGAGAGTAAAACATTGCAGACGAGAAATTCGAGAAATTTTATTTTTCTATCGTTTTATTTTGTTTTGAGATAAGTATATTGAAACAATTGAAATAAAAATAGAAGGGTGCTTGGAAACATACGAGGTAAAAATTGATTTTTTTTTGTTTCGAAAAATTGTTAGAGATTTGAAGAAAGTAAACTGCAGTTTCCCAATATTTAAAGTTATATACTGTTACGTCCCGTAAAAATTCATAAAATAGGATAATTAAAAGTTCATCAATAAATAAATAATCTTAATAATTAAGTAGTGATTTAGTTACAATAAAATGATAAAAGGAAAGAACAGAGATATTAGGCCAAGAGAGCATGAGAACAATAAATAAGGGAAAAGTTAATAACGAAATTCCAGGAATACTGACACCGGAAATATCGGAATAAAGAACAGGAGTATAGTTACAATCAGGTAGACATGAAAAAGAAAAAAAAAGAATTCGATATAGAGAAACTCGAGTATAAGAAAGATAAGAAAGATAAGAGATAAGAGAGATAAGAAAACATATGTATGACACGCGAATATATGTGTCGGTACAGCTCCCGCTTGAACGGTGCGTAGCGCGAGGCGAGTAACGCCTAAATCGCCCGTCAACGGTATTGAGAGCAGCACCTCACGGACAGCAAATATATCGATATCGATAGATGGGTTTAAACGCTGAAAAAGGCGGAAAACGGTGAAATAACAGAGAAAACGCAAAGGAATGAGTTAATTGGGAGTGAATTATTGGAGGAAATACGTAAATAATGAATAATCAATAATTAAACAAATAAAAACTAATCAGGGGGAAATAAAATAACAAAAAAAATTAATAAGCAAGAGGTACAAATAGATTAAAAATGGGAAAAATAGAAATGTTGAATACAAGAAGTAAAATTGTCAAAATAAACGAACAGGGAAAAGATTGAAGGGATTATTAAAATTGGAAATAATGAATCAAGTAAAAATCAACGTAAAAATACCATTTAAATTTCTATGAAAAACTCATGAATCCGTAAAGATCACAGAAAGGAAGAAAAACAAATTTAATAATATTGAATAACCAGTGAAATAATTAACAAATCCAAAGCAGAAAATTAATAGCCTACGAAGGAGTGGGGTAAGTGCATCAAAGGTGTCAAAGGACGAGGTGCGACAATAACGCAACTCGCACCAATGATGAGCCGCAGGGTCTTATCAACTACCCTCCCCGCCTTCTATCGTTAACTTGGACAGCACGACAACGGAATTAAGACACTCCATCGACGGACTTATAACCGAGATAATCGAACGACAGTCCTGTCACCTTTCATCAGGAGAACTCAAACTTTGAAAGAACCATCAGTTCAATTATAAATTCAAATTAATTTTCCCATTTATACAAATTTGACATCTAACATCAGATGAATATCAGCGGTACCTATATTCCGAAACTCATTCTCGTACTCCGAGTGTGTCTGTCCTTTTTGCTCGTATGGATTAGAAAGAGACGGAACGATACTCTCTAGCGTCGAGAGTGAGTTTCGGAATATACCCCGGATGAATTAAAGAACGCACAGGAAATATAAAAAAAAGGAATGAGATCCGTCGGAAACGCACCCAAGAGTCATATCGGAATGTCGTGAACGAAAAAACGGAGGAATTAAAAAACACGGTGTATACATATCTCAAGGATACATCCCGAAATATTTCGTCAAAAGGCCGCAGAGATTCTCGGCATAACTGCAAAACTTCAAATTTCATGCGTGCTTCTTCCGCAATTAACGGTCTCGAACCGTGATTATGCAATTGCGATACAATAGGAATCCCATTGGTTTGGACTCGAATAGCTCCACGACGTTTCGTCGTTGAACGAGTGGCACATCGGTAGATCATTTTTCCCGCTGATTTGACGTCGTGGTGATAGGCGTAGCCCGAAAAAAAAAAAATTTCACTGCCAGGTCTTTTTCCCGGTACACTTTCCATCCTCAAATGTTATACTTTTATTAATTGTAATTTCAGTATTTTTCAATTTTTGTTGTAATAGAATTCAAGAAATGTACATCAATGACTCGTGTTGGCTTGCTCGCGATATTCATTCACGGCGTCTTCGCATCGATGTCTAGTGACCTTGTGAAGGACGCAGATGTAAACAATACAGGAGTGCACGCTCATTGGACAGGGAACAATACTATATTAATCAGTATAATCACTAGCCGAACAAGAATAAACGACCGGCCACGTGTTTCGAAAGTCGCAGTGCTCGTGAAAAATCAATCTATTTTTCATCAGTATAAATACGTGAACTCGCGAATTCACGCGGTGAGCGTCTCGGCACACGAAGATTTTTTTTCGCTGGCTACGCTTATCATCTCGATCTTAGAGTTCATCGGATCGGGGTGTAGTACGGGTTGATGGGGACAATTTTCGGGTACTGCATCAACACGATCGACACCCACCGTATCCAAATATTGTAGAGGAAGCGCGCATGAGGGCGGATCTTATGCGCTTGGCTCTTGAAACTTTACGAAGCTACCGAGATATCTACAGGGAGATTTCAATAAGGTAAGTAACTTTGCACGTATAATACGGTAAAATACGGACGATTAATGGAAAGAACGCAAACTTGAAAGAAAATTACTATACATGTCCGTGGTAACTGTTGTTGTTGAGCAGGCGAGCTTGCAAGGTTCCCGGATCGGAGGGGAAGGTGTTAAATAATGTAGGCGAGACGAGAAAATTCGTTTGGTGAGCTGGCGATGAGAATTCCGAGTTTATTGAGCGTTGTCGATGAGAGTCGAAGAAATGTAAAGTCAAATAAAAAAGTAACAATCTTGATATAAAATTACGAGCTGCTCGAATGAGCGTGATTGCCGCAGTTGCAGCAACGGTTGAGCTGAGCAATTGACTTGTGACGCGCGCGGAATTATATTAATTACGCACACACGAAATCGCCAATGTTCCTCGCGTCGCTCGAGTCGATTACCACGAGGCGAGATGACCGTTGAGATGCCGTCGATCGCGTGGCTCGCACAGGAGACTTTTTTGTTTAACGCGCGAGTCGAACGAATGAGCTGAACGTGAGCTGTGTTTCACCTCATGAGCCGCACGAGAGTCTTAGCTTCCGCCTGAGCACTCACATGAGCAAATCGAGGCGAGCTGACCGCGGAAAAAAGAACGAAAGCCGATGCGAGAACACGAAGCCGCTAGCAAAACGTTGACGCCATTAATTTTCACTGAGCTGTCGTCGCATCGACGGTGAGCGCGATAGATCGTCTAGCCGGGCGCTCGGTTTTCTTCGGCCTTCATCGTGACGCCGAGAGCTGCTGCCGCGCGACGACGAGGGTGTCTAGTTCACCTTACTCGTCTCGGCGCGCTCTTTCTCAAACAGCTGTGTACATTTTTTCGTGACTTATAATAAAAAAAATTTTTTCAAATAAGAAAAAAATAGATCATTATCATAATATAATAAGAGACGTATACAAATAAATATTAATAATAAAATAATTTACAAAATTGACGATACAAAAAATGGTGTTATTGAAACACAACAGTTTCGACGGACATGTATAGTAATTTTCTTTCAAGTTTGCGTTCTTTTTATTAATCGTCCGTATTTTTATATCAATTGTAATACATTATGACACATTTTTTTTTGTCAATGTTTGCTGTTAGTTCATATTTTTGTAAATTTTCGAATATCGAATAATAATGAGGTGACATGAACGCATACTGCAATACAAATTCTCCACCACTATTAATTAATGTGCTGAACTTTTATGTCAATCTTCATAAGTGGCGATAATTTCGAATTGTCCCCTTCCACACTGTTGTACCCCCGAAACCCGGTTGATCAGTCCGTGCTCGAAGGTTGGGAATTTTACCCGAAATAATAATAGGGATTGTACCAGTCGGGAGTTAGAACTCCAGTGAGAACCACCGAACGTTGTACAAAATGATATTTATTAAAAGAGATAAAACAACAGAACAGTTTTACAATCAAATACAATTCGTGTGAGCAGTATAGCCCACTGAACAATTCACTATTTCACTTTACGATATAACTCACTCTTCGATAGAACTCGGGTTCGACCCGCTATCGCGTATAATACTTGTAATTTGGATTCCTTGCTCGAATCCCTTGGACCAGACGTACAGTTTCAGGAGTCAATCAGGACCCCCTGTATCACGAGTCAATACCAGACTGTCTGATGCTCGCGCTCGTACCGATATATACGGATGAGCTTGTCAACATAATTCCGACGACGAAGCAGTATTACGATATTCGGTAATAATGCGACCATCGGATATATTAGGACATTCGTCGCTTTTCGTTGACTGCTGTTTTTTATTTACCGCTCCAGATTCTGTTCAAGAATTTGGAGACTCCACGCTACACTAACTGCTGACGCATTGTATCATTTGACCGCGATTGAGAGTCGCGCGCTCGATGCGTCGATTGCTTAATTGCTCGCGAGGCGCTCGATTTCGGCGATCGCGCCTCACGCGTCGCCTGCATACCTCCGCTATTGCACAATATGCATCTTTCTGCAACGCCTGCGATATTCGGGGTACAACAACACCATCCTCCCATCGATCAATAGATTCTGCTTCTTTGTCCCGAGAAATATATTCAATTAATATTTAAAAAAATTATATTTCTACCAATTTATATTTGGAACCGGGTGATTTATTTTTACGTTAATCATATAAATATTAATTAACAATTAATAGTGGGTGATTTTTATACGATTTTCGCTCTGAATTAGAAAAAAAAAACAATTTGGCGTAAACGTTAACATACTCTCTGAAGTATAGACATGAATCGTCATCTTTCGTATGTTTTGATATTTTTTTCTCAATAGGTACAACTTGGACGTGACATTGCGTTCCGTGAGGTCAGCGATGGAACGGGAGCGAGTTCGAGTTCGTCCAGCAATTCCTCGCAATATAGCGGAACTGAGTCAGCTACTACGCGACTACCCTTTAACTAATGATATATTCCGAGGAATAGCAAGAGGAACAGACGGGTTACTAGCTCTTGTATTTGCAAGCGTCCAAATGGTACCTCAACGAATTCGCGAAGTGCGGGACATATTCATCGACAGCGTCTTCACGGTGTGTGCTAGCGGCATTATTCAATTAAGAGAGCATTATGTGTGTGCTTTTTTTAATGGGAACCTGACTTTTTTTGTAGGTCAACGCGGCAGGAATGAGGCCATTGAGAGTACTAACCATCTATATCAGTACCATCAATGGTGTAAGTGTATTTTTTTATTCCGTCGCAAAATTCTACTGATTAAGAGACTCTAGTAGCTCTCATTGATGTTTTTTTTTCAGCATTTTCCCATAAAACACGCTACAATGGAATTAAGCAGCGAAGAATTGTACGTTGCTTTATGGCAATTGGTCTGTCAATTGGCACCGGGATTACGGAACAACCTCATTACAATTATGTGTGATCTCGAAAGTCAGACGGTCATGGCGATTCGCCGGGAATTGCCTGGCGTTATGATAAAGTGCACCTGGTTCTTTTATCGTCAAGTAAGTATATTACAGTTTAAATTTATATCAAGGTTTTAATATATTTATGTTTCTAAAAATATGCAATTCCGAACTTGTTTTAATTTATTAACAGGCTCTGTTGAGAAGATGGGTGAAAATGGAGCTGACGGAAGCACCACAGGAGGTACTTTGGTTGACCAGTGCGCTGCCACTTCTGCCAATAGCTCAATTCTGCCAAGCTCTGAACAGCATCACGATTGTAGGAGATAGAGTAGCACGCGAACATCTAAATATTCTCCAGTTTCTTCGATACATAAGGACGGAGTGGCTTCCACTTTCCGATATCATCGCGGTTGAACGGGCATCAATGAGCACGAGCGGTACATGCGAGGACTTTCACCGATACATCGTTGGAAATCTCGGTGGTTCGTACCAAAATATATGGATTTGGCTCGGTACGTGCATAATGAGTATTTTTAACCCCTGAAGCGACGGAATTTTGCTTCACTAAAAAATAATAAAATAATAATAATATCTCTCTATTGTAACGAAGTAAATTCGCACAATATATTTTTCGCGTACTCGAGTCGAGGCTCCGCTCACCACGGAGCCCCTTTAACATCACCGCGCGAAATAGTAGACCTCCCCCCCCCCCATGTACCCCCGCGCCTAGGCAAGGTAACGCTCAGCAAGAGACCCAAGACACCGAGAGAGACCGAAAGCAGAGACAACGCACGAGCTATAGAGAGAGCGGGAAACAGCGAAGGAAGATATTCGCTCGACAACAACAGGACTCGTCGCTGGCCAAAGTCCACCGTTGCCGTCCCGTCGCCTCTCTCATCGACCACGCCGCCCGCCGCTCTCGATCGTCGCTCAATAGCTCGAGCGACGATAAATCAATATCGCTGCCGCCATCTGACACCTCGCCCGTCGATCGAGCGAATTATCGACCGACGCCGAGTACCGTCTTCTCTCTCCCTCCACCGCCTTCCGTCGCGCTGTCAACGGAGAAGATTTCCGAGAAGAAGGACGAGCGTTACCTCAGCCTCGTTCGAGCCGTTAGACAGAGCGCACGTGTGTGGACGATTCCCCCGTTCCCCGCCATTTTTGTAAGGGAATCGCCCAGCGTGAATTTATATTGTAAAGAGTGTTACGTCGCGAATCGTGAATTTACGTGAGGAGCCGGCCTCATCTCGGTCAATGAACTTAATCAATTTACTCGGTATCGAAGCGGCTACGATTCGCGGATGCCTCGTTTTGAGCCTAACCTCGCGGAAAATTGCTCGGGATGAGGCTAGAGTTCATTCGCGAAATGGGAACAAAGGGGTATCTAAACGTTTTCATCGATAGGGTGGACAACATGACAATAAGGGCAAAAATATTCAAGGGGAGCACTAGGTGCTGTAACGACTTCTTGCGGGGTAACGGAACGGTGAGCGCGGAGATACCAAATTATCGCAACTATTACGGAGACTACGAGAAAACAACTAAGAAAAATCACGACAATAAAAAGGAAGTTCATCACGATATCGAAAATTTAACTATTCTCGCGGATTAATTTGGGTGACTCGACGCGCGGTAGACACTGGATAAATTCGTACACCCGAGTGTACTACAGGGGTTTCACGAGTGACTCTAGAATCGCGAATATTAACGGTGATTTTAATAGAAATTCCGCACAAAAGAATAAAAATTAACACGATCACTATAATTGCCAGAAGGGCGATAATAATCTGAGATGGATACATCTCTTAGGATTTCGATCGCGACACGATAAAGAGAAAGGGATGGGAAGAAAACTCACAAAATTAAAACAAAATAAAGCTTACCGAAAAAAATAAAAGAAACGAAGGGTATCCGGTCAACAGACGATGCGAAGAGGTTGCTGGTGGTCGTTGGTTGGTGGTGGATCGCTGGTCGATACCCTCGGCGTGACGAGAAAATTGCCGGGCGGCTGAAGGTTTTTCACGAAGAACGAACACACACAGTTAAACCGTAGAGTTTTTATTCTATTAACTTCAACTGAAGTTAATAGTGAAAACAAAACTTGATACAATTCCACAAACACAAAACGAAGAATAAGACTTGAAAAACTTCTAAGTCTTTCACACAAAAAATTGTCGCGAACAGAGTAACGTCGTTGACTTCTGGAGGAGTAATAAGTGACTTCAAAAACGTTGAGTAGCAGTACAGAATATGACTTAAAAATGGCAGTGTCCCTCCATAAAGGGCACAGTTTAAATAGTCTTGACATAGACCGTGGTGGAAGGGGCAACTTTTCGGTCGAGGCGTGATTTTCCACGCCTCCCTTGTTCTCTTTCTATTGGGTGTCGATTATCGATAATTATTCTAATTAACTATTTCCAGATTGATTTTGGATTTGTTAATTAACAATTTATTCTTTTTATTTATTTCGAAAGTGTTTTGAATTTGAATCACCTTTCTAGGTGGAAAATTACGGATTTTAATACTTGATAAAAATGAAAATTTTCTTGATAAAGAATTAATTAATTATCAAACCCAAAAATGTTAAAATGAACTCTATTGATATTTTGCTTTCATTCTTCACTCTATTACATGCACTTTCATTCGGTTTCTACAATAATATGTGGAATATCGATCGATATTGATTTGACAGATCTAATTAAATTGATTTTAAATTCGATATAAATTTCATAACTGCCAGGGTGTTCTGGTATTCATTCTTAATGGTTTTTCGTCGGCTTTCAAGATAAAATGATGAATTAATTAAATTAATTAATTAATTTGTTTAACCTTTCCATTTGTCAAATTAACAAATTTCGGGTTAAACTTTTACGACAATTGTGACATTTGGCTATTGTAAAACATGGAAAAATGGTTATTATTAACGATTGTTAATAGTTATTATTCGGTTATTCTCTCTTCCTTTATCCCTACTCTTGGCTAAGAATTGCATTTGTCTCTTGATTTTTATGGCTCTCTTCCTATTGGTTGAGAAAAGTTCGGCTATCGATGAGTGGTGGGCCTTCTCGTTCGCTCTATGCATTGCGCGGGTGGCTCACCCTTCCCCTACTCTCTCGGTACGATCACGTGTACCGTAGCTGGCCCGCGAGCTAGCCAACAGCGCTACCTCCCCTTTGGGGTGGCTCTTGACTTCCCTTGTTCGTACCAGCCACGCGCACGTGGTCGCTTCTCTTTCTATCCTACCTAAAAAGTATGCTGGTACAGAGGCTTTCTCCGTCGTGGCGACATAGCAACAACGTGCAATCCTCTGTTCTTTCCCAGCACAGAGTCTTCTCCTTTCTTTCTTTCTAGGAACCGTGACAAATCAGCGAGCTGAATAGAATCGCTTCTTCGAACGAGCACCACTTATCTTTATTTATTTCAACCAAATGTTTAGAAGAAACTTCTCGGAGGTGGTTGTTGAAAAAAACACTTCATATGTAACTCGATATTCTTCTTTCGTCGCTGGTAAATATCGTAAATTGAACTATTTATCTTTGAAGCAATATCGGTTTGCAAGATATTTTTCATTTAAATGTTTAGTCTCTGAGTAATGCGAGATATTGCTGAAGGCGTAAATAATATAATTCGGCGTTTTTTCCAAATTGCTTTTTATGATGGGAAAAGACCAGAAGGTTTATGATGGTTACCTGAGTAACGCGCAAATACCTGACCTACCCCTAGCAGTAAAGTATAGCCGGGGAAATACATGAAAATATATAAAAAATAATATGATTACAAAGTTTGAATATCGATGACGAACTGACCAATATTCATATACATGCGTGATTCTATCGGAAATTATCTAATTGTCAAATTCGCGACATTCGGGAATCTCTTATTGTTCGCGGGGGTGGCTGTGAACGATGCCCGAGAGGTGCTGCACTCGTCGGAGGAGATCGGAAGTTTTTCAACTCACTGGGCCCTATGCATAGTGGTTGGGGGTGAAGCTGTCGATATCGCAGCTCCGAGGTGTTGGTCGTCTTCGGAGTCGTCGAGCGCTCGTGTCCATGAGCCTCGCTACGTCGTGGTGTTGGTGAGGTACGGAGTCATCGAGCACTCGTGTCTATGAGCCTCGATGCTTCATGGTGTTGGTGAACTTCGATGCCATCGAGCACTCGTGTCTATGAGCCTCGATGGGTCATAGTGTTGGTGAGTTTCAGAGGACAGCGCCTTGCTGCCTTAGCAACAGCCTAATACCTTCGATGTTGACTGGCCCAGGTACATGAGCCGGCGTTTCTTGCTGGTGTTAGTGAATTTTCTTCACAGCATGGTGTCGAGGCCACGTGCTCAGCTTTTGGTGATCGAGCCGTGGTCCTATATCTTCAAACAAAACGTTGGAATGCTCGAGTAACTCGAACCCATTGAGGATGTTGATTTTTTTCATGTCTTTGAAGACAGAATTATTTTACGACTTCGTCTCGACGATGTCGCTTTCGAAAGTTTGTTAGATTTTCTCCAGTCAATGGTCCTCTGTCTGCGATTCCCACACACAGCGATTTTGGCTTTTTCCTTTATTTCCCTCAGTATTTCCGTCTCCTCGCGAGTGTACGCGTGCAGCTTCTCTCGATGCGGTCGAAGAGCAGCGCAAGTTTCGCGAAAAGAGTTCCCAAAAAGTGCGTGACGTAACACCTCCCCCGGAAAACGAGAGTCGCTTCGAAGAACGACGATCGTCCTCGGCAGAGGCCAACAAATGATACAATGCTTTTTAGGTCAGCTCGTCCTGGATGCTGAAGCTTCGAAATTCTGGAACAATACAAAACAATGCGAGATACAATCTGTTGATTTTTATTGCTGAATATAATCAATCGGAAGTAACGTGCCTTTTTCCGACGTTGCAGTTGTTGGTTTTCTTCAATGATGATTCTTCCGGATGCTGTTGTAGGTTTTGATTTGGAAAGCTTCTTCTTCGGTTTCTTCTGTTGTGGTTTTGATGATACGTTAACATTTAGGATACTGGAGTATCCAGATAAAGATTCTATATAAAAATATGATACTATGGGATGCAAAATAACTTTTATAGGTGGAGAAAAAGAATATGATCAGATAAATCATAAGGATATCTATATATGGATAGGATTTTAAAATAGGATAACTATTAGGAAAAGAAAAAGGTTTCTGACTCTACTGATTTTAAACATGCTAATCTGTCGTGCTTCTAAACTACTATGAAATGCAAAGAATATATGTTTTTTTTAAATTTTATTTTATAAAAATAGAAAATGATTTTATGAAAAATTAATCAAAATAATTTGCCTTAAGGGCTACAATATTATTTTGATAATTAAGTCTAGATATATACTTTGATTATTATATAGAGGGTCACTTATATAATGTGCCCTATAAAAGAAACAAAAATAATAAAAATTGAAGAATAATAAAAAAAAATTAAAGATATATATATATGGAGGGCACTTATATAGCGTGCCCCAAAAAAAACACAAAGGTAATTAAAAATAATAATGATTAATAATAAACTACCCTAGAACGAACGAAGGGTTGAGGCTTAATTGTCCCCAAACCCATCGTCGTCATCTTCGGGCTCGAACTCGTTGTCAGCATTCTCATATAAAATAAGGTCAGGTCTCTGGCCTATGGGTACCGCTGTATCCCCCTTGACCTCGTAGAGATGACCTCCGAGTCTCAGGCGTCGGGCCTCCTTTAGGGCCCTCGTCCATGATCGGACCACGTGGTCGGCCAAGAGTCTCCACTCTGGTGGTACGAACAGCCCCTCTGGGGTGTACCAATACTCTATTTCGTCCTCGATTCCGGCAGGTGCTCCTTCCGGCCAGGATTGGTTCAATTCAATGGCCAAGGTAATGACATCAGATCCGTACGGTAGCATGTTGACTTTGAGTTTGAAAAGAAAAATCAAAGAAAATAGGAAATAAAATTCTGTTCATGATTTTAAAGTTCATGGTTTCCCTTATGGATTACCATGCACAGGCACTTGCACGAGCAAACAAAAAAATTAATATTCTGAAATCATTCAGGTCGAGGTTTAAAAACCCGCGAACCCATTGTCCTCGATGTCGTTAAGTATCCGCATACACTTAGACCGAGTTTTGGTTTGGTTGGCTTCCGTCAAACAGGACTTGGTCCAGCGATGTGTACTCGTTGATCTGCTTACAGATAATATTTAAGTGCAAGCCCCCCCCTTTTTTTCTATCCATTTCGTAGGCGAGGAAGTTTGCAATCTCCACAATGTAAGTATAGATTTTTAACAAAATAAATTTTCATGATCTGATTATATAAAGTTTGATAAATTTTCCGTAAGTTTTATTGATATAAATCTCCCAAATAATAATTAAAGAAAAATCTTGAATATATATTTTTATATAAGTTAATAAAAATAGAATTTTCCTCTTATTTTTTTCTTTTTGTTTTCTTAATTATAGCAGTATATAGTAAGGGATGCTTAAATAGCTATTTCTCATTCATACATTTGCGCAATCATCCAAATCCATTCTCAAGCTGTTGATGCAGGCAGATCGAACCTGATTCGATCAAGCACTAGCGCCGCTCCACCAATGGCAACCCCCTAGCACTCTTGTGCCTTCATCTTCGATTTTACTTTAAATGAAGTTTGCCCTTTTTTTTTTATTTATTTATTATTTATTTTTGTTTTTATTTTTTTTCTACTTCGAAATGTACAATTACAAACAAAATGAAGAAAATTTATTTTAACTTAACTTATTTCAATATAAAGAAAATAATTTTTACATTATCCTATCAAACAAACCGAAAAAAAACAAACAATGGCAAAACTAATAAAATAAAATTCATCTAATCTACCTATCTTCTAGTATTTACATATGTGCAATTAATCTTGTTCCCATGGCACAAGTAGCCGAGAGGACAGGTTTAGTCACTCTCTGCATCTGAGATGTCCCATGGCTCCAAATTATGGATCTCTTGGAGACTTCTGATTGTTGTTTTTAACATTACAAGTTCCATAAAATCAAAATCCGGGTGCACCATAGAATGATAATATTCTGGGTGTGTGTTGACATCCCAGGTGGAAGTCAACCTTCCCTCCTGGTTAAACCCCACATGACGATTAAGGGTAAGTCTATACGTTTTCAAATATTCGGTCAAATAATCGACTACCTCTAGAAATTGGTTGTTCATCGGAGTTACCAATGATGCGGCCCTATTATATAATCGTTCTAAAGCTATTTGGGGACCGTCGTTGATATCCCTCGCAAGTTCCGAATAAAACCCGTTGTCTTCTGCTTCCATGGGGGCCTCGACAACCACGGGGGGCAAGGGTCGGACAATGTTGATGGGTATCGGGTCGTCACCACCGATATCCATGATAACGTCCAAGAGGTTCGTCGCTGCCGATTCCCTTGCGTCCTCTTCTTCATCTCCGTAGCCCACCGCCATATAATCTTCCACCTCCACCATATAGGAGGTGGAATTAGTTTTTCCCTCTACCTTCTCTCGGAGGAGGGTATACGTGGCTTCCAGCCCATTAACGGCAAGAAGCTCACGGAGGTGTAGAACGGCGGTTTGTTGGGTGGCCATTTTTTTTTTTAAAGTATGGCTGCAAAAGGTCCTTGATAATTAATATTCTGATCTTCTACGTAGGGTTAACATGCGAAATTCGCAATCGATCGGCGTGCACTACCTGGGTTTTCCTTTTTATTCTAATGCGGACGTTGTGGTCTCCCATCACCTCTACTACTTCATGCGGCCCTGAATAATTATCTTCGAGCTTTTTCGGCTTAGGGCCTTTCTTTAGAAAAACGTATTCTCCAACTTGAAATTTCTTCGGATTGACTTTTCGATCGTAGAGAAGTTTCGACTTCTCCTTCGCTCTTATTAAATTGTTGCGGGCAATGGCTCGAATTTCATGCATTTGAGTTATAATTTTTACGAGATAATTATTATAGGTTTGTAGTCGATCTTCAGGATGGATTTCTTCACTTGATGGGGTTCTTGCTAATTTTCCGAAGACTAATTCATACGGTGTATGTTTGGTTCCTTCGTGGACGCTGGTGTTATAATTAAAAATCGCCAATTCCACCCATTCGTCCCACTCGAACTCTCGACCATTGTATTGCTTCAGGTATTCTCCTAGAGCATGGTGAGACCTCTCGAGTGATCCGTTGGATTGTGGATGAAACGCCGTTGTACGCAATTTCTTGATACGAAATCTTTTAGCTAATCGTCGCATTAATCCGCTCAGAAAATTACTGCCTTGATCTGTCAGTACTGCCTTAGGAGATCCGAAAATACAAATAAAATGTTTTACAAACGCGTCTGCTATTGTTACGGCCATTGCGTTCGGCAAAGGAATCGCGATGCAAAACTTTGTGAATTGATCTTGAATTGTTAGAATGTATTCGTTAAGCCTTTTTGTTTTTGGTATCGGACCGACTATATCCATTGCTATTTTCTCAAAAGCTGTTCCCGGTGTATCCGTTATTAACATTGGTTGTTTCGTTCTGAATCTATCGCATTTTTTTAATTGACACGGCAAACATTGTTGTATAAATTGTTGAATATCGGTTTTCATTTTCTCCCAAAAGAAGTGTTGTCGCACGCGATTATACGTTTTGCTAACCCCTCGGTGGCCTCCCACAGCTGAGCTATGCATTTCACGTATAATTTCGTACCTCTCTTCTTTCTTTGGATACCGAATTATCCCATGACAAACTATTATTTTTACTGTACTCCCTTTAAATCCGGATCGTAATTTTGAAGCTATTTCATCCCAAGTTACGTTACCTACGTTCTCTGTTTTGGCTATACTGACACTTGGAATATTTAAAGACTCCATTGTATTTCGAAGGCTAATAATCGAGCTATTAATTTGGGCTAACGTTCCTGACAAACCTTCTCCGGACTCATCGCTGACAGGTAGAGCTTGTAACGAAGTAAATTCGTACCATTTATTTTGCGTACTCGAGTCGAGGCTCCGCTCACCACGGAGCCCCTTTAATATCATCGCGCGAAATAGTAGACCTCCCCCCCCCCCCCCCCCCCATGTACCCCCGCGCCTAGGCAAGGTAACGCTCAGCAAGAGACCCAAGACACCGAGAGAGACCGAAAGCCGAGACAACGCACGAGCTAGAGAGAGAGCGGGAAACAGCGAAGGAAGATATTCGCTCGACAACAACAGGACTCGTCGCTGGCCAAAGTCCACCGTTGCCGTCCCGTCGTCTCTCTCACCGACTACGCCGCCCGCCGCTCTCGATCGTCGCTCAATAGCCCGAGCGACGATAAATCAATATCGCTGCCGCCATCTGACACCTCGCCCGTCGATCGAGCGAATTATCGACCGACGCCGAGTACCGTCTTCTCTCTCTCTCCACCGCCTTCCGTCGCGCTGTCAACGGAGAAGATTTCCGAGAAGAAGGACGAGCGTTACCTCAGCCTCGTTCGAGCCGTCAGGTAGAATAGACGTGTGTGGACGATCCCGCGTAGAAAAAATTAGTATGGGATTGACTCTGGGAGAATGATGGTCGAGAGTCTGGGATTTATTTGGGATTGAATCTGGGAAGCACTATGGGCAGTTATCTGGGTTTTGGGACCCGGCTAGATGGTTTCCCAGACCTTTTCCCATCGCTTCAGTGGACGGGGGAGTCCTCGTGCAATCAATCCCATACGTATTTCCAGATTCTCTCCCGGCCGTACCGTACGACCGGGGGGATCCTCGCCCGATCAATCCCATACATAGAATCCCATATTATGTGTAAATGAATGAAGAAGGAAAAATAGATTTTGTCAAATGGAAGGAAAAAATGAAAAACGAAGAAATATGCTCAAATCTAATTTTTTTCAACGAATATGATTACGCCGTGCAAAGTTAAGCGCTGTAGTACATAATCGGCGGTTAAATTTCATTTAAGGCCCCAAAAATAATGTGATGTACTGGGAAAAGCTTGGATAGATAAATTAAAAGATCTATGTTAAACTCATCCAATACTTTACAATATTTTTGGGACCTACATCGAATTTCAAACGCCGATTACGTACAGCAGCATTTAACTTTGCTCGGGGAACTCATATCCGTCGAAAAAAATTGGTTTTAGGCATATTTTTTCGTTTTTTATTTTTTTCTTCCATTTGACAAAATCTATTTTTTCATCTTCTTTCACTTACACATAACATGGGATTCTATGTATGGGATTGATCGCGCAAGGATTCCCTCGGTCGTACGCGATGGCTGGGAGAGAATCTGAAAAAGCATATGGGATTGATTGCACGAGGATCCCCGTTCGTATGCGACGGCTGGGAGAGAATCTGGAAAAGCGTATGGGATTGATTGCACGAGGATTCCCCCCGTCCACTGAAGCTATGGGAAAAGGTCTGGGAAACCATCCAGCCGGGTCCCAAAACCCAGATGACTGCCCATAGTGCTTCCCAGATTCAATCCCAAACAAACCCCAGCCTCTCGCCCATCGTCCTCCCAGAGTCAATCCCATACTAATTTTTTCTACGCGGGATTCCCCCGTTCCCCGCCATTTTTGTAAGGGAATCGCCCAGCGTGAAATTATATTGTACAGAGTGTGATATTTGCGAGTAATAGTTTCCCTCCCGCGTGATAATTTTTCCCCGTCTTCCCCCGATATTTTTCCCCGTACTTGAGTCAGTGAAGTGACCGGTAATCACTTTTTTCGTCATTTTATCGCATAATTTTCCAAGTTTCGCCATTTACCGGCGAACGACTCGTGCACGTGGTGAGTGGCGTGCGACGTTATTTTTGCGTGCGAAGTTATTGAGTAAGTAAGTTAAACGTGTGCAATTTTGAATATTTTTCCATCGTGTTTCCCCCCCCCCCGTATATTGCCCAGACGTCCCCGAATTTCGTGTATGAGCCGAAGGCATTAAATTGCGAGCCCAAAGATCGGTTGACCCTCCCCTGAGCCCTCTGCTGTCCCTTTGAGTTTGCCGGCCATTACGTACTCAGTGTAAAGTTGAATATTTGCTGACTCATGTCGAGTCGAATAACGGCGTTACCCCGTAAATGGTAACTGGCGCCCAAGAGTATTGTTTGAGTTGTTTCCCCCGAGTTTTTGAGATATTTTGTGAGTTATTTTTATTGGTATTTTCCCCGCGATTTTCCTTGTAATTTTCCCGAAGACCAGTTGTCCCTTTTGCCGAGAATATTCGATAGTCCCGTCGACATTTTCTCTTGCCACGAGCCGCGTACGCCTCGCGGATCGCCTCGTGGCAACCACCGTTAGCTCTGTATTGTTTTTCCCCGATCCTCCCCTCGCCCGTACGACCAGGAATTATTGTTTATTCGAATCCTTATTATTTTTGCTAAGTATTGTTATTATTTTGTATTATTTTCTGGATTATTTTCCCAGTATTTCTCCCCCGATTTAGTTATTAATTTTCAGCCCCCGTCCCCGTTTACCCCCGACATTTTCACCGCAGAGTACTATTTTCCGAGTTATTATTTCATGATTTAGTTGCGATTATTATTAAGATTTATTTGCGTTCTGAGATTTATTATTTTGGTTGATTATTTTCGTCATTTTCTTTTATTTTAGTAATCCATTATTTTCGAGTTAGCATTGTTATTATTAGTTATTCGATCCCCGTTATTTTCTTTCTTAGTTTATTAGTTCTTATTTTCTGGTCGATTTCTTTGTATTATTTCTTTTCCCCGAATTTATAATAAATTAGTATTTCTTTTGTCAAGTATCCCTCCACCGCCTATGATTATTTAATTTTGTCTTGTCCCCCCCCCCCCCCCCCGAATATAAGTTTGACGAAAACCCCCCGTCACAAAATGGCGCCCAACGTGGGGCACTGATACTTTAGAAAAGGAGAATAATTTCTGTTGAGGAAAATTATTGTTTAAAAGGTTTCGCGTGCCTTTTCTAAGTCGTAAGAGCTCACTTCGGCTGTCCCTCCCCTCCGGATTGAATACCCGCGCCTTTTCTCTATCTTTGAATTTTCTTTTTTTTTGTTTTGTTTGAACACCCTCCCGATAGCCACCCTCGTGGTTGCCCCGTCTTCGCTAGCCCAGCGAGGCCCCTTCAGTTTGATGCTTGCCAAAAATTAGTTTGGTTATTTACCCTACGTTATTTTGTTAGCATCATCCCTCTTGAATTTCTTTCTTTTCTTTTTGTTGTTTCCGCAAAAACCCCTTCCCTTCGAATTTTGACAAATCGTACCCCCCTTGAAAAGGGAAAAAAAAAAAAAAAAAAACCCCGTTACCCAAGCCCCATATACCCCCCCCGAGTGCACACGATTAAGTAACGACACGCCACCCCCGTGTCACGCCCAGAGTTGGTAAATCTGGTTATTTTTATTTTGTTTTTGTAATTTTTGGCATTTCGCATTTTTTTCCTAAAATTTTTCTAATTTATTTATTTTTTGTTTGTTTTATCTTTTTGAATTGTTGCAATTTTGCAAAAGTTTTTTTTGAAATCTTGAACGCGCCGATTTGGTTTTTTTTGCGCTGTTTGCTCTGCATCCTAGCTGCACATTACCCACACGGCTGCTATCTGTTATTGCACCCCTCCCTCCACAGCAACCACCCGCACCCCATTGCCCCAGCGACCCCTATACAGTACCCTCTATTTGGTTCCATCACCCACCAGATTATTTTTGTTGTGTCCCGGCAGCAAAAGTAATCAGTTATTTATTGTCAATTCATTTTTACAGTGCCCTCCCCCCCCGAACAGTAGCCCCTCACGTTGACATTTGAATTCGTTTTGCTTTTGTTGAGTGCCCTTGGATCGTAAAAGGTCTTACAAGTTAATCCAAGATGGCACCGAAGAGTCCCTACATCACGATCAGCCCAGATGGAACATTCCATGTCAACGTCGACCCGTTACCAACCCCCGCCCTTACGTACCAGCCACCATCACCCCCAACACCGATGATAGACCCCACACTCCCCACCGTAGTCCAGGAACAGATGAATGGAATGTGGAATAGCATTCGAGAGGCCCAAATCATTGAGCTTCTACAGCTCTGTGATCAAGCGAACCTGAGTACCCGCGGTACGGTCGAGACGTTGATCGACCGATACTGGCGTCACCTCGTGCGATCGAGATTCCCCGAAGCTTCCATACGGTGGGATGCGATCGTGGACGAGAGTACACCCGAGACTAAAGCCATCCGATACAGCCAAGAAGCCCTCTTCCCCGTAGAGATACCGACTCCCCCAGTCCCCATAAATTCAGATAGCTCTCCGAGGAAAAGCTTGGAGAGTCAGAGACTATTTGCAACCCCAGAACCCCCGCCATTCACCCCAGAACATGACCCACAACTCCGGTATACCCCTCCACCCAGTCCCCCAGAATCCCCACCCCGTACGCCACCACCCTCGTGCCCCGAACTCAGTCATATTCCCCGTTACTGCACCTCAGAAGAGTCGTCCCCCATCTCGAGGTCGCATTCAGAACCCCTTCACCTCGAAACGTTCCCAAGCCCAGATCCCCCTTTGATCGACCCGTACCCCGTATCGGAAGTATCCTTCCCCGAGTTGGATTCCAACCCAGAAAGTTTTACGAGTACCCCGTTCGTAGCTGACAATTCCTAGGATTGTATCGCAAGTTCATCCCCCATAAAGTACCCCTCCCGTAAACAGCACACCCCGCGTTATTTCGACAAATTCGTGTCGAAGATAACCGGAACAAGTAAAGTGGAGTCCGAGAAATTTTTCACGAAGCTCGCGAAGGTTTCTCGGCTCTTTAAGGCCAAACAACTGAAAGCAGCCGCCCTTAAGAGAGTCCCCGTAACAAAAGTACCCGAACCAGTAACCAAAACATCTGAAACAGCCACCGTTCCACTCCCAGAACCCCTCGCAGCCCTCTCCCCCGTATCACATGTAAAGACGCGCATCGACACCCCGCATTCACTGTACCCCCGAGTTTTGGTAAGTCAGGCGGTTCAAACGGAGCCTCCTTCGCCAATAGTAGATTCTTCCCCCGTAATAAACCCCGCTCGTAAACGACACCGTACGTCGAGAATTTCGGAGAGTACCGAGAGCAACCCCCGCTCTCGGAAGTCTGGCTATTCACCCCCTACTCCCCCTAACGTACATCCCCGCGTTAGGAAAACTCAACCCCCGTCCCCCAGATCGTTTATACCCCCCCTGATGGCAAGACTAGTGCCATGTCCCGCCCCGTGCCCCGAAGTTCCTGCCTTGCGTAGATTTTTGCCACAGACTGCCCCTCGACAGCGTACTCCCGAATACCACAGGTATTACGACGGGAACCGCCGTGCAAAGGACAGAGGACCACCAACAAGAAACCCCAGGGTCAGAAATTGGCCAGTACTACTCCCACGACCCCCCGTACAACCCGTTTGCCACCCATACCCCCTCTTCCCAACACTCCAGGACCCCCGAGTTTATTCACGCACCCCGAGACGCTCCGAAAACTACATTCGTCACCCCGAGAAGCCTCGACGAACGTTCGAAGTCCCATCGAACAGTAACCCGAGTCCCCCATGTCCTCAGAACCCCTCCCCTTGCCCCCAGAGTCACCCCAGTCCCAGGCACCCCAAAGTTCCTAACGTTCCCTGTGTCATACCACCCCAGCAATGATGCTCCCCCGGAGGCGAATTGAACAGTTCTCCTCCCAAGAACCAGTGAAGCGCCCCAGGTATTAATTGTCCGTACCATTGTCGAATCAATGTCCGATGACTCCCCCCCGTTATCAGGACAATTCGTCACAATATATATCGAACACGAGTATTGCGGATTGCCGTGTGATTGTTTGTTTAGTATTGCCATTCCCCCCGTTCCCCCCGAGATTGCACGCGCGCGAGTAGCGGCGTGTAAAGTAGTGTAAAGGATAGTAGGATGGTGTGTAAGAGGCTGACCGGAACGTCAGATGTGAGAGCACATTGCGTTGCCGTATCCCCTCGATCACATCGATTTTTTATCCCCAGTACAATATAATTTGTAAGTCGAGTCCTGAAAGATGGATCGCAATGTTTCCCAGATTCCTACGCCCTCTTCGCATTCGCAGTACCGCTCAATTGGATTGGATATTAGATCAATAAGAATTTCCCTCTGCCCTCCCCGCTCTTGTCCCAGTCGTAGTCGACTGGCAAGTTATAGTTCACTTCCTCCCCGCTCTTGTGCAGTCGCGAATGACTGACAGGTTATAGTTCTCTCCCTCCCCGCTCTTGTCCCAGTCGTAGTCGACTGGCAAGTTATAGTTCACTTCCTCCCCGCTCTTGTGCAGTCGCGAATGACTGACAGGTTATAGTTCTATCCCTCCCCGCTCTTGTCTTAGTCCTAATCGACTGACGAGTTATAGTTTCTCCCTCCATGCTCTTGTCTCAGTCCCAGCCGACTGATAAGTTATAGTTCACCTCCTCCCCGCTCTTGTCTCAGTCGTAGTCGACTGACAAGCCATAGTTCTCCTTCTTCCCGCTATTGTCGCAGTCATATTAGACTACCAAGTTATAGTTTACCCCGCCCGTGTATTCCGTTAGTCAATAGTATCAAGTATTCCCCATCCCGTGACACCTCCCCCCAGTTAGTACTCGAGCTTCTTAGCAGATTCCGTCCCAATGAACCCCGTTCCATCCCCCACCGCCCCTGCCTCCTAGTACGACCCACCGTGTGAAAAACCGTGTCCATTTGATGCGCGTAACCACGATGTGGGACCGTTTCCGTTGTCGTTGAGTCCCGAACGATCAACTAAGTCCCCTACGCCCTAGGTATCGTTCTCCAGACCCCCGTTGTTGCATAAAGATTCCCCGACAGACCCGTACGAGTTCTCAGATTTTGTGCGATCAATCCTCCATGGCCGCCGACGAATATCCGAACGTAGTAAGACCATTGCCATAATTCCCTCCCGTAACTACCCCTCTCCCCGCCGACCACAACTCTTCGAGAAAACGACTGTCGAAGAAGACGGCCCCAAAAGACTGTCCCAGGAGGCTGATACGAAGCTGACACCACTGGATGATCCCCTATGATGACCCCTGTGAGTCCCCAGACCCGTCCAGAAAATTGTGGAAGTAGTCCCGATTGCAGAAGCCGTGTGCGGTAGCAGAAGTATTGGTTGCAGTTACTGCTTATTAGTTTTATTGCGATTACATTCAAGAACCATCGTTTCCAGCACCCTCCGCCCATCCCCTCTTCCCCCACCCACCCTGTATGAATGTTGCTCGAGTCCTTCAAAGAAGTACTCTCGATTTCCCCCGGAGGAGTTTGTAACGAAGTAAATTCGTACCATTTATTTTGCGTACTCGAGTCGAGGCTCCGCTCACCACGGAGCCCCTTTAATATCATCGCGCGAAATAGTAGACCTCCCCCCCCCCCCCCCATGTACCCCCGCGCCTAGGCAAGGTAACGCTCAGCAAGAGACCCAAGACACCGAGAGAGACCGAAAGCCGAGACAACGCACGAGCTAGAGAGAGAGCGGGAAACAGCGAAGGAAGATATTCGCTCGACAACAACAGGACTCGTCGCTGGCCAAAGTCCACCGTTGCCGTCCCGTCGTCTCTCTCACCGACTACGCCGCCCGCCGCTCTCGATCGTCGCTCAATAGCCCGAGCGACGATAAATCAATATCGCTGCCGCCATCTGACACCTCGCCCGTCGATCGAGCGAATTATCGACCGACGCCGAGTACCGTCTTCTCTCTCTCTCCACCGCCTTCCGTCGCGCTGTCAACGGAGAAGATTTCCGAGAAGAAGGACGAGCGTTACCTCAGCCTCGTTCGAGCCGTCAGGTAGAATAGACGTGTGTGGACGATTCCCCCGTTCCCCGCCATTTTTGTAAGGGAATCGCCCAGCGTGAAATTATATTGTACAGAGTGTGATATTTGCGAGTAATAGTTTCCCTCCCGCGTGATAATTTTTCCCCGTCTTCCCCCGATATTTTTCCCCGTACTTGAGTCAGTGAAGTGACCGGTAATCACTTCTTTCGTCATTTTATCGCATAATTTTCCAAGTTTCGCCATTTACCGGCGAACGACTCGTGCACGTGGTGAGTGGCGTGCGACGTTATTTTTGCGTGCGAAGTTATTGAGTAAGTAAGTTAAACGTGTGCAATTTTGAATATTTTTCCATCGTGTTTCCCCCCCCCCCGTATATTGCCCAGACGTCCCCGAATTTCGTGTATGAGCCGAAGGCATTAAATTGCGAGCCCAAAGATCGGTTGACCCTCCCCTGAGCCCTCTGCTGTCCCTTTGAGTTTGCCGGCCATTACGTACTCAGTGTAAAGTTGAATATTTGCTGACTCATGTCGAGTCGAATAACGGCGTTACCCCGTAAATGGTAACTGGCGCCCAAGAGTATTGTTTGAGTTGTTTCCCCCGAGTTTTTGAGATATTTTGTGAGTTATTTTTATTGGTATTTTCCCCGCGATTTTCCTTGTAATTTTCCCGAAGACCAGTCGTCCCTTTTGCCGAGAATATTCGATAGTCCCGTCGACATTTTCTCTTGCCACGAGCCGCGTACGCCTCGCGGATCGCCTCGTGGCAACCACCGTTAGCTCTGTATTGTTTTTCCCCGACCCTCCCCTCGCCCGTACGACCAGGAATTATTGTTTATTCGAATCCTTATTATTTTTGCTAAGTATTGTTATTATTTTGTATTATTTTCTGGATTATTTTCCCAGTATTTCTCCCCCGATTTAGTTATTAATTTTCAGCCCCCGTCCCCGTTTACCCCCGACATTTTCACCGCAGAGTACTATTTTCCGAGTTATTATTTCATGATTTAGTTGCGATTATTATTAAGATTTATTTGCGTTCTGAGATTTATTATTTTGGTTGATTATTTTCGTCATTTTCTTTTATTTTAGTAATCCATTATTTTCGAGTTAGCATTGTTATTATTAGTTATTCGATCCCCGTTATTTTCTTTCTTAGTTTATTAGTTCTTATTTTCTGGTCGATTTCTTTGTATTATTTCTTTTCCCCGAATTTATAATAAATTAGTATTTCTTTTGTCAAGTATCCCTCCACCGCCTATGATTATTTAATTTTGTCTTGTCCCCCCCCCGAATATAAGTTTGACGAAAACCCCCCGTCACAAGCTATATGGTACCTGTTCCCTCGCTTCACCGCACTGACTTTGCCAAGTACGAGATCAGGGAAGTACGGCATTTCTCTACGCTCAACGAGTTTTCGAGATCCGAGGTCGAAGGGTGCTCCGTTAGTTTTGACAAAATACGCGAGACTATCTTTTCGTATGAAAAATAGATCCCGCGATTCGATAATATTTCTCGAAGGTGTTTTTTCCTCATTCTCTACGCGAAGTCGTTCTTCTAACGGCATATCGTCTTTGTCAAAGTCTTTATCGCTGTTTTCTTCTTCCTCCGAATCATTATCGTCTTCCTCGGAGTCCATTCTCTGTTGAATATCTTCGTGTGGTTGGAAATTTTCTTCATTGGTGGATATTTGATCTTCATCGATGATAAAATCTTCTCGTGGTATCTCTTCTCGTGGATCATAATCTCTGTCTCTTGGATCCTCGCAATTCTCGTCTTGCGAACCTTCAAAATCTTCGTTTGGTAGATCTTCCATTGGTTCTTCTTGATGACTTGGCCCTACCTGATTCTCATCTTCCTCGGATGCAGAACCTTCGGATTCGATTGGATCTATTTTCTTCGATTGTTGTTTCTTCCGCGGTGGATTCTTCCGTGGAGAAATCTTCGAATGATTTTTCTTCATTGTCGGTTTTTCCTTCAGAGGTGAATCTTCGGTTGGAGGTTTATTTACCTTACCTTCTCTTTGTAATTGTTCTTCGTGCTGTTTTTTCGCTTGTCTACGAGTAATTACACGCGCTGGCGTTTCTTCCACCTGTTTCGAAATTTCTTTTACAGGCGGATTAGCGACAGGCTGTAAGATTTCCTTTTGCTGTTGTTTAGCTTGATTCCTTGTTATTCCTATAATATACGAAGGGTCTTTCTTTGACCTGAGTTTATGCTCGGCTAAAGGGTCAGTCGACTGACCCATTGACTCACTCGGATCGTCCTTTCGGTCGGCCTCGAGCAGCTGTATAGGGGTCAGTGACTCTCTCCATAGCTCTTCATAATCCTCTTCATATGGGAATTCTTCATCGCTCTCTCCATCGGTTTGTATATCGGTATTTTCAAGTAAACGCAATATTTCGTGGGTGGTTAGGAAATCGCTGTTGTCCTCGCATGTCACGAAAATCTCTTCGTCGCTCTCGTTAGAGTGCGTGTCGACTGGATTTCTCGACAATGCGTCAGCATTTACGTTAGTTTTTCCTGTTTTATACACAACGTCGTATTCGTATTCGGACAATTTCAGTCTCCAACGAAGGACGCGTGCATTACCATCCTTACAGTTCTTGAACCAAATCAAAGGCTTATGATCGGTAACCAGAGTGAATTTCCTACCATAAAGGTACGGTCGTAAGTGCAAAACGCTGTAAACAATCGCTAAGGCTTCCTTTTCGTATGTATCATACCGGGTTTCTGGATCCTTAAGGGTACGTGAAGCGTATGTTATAGGTTTATCTTTTCCTATTACTCCTTGTGACAAAATACCTCCGATTGCGTAACCGGACGCATCTGTTGTGACTATAAATGGCTTTGAAAAATCAGGAAAAATTAGAACTGGTTCGGTACAAAGTCTCTCTTTTAATTCGTTAAAGTTTTCTTCTGCACTATTTCCCCATACAAAAGGAACATCATCTCTTAACAGGTTAGTCAATGGCTTCGCCAACTTCGAATAACCTTCAATGAATCTACGATAATATCCTGTTAATCCCAAAAATTGACGGATTCCTTTCACATTCTTCGGTCTTGGAAATTCTCTTACGGCAATTACTTTTTTCGGATCGAGTTTCAAACCATCTCCGCTGATAACATGACCAAGATAAGCTACTTCGCGTTTCAAAAATTCACATTTATCCGGTTGTAACGTCATATTAGCCTTTCTTAGTCGATCGAACAACTTGTCGCATTTTTCGTTGTGTTCCTCGAGGGTTTTCGCGTAAATGACTATATCGTCAAGATATACAAACATTTCGCGACCCTGCAACCCTGATAACACCAAATCCATCGCTCTTTGAAACGTTGGAGGTGCATTTTTGAGTCCCATCGGCATTCGTACGTACTCGTAATGACCGTAGGGTGTCGTAAACGCTGTTTTATGACAATCATCGGGGTGCATTTTGATCTGGTAGAACCCGGAGGCCAGGTCAAACACTGAGAAATAACGCGCTCCTCCGAGTTGATCTAAGATATCTACTATATTCGGCAAAGGGTAAGCGTCGCTTATTGTTTTCTCGTTCAGCGCTCTGAAATCGAGAACTACTCTCCACTTTCTATTTCCTTTTGAATCAAGTTTTTTCGGTACCACCCATAAACGTGTATTATACGGAGATGACGATTCACGAATAAATCCTGCTGCTAAAAATTCATCTATCTGTTTTCTAATTTCCTCTTTATGGACTTCAGGGAATCTATATTGTTTCGAGTTTACTGGAAAATCATCTGTGGTATGGATTCTGTGCATTACTACGTCGGTGGCGGCCAATGGCTCGCCTGGCAAATGAAATCTATCGGCGATTTTTGCTATCATCTTTTTAAGTGAATCACTTTCTGTTTTATCCAAATGCTCCAATCTAAGCAATTCTATAACTCTTTCGCTTCTATTTTCATTAGACATCGTAGCTCCAAAAGAAAAACAATCGCAATCGACAAGAAATCTCTCAGCTATTAATGGCTCTAAGTACTCGTGAGCCGAGGTTGCCCTTTTCGCGAGGCTCGAACCCTCGGCGCAGGTATACACGGAATTCTCTCGGATTCTACTAACGTTTCGGCTTCCTCCGCTATTTAAAGAGTTTACTGCGGTATTGCCGGAACGAAAAAGAAATAACAACACATACAAAATGAATGAAATAAATCTCTGGTCATAACGCGGTTGAGAATTTTTCCTTTTCTCACTATTTTCCTTTTCTTTATTATTGTTATCGGACTGAGTTTCAACACTATACATCGGCAGATAATCCGCGGCTCTTCGATGAGTATATATCTCAGGATTCTTACACAAAGCTAATCTTGGATTCGGAAGGTTTTTCTCTATCGTCACATTTCTAATCTGGTTATCGGACACATAAACGTTGTTATCTGGACCGTTTTCTATATAATATCGATCGGATACGCTAGCGTCTAGCACTATACCTCCACTAGCATTTTTCTCAAAAATAAAATCTTCTGTTCGGTTTTTCATTATCGAGATATCGTTATCTCCGATGTAACCTTGATTTTTGCCACATTTGCATCTACCTACAGAACAACTGGTTACTACTACTGGATTCTCTATCGGACTTCTTATAGGAATTTTTTCGGCTACTGCTCTATTATTTCTCAAAATATTGAATGCGGGTTCTTCTGGAACAAAACTTTCAAGCACTTGATTCTCGATCACTGGATTTCTAACCTCTGGATTCTCGATCACTGGATTTCTAACCTCTGGATTCTTGATCACTGGATTTCTAATCTCTGGATTCTCGATCACTGGATTTCTAACCTCTGGATTCTCGATCACGGGATTTCTAATCTCTGGATTCTCGATCACGCTTTTCTCGACAACAAAACTCACGGGATTCTTTTCAACAAAATTTTCAATTACTGGATTTCTCTCAACAAACTTCTCAATACAACGGTTCTCAGGATTTTTCTCAATAACACAATTTTCAGGATTTTTCTCAATAACACAATTTTCAGGATTTTTCTCAATAACACAATTTTCAGGATTTTTCTCAAAACTTTTCTCGGCAACAAGATTCTCAGGATTTTTCTCAGTACAACGATTCTCAAGTTTTTTCTCAATAAAACAATTCTCTGGATTTTTCTCAATAACTGGAATTTTTTCAACACAACGATTCTCAGGATTTATCTCGAAACAAGGATTCTCAGGATTTCTTTCGATACAACGATTTTCAGGATTTATCTCAAAACAAGGATTCTCAGGATTTCTTTCGATACAACGATTTTCAGGATTTATCTCAAAACAAGGATTCTCAGGATTTCTTTCGATACAACGATTTTCAGGATTTTTCTCGATATCAACATTTTCTCTCTCTACAGGGTTCTCGGTTACAGGATTGAGAACGGATTCTTCGACAATACAAATTTCAACTTCTGGATTTTTGTTAATATTTTTTTTCTCTACGAATTTTTCAACGACCGGATTTTCGACTGGATTTTTCTCTTCAACAAAATTTTCATCGGCTACAAGGATTTCTACTGGATATTCTGGATAACGGATTTTGCTCTCTACAATATCAAACTCTAAATCACGGATCTCTCGCTTTACGATTTCTACTTTTGGTGGCTCTATTACTTTCTCGTTTACAATATGAACCTCTCCGACTAGATTCAAATTGGAGCCTGAGCTGTTATTTCTCTCGACAAAACTTGGATTTCTCATGGATTTTTCTTTTGCAATTTTATTGTTTAATTTGCCAACCATCGCTTCAAATGACCTATACGGAAAGATTTTTACGACGGGGACTTCGATTTCTACCTTTCGACTTCGGTGATTAGTGACATAAACGTAGGCTTTACCTTTTTCGTTCCTGACAAGTCCCTGTTCTACGGTTATTCCTTCACCTGCGTCTAAGGTTGGCAAAAATCCCTCTGCTACTTCCTGGTTTTTTATTCTGACATAAAAAAGTTTTCTTACACCTGGCGGGAAGACTATACTTTCTCTCGTATGGAACGGTATTCTCAATCCGTTTACGTCCACACAATTATTCTCATAATCGATCTTTGCAAGGTTATTGCGGAAAAATTCGGATGACAATATTCCGGATTGTCTAATCGGAAAACTATTCGGTACTAAATGAAATGACGTTTCTTTACCTAGCGTGAAAATTTCTACCGAACCAAGGGTTTGTACGATGTTCTCTGTTATACCGCTAAGTCTAAGAACTCTCGATCGATCAATATATAAACAACGATCTATACATTTTTCTTTCAAAACATTCTTACTCGCACCTGTATCTAACATCAAAGTAATAGTTTCCGATAGCTCTTTTCCCTGCATCAATATAGTAGGACCAATTACGTCGTCGACGTATCGTGCCATAAAAATGGTCACGACCTCCGGCGCGCATTGTCCTATACTACTTTCAGGGTGAGAGTCGGGTGCGTGTCCGCGGTGGCCTCCACCTGGGCACCCGATTCCAGCTGGCGGTTCGCGTTTCCCGAAGCGGTGACGATCTGACCGTATTTACGGATTCGTGATGGACACTCCTCCAATTTATGTCCGATCGTTTTACAATACCGGCACATAGTCGGAGGATACTGAGGAGAGGCTGCCTGAGCATAAGTCATCGGACTCGCTACCGGTGGTACACTTTGCGAAACATTACCTCCGCTGAGATTGCGGGAGGGACAGTTTCTCGCAAAATGCCCCCATCCTTTACATCCATAACACTGAATCGTGGGTGGCTGAGTCTGGCCACTACTTACCTGAACCGGCGGAATACTTTGTTTCACCGCTGACGCCTGCACTCCGGCAGCTCGTTGCGCATGAAAGCAAGTTTCCGGCAGATGACCCTTTTTCCCACAGATCGTACACGGCTTTGAAAAGCACTTCTCAGCGCTGTGCCCTCTTTTCGAGCATATCTGACATACTACTACCTGCCCTGGAGAGGTTATAGTATTGCTCGGCATAGGTGCCTGTGGAGCAGGAGCCAACAGTGGACAATTGTTCGCTGTATGACCCTTTTGCTCGCACATTTGGCACGTGGCCGGAGACTGTTGACCAGCCGCGGCTTGCGCAGCGTAACAGCTCTTAGCAATGTGTCCCTTTTTTCCACAATACTGGCAAGTCGGAACGACGGAACTACCTCCTGACGGATTCTTATTCCCTGGTTTGCTATCGGTTGCAACGAAATTAATTTCCGCGGATTTCTCGGTTTTATTCCCTTTTACGGATTTTTCGGATTTCTCACTCGGTTTATCTTTCGGATTTTTACCTTTTCGGAGTCGATCTAAATCTGCAAGCTCACGTTCGATATCTCGCGCTCGATTAATCGCGTCGCTAAGGGTGCGATCGTCGCCCATTTCACGACGGATATCCGGTTTTAAACCGCGACCGAAACAGCTAAGTGCCATTTTTTCGATTCGCTCTTTTTCACTCTCATCAAGAGCACCGTCTGCATGTTTATGAGCCTCTAGAATTTTTACCGCAAGATTACGAATTCTATCCGCGTAATCATCAACTTTTTCCGAATCTTCCTGAAAGCTACTTCCGAGTTCACCGGTAAGTTGAAACACGTCACGCGGCGGATCGTATGTTTTACGAAGATAATCGGTGAATTCACGAATATTTGCAAACGTTATTTTCGATATTTTATTCCAAACGGCGGAACTGAGTTTAGTTTTCGCGAGTCGCAAGAGGTGAGTTTCACACGCGGGTCCTACCATATCGAGGGCTTCCTCGAGCCCCGTGATATACCTACTCAAGTGTTCTCGACCCCCGTTAAACTCGGGCAATAGACGGATCGCGTCGCGCAAAAATCCAAGACTCGCGGCGTCTGGTCTCACTTCGTCAGGCATTGTGAATTTTGGTTTTTCACCGGTAAATAAATTTTTCGGTTTAATTAGTATATCGCGTCTCCGACTCGATTTCGGTGTCACGGGATACGGTGCAAATTTCTGTTCACTTGGTGTTTTTAACGATGGACTGAGACCGATATCTCTTCTCGCACCAGAAAAATTACTCTTCGCGGAAAAATAACCAGGCGTACGGAAACTATTATTGAAAGGAGTTAATTCACTTTTCGCGGTTACGAACGTTGAAGTGGAGGCAATGCTTCCCGACGGTACACTACCTCCCCCGGAAGACTCGACTTTATTTTTCGATAAACTTTTTTCGATTTCCAAATTTCCTTTTACTGAAGTTAAACTCGGGGTACTATCGATTTTTAATTTTTGCGGATTTTCAATTTTCGGATTTTGTAGATTTTCGATTTTAAGACGCGGTGAATTTATTTTTAATTGCCCTAATGGTTCGATTATTGATTCTAAAATCCCTGATGCTAAATTGTCTACACTTTTTGACGGTACTACTGAGTTATCACTGAGTTGATTGCTAACAAAAACTTCTTCGGAGGATTCACTCTTCGGTGAATCGGTCGTCGTTTCGCGCCTATCGGTATAACCTGCGGCTTCCGCACCGCCGTCGGAAGGGCACGAGCGAGCGCGAGGCGATCGCGTGGCTTGCGCGTCACCCTGCTCCTCTCCCTTATTCGGTTTACTACGCTTACGAGTCCGTTCTTCCGGATACTCGTGTAACATTTTTTTATCAATATTTCCCTTCGATCGGGTGAACATTGAGACAAATTTTCATGACGGGAAAAAAAAAAAACACTCGCGATTTCACTGCTGAAAAATAACCCGAAAAAAACACTCACGAATTCTACAATAACCTACTCTGAAATTCAACCCGAAAAATAATCGCGGAAATACACACAAAATACAAAGGACATAATAAACAAAAATACAAAAATTCACTTTTTCTTAAAATACGTCTCGCATTGGTGGGCGAGCTAAAATACGGTTCCGCTAGTACGGGGCGGATTAAAATACGTTTTCTCGCATAGTATGTGACGAGCTACATTACGGTTCCGCATTGGTGTGGCGGACTAGAGTACGGGTCTCGCATTGGTGTGGCGAGCTAACTATCATGCAACACACTCACTCTCATGCATAATATAGGGAAGGATGGAGGAAACAACAAAGAGAGAAAAAAAAATTCGAAACAACAAAAGAAAACTAAATTTCGCGAATGGCTCTGTAGATCCCTGACGAGCCCCCAATTTTTGTTACGTCGCGAATCGTGAATTTACGTGAGGAGCCGGCCTCATCTCGGTCAATGAACTTAATCAATTTACTCGGTATCGAAGCGGCTACGATTCGCGGATGCCTCGTTTTGAGCCTAACCTCGCGGAAAATTGCTCGGGATGAGGCTAGAGTTCATTCGCGAAATGGGAACAAAGGGGTATCTAAACGTTTTCATCGATAGGGTGGACAACATGACAATAAGGGCAAAAATATTCAAGGGGAGCACTAGGTGCTGTAACGACTTCTTGCGGGGTAACGGAACGGTGAGCGCGGAGATACCAAATTATCGCAACTATTACGGAGACTACGAGAAAACAACTAAGAAAAATCACGACAATAAAAAGGAAGTTCATCACGATATCGAAAATTTAACTATTCTCGCGGATTAATTTGGGTGACTCGACGCGCGGTAGACACTGGATAAATTCGTACACCCGAGTGTACTACAGGGGTTTCACGAGTGACTCTAGAATCGCGAATATTAACGGTGATTTTAATAGAAATTCCGCACAAAAGAATAAAAATTAACACGATCACTATAATTGCCAGAAGGGCGATAATAATCTGAGATGGATACATCTCTTAGGATTTCGATCGCGACACGATAAAGAGAAAGGGATGGGAAGAAAACTTACAAAATTAAAACAAAATAAAGCTTACCGAAAAAAATAAAAGAAACGAAGGGTATCCGGTCAACAGACGATGCGAAGAGGTTGCTGGTGGTCGTTGGTTGGTGGTGGATCGCTGGTCGATACCCTCGGCGTGACGAGAAAATTGCCGAGCGGCTGAAGGTTTTTCACGAAGAACGAACACACACAGTTAAACCGTAGAGTTTTTATTCTATTAACTTCAACTGAAGTTAATAGTGAAAACAAAACTTGATACAATTCCACAAACACAAAACGAAGAATAAGACTTGAAAAACTTCTAAGTCTTTCACACAAAAAATTGTCGCGAACAGAGTAACGTCGTTGACTTCTGGAGGAGTAATAAGTGACTTCAAAAACGTTGAGTAGCAGTACAGAATATGACTTAAAAATGGCAGTGTCCCTCCATAAAGGGCACAGTTTAAATAGTCTTGACATAGACCGTGGTGGAAGGGGCAACTTTTCGGTCGAGGCGTGATTTTCCACGCCTCCCTTGTTCTCTTTCTATTGGGTGTCGATTATCGATAATTATTCTAATTAACTATTTCCAGATTGATTTTGGATTTGTTAATTAACAATTTATTCTTTTTATTTATTTCGGAAGTGTTTTGAATTTGAATCACCTTTCTAGGTGGAAAATTACGGATTTTAATACTTGATAAAAATGAAAATTTTCTTGATAAAGAATTAATTAATTATCAAACCCAAAAATGTTAAAATGAACTCTATTGATATTTTGCTTTCATTCTTCACTCTATTACATGCACTTTCATTCGGTTTCTACAATAATATGTGGAATATCGATCGATATTGATTTGACAGATCTAATTAAATTGATTTTAAATTCGATATAAATTTCATAACTGCCAGGGTGTTCTGGTATTCATTCTTAATGGTTTTTCGTCGGCTTTCAAGATAAAATGATGAATTAATTTAATTAATTAATTAATTTGTTTAACCTTTCCATTTGTCAAATTAACAAATTTCGGGTTAAACTTTTACGACAATTGTGACATTTGGCTATTGTAAAACATGGAAAAATGGTTATTATTAACGATTGTTAATAGTTATTATTCGGTTATTCTCTCTTCCTTTATCCTTACTCTTGGCTAAGAATTGCATTTGTCTCTTGATTTTTATGGCTCTCTTCCTATTGGTTGAGAAAAGTTCGGCTATCGATGAGTGGTGGGCCTTCTCGTTCGCTCTATGCATTGCGCGGGTGGCTCACCCTTCCCCTACTCTCTCGGTACGATCACGTGTACCGTAGCTGGCCCGCGAGCTAGCCAACAGCGCTACCTCCCCTTTGGGGTGGCTCTTGACTTCCCTTGTTCGTACCAGCCACGCGCACGTGGTCGCTTCTCTTTCTATCCTACCTAAAAAGTATGCTGGTACAGAGGCTTTCTCCGTCGTGGCGACATAGCAACAACGTGCAATCCTCTGTTCTTTCCCAGCACAGAGTCTTCTCCTTTCTTTCTTTCTAGGAACCGTGACAAATCAGCGAGCTGAATAGAATCGCTTCTTCGAACGAGCACCACTTATCTTTATTTATTTCAACCAAATGTTTAGAAGAAACTTCTCGGAGGTGGTTGTTGAAAAAAACACTTCATATGTAACTCGATATTCTTCTTTCGTCGCTGGTAAATATCGTAAATTGAACTATTTATCTTTGAAGCAATATCGGTTTGCAAGATATTTTTCATTTAAATGTTTAGTCTCTGAGTAATGCGAGATATTGCTGAAGGCGTAAATAATATAATTCGGCGTTTTTTCCAAATTGCTTTTTATGATGGGAAAAGACCAGAAGGTTTATGATGGTTACCTGAGTAACGCGCAAATACCTGACCTACCCCTATCAGTAAAGTATAGCCGGGGAAATACATGAAAATATATAAAAAATAATATGATTACAAAGTTTGAATATCGATGACGAACTGACCAATATTCATATACATGCGTGATTCTATCGGAAATTATCTAATTGTCAAATTCGCGACATTCGGGAATCTCTTATTGTTCGCGGGGGTGGCTGTGAACGATGCCCGAGAGGTGCTGCACTCGTCGGAGGAGATCGGAAGTTTTTCAACTCACTGGGCCCTATGCATAGTGGTTGGGGGTGAAGCTGTCGATATCGCAGCTCCGAGGTGTTGGTCGTCTTCGGAGTCGTCGAGCGCTCGTGTCCATGAGGCTCGCTACGTCGTGGTGTTGGTGAGGTACGGAGTCATCGAGCACTCGTGTCCATGAGCCTCGATGCTTCATGGTGTTGGTGAACTTCGATGCCATCGAGCACTCGTGTCTATGAGCCTCGATGGGTCATAGTGTTGGTGAGTTTCGGAGGACAGCGCCTTGCTGCCTTAGCAACAGCCTAATACCTTCGATGTTGACTGGCCCAGGTACATGAGCCGGCGTTTCTTGCTGGTGTTAGTGAATTTTCTTCACAGCATGGTGTCGAGGCCACGTGCTCAGCTTTTGGTGATCGAGCCGTGGTCCTATATCTTCAAACAAAACGTTGGAATGCTCGAGTAACTCGAACCCATTGAGGATGTTGATTTTTTTCATGTCTTTGAAGACAGAATTATTTTACGACTTCGTCTCGACGATGTCGCTTTCGAAAGTTTGTTAGATTTTCTCCAGTCAATGGTCCTCTGTCTGCGATTCCCACACACAGCGATTTTGGCTTTTTCCTTTATTTCCCTCAGTCTTTCCGTCTCCTCGCGAGTGTACGCGTGCAGCTTCTCTCGATGCGGTCGAAGAGCAGCGCAAGTTTCGCGAAAAGAGTTCCCAAAAAGTGCGTGACGTAACAAGAGTGTGTTACTTGCGAGTAATAGTTTCCCTCCCGCGTGATAATTTTTCCCCGTCTTCCCCCGATATTTTTCCCCGTAATTGAGTTAATGAAGTGACCGGTAATCACTTCTTTCTTTCATTTTCGTATAATTTTCCAAGTTTCGCCATTTACCGGCAAAGACTCGTGCACGTGGTGAGTGGCGTGCGACGTTATTTTTGCGTGCGAAGTTATTAAGTAAGTAAGTTATTCGTGTGCAATTTTGTATATTTTTTTCCATCGTGTTTTCCCCCCCGTTATATCGCCCTGACGTCCCCGAAATTCGTATGTGAGCCGAAGGCATTAAATTGCGAGCCCAAAGATCGGTTAACCCTCCCCTGAGCCCTCTGCTGTCCCTTTGAGTTTGCCGGCCATTACATGTCTCGAGTAAAGTTGAATATTTGCTGACTCACGTCGAGTCGAATAACGGCGTTACCCCGTAAATGGTAACTGGCGTCCAAAAGTATTGTTTGAGTTGTTTCCCCCGAGTTTTGGTGATTTTTGTCAGTTATTTTTATTAGCAATTTCCCCCCCCCCCCCCCCCCCCCCCCGTGATTTTTCCAGTAATTTTTCTGAAGACCCGTCGTCCCTTTGCCGAGAATATTCGATAGTCTCGTCGACATTTTCTCTTGCCACGAGTCGCGTACGCCTCGCGGATCGCCTCGTGGCAACCACCGTTAATTCTTTTATTATTTTTCCCCAACTCTCCCCTCGACCGTACGACCCGGAATTATCCGTTGTTCAAATCATTATTATTTTTGCGAATTATTATTATTATTTTGTATTACTTTCTCGATTATTTCTTATTATTTCTCACCCGATTTAGTTATTAATTTTCAACCCCCGTCCCCGCTTACACCCGACATTTTCGACGCCAAGTAGTATTTTTAGTTCGTTTATTAGTTAGTTGCCATAGTTGTTCAGATTTATTTGTACTATTTTGGTTGATTATTTTCTTTATTTTCTTTGGTTATCTTTTCCGACTTATCATTCTTATTATTAGTTAGCCGATCTCCGTTATTTTGCTTAGTTTATTATTCCTTATTTTCATTCCGATTTCTTTTGTATAATTTCTTTCGTGTTTATAATAAATTTCTATTTCGTTTGTTAAGCATCTCCCCGCCGCCTACGATTATTCAGTTTTTATCTTGTCCCCCCCCCGACTACAATTTCTGACGAAAATCCCCCGTCACACTATATATATAAAATTGCCGCCATTACCGCCGTGTAAAAGAATCGAGGGAGGGCAAAGGCAAAAAGGAATGCGAGCGCGCGAGCCCGAGGAGGAAACCTCTAGTAAATAATATAATATTGTACGAATTGTAATAGCAGAAAAGCTTGTCAACATCTTGGCAAGCTACGACAACGGCTGGCACGGCGGTCGACCGATAATGCGGCGAATTGTACAACTTAAAGTTCGTGAAAGTGCGCGAATAGCGCAGTTACAGGACAAACTGTCTACTGGAAGGTGAGTTTATTTTTTATTTCTCGCCGAACATCTTTGAATTCTTTCTTGTTTTCTTCTCTTAAATCCTCAACTCATTCAATCCAAATTACTCAATGATTCATATTTATTGAATGCCAATAAACTGAAAGTCTATACGTATATTTCCTTATTTTGTAAATTAAATGTCTTTATAGAATTAACATCGACGAGTTTCTACTCGCTGTCATAAATCATCGTATTCGGGACATTATTGCTTCGACCATCAACACTGTGGACGGTAGGGTCGCTGTAAGATCTTGCCGTCATTCAATTATACTTCTGACGTATAAAAACATTTTATTCTATATCGTTTATATTTCAGTTCTAGATATTTGCTATGAGAATACTGACACAGTTGCAGACCGACTTGTCTTTCACACGGAGAACAGTATTGTTGACGGCGTCGCTGTTGTTGACCCACGAGCAGCGATTATCAATATTCACGTCGATGACGGATACGGTACGGAAACGCCCGTAAAATTTCTTTCTTCGGTGAAATTTTTATAAAATTTAATGAATAGTATCCATTCCGAAGACACTATAATTCCGTCGTGAATTCACACGGAGATATTGTTTTACAAATGCATTTTTTTTTCAAGTACGTGACGACGATGATCATTTCTCTAACTTCAACGACGGTTTCGATTCCGGAAATATCGTACATACGGCTGTGGGGGATGTAATTGCGATGGGCTCTTCCACCGATCCATTGCCAGTCTCTAATAACGATGGTATGCCTTTGAATTTTTTTTCTTCTGTCAAATTTTTATGGAATTTAATTAATAGTATCGTTCCCTTAGACACCATCATTCAGTGGTAAATTCACACCAAGATTTAGTCTTTTAAACGAATGATTTTTTTCAAGGACGTGACGACTACGAGCATCTGTCGAACTTCGACGACGATTTCGGGCACGGAACTGTCGAAGAGGCTGCTGTAGAGGACGTAATTTCGATGGGCGTTTCTATCGATACATCGAGCGTCTCTGATAACGATGGTATGCCTTTGAATTTTTAGGCACTCACTATAATAATAGGCAAAGAGTGCCTATTAAAATGACCATCTGTTGCTCTTCGGAGTCTGTCGAAGGGGTTACTCCGCAGCGCATACTCCAAAAATTTTTATTTTTCACCATTTGCTTCGATGTATCTCCAACATCATGCGTAGTTACTTTGAAGTGGCTGCGATGAATAGAAATATTTTTTTTAGTCTGCGGTGCAATGAAAACAACTTTTTGGCTGAATTTTTCTTCTCGGACGTCCGTATCACACTGTAACTTTAGATGGTGCGAACTAATTTTGTTCTCCTTCGCAGGGTTTTTTTATTACATTATTTCCAGTATGCACATTACTTTTAAAACCAATCTAAGACCTTTAAGTATTTTTTCTAAAAAATTATTGGCCACAATTTGCATTTGCCTTCGGTCAAGTGTCCGTACGGTGCCATCATAATGAACTCTACGAACCAATTTTTTTCTCCTTCGCAGCATCATTTTGTTTTATCAAAAGCACTGCGCACAGCAAATTTAGAGACAATCCTACATCTCTAACTATTTATTCATCACAATTTTCCATAAAAAAATTATTTTCTCACATCTGATGTCCGTACGGTGCCCCAATTAAAAATCCTGGAAACCAATTCTTTTCTCTTTCGCAACAATATTTCATTGCATCGAAAGCACTATGCACAACAAATTTTGAGTCATTCTGACAAATATAATTTTAATTATAAAATAATTCAAAAACAGTGGTTATAACAAGATTTGCTTTAAAGGTTATGTTATTTAGATTTGCCAAAAATCCATTTTTCATCATGTTAAAAAAAAACTTCGGTTGTGAAAAATAAAACACGAAATATCATACACAGATTCACAAATGTTTGCGTTTTTTATTTCGAAAATAATATATTATCACCGAAAAGCATTCGCAATATTTTAGCATATTTTATTCACATTCGTAATAAAAATAATAAATTTCACGTATTCACTGAAAAAATTGGTAGTAAACTCACAAAAAAGATTCATCGAATATCCAAAATAATTACAATTTCCCAAATAGAACTAAAAAAATAGCGAGTATATATTTTTTCGTTTTATTCTATCTGTCAAACTTTGGAAGCAGATGACAATTTCGTAGCAGATGATACACAGATGCTCATACGTCGCGGCGCGCGTACTCTGTGGCCGGATGATTTTCAAATAAAAAAAAATCGACATCTCGTTTCAATCTTTGTTTCTATTTTACGTAAATATAAATGGATTCTACGCGGTATAGCGCAAATAAAAAGTATGCAATCATAAAAAAAAAGAATTTTCTATCCTTCGACCGTCGAAGATTCATCGCAGCCGAAATCTTTGTCAATTATGTTCACCCGATTTATTCATTTACAGTTAATAATAAAAACTGCAAATTCTTTTTCTGGCAACGTATTTTCTCCTCTTCAAAACAAGCCAAAATAAGAGTCGAAATCTTTTTTCGCTGCCGAGATATGATTTTTTTTAAGCAAAGACTAATTTTACGAATTTTCATCAAAAAACGAATCGTTTATTCAAATTTCTCGAAATTGCCGTCTCTAATCCTTTCCTCTCAAAGAAATCGTATTTACAAACTGACTCTCCGCGTTATTGCGCAGATAAAAAGTGTGCTATGTTTAAAAATTTAATTTTTTACACTTCGACCGTCGGAGATTCATCACATTCGAAATCTTTGTCAATTTTGTTCGCTGGATTTATTCGTTTACACTTGATAAGAAAACTGCTAATGATTATTCTATCGACGTATTTCCAACGTTTTTTTTTTTTCAAATTTTTTCAAATTTTCGTCGAAATACGAATTTCTTTCATATGCTCACGTCTTGAAAAGTTTTTTTTTCGCAAAAAAAAAACAATTGTACTCTTAAAGAACAATTATAAACAATTATTTACCAAGAAAATGAAAAACACTGAATTTGTCGATTTTACGAGTTATTCCGTACTGAAAAACTTATCCTCGTTTGTGATTAAATAAAATTTAAAAAAATACGATATGATATGATGCTAAATTTGATATTTTTAAGCGACGATAAATATTAATAAAATTTCATTGAAAAACGAAAAAAAATATCGAATTTCTCAAACTTCCCGTCTCCAATACTTGTCTGTTCTATAGAGACAATAACGAGCTGATTCCATGTATTACGAAGAAGAAAAAAAAAATATCTCAAATGGTAGAAATGAAATTTGTTATAAGAGGACTGTCAAAGAGCCTTCAAAGTCGAATTTTTCAAGAATTTCATCAATTTGTAAAAAAATATTTCGGAGCTATCCAAGATGACAAATCTTTGATTCGAGTAACGTACTACTTCCTCTTCAATAGAAGACAGGAACTAAAAAGATATATTTTTTCGTTCTCGAGATTGCATTTGTTTGCAGCATCCATAAATATCGATAAAATTTCATTGAAAATCACAAAGAATAGCAAATTTCTTGAACTTTTTTTCTACAATGGTTTGGTTTCCTACACATAAAATAACGAACTGAATCCATCAATTATGGGGAAGAAAAAGAACACTGAAGGGGAAGGATTTAAAGGGGATATTTGGCCTGAATGCTAAATGGTAATCGTATTGGTGTCGGTACATGTTTTGTGTGTTTGTTTTATATTCATTAAATCTGGTCATAAGTTTAAAGCCAATAAAACGACTTTACTAGACATGATTTGATTCGTTAAATTAATTTGATCAACTTCTACGTGGTGCAATTCGTTATATTTGTCTCGTGTCTCAATATTTGACAATTTATCGTCAAACAAAAAGGAAATATCCGTCGTGAATATTAATAATCAATTGGTACAAAAAAGAAATATTTTTATTCGACGAAGGTTAAACACAATGAATTAATTTACGTAACTGATAAATGTTTTTCCCTCATACGTACTGACGAAAAGAAACGCAGAGCGCGACGAATAAACATACTTCATTCGTAGCGCATAGCGCGATGTGTAAATACACTCGATACGGAGCGCGTAGCGCGACGTGCACCCCCGTGAGTGCCTTAAAAAATGTCCCGTAGGGACATTTTTCGGGGGGTTTGGGGGGCGGAGCCCACCAACAAGAGCATCTGCGCCCGCAGGGCGCTGAGACGCTTGTTTTCTTTTGTAAAATTTTTATGGACTTTAATTAATAGTATCATTCCCTCAGACACCATCATTCCGCGGTAAATTCACACCAAGATTTAGTCTTTTAAACGAATGATTTTTCAAGGACGTGACGACGACGAGCATCTCTCGAACTTCGACGACGATTTCGGGCCCGAAACTGTCGAAGAGGCTGCTGTAGAGGACGTAATTTCGATGGGCGTTTCTATCGATACATTGAGCGTCTCTGATAACGATGGTATGCCTTTGAATTTTTTTCTTTTGTGAAATTTTTATGGAATTTAATTAATAGTATCGTTCCCTCAGACACCATCATTCCGCAGTGAATTCACATCAAGATTTAGTCTTTTAAACGAATGATTTTTTTCAAGGACGTGACGACGACGATTTCGGGCCCGAAACTGTCGAAGAGGCTGCTGTAGAGGATGTAATTTCGATGGGCGTTTCTATCGATACATTGCCCGTCTCTGATAACGATGGTATGACTTTGAAATTTTTTTCTTCTGGGAAATTTTTATACAATTTAATAGCATCGATTCCTTCTTCTTATTCAAAAGGAAATAATACCACATATTGTAACTGTTATATGTTATTTAATAGACGAATTCGCTGATGGAGAGCAAAATCGAAACACACCAGAGATACGGGAAGATGAAAATAATGGAAGAAACGAAACGAGATGGCGTCCGTGCTACGTATGCCACGTTATGCAGCCAGAGCTCGTCTTGGCCCCATGTGAACATTTCGGAATCTGCGCAGACTGTAACACGTTACTGGTTGAAATGATATGTCCGGTATGCCGCAACACTATCATTTCAACAAACAACGTTTATTTTGTATAATATCATTGATTCTCACAGTTTTAAACAAAAAAAAGACAATTGGAGCGTACAAAAACGTACGGTATATGTATATATATAGGTTCTCGAGACACGCGCACCGGCGATATATGTTGAAATTTTAGTCGAAAGTTGAATGACCGTTGCGTTGCTGTTGTATAAAGCCGATTTTTATATTCATCCTTAAAAAAAACGAAACCACTTGGAGAGTACAAAAATACGATATATTACATACATGTATTATGCTATTTATATCTCATAGTTTTAAAGAAAAAAAAAATATATGTAGAGTGCAAGCGTACGATATATATTTTTAAATTTTTTTGTTGAAAGTCGCATGATTGTGCGTTTCTTTAGTATAAATCTAATTTTTATACTCTTACTGTTAAAGACTAGAAAAACACTCGGAGAGTACAAACATATTGGAGTTGGTCCCATGTGGACATTACGGCATATGCGCCGACTGCAATACGTCTCTGATAGATCGTATATGTCCGGTATGTCGTAATCCTATTGCTTCGATAACAAAAATATTTTTCGTATAAAGCCAATTTGTTTACTCATACTTAAAAAAAAAAAAACCCCTCGGAGAGTACAAACTATATACATATACAGGGTGATTCAGGAAGTTTTCGACACCTTTTACCAAATAGTAGTTTGTCGTGTCCTGAGCAAAGTTACTTAGCCATTTGTCGAAATTCGCAATATTTATTTAATTATAGGCTTTGTAAATTTGAATAAATCGACCAATCAGGAGTAGCTATTTTGGCGCATTGGACAGTTCCATATTGTCATGCGGAGAGCTGGCAACGTTCAATTCACCACTACATCGTCACACAGACAGAGTCTCTGTTCACGGCGGATTGAGACGGTCGGTTTGCCACGTCCTGTCATTGTGCAGTGCTGTCAAGTGCGATCGTACGAAAGAGAAGATGCAAAGGTTATGTGCATGTTTTACGTTCGTGCGGGGTTCGCGGATCGTACAATGGGACGAAACGAATAATTTCAGGTTAGAGATGCGACGAAAAATAATCGCATTTTCTGTCAGGTCAATAAGATCGGAAATCGTGAAGGATATGAACATAGGATATGACAAACGGTGTTAGCATAATAATAATAAACCAAAAAAAAATAGCCGCGGATAGGCTCTAATTCAAGAAAGGATTGGAGCCTATCCGAGGGTTTTTTTTTGGTTGATGCATCTTTTTCTGAATTGAAGCAACTTTCAGACACGTCTTGTTGGCTCTTGTCGGTGCTTCCGAGTATACCGTGTTAATAGCTAAGATGCTTCAATTAAAAATAATGATCCTATACCTAAAACGCTCACGATTTTTTCTCCATGTTTGGATTGGAAGACTAAGAGTTACGAAATTTTTCATATCGATTATCGATCTAATTGAAGTGTCATTATCATACATGCGATGCATTCGAAAGTACCTGCGAAAGACAACAAGACTTACGGAAAAGTCGCTGCAATCAAAATAATATTTCTCATAAAAAAAATCGATAGTTTGTAGTCTTGCCAATCAATCCAAGCAGGCTAGTGTAACATTTTTTTGTCTCAGATTATTAATCGATATTAAAGCGACGTCGTCGTTCATACGGTGCATTCGGAAGCACCTACGAAAGATAACTAGACATATGGAAAAAGCGCTTCAATTAAAATAATATTTCTTATAAAAAAACCGATCGCTTGTAGTCTTCCGATTCGATCGAGCGAGACGAGCGTAACATTTTTTTGTCTCAGATTATTAATCGATATTAAAGCGCTAAATCTAAAGCTAAAGCGCTAAATATCGGGGGATATTTTTTTTTACATAAAATTTTTCTTTTATTATGCTAACACCGTTTGCCATATCCTATGTGCATATCCTTTACGATTTCTAATCTCATTGACCTGACAGGAAATCCGATTATTTTTCATCGCATCGCTAACCTGAAATTATTCGTTTCGTCGCATTGTACAATCCGCGAACCCCGCACGAACCTCAAACATGCACATAACCTTTGCATCTTCTCTTTCGTATGATCGTATGTAACAGTACTGCACAATGACAGGACGTGGCAAACCGACCATCTCAATCCGCCATGAACGGAGACTCTGTCTGTGTGACGATGTAGTGGTGAATTGAACGTTGCCAGCTCTCCGCATGGCAATATGGAACTGTCCAACGCGCCAAAATGGCTACTCCTGATTGGTCGAATTATTCAAATTTACAATGCTTATAATTAAATAAATATTGCGAATTTCGACAAACGGCTAAGTAACTTTGCTCAGGACACGACAAACTACTATTTGGCAAAAGGTGTCGAAAACTTCCTGAATCACCCTGTATATAACTCGGGACGCGCGCGCCCGCGTTATATGTTGGAACTGTCCCCGAAAGTTGTTAATTTTAAGAAAAAAAAAATACTTCGAGAGTGCAAACGTACAATATATATATTCGTATTTCGAGACGCGCGTGCACGCGTTATATGTTGGAACGTTCGTCGAAAGTTGTTAGCTTTAAAGAAAAAAAGACACTCGCAGAATACAAAAACGTACGATATCTCTCTATATATATAAAGTTTCCGCCGCTGTCGCCGCCGCCGCCGTCGCCGCCGCCGTGTCAGGAATTGATACATACTTATGAGACACCCGGTATATGAGACCCATCAGAAAAATATTCTAAGTCCCTCTAAGGAGGAAAAAAAATATTCTGTCCCTCTAAGGAGGAAAAGAAAAATATTCTAAGTCCCTCTAAGGGGGACTGACTAAGTAAAAATACAAAAAAAAGCGGCGGCGACCTCCATTGGTGAAAAGTTGCGGCGGTGATTAAATATTATTATAATGTTGATAAAAGAAATGCGAGCGCGCGTAGCTCGCGAGCCCGGGGAAACTCTAGTATGTATATATATTGAGACGGTATAAATTAGGTGATTGTTTGACGCCCTTGAAAAAAAATATATAATAATAAAAATATGATTAGTAACAACGTGTCAACATGTCGGGATAAATGACAGACCATCCGTCGGTCATTTATCGAGTAGTGGAATCTGGTTATCGACTCTAGAACTAAAAAATTTTCGATATTCCCACGCGGCCCAAAACTATTGGCGCATCGATGTGTGAGCCGTTGCGCTACACCCCGGGCGAAGATAACACGGGACAGAGAATCTTCCACGTGATCCTTGCGAAAGATGACGCAATACCACGGGTATAAAAGGCGCGATTTCTTGCCAAAACGACACTTCGATTCCTATCTTCGGATAGAGTGCAACTCATGCGCGGCTCCGGCACGTTTGACGTTGAGCCTCCCAAACTTCTAAGAACGAAACTCTTGTACTTGAAGCATCGAAGACTTTATTTTTTTCGAATAGAGCGTTGCTCTATTCGACTGAGTCCCGACGCTAAGAAGAAGCAAGGGATATTTCCAATCCAAATCTCTACGTGGAAGTCGACATAGATCAAGCGCCGGCAACCGCCTTGGAGGACATCGGCAACCGTTTTCGTGAGTGTTACCCTATCCTAAAAAGAAACTGAGCGCCGGCAAGCGCCTTGGGGGACCTTGGCAACCGCTTTCGTGAGGTTTTCCATCTTTCCAAATTAATTAGTAGAGTTAGTTTTATTGCAACGACTCATTCATTTGTAAGAAGCGCCGGCAACTGCTTTGGGGGACCTTAGCGATCGCTTTCGTGGACAACAGTTAATTGAGAATCGTTATTAACGTAGAATCATTTTTTGTACGACTTATCACTTTGTGGCCGTGCCGGTGACTGTCTTGGGAGACCTTGACGACTACTTTCCCGGATCATTATTTGATAAGGATCGTGGTAAAGTAGTATCAAAATCCTGATACCCAAAATAAAAACAAAAACCCGTCAATCTGTTTCGCAAATAAATTCAAACGACGAGAAGAATTTATTAAACTTACGAGAGAAACATTGATTCATTTCTGTGTATTATCAACGGATATCAATAAAATCAATCTAACCGTTGACAATTTGAATCATCTATAAGACTTTTATATTTACAGCACCTGCCCTCATTATCTAGTGAGCAAAGAACTCACAATAACGTCGCTTTAGAGCAGAGAGCTGTAAGTCTCGAAAAGCGAACCGTTACAACTGGCGCCCAACGTGGGGCAGGTGCGCCTATAAAAACTTGTAAATTTAATTCGTTAAAATGGCCGACGGCATCAATAAAAAAACGAAGAAGTCCAAGGACAAGAGGACTCCGGAGGAGATCGAGGAGGATAATCAAAACGATTATAGTCTCCAAATCATCCACGAGAGGCTCTCGGCTGAACAAGTCGATCTTGAGACCGAGAATGAGGAATCTCCCGAAGAGAGAGAGGTTCAGCAACTGCTCGACTCCGGTGTGGGAATATCCAAAGCGGATATAACACTGCCTCCAAAAGCAGCGGAGGTTTTTCTCGCCCCAGAACAGGGGAAATTTGGAGAGAAGACCAACCCCTTATCAGAGAAAAATCAACCACGGCGCGTCACTCCGAAACCTCAAGAATCAACTTTGAACGAAGAGATTCTCATGGAGATACGCGAGGGAATGCAGGATCTCGCGATTAAAATAGATGGTTTGGGAAAAGTTGTCCTCGAGGTCACCAAACGTTGCGAGGATCTTGATAGCAGTTTCGCACTGCACCGGAAGGAGACAAGTCATGCTATCCAAACAATGGAGAAAGCGTTGCTCGAAGCAGTCGATCACCGTCTAGAAACAGGGGAAATCCGGATGGTCGAAAAATTGAAAATTTTTCAAACACACATCGCGACTGAAGTGTGCAAAGCCACAACGACGACCAAAGAAAGAGTTAAGGATATAGAATCGAAGGTCCAGGAGAATACCGAGCGGATGAGCTTACTGGAAGTCAATACCGCACAGCATCGGCTCATGCACGAAGATCTTCAGAACAAAATCCAAGATCTGGCTGCAAGGTTAAATCACGGGGATATACCGGATGTGGAAAGTACCCGGATAATACCAATACGAAGCAAAACTAAAAGTTCAGAAACAATATTCCGTCCGGAAGAGGCGGGAGACTCCGATATGGAAGAGGAGATAATACAATGATACGGAATCGACAAACGATGGAACATCACATCCGTTTAAACCCACCGATATTTGAATGGAAATGGCAGTCAACGACCAACGAAATTCCTTAGGGAATTGAAATATTTGATCGGCCAGTGTTTCAAAGGGCCGGCAAAAGAGTGGTGGCTTCTTTTGGAGGAATATGTCAGCTCTATTGACCAGCTCGAGGCGAAATTTGTCCAGCGATTCTGGAGCAAAGACGTCCAGAGAAAAGTCCGCCGCAATCTTGAATTCGGTTTTTATAACAAGGACGGAAAGACCAGCAAAGTCGAATACGCCACGAGAATTTTCGGAAGCGCCAGAGACCTTATCCCACCACCTTCCGATAAGGGAATCGTCAGCGTGCTTGCGCAACATTTTACTGACGAGATTCAGGCGACGATTGTCGGTCGGGGTTTCGAAACTCTCGAAGAGATTATGGGCTTCCTCGAAAAGATCGAGCAAGGGGGTCCCACGAATGCGAGACGCAACAGAGAGCCATCGGATAAAAAGACTGATGAGAAGAAAGAGAATCAACCTTTCCGCATACCAAATGGCGACAAAAATAAGGAAAACAATTCCCAAAATAACAACCAAAAGAACAATCAAGGTCCAGGGGAGCCGAAGCCTCACTGGACCAAACCAAATCGAGAGTACCCACCGAAAAACAACCAACAACTGACACAACAGAATCAACCGATTCAAACAGTGGTAACAGAGATAGACAAGGAGAAACCGTCAACCTCTAAGTCGGGAAACTAATATCCGTTGTACCCGCATCGGATACGAAGGATGAGGCGGAAACGCGGAGTACAACGGTCAAAACAAAGACGATCAAAACGATTATGGACAAAAATGAGGAGAGATGGTTTCCCATCAATACTATTTTCTCGGACACAAGGGAATTTTTGATGGGAGACGAAATAAACGAGGAGAAGAAAGTCCCGATAGTAGAATGTCCGGAGATCTACGCAAAGATCGAAGGAATTCCTGTCACCATTCTTATCGATAGTGGATCCAAAGTGACCGCAATATCGGAAGAATTTTCATGGACAATCGCGACATTTTGACAAAATGTCCGATACTCCCAGTAACCGGGGTAACCGTGAAGGGAGCAATTAAAGGAAGACCGTGCCGAATCACAAAGCAGATTATGGCCACTACGGAAATTGGACAAGTTCGGACTTATGTTCGTTATCTTGTTGTTCCGGGACTAATACGCGATGTATTATTCGGGGTTGATACATTACACCCCCTCAAAAGCTTAATCGACGTCGAAAACGAGACATTAAAGGTAAAATATAACGAGGCGACCGAAACAGTAACAACACAGCTGGGACCCAGAGAGGGTGCTTTGGCAAAGTTAATCACTGATGGCACTCTCGTATGCCAAAAAGTCAGTTCCGAGCGTCCAAAAGGTGAGGGGGATGCAACCCAAATGAATAAACAAATCACAAGTCCCGAGGAACTAACAGAAGATGCGGCAAAGTCTCCTGCCCCAATAATCGCAACCTGCGACAGACAACATGATCGGGACGAAAACGTTACTCTAGACGAAATAAACGAGGTAGTAAAAACAAGTTCACATCTATCGGAGACAGGACAGTACGGTTTACAAAAACTACTTTGGAAACACCGCGGAGTGTTTCGTAAGAGACCAGGGCGAATCAGTGTCTATCAGCATCGGCTCGAGGTAACCACGGATAAACCAATTGTGGCACACTCATACCCGATACCGATGCTGTTTAAGGAGAAGGTGGACCAAGAAATCGAGAAACTTGTCCAATATAAAATAATCCAAAGATCAACAAGCGAGTGGGTCAATCCTCTTACAGTAGTCGAAAAAAAAGACGGAACAGTACGCCTCTGCTTAGATGCGAGGAAACTAAATCAGGTTCTGGCAGACGACCATGAATGCACACCAAACCTAGAGGAAATTTTCCAAAGATGTCATTCAGTAGGCGTGATGACCACTTTGGATTTGTCCAATAGTTTTTGGCAAATACCACTACATCCAGACTCATATAAGTATACAGCTTTCCGACATCGCGGAAAAGTGTATGAGTTTATCGTTACCCCTTTCGGACTGAAAACAAGCACAGCGAGTTTACTCCGCGCGCTTGACATAGTTTTGAAAAATCTAGGGGAAAATATTCTAAATTTCGTAGATGATCTCCTGTGTATCTCCCGCGATTTTGACGAACACATAGAGCATCTCGACCTTCTTTTAGAACGATTAAACAAACACGGGATGACAGTAAAATTAAAAAAGGCACAATTTTTCCGACAAGAGATGGGTTTTCTGGGTCACATCATAACAACCGAGGGTATTAAACCACAGCCCGAAAAAATCAAAGCGATTCAGGATTTTCCCGATCCGAGAAATTTAAAACAGGTCAGAGGTTTCACAGGGTTGACGTTATTTTACTCTAAATTTGCGAAACATTACGCCAGTGAACTCTTGCCACTTCTTGAGTTACTTAAGAAAGGAGTTAAATGGAGATGGGGCGACGTCGAGAAAGAAGCTTTTCAAAAGGTAAAAAACCTTTTTATCGAACATGTCCTTCTGAAACACCCAGATCCAAACAAGGAATATATCCTCCAAACAGATGCGAGTAATTACGCACTAGGAGGAACCTTGGCACAAAGGGACAACAATCGAGAACTCGGTGTAGTAGTTTTCGCAAGCCGTACACTAAAAGGGCCCGAATTAATGTACCAGACAACGGAAAAAGGAACTGTTAGCTATCGTGTGGGCATTAAAAAAGTTTCGTACGTATTTATACGGGGCGAAAATCCGAGTAATCACCGACCATAAAGCTGTTATCTTCCTCAAAAATTGTCAATTATTGATCGATCGTCTCACTCGATGGGTACTGGCTATCCAAGACTACGATCTAACGTTTGAACATTGTCCGGGAAAACGCAATGTAGTCGCGGATGTACTCAGTCGACACGCGGTACCCGATCCAGGAGGAATCAAGGGATTTCCTTAAAATTCTTTCCCATTGCGACTCTTCTTGCCGAGCAACCCTCTCGAGAACTTGAGGAAAAACTTGAAAACATGGGGGAATGGCAAACTCGAGACGAGAGACTCGCGGAGTACATCTTAGGTTTACGAAAAGGTACGATGACGTCTCAACGATACCGTTTACGAGATGGGGTTTTGTTAAAAATCTAGGCGAAAAATTATGAGCGAGTGGTTTTACCACGAGACACGATATGGACTCTAGTATGGGACACACACCGAATTTATGGTCATGCGGGCGCTAAAAAAGTATGGAAGATTATCGACGAATTATTCACATATCCAAAGTTGTATCATACAATTCGGAAACTCCTTGCAACCTGTGATAGTTGCCAAAGAAATAAGGTACCGAACCAACACTCGTATGCGGCACAACAGAATCTTACGTCCGAACGTCCGGGAGATTTAGTTGCAATCGATTTTTACGGTCCGTTACCGACCGGGGTCGGTGGCATGAAATATTTACTCGTAAGGATCGACGCATTCTCGAAATACGTGGTGTTATACCCTTTAAAAACCGCAACTGCGCTTACAACGTCGAATAAAATTTTTAACGATTATGTACCGAAATATGGTAAACCAAGAGCGTTACAGTTCGACCACGGGACATAATTGACATCCCGAAAATGGCTTGATAAATTGAAAGATGAAAATATACAAGCAGTGTTTTCATCTATCCGACATCCTCAAGAGAATATTGTGGAAAGAGTAAACCGAGAGATTGGTAGATTTTTCACAACTCTGTTAACCGGTGGGTCCTCATGGGTCAAATGGGTACAGGTTATACAGGATTGTATGAATGAAACATATCATGAAACCACGGAGTTCACTCCGATAGAGTTACATTTCAATAAAAAACCGACTCGTGTTTGGAAACGATGGATCCAAACTTTCCATGATTTTCAAGAGGAAATCCCAAACGAAGTATACGAACAGAAACTAACTCTCGTTGCGCAGAGGATACGAAAGAAAGGTCGTATCCGCGCAAAAAGACTCGATGAAAAACAAAAGTTAATCGAATTTTCAGAGGGAGATTTAGTTTTGGCGAAAGCATGTAATGTAAGTGACCCAGCGAATCGTATGGTTGCAAAGTTTTTTTCAATTTACGAAGGCCCATACCGCATTAAAAAACAAATTGCCCCCGCAACATACATTCTCGAGATGATAAACACCAGAATTGAGAGAGGAATGTATCATGTGGCAAATTTAAAAAAATATTTTTCGCAAGGAAATTCCGACATTACCGATATAGAGAATGTCAACAAAGAACAGTAATAAAAAAAAAAAATCAAAACATTTCGATTTCCGAAGACAACGACTGAGAATAAAGGAGCGGTAAGTCTAGAAAATCAGTCACATGAATTCCCATCAGTTTAAGGTTGATTGTCGAACCGAAAACACATTTAAAAAAATGGAAAAAGCGACGCAAACGGAACTCGCGTTTACGAGACGAAATTTTTGTGTGCAGACTGGTGAAGTGGGAAGTTGGGAAAAATTCGGACACATCAAGATCGAGAGAATAATAAATTCTTCGAAAAAGATCATTCTATAAAATTCAATACAAAAAAGTATCAAATTGTCAAATGACACAGACCGAAAGTATATTGGTGAAAAATCGTGCAACGCAAACTAAAAGTTTTATCGAGTGGAAGTTACAAGAAATTGATATTCCCGAAGTGCAGTCGAACTTTCATAAATATCGCCCATATATCCAAAAATTAAACCGTGAGGACAATGAGATAAATGAAATTCTCCGAGAAATGACGCAATTTCCCGGGATAATTTCACCACTTCCTGCAAGTCCATCAAGTTGCGCAATAAACAACGGAAACAAAGGAAAAAGTGCCGAGGAAATCAGTGAAATTTCGACGTGGATGCCGGGCGAGTTTCATTGGCCAGAGCCATCGAACACACCGGAAATATCCGAGAAATCAATTCGCGAAAAAATACGCGAAAGAAAGAAAATAATGGAAAATAATCGAAAACAGCCCGGAATCAACGAGATACATCCAATTAGTGAAGTTAAGAAACAAAAAACTAAAAAAAAATTAATTCAATTATTCGGTGACGCCGAATAATGAATTGGCTACAACGGAAATCAGCGTTTGGCGCCACGCCGTCTACACGCTTTCGATATGAGACCACGTGCCGCCGATGCGCCGCCATGTTAAACACCGGCCGGCAGTCATTCCCGTGTTGGCACTGCGACGTATCGTGTCGCCGAAAGTTTTGATAAGTGAAATCGAACAAAGACATTAAATAATAAAGACGAAAGTGCGAGATGCGCGAAGGATAAAAAAAAAAATAAAAATAAAAAATAAAAACGTGCGAAAGGCGCGGATGATTGTCGAAAGAAAAAACAAAAAACACAAGGTACGTGAATGCGAGGCGCCATGCCAGATTTTCGATGTACGACGTTTCTTGTACTTTCGAATCAGTCAAGATTTTTTTTGTTTGTTGTTATAAAAAAAAAAAAAAAAAAGGGGGCGAAAAATTTTTAGACAGATTTCCTAATCTGGAAATGTGTGTTTCTGTCTCTCAGTAAAAAATGTCGGAAGAGGATTTTCACCCCGATTTATTCCAACCGCGTTTCGAGGTGAAAATTCCCATCTTCATGTCCCCGACGCATTGGTGTATAACCACATCGTGGCTCCAGGAAGAAACGAAGACTCTGCAAGAAGAATTGGCGAGACGCATCAAGAATGCATCGCCAATCGTCGAACCTCCGGAACCTTCCCGGCTGTACATCGTTCACCTCGGAACAAATGTGTATCGGGCAATATTCCTTAGGGAACTTCCGGACGGTTTGGGTTTTTTCGTGGGAGATTTCGCCACAACCGTAAAGGTAACGAGGGATCAAGTGTTCGACTGGCCGGAGCGAACGCCCCTAAATCGATGGCATGCCATCGAAGTATTGATCGAGGACCTTGCGCCCAGTGGCGATACATGGGACGAAGATGTTGTACTGGAAATCGAGAAATATATCTCTGATAAAACGTTGTACCTGTGCCGTGAGAACGAAGGATCGCACATTGACGTTTTCCAGGACCGAAAAAAAAACTAGGAATTCGAGACTGGTTAGTAAAAAAGGGTTACGCAAAGTGGGAAAGAGAATCCGAAGACTCATCCGTTGAAGACTACGAAAGAGATCGAAACAACAATCAACCTATCGCCAAGAAGAGCGAAGGAATGCAACAAGTGGCGCAGGATCCCATGTCGATACTTGTTGAGAAAACAAAAAAAACTTACATCAATGGCGAGACAAAGCAAAAGAAGAAGAAACAGAAGAAAAATCATTATAAAAAGAAACCAACTGAAAAGAAAAACAAAAAACAAAACAAAAGAAAAAAAAAAGAGTGAATAGTTAAAAAAAAAAAAAAGGTAAAGCGGACAACGTGAGTTCGCGTCCCGAACTACATCATGTTTTTTTTTTTTTTTTACGATTTATCACCTTTAAGAGATAAGATTCATGGAAAATTTTTTTTTTTTTTTTTGAGAAGATTCATTTTTGCAAAAAAAAAAAAAATGCGAATAAGCGGTTAACTTTATAATAAATTTTTTTTACGCTAGTAAAGTGTCGTGGTTACGTCGATAAAAAAAATGTGATAACGCGAAGAAGCGTAATTTTTATCGTAGTTAATTTTTGTTTTTCGAGCGACGCAAGTAAAGCGTTGTAAAAAAAAAGGGATTTTTTTTGTTAAAACGCCAATAACCGCCATGTCTATTATAATTAATTTCTTTTTGAAAAAAAATCATTGAAAAATGTATTAAAAAAAAAAGCGACAAGTCGAGCGAGTAAGACGATGAATCAAGTAGATTAAAAGTACGATATATGAGGATCTGTGATAGTCAAGAATCAAGAGACTGATAAATGTAAAAGAGACGCTTTGCGATTCACAATAAAAGATAATAATTTTGTATAAGTTATCGTTTTCTTTTTTTTGTTAAAAGAACTAATTATCAAGAGATCGTAAGCGCCTGGAAGGAGAAGGAGAGGGAACAAACATAAGCAACAGAAATTAAGAGCAGAAAAACATAGAATATTTTATTAGACGGAATTTACACCTGGTGAAGAGAACAAAAGCATTCCGATGAACACGCTTTAGTTCGGGGGGGCGTTGAGACGATATAAATTAGGTGATTGTTTGACGCCCTTTAAAAAAAAATATAATAATAAAAATATGATTAGTAACAACGTGTCAACATGTCGCGATAAATGACAGACCATCTGTCGGTCATTTATCGAGTAGTGGAATCTGGTTATCGACTCTAGAACTAAAAAATGTTCGATATTCCCACGCAGCCCAAAACTATTGGCGCATCGATGTGTCAGCCGTTGCGCTACACCCCGGGCGAAGATAACACGTGTTGTACCCCGAATATCGCAGGCGTTACAGAAAGGTGCATTGTACAATAGCGGAGGTATGCAGGCGACGCGTGAGACGCGATCGCCGAAATCGAGCGCCTCGCGAGCGATTGAGCAATCGACGCATCGAGCGCGCGACGCTCAATCGCGGTCAAGTAATACAACGCGTCAGCAGTTAGTGTAGCGCGGAGTCTCCAAATTCTTGAACAGAATCTGGAGCGGTAAATAATAAACAGCAGTCAACGAAAAGCGACGAATGTCGTAATATACCCGGTGGTCGCATTATTACCGAATATTGTAATAATGCTTCGTCGTCGGAATTATGTTGACAAGCTCGTCCGTATATATCGGTACGAGTGCGAGCATCAGACAGTCTGGTATTGACTCGTGATACAGAGGGTCCGAATTGACTCCTGAAACTGTACTTCTAGTCCGAGGGATTCGAGCAAGGAATCCGAGTTACAAGTATTAAACGCGATAGCGGGTCGAACCCGAGTTCTATCGAAGAGTGAGTCATATCGTAAAGTGAAGTTATGAATTGTTCAGTAAGCTATACTGATCGCACGAATTGTTTTTGATTGTAAAACTGTTCTGTTGTTTTATCTCTTTTAATAAATATCATTTTTTACAACGTTCGGTGGTTCTCACTGGAGTTCTAACTCCCGACTGGTACAATCCCTTTTACTAATTCGGGTTAAAATCCCAACCTTCGAGCACGGACTGATCAACCGGGTTTCGGGGGTACAACACACGGGACAGAGAATCTTCCACGTGATCCTTGCGTAAGATGACGCAATACCACGGGTATAAAAGGCGCGTTTTCTTGCCAAAACGGCACTTCGATTCCTATCCTCGGATAGAGTGGAACTCATGCGCGGCTCCGGCACGTTTGACGTTGAGCCTCTCAAACTTCTAAAAACGAAACTCTTGTACTTGAAGCATCGAAGACTTTATTTTTTTCGAATAGAGTGTTGCTCTATTCGACAGAATCCCGACGCTAAGAGGAAGCAAGGGATATTTCCAATCCAAATCTCTACGTGGAAGTCGACATAGATCAACGTCGGCAAATCAACGATTAATTCATTTATTTATTTTCAGCGAACAGATTTTTTTTTTGAATAAATTTTCCTATCCGAACACAAGCGCCGGCAACCGCCTTGGAGGACCTCGGCAACCGTTTTCGTGAGTGTTACCCTATCCTAAAAAGAAACCGAGCGCCGGCAACCGCCTTGGGAGACCTTGGCAACCGCTTTCGTGAGGTTTTCTATCTTTCCAAATTAATTAGTAGAGTCAGTTTTATTGCAACGACTCATTCATTTGTAAGAAGCGCCGGCAACTGCTTTGGGGGACCTTAGCGATCGCTTTCGTGGACAACAGTAAATTGAGAATCGTTATTAACGTAGAATAATTTTTTGTACGACTTATCACTTTGTGGCCGTGCCGGTGACTGTCTTGGGAGACCTTGACGACTACTTTCGCGGATCATTATTTGATAAGGATCGTGATAAAGTAGTATCAAAATCCTGATACACAAAATAAAAACAAAAACCCGTCAATCTGTTTCGCAAATAAATTCAAACGACGAGAAGAATTTATTAAACTTACGAGAGAAATATTGATTAATTTCTGTGTATTATCAACGGATATCAATAAAATCAATCTAACCGTTGACAATTCGAATCAACTATAAGACTTTTATATTTACAGCACCTGCCCTCATTATCTAGTGAGCAAAGAACTCACAATAACGTCGCTTTAGAGCAGAGAGCTGTAAGTCTCGAAAGGCGAACCGTTACAATATATGTTCTCGAGACGCGCGCACCCGCGATATATGTTGGAATTTTCGTCGAAAGTTGCATGACCGTTGCGTTTCTGTTGTTAAAGCCAATTTTCATACTCATACTTAAAAAAAACCACTCGGAGAGAACAAAAATACGATATATTACATCCATGTATAATGCCATTTATTCTCATAATTTTAAAGAAAACAAAAGACACTCGGAGATTACACACTATATACATACTAGAGTTTCCCCGGGCTCGCGCGCTACGCGCGCTCGCATTTCTTTTATCAACATTATAATAATGTTTAATCACCGCCGCAACTTTTCACCAATGGAGGTCGCCGCCGCTTTTTTTTGTATTTTTACTTCGTCAGTCCCCCTTGGAGGGACTTAGAATATTTTTCCCCTCCCCCCCCCCCCCCCCCATTCGCCATTACTCCTTCGACCAAAAATATTCTAAGTCCCCCCTTGAAGGACAGAATATTTTGACTTTCCCCTCCCACGACCCCCCTTCAGAAAAATATTCTAAGTCCCTCTAAGGGGATTCCCCCCGCCCCCTTCGACCGAAAATATTCTAAGTCCCCCTTAGAGGGACTTAGAATATTTTTCTTTTCCTCCTTGGAGGGACTTAGAATATTTTTCTTTTCCTCCTTAGAGGGACAGAATATTTCTTTTCCTCCTTAGAGGGACTTAGAATATTTTTCTGATGGGTCTCATATACCGGGTGTCTCATAAGTATGTATCAATTCCTGACACGGCGGCGGCGGCGACAGCGGCGGAAACTTTACATATATATAGAGATATATAACTCGGGCGCGCGCCCGTTATCTGTTGGAACTTTCCCCGAAAGTTGTTAGCTTTAATGAAAAAAAGACACTCGCAGAATACAAAAACGTACGATATATCTCTCTATATATATAAAGTTTCCGCCGCTGTCGCCGCCGCCGCCGTGTCAGGAATCGAGACCCCTGCCACCTCGATCCCGCTCGCTCAGGACTAAGAATATTTTCAGTCGAAGCGGTCGGGGGAGGGGGATATTCTAAGTCCCCCTTAGAGGGACTTAGAATATTTTTGCCTGGAGGGGGGGATCCCCTTAGCAACGGCCATCGCAACGGTTGCCTTAGTAACGGTCACCATAGTAATGGTCGCCATAGCAACGGTTGCCATAGCAACGGCTGTCATAGCAACGGTCACCATAGCAACGGTCGCCATAGCAACGGTCACCATAGCAACGGTCGCCATAACAATGGTTGCCATAACACCGGGTGCCATAGCAACGGTTGTCATGGCAACAGTCGCCATAGCAACGGTCACCATAGCAACGGTTGCCATAACAATGGTTGCCATAACAACGGTTGCCATAACACCGGTTGCTACAGCAACGGTTGTCATAGCAACTGTCACCATAGCAACGGTCGCCATAGCAACGGTCACCATAGCAACCGTCGTCATAGTAAGCGTCGCCATAGCAACGGTCCGTATAGAAACCGTCCTCATAGCAACGGTAACCATAGCAACGGTCACCATAGCAACCGTCGTCATAGTAAGCGTCGCCATAGCAACGGTCCCTATAGAAACCGTCCTCATAGCAACGGTAACCATAGCAACGGTCGCCATAGCAGGGTGGCGGGGAGAGAAAAATCTTCAAAGTCCCCCCTCCAGGGGCGTTTCGAAGGAGGCAGCCGCGGTGGTCGGCGGCGGAGAAAGCAAAAATATTCCCCAAATGGGTCTTAACTCAAAATATTTTACGATTGACGATCGAGCGCGCGTAGTGCGCGAGCCCGGGGAAACTTTAGTGTATATATTGTGACGAGGCGTTACCACCGTCGTCGCAACGTGCGAGTTAGGCTATAGTATAAGCCGCTGGATCGTCTCTCCCGCCGAGCGCCGATAGACAAACGAAAATTATCGAGCGCGTTGCTGCCGTTTATTCGAATTCGTTACAGGGAAATTCGGCAACTATGCGAGGAGAGACAGCGTGAGAAGCGTTAGATGAAGGATCGACGTGAAGCGACGCTCGATATTCGCGAGCGTTGCCCCCTCTCCTCACCGGCACGCGACACATCGAGGCTCGATGAACGATTTTCGGCAGTCATCGGTAGAGAGTCGTAAGACAAGAGTCGTCTGGAGTCGATCCTCGAAGAGAGTCTAGGGAAGACAATAGTCGAGATAGAATAGATTCGGCGACGCACCGAGAAGAAGTTCGGTAGGAGTCCGACACCGAATAGGATAGAGAATAAAATAGGGATAGTTCGCGTGGAAATATTAGTGGACGTGGCTAATTTTCCGAGGGAAGTGGTAATCGCCGAGCGAGGCGAAGCCGTAGAGGTCAGTCGAGGATAGCGGGAGCCGAGCTCACTCGGGATCAGGATTGACGCGAGGTCCAGCGTCGAAATATTGTAAAGGTAGGCAGAGCCGAATTGTTTCTGTTGGGTAATATTTCCGTGGACGAGAAGTGTCTCTCCCGGTGTAATAAAAAGTCGTGCTATCGATTCCTCGGCCGTGCCGGCCTCTCCGGCGTATAATCCGAGTACCGCGTGTAGATTTCACGATTGTTCCGAGAGAGGAACTATTGTATTTGAAACCCTATTATTTTCTCTTATTTTGTTTTTATATTGTACGAATTTGGGAAATATATTGTGTGATCATTATGGTTTTATAAATTGTTGGCGCTCGTATTTATTTTTTCGCTCGCATATCCGAAGATATTAATTAGCTCGTCGGATTGCACCCCTGTAACGAAGTACAGAGGAAGGGGACATCAAGGAAAAATCTATCTCCTTGGAAGTTGGGAGTAGAAACAACTTCCTGGCGCCTAACGGTAAGAGAAGAAGAATTAAAGAATCCCAGGGCGTCATTATTATTGGGCGGCGGTGGTTTCGATCTACCGGAAGGGTCGAAACGGCCCGTCACAATATATATGTTCTCGAGACGCGCACGCGTTATATATTGAAACTTTCGTTGATATTTGCCTGATTAACAAACAAAACATTTATAACAAAAGCGTCGATCGTTGATATAAATTATTATCACAAAATATAAAGAGTTGTATGAAATTAAATAAATAATGACAATATACCGCAAAACACGTATAGCGGTACGTGAACGCTACCTTAACTTAACGTTGAGGTTTCGATCTCCGTTTCTCGTGGCTATTCTATTGACCTCGGATCGCGACCCTTCTACCACAACCCGCATCCTGAGCAACCGTGCATTTCCGCAACCGTTTGCTTTCGCGAATGCGTCGGCGTTAGTTCTCGTACCGTTTTCGTTCCGTTTCGTTTTGTCGTTGCGGAGGTCGTAGTTCCACCGACTTCCAGTTCAGTCCGGATTGGTGATTCCGGCGAAACAAAAATCTACCCTGCGGGGGTCGTTCCACCGGCCTCCAGTTTAGTCCGGATTGGTGATTCCGGCGAAACAAAAATCTACCCTGCGGAGGTCGTTCCACCGGCTTCCAGTTTAGTCCGGTTGTTAATACCGGCGAAACAAAAATTAACTGGCGCCCACCGGGACGCCGATGCATCCGCGAGGGTGGACGGCCGAAGGTGACGTAAGTTTCGTTCGCGTTTTGCTCCCGTTTGGTTTGAGGTTTTCGATTTTTGGTTTTTTTTTTAATTTTATTTATAGAGTTTGAGTTAGAGTTTCGTTAGGTGAAATATGAGGCTGAAGCTAGCCGCTACGGCTAGTTTCGCCAGGGGCGAAGCCTGATGAAAAAGGGGAGCTATGGTGCCCCATGTGTTATGGACGTTCCGATAATGTTTAAATTCGGCAGTCGTCTTTACATTAATATACCAGACACGGAGAATGCAATTTTGCGAAGAGACGAGGTTATTAACTATTTTTTTAGCAATTGTTTATAACGAGCGAAAACAGTATATCGCCTCGCATAATTCGCTTGATTTTTTTTCGAAGTCGAAACTTGGTACAATAGTTACGGTTGATGCCCCGAACACGTAGAATATAATTTTGCGAGGGGACGAGGTTTTTAACTATTTTTAGCAATTGTTTATAACAAGCGAAAACAGTATATCGGCTCGCATAATTCGTTTGATTTTTTTTTCGAAGTCGAAACTTGGTGCAACGGTTACGGATAATGCCCCCAACACGTAGAATATGATTTTGCGAGGGGACGAGGTTTTTAACTATTTTTTAGCAATTGTTTATAACAAGCGAAAACAGTATATCGCCTCGCATAATTCGCTTGATTATTTTCGAAGTTGAAACTTGGTACAATAGTTACGGTTGATGCCCCGAACACGTACAATATGATTTTGCGAGGGGACGAGGTTTTTAACTATTTTTTAGCAATTGTTTATAACAAGCGAAAACAGTATATCGCCTTGCATAATTCGCTTGATTTTTTTTCGAAGTTGAAACTTGGTACAATAGTTACGGTTGATACCCCGAACACGTAGAATATGATTTTGCGAGGGGACGAGGTTTTTAACTATTTTTTAGCAATTGTTTATAACGAGCGAAAACAGTATATCGCCTCGCATAAATCGCTTGATTTTTTTTCGAAGTCGAAATTTGGTGCAACGGTTACGGATAATGCCCCCAACACGTAGAATATGATTTTGCGAGGGGACGAGGTTTTTAACTATTTTTTAGCAATTGTTTATAACAAGCGAAAACAGTATATCGCCTCGCATAAATCGCTTGATTTTTTTTCGAAGTCGAAACATGGTGCAACGGTTACGGATAATGCCCCCAACACGTAGAATATGATTTTGCGAGGGGACGAGGTTTTTAACTATTTTTTAGCAATTGTTTATAACAAGCGAAAACAGTATATCGCCTCGCATAATTCGCTTGATTTTTTTTCGAAGTTGAAACTTGGTACAATAGTTACGGTTGATATCCCGAACACGTAGAATATGATTTTGCGAGGGGACGAGGTTTTTAACTATTTTTTAGTAATTGTTTATAACGAGTGAAAACAGTATATCGCCTCGCATAATTCGCTTGATTTTTTTTCGAAGTTGAAACTTGGTACAATAGTTAGGGTTAATGCCCCCAACACGTAGAATATGATTTTGCGAGGGGACGAGGTTTTTATCAATTTTTTAGTTATTGTTAATTAAGTACAAACGGGCAAAATCACCTCGCATAATTCGCTTGATTTTTTTTCGAAGTTGAATTTTGGTACAATAGTTACGGCTAATGCCCTGAACACGTAGAATATTATTTCGCAAGCGGACGAGGTTGTTAACTATTTTTTAGTTATTGTTAATTGAACACAAACGGGGAAAATCTGGTCATTTTTGCAACCCTTGCAAGATTGTAACTCGTTAACATCAATTACAAATAAATAAATATCAGATAAAAATCAAGCGAATTATGCGAGGCGATATACTGTTTTCGCTCGTTATAAACAATTGCTAAAAAATAGTTAAAAACCTCGTCCCCTCGCAAAATCATATTCTACGTGTTCGGGGCATTAACCGTAACTATTGTACCAAGTTTCGACTTCGAAGAAAAATCAAGCGATTTATGCGAGGCGATATACTGTTTTCGCTCGTTATAAACAATTGCTAAAAAATAGTTAAAAACCTCGTCCCCTCGCAAAATCATATTCTACGTGTTCGGGGCATCAATCTTAACTATGGTACCAAGTTTCAACTTCGAAAAAAATTCAAGCGAATTATGCGAGGCGATATACTGTTTTCGCTCGTTATAAACAATTGCTAAAAAAATAGTTAAAAACCTCGTCCCTTCGCAAAATCATATTCTACCTGTTGGGGGCATTATCCGTAACCGTTGCACCAAGTTTCGACTTCGAAAAAAAATCAAGGGAATTATGCGAGGCGATATACTGTTTTCGCTCGTTATAAACAATTGCTAAAAAATAGTTAAAAACCTCGTCCCCTCGCAAAATCATATTCTACGTGTTCGGGGCATCAACCGTAACTATTGTACCAAGTTTCGACTTCGAGAAAAAATCAAGCGATTTATTCGAGGCGATATACTGTTTTCGCTCGTTATAAACAATTGCTAAAAAATAGTTAAAAACCTCGTCCCCTCGCAAAATCATATTCTACGTGTTCGGGGCATCAACCGTAACTATTGTACCAAGTTTCAACTTCGAAAAAAAATCAAGCGATTTATGCGAGGCGATATACTGTTTTCGCTCGTTATAAACAATTGCTAAAAAATAGTTAAAAACCTCGTCCCCTCGCAAAATCATATTCTACGTGTTCGGGGCATCAACCGTAACTATTGTACCAAGTTTCGACTTCGAGAAAAAATCAAGCGATTTATTCGAGGCGATATACTGTTTTCGCTCGTTATAAACAATTGCTAAAAAATAGTTAAAAACCTCGTCCCCTCGCAAAATCATATTCTACGTGTTCGGGGCATCAATCTTAACTATGGTACCAAGTTTCAACTTCGAAAAAAATTCAAGCGAATTATGCGAGGCGATATACTGTTTTCGCTCGCTATAAACAATTGCTAAAAAAAATAGTTAAAAACCTCGTCCCCTCGCAAAATCATATTCTACGTGTTCGGGGCATCAACCGTAACTATTGTACCAAGTTTCGACTTCGAAAAAAAATCAAGCGATTTATTCGAGGCGATAGACTGTTTTCGCTCGTTATAAACAATTGCTAAAAAATAGTTAAAAACCTCGTCCCCTCGCAAAATCATATTCTACGTATTCGGGGCATCAATTTTAACTATGGTACCAAGTTTCAACTTCGAAAAAAATTCAAGCGAATTATGCGAGGCGATATACTGTTTTCGCTCGTTATAAACAATTGCTAAAAAAAATAGTTAAAAACCTCGTCCCCTCGCAAAATCATATTCTACGTGTTCGGGGCATCAACCGTAACTATTGTACCAAGTTTCGACTTCGAAAAAAAATCAAGCGAATTATGCGAGGCGATATACTGTTTTCGCTCGTTGTAAACAATTGCTAAAAAATAGTTAAAAACCTCGTCCCCTCGCAAAATCATATTCTACGTGTTCGGGGCATCAATCTTAACTATGGTACCAAGTTTCAACTTCGAAAAAAATTCAAGCGAATTATGCGAGGCGATATACTGTTTTCGCTCGTTATAAACAATTGCTAAAAAAAATAGTTAAAAACCTCGTCCCCTCGCAAAATCATATTCTACGTGTTGGGGGCATTATCCGTAACCGTTGCACCAAGTTTCGACTTCGAAAAAAAATCAAGCGAATTATGCGAGGCGATATACTGTTTTCGCTCGTTATAAACAATTGCTAAAAAATAGTTAAAAACCTCGTCCCCTCGCAAAATCATATTGTACGTATTCGGGGCATCAACCGTAACTATTGTACCAAGTTTCGACTTCGAAAAAAAATCAAGCGATTTATGCGAGGCGATATACTGTTTTCGCTCGTTATAAACAATTGCTAAAAAATAGTTAAAAACCGCGTCCCCTCGCAAAATCATATTCTACGTGTTCGGGGCATCAACCGTAACTATTGTACCAAGTTTCAACTTCGAAAAAAAATCAAGCGAATTATGCGAGGCGATATACTGTTTTCGCTCGTTATAAACAATTGCTAAAAAATAGTTAAAAACCTCGTCCCCTCGCAAAATCATATTCTACGTGTTCGGGGCATTAACCGTAACTATTGTACCAAGGTTCGACTTCGAAAAAAAATCGAGTGAATTATGCGAGGCGATATACTGTTTTCGCTCTTTATAAACAATTGCTAAAAAAATAGTTAATAACCTCGTCTCTTCGCAAAATTGCATTCTCCGTGTCTGGGATATTAATGTAAAGACGACTGCCGAATTTAAACATTATCGGAACGTCCATAACACATGGGGCACCATAGCCCCCCTTTTTCATCAAGCTTCGCCCCTGGCGAAACTAGCCGCAGCGGCTTGCTTCAGCTTCATAGCGAAAACAGTATATCGCCTCGCATAAATCGCTTGATTTTTTTTTGAAGTCGAAACTTGGTGCAACGGTTACGGTTAATGCCCCGAACACGTAGAATATGATTTCGCGAGGGGACGAGGTTGTTAACAATATTTTAGTTATTATTAATTAGGTACAAACGGGGAAAATCACCTCGCATAATTCGCTTGATTTTTATCTGATATTTATTTACTTGTAATTGATGTTAACGAGTTACAATCTTGCAAGGGTTGCAAAAATGACCAGATTTTCCCCGTTTGTGTTCAATTAACAATAACTAAAAAATAGTTAACAACCTCGTCCGCTCGCAAAATCATATTCTACGTGTTGGGGGCATTAACCCTAACTATTGTACCAAGTTTCAACTTCGAAAAAAAATCAAGCGAATTATGCGAGGCGATATACTGTTTTCGCTTGTTATAAACAATTGCTAAAAAATAGTTAAAAACCTCGTCCCCTCGCAAAATCATATTCTACGTGTTGGGGGCATCAACCGTAACTGTTGTACCAAGTTTCGACTTCGAAAAAAAATCAAGCGAATTATGCGAGGCGATATACTGTTTTCGCTCGTTATAAACAATTGCTAAAAAAAATAGTTAATAACCTCGTCTCTTCGCAAAATTGCATTCTCCGTGTCTGGTATATTAATGTAAAGACGACTGCCGAATTTAAACATTATCGGAACGTCCATAACACATGGGGCACCATAGCTCCCCTTTTTCATCAGGCTTCGCCCCTGGCGAAACTAGCCGCAGCGGCTAGCTTCAGCCTCATTGAGCATCTGTGTATCGTCTGCTACGAAATTGTCATCTGCTTCCAAAGTTTGACAGATAGAATAAAACGAAAAAATATATACTCGCGACTTTTTTTCGTTCTATTTGGGAAATTGTAATTATTTTGGATATTCGATGAATCTTTCTAATGAGTTTACAAGCAATTTTTTCAGTGAATACGTGAAATTTATCATTTTTATTACGAATGTGAATAAAGTATGGTAAAATATTGCGAATGATTTTCGGTGATAATATATTATTTTCAAAATAAAAAACGCAAACATTTGTGAATCTGTGTATGATATTTCGTGTTTTATTTTTCACAACCGAAGTTTTTTTTTTAATATGATGTAAAATGGATTTTTGCCAAATCCAAATAACATAACCTTTCAAGCAAATCTTGTTATAACCACTGTTTTTTAATTATTTTATAATTAAAATTATATTTGTCAGAATGACTCAAAATTTGTTGTGCATAGTGCTTTCGATGCAATGACATATTGTTGCGAAAGAGAAAAGAATTGATTTCCAGGATTCTTAATTGGAGCACCGTACGGACACTTGACCGAAGGCAAATGCAAATTGTGGCCAATAATTTTTTAGAAAAAATACTTAAAGGTCTTAGATTGGTTTTAAAAGTAATGTGCATACTGGAAATAATGTAATAAAAAAACCCTGCGAAGCAGAACAAAATTGGTTCGCACCATCTAAAGTTACAGTGTGATACGGACGTCCGAGAAGAAAAATTCATCCAAAAAGTTGTTTTCATTGAACCGCAGGCTAAAAAAAATATTTCCATTCATCGCAGTCACTACAAAGTAACTACGCATGATATTGGAAATATACCGAAACAAATAGTGAAAAATAAAAACTTTTGGAGTATGCACTGCGGAGTAACCCCTTCGACAGACTCCGAAGAGCAACAGATGGTCATGTTAATAGGCACTGTTTGCCTATTGTTATAGTGAGTGCCTAAAAATTGCTACGCACAGTCCAAAGTTACAGCACCGTATGGATACTTGTCAAAGCAAAAATTGATTTTTTTGTTAAGCAAATATTCAAATGCTTCGCAGAGGCTCCAAAATGTATGTGCACAATGGTGAAGATATGATACATCATTCCTGTGAAGAAGAGAAAAATTGGTTCGCACAGTCCAAAATTACAGCACCGTACGGACACTTGTCGAAGCAAAAATGGATTTTTTTTGTTAAGCAAATATTCAAATGCTTCGCAGTGGCTTCAAAATGTATGTGCTCAATGGTGAAGATATGATACATCATTCCTGCGAAGAAGAGAAAAATTGCTTCGCACTGTCCAACGTTACACCGTGACACGGACGTCTAAGAAGTTAAATTCAGTAATAAAGGTATTTTTATTAAACCGCGGGCAAAAAAAAATATTTCGAGTCATTGGAGTCACTTCAAATTAACTACGCATGATGTTGCAGGTACACTGAAGTAAATGCTAAAAAACTACATTTTTTGGAGCATACGCTGTCCAGAATCCCCATCGAAAGCTGTGTGAAGAGGCCTCGCTGGTCATTTTAATAGGCACTCTTTGCCTATTGTTATAGTGAGTGCCTAAAAAAAGGAAAATAGTGAGAAAAGGAAAAATTCTCAACCGCGTTATGACCAGAGATTTATTTCATTCGTTTTGTATATGTTGTTATTTCTTTTTCGTTCCGACAATACCGCAGTAAACTCTTTAAATAGCGGAGGAAGCCGAAACGTTAGTGGAGTCAGCGAGAATTCCGTGTGTACCTGCGCCGAGGGTTCGAGCCTCGCGAAAAGAGCAACCTCGGCTCACGAGTACTTAGAGCCATTAATAGCTGAGAAATTTCTTGTCGATTGCGATTGTTTTTCTTTTGGAGCCACGATGTCAAATGAAAACAGAAGCAAAAGAGTTATAGAATTGCTTAGATTAGAGCATTTGGATAAAACAGAAAGCGATTCTCTTAAAAAGATGATAGCAAAAACCGCCGGTAGATTTCACTTGCCAGGCGAGCCATTGGACGCCACTGACGTAGTAATGCATAGAATTCATACCACGGATGATTTCCCAGTAAACTCGAAACAATATAGATTCCCTGAAGTCCATAAAGAGGAAATTAGACAACAGATAGACGAATTTTTAGCAGCAGGATTTATTCGTGAATTATCATCTCCGTATAATACACCTTTATGGGTGGTACCGAAAAAACTCGATTCGAAAGGAAATAGAAAGTGGAGAGTAGTTCTCGATTTCAGGGCGCTGAACGAGACAACAATAAGCGACGCTTACCCTTTGCCGAATATAGTAGATATCTTAGATTAACTCGGAGGAGCGCGTTATTTCTCAGTGTTTGACCTGGCCACCGGGTTCTACCAGATCAAAATGCACCCCGATGATTGTCATAAAACAGCATTTACGACTACCCTACGGTCATTACGTGTACGTACGAATGCCGATGGGACTCAAAAATGCACCTCCGACGTTTCAAAGAGCGATGGATTTAGTGTTATCAGGGTTGCAGGGTCGTGAAATCTTTGTATATCTCGACGATATAGTCATTTACGCGAAAACCCTCGAGGAACACAACGAAAAATGCGAAAAATTGTTCAATCGACTAAGAAAGGCTAATATGACGTTACAACCGGATATGTGAATTTTTAAAACGCGAAGTAGCTAATCGTGGTGATGTCATCAGTGGAGATGGTTTGAAACTCGATCCGAAAAAAGTAATTGCCGTAAGAGAATTTCCAAGACCGAAGAATGTGAAAGGAATCCGTCAATTTTTGGGATTAACAGGATATTATCGTAGATTCATTGAAGGTTATTTGAAGTTGGCAAAGCCATTGACTAACCTCTTAAGAGTCGATGTTCCTTTTGTATGGGGGAATAGTGCAGAAGAAAGCTTTAACGAATTAAAAGAAAGACTTTGTACCGAACCAGTTTTAAGTTTTCCTGATTTTTCAAAGCCATTTATAGTCACAACAGACGCGTCCGGTTACGCAATCGGAGGTATTTCGTCACAAGGATTAATAGGAAAAGATAAACCTATAGCATACGCTTCACGTACCCTTAAGGATCCAGAAACCCGGTATGATACGTACGAAAAAGAAGCCTTAGCGATTGTTTACAGCGTTTTGCATTTTCGAGCGTACCTTTATGGTAGGAAATTCACTCTGGTTACCGATCATAAGCCTTTGATTTGGTTCAAGAACTGTAAGGATGGTTATGCACGCGTCCTTCGTTGGAGACTAAAATTGTCCGAATACGAATACGACGCTGTGTATAAAACAGGGAAAACAAACGTAAATGCCGACGCATTGTCGAGAAATCCAGTCGACACGCACTCTAACGAGAGCGACGAAGAGATTTTCGTGACATGTGAGGACAACAGCGATTTCCTAACCACCCACGAAATATTGTGTTTACTCGAAAATACCGATATGGAAATCGATGGAGTGAGTGATGAGGAATTCCCGTATGAAGAGGATTATGAAGAGCTATGGAGAGAGTGACTGACCCCTATACAGCTGCTCGAGGCCGACCGAAAGGACGATCCGAGTGAGTCAATGGGTCAGTCGACTGACCCTTTAGCCGAGCATAAACTCGGGTCAAAGAAAGGCCCTTCGTATATTATAGGAATAACAAGGAATCAAGTTAAACAGCAACAGAAGGAAATCTTACAGCCTGTCGCTAATCCGCCTGTAAAAGAAATTTCGAAACAGGTGGAAGAAACACCAGCACGTGTAATTACTCGAAGACAAGCGAAAAAGAAGCAAGAGGAACATTTACAGAGAGAAGGTAAGGTAGATAAACCTCCAACCAAAGATTCACCCCTGAAGGAAAAACCGACGATGAAGAAAAATCAATCGATGATTCCTCCACGGAAGAATCCACCGCGGAAGAACCAACAATCGAAGAAAATAGATCCAATCGAATCCGAAGATTCTGCATCCGAGGAAGATGAGAATCAGGTAGGTCCAAGTCATTGAGAAGAACCAATGGAAGATTTACCAGATGAAGATTTTGAAGATTCGCAAGACGAGAATTGCGAGAATCCAAGAGACAGAGATTATGATCCACGAGAAGAGATACCCCGAGAAGATTTTATCATCGATGAAGATCAAATATCCACCAATGAAGAAAATTTCCAACCAGACGAAAATATTCAACAGAGAATGGACTCCGAGGAAGACGATAATGATTCGAAGGAAGAAGGAAAGAGCGATAAATATTTTGACAAAGACGATATGCCGTTAGAAGAACGACTTCGCGTAGAGAATGAGGAAAAAACACCTTCGAGAAATGTTATCGAATCGCGAGAACTCTTTTTCATACGAAAAGATAGCCTCGCATATTTTGTCGAAACTAACGGAGCACCCTTCGACCTCGGATCTCGAAAACGCGTTGAGCGTAGAGAAATGCCGTACTTCCCTGATCTTGTACTTGGCTAAGCCAGTGCGGTGAAGCGAGGGAAAAGGTACCATATAGCTCTACCTGCCAGCGATGAGTCCGGAGAAGGTTTGTCGGGAACGTTAGCCCAAATGACTAGCTCGATTTTTGGCCTTCGAAATACAATGGAGTCTTTAAATATTCCAAGTGTCAGTATAGCCAAAAGCAGAGAACGTAGGTAACGTAACTTGGGATGAAATAGCTTCAAAATTACGATCAGGATTTAAAGGAAGTACAGTAAAAATAATAGTTTGTCATGGGATAATTCGGTATCTGAAGAAAGTAGAGAGGTACGAAATACTGTGAGAGGCCACCGAGGGGTTAGCAAAACGTATAATCGCGTGCGACAACACTTCTTTTGGGAAAAAATGAAAACCGATATTCAACAATTCATTCAACAATGTTTGCCGTGTCAATTAAAAAAATGTGATAGATTCAGAACAAAGCAACCAATGTTAATAACAGATACACCGGGAAAAGCTTTTGAGAAAATAGCAATGGATGTAGTCGGTCCGATACCAAAAACAAAAAGACTTAACGAATAAATTTTAACAATTCAAGATCAATTCACAAAGTTTTGCATCGCGATTCCTTTGCCGAACGCAATGGCCGTAATAATAGCAGACGCGTTTGTAAAACATTTTATTTGCATTTTTGGATCTCCTAAGGCAGTACTGACATATCAAGGGAGTAATTTTATGAGCGGATTAATGCGACGATTAGCTAAAAGATTCCGTATCAAGAAGTTGCGTACAACGGCATTTCATCCACAGTCCAATGGATCACTCGAGAGGTCTCACCATGCTCTAGGAGAATACCTGAAGCAATACAATGGTCGAGAATTCGAGTGGGACGAATGGGTGGAATTGGCGATTTTTAATTATAACACAAGCGTACATGAAGGAACCAAACATACACCGTATGAATTAGTCTTCGGAAAATTAGCAAGAACCCCATCGAGTGAAGAAATCCATCCTGAAGATCGACTACAAACTTATAATAATTATCTCGTAAAAATTATAACTCAAATGCATGAAATTCGAGCTACTGCCCGCAACAACTTAATAGGAGCGAAAGAGAAGTCGAAACTTCTCTACGACCGAAAAGTCAATCCGAAGAAATTTCAAGTTGGAGAATACGTTTTTCTAAAGAAAGGCCCTAAGCCGAAAAAGATCGATGACAATTATTCAGGGCCGCATGAAGTAGTTGAAGTGATGGGGGACCACAACGTGCGAATTAGAATAAAAAGGAAAACCCAAGTAGAGCACGCCGATCGATTGCGAATTTCGCATGTTACCCCTACGTAGAAGATCCAAATATTAATTATGAAGGACCCTTTTGCAGTAAGATTTGAAAAAGAAAAAAAAATGGCCGCTCAACAAACTGCCGTCCTACATCTCCGTGAGCTCCTTGCCGTGAACGGGCTAGAAGCCACGTACACCCTCCTCCGAGAAAAAGTAGAGGGAAAAACTAATTCCACCTCCTATATGGTGGAGGTGGAAGATTATAAGGCGGTGGGTTATGGGAACGAAGAAGAGGACGCGAGAGAATCAGCAGCGACAAACCTCTTGAACGTCATCATGGATATCGGTGGTGACGACCCGATCCCCATCAACATTGTTCGACCCCTGCCCCCCGTGGTTGTCGAGGCCCCCATGGAAGTAGAGGACGACAGTATTGATCCAGAACTTGCGAGGGATATCGCTGACGGTCCCCAAATCGCTTTAGAGCGCTTATATAATAGGGCCGCGTCGTTAATAGATCTAACGCACGCGCCGTTTCTGGAGGAGGAAAACTATTTAACAAAATATCTAAAAGCATACGGATATACCCTTACCCACAATTTGGAGGTCGACGAGGAGGGTGGACTGTCGTCCGCCTGGCTCGTCAACACAATACCCGAATTCTATCATTATATGATGTACCCAGAATTAGAGATCATAGAGATCGCGATGTTGAAAACAACAATTAGGGGTCTCCAGGAGATGGATAGTATGGGGCCATGGGACATCTCAGTAGTATTGTACAGCTATAGGGAGACAGGATTTACCCCCACCATGCGGCCACTGGCGCCAACCCCCACCACCACCGTCTACCCCCACCCTCTCCCCCACCCTACTGTCTGGCCCCCACTCCTTCCCCCACCACCTGTGGTCCCCTCCCCACCCCCATTGGGCCCCTCAAGCCACGCCCTCCTTATTTATAGGGAGCCAATGAGAGAGAGGCTGTGAAAATCTCTGGACCGTGATTGGTCGTCTCATTTTCTCCGAGCCGTGATTGGTTGTCTGGAAATTCCCCGAGCTCTTATTGGTCGAATGATTTTTCCATGGCGCCCTCTATATATTTTCATCGTTTTTCTAAACTAATATTATTCCAGTAAACTTGCAGCATTCTGATTGGTTGTCCAATTTCTCCTGGTGCCCTCTAGGAATTACCGGTAGTTTTGAATACTAATACTATTCTGCAGTCGGTAAATTAGTTTTCGTCCTCTATTATCCTAATGGTAATACCGTATCGACAAATAAAAAAAAAAACATTTACAAAAGTATTGTTGTTTATTTAATTTTCTTGTATTGACATTTTACAATTTTCTAGGTTTTACAATTTTTAAAAATCAGTGGTCTTGGGTGATGGGTCAGGGATCATGTTAGAGTCGGTTGACGGCAGTGGTGTGTCTTGCTGGCGCTCAGGCTTGGGCTTCGGTGTACGCAGTAATACCTTCTCAGGTTGGTCCGGCGATGCTGTTGACTCTTGTTCTATGACCTCTTGTAGACAGTCGGGGCATTCTCTCTGTTGCGGTGGATACCCTTCGAGCCGTATCTTTAGATCCTTGGGTGCCCAATGTTTATTACAGGCTCTGTACGATGCAACCTCGGGGTCCAGTCGAATATGTTCAGGTAGTTTTGCCCACAGGATGTCGATGTATTCGCTCCAGTGCCTCAGTAGCAAGGGTTTAGGAATGTATTCGAGCTCCTCCGGGAGGAGTTCCCAGGGATCCTTGCCACAGTCGATGACTAGTATGCCACTGATGATCTCCATTTTAGCGAGGTTGTTGACGTTGCCACGAATCGTTGTCAAGTGTGCTTTCTCGTGTGGAGTGATCGTCTTTTATATCTACCGATGGTGGTGGTGGTGGGGGAGCTCGTGTGTCGACGATGAAGATGAGATGAAAACTTTTTCTATATTTTTTCCTTCTATTCGTTTATTTACAGGTGACAACCGAAACGGGCTGTACATGTTTGTATACACCGTGATGTATAGTCATTACCGCTGCCTTTTAAAAGTCTTTTTCGGCGGATGTTTGAGAGGTTTCGTCTTTTATGTTTCACATATCGTAGATTCTTGTAGTAACGTCGCACAATATTGTCGTTTTTCACCTTATTAGCCGAGAATAGCCTGCAAAAAGCAGCAAGGTTGTAGCCCCGAGACATATAGTCAAGAAACATAACACAATATTCTCCACACACTCGAGACTTGATACACTGTAGGGGTTTGGTGCTCCACTCGTAGCTCGTGGTATTTCGTCGCAGTCGATTGCGATGTTGGTGGACAAGTGGAGGCAGTCCGTAACTGTCGAAGAAGATCCCTTGACCATTGTTGTCGACGTATATGGCTACCCAATGAGTTCCTGGTTTCGTATGATCGTCCGTGTTGACGACGATGGCTGTGGGTCTAGACCAGCGACTCGGGATGCGATCGGCGGGGAAGACTCCTTTCGTCTGTGCTGAGACATGTCGTAGAGCCTCCAGTATTTCTAGGCTGTTCATTGTAGATGCTGCCTGTGCGAGAGTGGGGGCGACGTCTTCGTGAATGCTGATGATGATGATGATACTGATGAGGGTTACGGGGTACGGTAGGCGTTGGTTGGCGCTTTGGTGGTGGTGGTGGCGAGAGTTGTTTATTACGGTAAAGGGCAACTATTTCACCCTCCGCAGGTACCGTGGCGTCGCAGGTGTTCGTCGTAGCACTGCTGTCACTGCTCGAAGGCGCTGGGACTATATAGTCTCCCATGCTAGAAGCTTGATCTGTATCGGTCGGAATGTCGATATGTATTGCTTTTCTCGGCATATCGGTTGGCCGATCTTTCCGCTGCACGGCGTCCACTGGTTCCGAGTAAACGGCATTCTCCTTATCCAAAATCTGAGCCCGAAGCCAACGTTTAATTTTCCCCACGTTGTTTAATGCGCACTTTGCGGCGTCTTCCTTTGACACGCCATGATATATGCACCAAGTGTCGTACTTCGGCATGTTCTTGAAGCTAGGCCCCTCGTAATCTTCGAGGTTGACTATGTCGCGCCCCAGCACGTCACGTAGAATTTCCGCTTTTTGTACACCTCTCGTGTATATGCGAAGTGCGTATCGGCACATGGCTTTTAGGGCCGCGTATACTTTTGGTAATGGTGTATCACCGTCAACCCACTCTATACCGTGATGAAAGCACGTTAGACGATTATTACTTGCGCGTACTTCTTTAGGTAATTCACCAAAATCGTATGGTGAGTCGATAACCCAATGGCCGATATGATCACCCTGTATCGTTGTAACGGCGATCTCCTTAGGAAGAAACTCTCCATGCTTGCCGTATAACGCTTGAATATCAACTATTGCGTCCATGCTGAAGGCGTGAGACGAAATGATGTCGAATGCTTGCTCGTAGCCGGTCTTAAATACGTTTCGACTATACGTTGTGACGTGCTTCACGAGGTCTTCGGACTTCACCTCGATCCACTACCCGTCCAAAATATGATGACGCCCTTGTTTTTCAATTCGCAACTCTCACCTTTATCCTCGCCGAATTGTTGCTGGGCGCCAGGATATCTATCTCCCGATATCCAGGGATTCAAACTTTTTTCCTTACACTCTAATTAATACTATCTTACCGGCTAGCAGGATAGGGAGTGCAGTTCGGGCGCGAAGTAATTTAACACTCAAATAAATTTTTCATACGGTACACATGAAATAAAAGCAATAAAACGGTATTTTTATTCAATTATTTCCCGTACTTTTAACACAAAAAAATCAGCCTTTACGATCGGCTACTCAAAACAAAAGTCGTTACCAAAAACAATTTTAATGACTCGCGGGACTCGACGTAAATTCTTTTCTCAAAATGTCGCCGACACGACGAGAATTTTTCCGAAAACTTAACCGCTAATTTGCCGAGTACGGGCGAGAAAGCACTCTGCGATTTCGCGTATCGCTCTCGGCATAAAGTAACCAAAGATGGTGTGCACCACGTGCACCTACCTTGTCAATTATCTCCGAAGCGATGCGATCGTCCTTCTACTTCCTCGAACTTTCCTCAAGACAACGGTCTCTCGATCTCGGCCGTCGACACGGCGTTAATTCTCCTCGGCGGACTATGAGTTTCGATACTTCTCCCTCACGGAGATGTTAATTCACGGAATCCCTTATCGCTCGTGTATTAGCTCACTAATCTCAACTACTTTTCGAAACTTTTATTCGACTATCAATGCCTTTGTTCTCACACTAGAAAAATGTACTGCGGATCGACTAACTAATAGCACGCGTTAAGCGAGAGTGACGCTTCCTCGCCCGTACTTCGTTACGCGGACCGATAGCTGAGGGGAAGGGGGTCGCGACGGTTCCCTTGCCGTACTTCCGCAAATTTTATTGGTTCCTCGCGGCTCCTCTCCTATTGTCTTCTCCTCGCGCGGTAACCGGCGTAGCTACGACTTCTCGCGTTTTGCTGAAAAATATAAGACAGCTCTCCGGCAGACATATGTTCTATATCGTTCTATTTTCTCGGGTACCGCGGGGATCGACTCTGTGCGCGCGCTATCAAAGACTCTCGCGCGTGCCCTACCTATAGCGTGATGCGAGAGCGTCTATAACGCCTCGTCACATCCCCCCACTAGGCCCTGACTTCCTGCGTTTTCGCAGGTAGGCACACGCCGATACACACCATCACGCCTTATCACAGAGTCCTTCCCCCGCGCACCCGGCAATCCATAAAGCTACAAATGATTATCATAATCAATCTCACACTCATTTACCCAAAACCAAATGAAACTTTATTACAACTTATTGATAATACAAAAAAATCTGCGACCTCGCGCTTCTCGCGACGACACGGTCGCTTATCACCAAAAATCTAAAGTAACTAAAAATTCGTTTCATCCCATCACATTCGTTCAGTCCTATCGCTTAGAACTAATGTATCATCGAGCTCTCCGCGTTTGTCGCACTGCTATGGAATTTCAAATCCTTTACGTGACAACGACCTGCCGATCGTCCCTCTGCATCGGTTAATTCTACAACGCTCGGCGATACGACGCGCGACACGGTAAACGGACCTGCATATCGCTTAGCAAATTTCGACGTCATGTTATTCGCGGCTTTCGACAATACACGGTATTTGCGGAAAACTAAATCACCTTCGTGTAGGGGGACGTCCCTCCTACTACGATTATAGTACTTCGCTTGTTTTTCTGAAGCCTCTCGAATTTTTCTCGTAACGAGATCTCTTAGCTCGACGAGTTTACTCATTCGTTTTGCCCATTTCGCCTTATCTGGCGCATTCGGTATGTCGCTCTCGATCATCCGCGACCAATAGTGCGCCGGTTTCGGTTCCCTACCTAAGTTTAAGAACGCCGGACTCACACCGAGTGACGAATGGATCGCAGTATTATAGGCGAACTGAAATTCGCCAATGTGCATATCCCATTCGCTATGGTCAGCGGACACATAGCTTGCTATCATTGTTTTTAAATTCCGATTTACCCGTTCCACGGGATTTGCCTGTGCGTGATACGGTGGCGTTGTTATCCGCTCGATTCCGTATTCGTCTGTCAATGATTTTACTGTCCGGTTCACGTATTCTGTTCCGTTGTCCGTCAGTAAACGTCGTGGTGTACCCCATCGGTTGAGTACTCTCGACCGAAACGCATCCGTTACTGTCTTACCGTTCGCCGCTGCGACCGGTACGCACTCAATCCATCGAGTGAAAAGATCTTCGAACACTATTAAATAACGATTTCCCGCCTTCGATCTCGGATACGGCCCCATTACATCAGACGCAACGGTATCCCACGGTTGCGCGATCACTCGTGGTCCCATTAACCCCATCGGTCGCGACTGATTTGACTTATGCCACGCGCACGTAATGCATTTCCCTACGTATCTTTTTACGTCTCGATACATTCCCGGCCAATAATAGTACATAGCGACACGGCGATATGTTCGTTCGACACCCGGGTGTCCGGCCTGTTCGCTATCGTGCGCTTGCTGCAGTATTACTTCGTGGTCGGTTGACGGTACTACTAATTTCCACGCCTCTAAGTCCTCTCCGGTTGCTTCCTTTAACGCGTCCGGCCGATAAAAATAGAGAGCGTCTCCATCAATTTTCCAATCAGGAAATTCTCGCGGATTACGGCGTATGGCTACGAGCCTTTCGGTGTACCAATCTAATTCGAAGAAATCTCCCAACGAATCTATTTCTGCGTTCCAATCCGGTTCAACGTCCGAATACATTCTCGATAAAGCATCCGGTGCTTCGTTCTCTGTACCCTTTCGATATTCGACTTTCATGTTATACCCTGATAATTCTAATGCCCATCTGGCCAGTCTGCCTATCGGATCGGTCAGATTATAAAGCCAACGAAGACTACTGTGATCCGTGACGACAGTAAATTCGTACCCCTCTAAATATGGTCGAAATTTCCGTACGGCCCAAACTACCGCGAGACACTCTTTTTCCGTGACTGTGTATCGCGTTTCGGGACCAGTCATCACGCGACTTGCGCACTCTATCATTTTCTCCCCATCATCGTACTTTTGGGTGAGTATCGCGCCTATTCCCTTATCGCTTGCATCCGTATAAACTATAAACGGTCGTTCGTAGTCTGGGTACGTGAGTATCGCGGCATTTATTAACTCGTCTTTTACGGCTCTAAACGCGGCTTCCTCTACCTCTGTCCAATCCCACTCTACGTTTTTACTCGTTAATCGGTTCAACGGACCTGCGACGCGCGAAATATTAATGAGATGACGGTGATACCAATTTATCATACCGTTGAAACGACGTAATTCTGTTACGTTCCGCGGACTTCGATAATCGATAATCGGTCGAATTTTCTCCGGATCTGGTCTCAAACCATCGCGATTTACTAAAAAGCCGAGGTAACGTACCTCGTTTCGACAAAACGCGCTTTTTTCGTAATTCAATATGAGACCGGCTTCTCGGATTATTCCCAAAATCTTCTCGATCCATTCGAGATGTTTCTCAAAAGTACGATTTACGATAATGATATCGTCTAAGTAAGCAAACGCGTGCGGCTCGAGCGCGGGACCGATTAGACGATCCATTAGCCTCTGAAACGTTGCCGGCGCGTTACACAAACCGTACGGCATCCTCCGAAATTGAAACAACCCTTTACCCTCTACTATGAACGCGGTAAAGTGTTTACTACTCTCGGCCATCATTATCTGATGGTACGCGGCACTCATGTCCAGCGTGGTAATGTACACGGCTTCTTGCAGCTTACTTAATATCGTATCCATTCGCGGCAATGGATACGCATCCTTTCGCGTGACTTTATTCAACTCCCGATAATCTACGCAAAATCTCCAACTACCATCGGGTTTCGCGACCATTACCGGTGGACTCGCCCATTCGCTTGACGAAGGCTCAATAATTCCTTTCTCTAACATTCGATCAACTTCCTCATGAAGTTTCGCTACAACAACCGGCGAACGTCGGTACATACGCTGTTTTACGGCTTTATCTAATGGCGCATCGATCACGTGCTCAGTGAGCGTCACTGGCACATCGAAATCTTGCGGCATCGTCGGTTTAATTCTCGCGAGTAGATCGTCTAAACGCTTCCTCTCATCACGAGCGGGTTCTTGGATCCCGAAACACACGCCGACTGTCGCGATCTCTTCGCACTTACTAACAATCGGGTGTTCGACACCACCTCTCCCCACCGACCAAGTATGACGGCTGCCATAGATATTAATTCCGAACGCGTTTATGAAATCCATCCCTAATAAGCAATTGGATTTTAAGTCACGGACAATAATTGCTGGGAACCATTTCTGTATCCCGTCGAGCTCAATCGGGAATAAGGCCTCTCCGAGAACTCGTTCGGGTGTACCGTTCGCCATCGTAACATAGTCATTTCTCGATCTTGGATACTTCCGGTGAGGTATTCCGAGTTCGTCTACGATAACGCCTCCTATTCTACCAAAGACCGATATAGTCGCACCCGTATCGAGCAATGCATCGAGCAACTTTCCCCCAATGATTAATTGCGCGAAAATACGCTCGTGGCCTTTTTCTCGCTGCCACTCCTCCGGAGGAGCGGGAAAAGCCATTGTGAACTTTATTGGATCGAATTGTCTCGTCGTTACGTCTAAATCAAAATGTACCGTTTTTTCGCTTTCGGTATTCCGATCATCGTCGGCGCGATTCGCTGCCGGAGGACGATCGGTCTCGTTTGTTTCACCGATAATTCGCGATTCTATTATCTCCTCGTCCGACTCAACGTCGTCGTCGAGTGTCCATATCCCAATCGATCGGTTGATAATTTTCCCGTTATCTACGACTTCTACTGTATTTTCCCTATCAGCGATACACGGAGAGCTCGATGGACCTGCGCTTACATCTACGCGTACTAATTCTGTCGAGTCCTCTACGCGAACTGCACTCTCTATTACAGGGGAATTTATTTCTACAGGAATCGTATTTTCTCGCGGGTTTGTCTCTAATCGGTACGCTGGCCGCCCCGCGGTTGCCAGGCCCGATTGGCGTTTTTTGCAAACGCACAACCGCAATTGTCGGTATTCACGCCCTTACGGCCACAGCCGAGACATAACGTAGCCTGCGGCTTCTCGCAAACTCGACTGAAATGCCCTAAATCACCGCAATTAAAACAGAATAACGGCGATCGTCGCACGAAATTTTTCTGCTGAGGCGAGGATGAACGAGCGTCGTTCTTCCCATTCGTCGGCGATTGCCTCCCCCCACTAGACTGTTGTTGCCGTTGCACCCCTTGTCTCGGAGGATTCGAAGCCGTTGTCTGCGCGTACGTTTTCGTAACTGCCTTCGGTTCGACCGTTGACGCCTCTAAATTTTCTGCAGATTTTCTCCGATTTCTCTTTCTCTTCGGAGAAGACGGTTCGACCGTATTCCCGTTACTCTTCTTCGGCGGCTTTTCCGTCGACACGGCGCTAACATTCGAGGAACGCGGCCGATACCCACTCGGTTTATACCCCCCTTGAGATTTCGGTTCATCTTTCTTTCCGCCATCCCAAGCGTAGGCCTTCAAGTTGCATTCGTTGCGACTTGGCGGTGGACGTCGAGTCTTCGCTCGAGCCCATCGTTGTTCGATCTTCGTTGCTTTTTCTACGAGATCCGAATACGATTTAATGTCACTCCGTTCGAGTCTATCCCAATATTCTGGACGAAGACCTGCGTATGCGTGATCCAATTGACTCCTGAGGCTCTTGCGTTTATGAAGTCGATTGAAAAGTCCTTGCAAACGGATCAGATAATTTTTCGCGGTTTCGCCAGAACCTTGCGTCCGTTTTCGAATATCGTCCTTGAGTCCTTGTTGATCCATATCGACTCCGAACCATTTCTTGAACTCAAGTTCGAACTCATGCCAGTGTTGCCATTGTTTGCGATTTGTTCGGTACCATAGGAGGGCACCGCCTTTCAACACTTCCGGCAATGTCTGCAAACGATCCGAATATCGGATATGTGCTGCGGCGATCTTCTCGAGTATTATTTCCAAAAATTCGTCTCCCGAAAAATCGTCTTCGCCTGTGAATTTTAAAGACCATTTTCTCGCGATTTCCCCGACATCCCGTTCGGTTCGTCGTCTCGACGACCGGTGCTGCGAGCTTCGATTGCTTCGGTGCGACCGCTCTGACACGGTCCCTCTCGATCCTTCTACCGACTCGGCTTCGCTCTCCGAAGTCTCGCTGAGATCCGACTCACTGCTGCTCGATTCGTCGATTACTTCCGGTTGCCTTACCGGTACCGTTTTGGTTGATTTTCCGGTCTTCTCCGCTTTTTTCATTGCCCCCTTTTGCCGTTGACTCGGTCTGCCTTCCGGTTGCTCGGTTTTCTCGTCGGTCTTCCGAGCCGATGATTCGCCGTGATGCGCAGCACCCTTTGACGTGTCCTCTGGCTTGTCCCCCTGGACTTTTCTCGAGGTATCGCCCAGGTTTTGCGCATCCCGGTTTTTCGCGCTCCTATTCGTCCGACTTTTCGCCTCGCCGGTGTCTTCGGCTGTCTTCCGCGGGGGCGGAGAAGTTCTCCGGTCACGTGAATGTTTCGGTATCGCTCCCTGCGATGCCTGTTCCGGTGTCGATTGTGCCAATCCCTGTTCCGGTGTCGATTGTGCTGAAGCCAGCTGGCGAGTTACGCTCGATGGTTGAGCCACCCAAAGCCTCAGCCTGTTTCTCACTACAGCCGGTACGCCGTCCGAGCTTATCATTAAAGCTGCGAGTGTTTGGCGTACCTCCTCAATCGTCATCTCGTCGATCTCTGTTAATAAAGGCGCAAGAGGTTCGCTGCCTACCGGAACGACGTCGTCCTCATCCCAGCGAATATTCTTGTACCCTTTTTCTCGATACTTGCTGCGACGCAGTCGATCGCGAATTTGCTCGCCATTTCCCTCGACGCTAGCCTCGGCACTTCGCAGCAATTGTCGTACTTCGAGATCGCTCAGCGTCTCGATCCAGATAAACGGGTCTGCTACCCTTTTTCCACGATCGCGTGTATTTACGTTCGATATATCGAGCGTTTTATCGGGTTCCCGTTGTCCAAGTAGCAACGCGCGCACTCGCTGGCGAAGCTCCTCGTGGCCTCCCCTATCGTCCATGCGTGCCGCACGTAATATGTTACTAAGTTCGGTTTCTGTGCGAAAATCTACCCATTGCAACGGATCCAACGTAGAGGCTCGATCCTGATACGTTAATTCGTGTTCGTCGACACTTGGTTCACTCTCGCTGCTTTTCAGCGGATCGATCGATTGCAATGTTTCCTCGTTGGGATTTACCGGATCCATCTCAAAATGAGTGGTTACGCACAACAGTTACTAAGAAATCGCGGAATCAAATATAGACGCGGTATAAATCGCGAAACTCACGGAGTTATTTCGTCGTACGCGAAAATTAATTACGATAATTTTCCGAATTAATTTTTCCGAACCGCGCGATCAATGTTTTCGAATCACGAAACCTATTCGCGAAATTCACGGAATTGTTTATTCACGGGACGCGTTATCGATCGTGATACTCACGGAGAATTTTCACGATACGCGTAACTTCACGGAACGATTCACGGAATTTTTTTCGCGAGACGCGGTCTCAATAACGGAAAATTTATTTAAATTGTTTTTCGGAAATGTTCGAAATTATCGATGCGCAATTTGCAAAGATTATTTTCACAAATTGTCGCGGACTAACAAAAAATATTTTTTTTTTCAACACCAAATATCGCGTTAATAATCGACGAAAAATTCGCGTATTTATTCCCGAATAATCGAATAATTCACTACTAATTTATTCGCAAATATTGTTTTTTATTTATTCGCGAAAGTGAATTCGAATTATCACGCGCACTGTTTAATTGTTCAATATCGCGAACGTTCGATATGCGAGCTGTCACTGTATCGGGTCTATCACTCGGAGTCCTCGGTGCACGCGTACCCGAACTTCGCGCACTACGTTGTCTGTCTCTCTCTCGCGACGCGCGAGACCCCCGATGAGTCGCTCGGTACACGAGTACCCGAAAGTGTTCTCATCGGTTTATTACGTACACTGATTTTACGTGTTTTTACTCCGCGGTTGAGCACGGCTGATAATTTTTCTCGAAAAATATATTTCAGTCAATGCTATTTTAATTCTCGAATTTCCAAGCGAACGTCTTCGAGACTCTCGCGTCCCGTTTGTTTACGTTTCGCGTGTACCCTCGACGCTCGAGCTCGGCTCGCGAATCTATTGTTCCCGCACACGTATTCACACAAAGAAAATTTTCGAGACAGTTTCTCGCTCGACTGTTCTCGAAAGAATTTTTACGAAAGAAATAAATTGTTTGAATTTAATTATTAACCAAATTTTTGTTTGTCCGATTTTAATTACTTCGCCCGCCCCACGTTGGGCGCCAAAAATTGTGACGTGCTTCACGAGGTCTTCGGACTTCACCTCGATCCACTACCCGTCCAAAATATGATGACGCCCTTGTTTTTCAATTCGCAACTCTCACCTTTATCCTCGCCGAATTGTTGCTGGGCGCCAGGATATCTATCTCCCGATATCCAGGGATTCAAACTTTTTTCCTTACACTCTAATTAATACTATCTTACCGGCTAGCAGGATAGGGAGTGCAGTTCGGGCGCGAAGTAATTTAACACTCAAATAAATTTTTCATACGGTACACATGAAATAAAAGCAATAAAACGGTATTTTTATTCAATTATTTCCCGTACTTTTAACACAAAAAAATCAGCCTTTACGATCGGCTACTCAAAACAAAAGTCGTTACCAAAAACAATTTTAATGACTCGCGGGACTCGACGTAAATTCTTTTCTCAAAATGTCGCCGACACGACGAGAATTTTTCCGAAAACTTAACCGCTAATTTGCCGAGTACGGGCGAGAAAGCACTCTGCGATTTCGCGTATCGCTCTCGGCATAAAGTAACCAAAGATGGTGTGCACCACGTGCACCTACCTTGTCAATTATCTCCGAAGCGATGCGATCGTCCTTCTACTTCCTCGAACTTTCCTCAAGACAACGGTCTCTCGATCTCGGCCGTCGACACGGCGTTAATTCTCCTCGGCGGACTATGAGTTTCGATACTTCTCCCTCACGGAGATGTTAATTCACGGAATCCCTTATCGCTCGTGTATTAGCTCACTAATCTCAACTACTTTTCGAAACTTTTATTCGACTATCAATGCCTTTGTTCTCACACTAGAAAAATGTACTGCGGATCGACTAACTAATAGCACGCGTTAAGCGAGAGTGACGCTTCCTCGCCCGTACTTCGTTACGCGGACCGATAGCTGAGGGGAAGGGGGTCGCGACGGTTCCCTTGCCGTACTTCCGCAAATTTTATTGGTTCCTCGCGGCTCCTCTCCTATTGTCTTCTCCTCGCGCGGTAACCGGCGTAGCTACGACTTCTCGCGTTTTGCTGAAAAATATAAGACAGCTCTCCGGCAGACATATGTTCTATATCGTTCTATTTTCTCGGGTACCGCGGGGATCGACTCTGTGCGCGCGCTATCAAAGACTCTCGCGCGTGCCCTACCTATAGCGTGATGCGAGAGCGTCTATAACGCCTCGTCACAACGTATAGCGCCCTCGCCGGGGAATGCGTGATCACGCGTTATACAGCGGAGAAGGGATGGAGTGCTCAAGCACTAAAATCCGTGATCACTTGACGAGCCGAATCAATTTCAATAACATTGTCATACTCGGCGTAGACAATACAGTTTATTGTAGATGAGAGGGGTTTAGCGAAACGTACTTCGATTCTCACGGTACCGTGTTTAACGAGATTCCAGTGGGTGAAACAGTTTGCGGATAGATCGGGCGTCAAGTCAAAGGCAAACAGACAATAACCTTTTGCGTAAGCGCTACGTGAAATGTCTATGCCATCGTTTTGAAAATGTATACCTGTGCCTGAAAAAAGGGTATGGTAGCATTCGATCCACGTTTTGTTTGTATCAAACTCCGGTTGCAGCGGCTTTCCAGGTATCTGTTGACCGTCAACGTACAGCGATAGAAAATTTATCGAATAATTTTGAAAGTTAAAAGGATTTGACGTTTTATCGCCGTTGAAAGCTTTGTTGCTAACAAAACCGAGTATTATGCGCTTCGGTAATTGGCCGAGTATTACATTGTCCAGTGTATCGCCAGCGACGCCACTATGCATGGTAAACGACTTAACCTCCACACGCGTTATAGGATATTTCGCTGTTGTTTTAGCCAGCGTCTTTGCATGGGCTATAAGTACTCCTGGATTGATTTTAGCTCGTCTTATCAGCAGTGTTGTATCGTGAATTAATATCTTGTGTGTAACATCTTTTGATGGCGATTCCATAAGACAAAAAGCGTCTTTCGAGCGTACGAGACGTAGTCGTACTTCCACGCCGTTCAGCAAAAATTTGTCTTGATTGAATACATCGCAGTGAAGATGGCCAATCATATCCAAGGTCCGGCCTCCTTTGACAAAACTGGCTCTCGCGTCTTGACCGGTGTTGCTCGGACTCGCGCCCGGCAACAACTCGAAACCGCCTGCAGTATCGGCGTACCATAAAGCCGTAGTCAGATGCGATGTTTTTGCGGCAGGACCATAGTTTAACAACGTTTCAATGTACGCTCTGTATGCGTAGGCATTATTAGGCGGCGCGACAAGTTTTTGATTAAAAAACACGTCTACTTGATTAAAGAGACTGTGCAAAAAATTGTTTACGGGTGCAACTTTGTACTCTGCGCCGCCGTCGGATATTATTTTAAGGCTTACGGCGATCATAGTATGCGCGAGATCCAGGTATTCCTCCCCGTGGCCAGGTATCACAAATTCGATGGGCCCGTCGTCCGACAGCGAAGAGACAGGCTTGTAGTGAACCCATTGCGATGATTCTATAGACGTCTGCGTTGGTGGTATTGTGAATAAGTCGAGTTCCGACTTCATACATTCACACGAGTGTGAGTGTAGAAAGGACATATTTAAGCACTTCCAAAAATATCAACGCGCCGTCTCTTTTTATTTACTCGAGTCTTCGTCACTTTCCCCGTCTTCGTCCTTCTCTTCTTTCTTCGTGATGCTGCACTAGTGGTACTTCTCTTTTTACCCTTTTTCGTCTTCTTGTTTCGCGTGTTGGTAGATCTCTTTCTCGCGGAGGTGCGACGAGTTGCGCGTCCAATCAACGACTGCATCGATCGCGCGGCGATCGGACTATTATAGCCGGATCCATTCATAAGTAGTGCAATTTTCTCGTCGGCTTTTCGTTTCAAATTCTCGCCGGATTCTCTGGCCCGACGCTTCAGCGACTCCTTGAATGGTATATTGTTCCCGCTTACGTCTTCAACAACATGCAAGCCAGCGCGCAACGCCTCGCGTCCTATAGCTTTAGCACCTCTCGTGAGGAGCGGTAGTACACTTCTGAAGAGTCCGCCGAGAAATCGTCCAATTCCGTGGCCCCTTTGATAAGGTGCACCGACGAAAACATTGCTCATACGTCCACCGCCGCCGATTTGATTTTCGTAATATGACGCGTAGTGGCTCGCCATTTCGTCGTCTAAGAGACGCGTTTAAAGTGAAGCGTCAGCGTTAACGTCCCGTACTCAAATGTGATTGGCCGTCCCAACTTGTCTCTTATATCTATCTCGATCGTGCGAAAGCAATTATTAAGCAACGGTAAGTAATTTGCCGGCGAAAAATATTTCACCTGTGTCGAGCCATACTTGTACTTTGACGTATTCAGATTTATTATTCGTAATAGAGCGGCCTGTGTGTCGCCAACTGTGTAGGGTACGCACAAATCCGAGTAGACAAAGATTTCTTCGGGCAGAGCGCGGGCAATGCAGGCGGGCATCTGACTTTCGCGCTGTATTCCACGCGTAAAGCTCACGTACGAATTCCCGGCGCTTTCCCAATCTTTACCAGGTGTTAACTCGAATCCAAATACGTGGCGAAGCTTGTCGCTCATTTGCAAGAAATTCAGCGATTCGTTAATTTCTTTACCGCACTTTTTACCCTCAATCGCCACGTAACCGCTTGCATTTTTTGCATTCACTAGTCGTATACCGGCCTCGCTTATACCATCCAGACTATTTATACTTTTCATTAAAGCCTCATGATCGTCATATATGCCGTACGGTATATGACTGATTTTTCTGTCTTTTCGGCCACACTGTGTCCACTGAATTTCAGTCTCATCACGCTGGATGTGTATCATCGTGCAGGGTATGTGAACTTCCGTTAGACCCACAACCCAATGACCATTGAGGGTTATTTCACGTGAAAGGTGCGTGGTGAAATTTGTCGTAGTGTTGTTCGGAAAATACTTCATGCTACTGTTGCTCGGTAGCACGAGAAAAAAATTTTCGTCGGTGTACATGTTAGCCGGCAGGGGTGCGTGTGCTATGCGGCAAGATCGTGAGCGTTAGACGCAGGTATCCACGAGTTGAATTTCGACGGGTAACCGACCCAGCTGACAAAGAGCTGTTTTGCCGCTCCGCGCCCTTTTGTACGTATTACACGGTCAATTTTGAATTCTTTATTTTCCGCAACACGTTTCTCGTGTACAGGCGTGATTTCTTCCGTATAAAAAAAACCGTCGATTAACTCTCCCTCGAGATCCTTTAATTCGTAAACTCGGATACCCTGACGGACCGTAACTTTTGTGATTCGGAAAATTTCTTCACTCCAATTTCGCTCGTAACCCTTCTCGAAGGTGCCTTTTGTTCGACTAATCCTAACGTAATCGCCGCACTTGTATTTAACCCCGGTGAAACGCCTTTTTTTGCGTTGTCTCAACGAGGCTCTCGTCATATTCTCGTACGCTACATCGGCATTGTGTAAAGTCACAGCGGCCGGTTGCATCTTAATCGACGAGTGTTTGGCATGGTTGTAGGCGTCGACGAGCTGCTGCAAGATGTCAATGTATCGATGAGTATTTCGGTGCGTAAAGTAACGCCACATTCGCTCTTTTAGCGTACGATTGAAGCGTTCGACAATCGCCGCTTTTATATCAGGGTTACGCGTAACTCTAAACACAATATTGTTCTCCGTAAGAAAGGTTTGCAATTCTTTTCCGACAAATTCCTTGCCTTTATCGGTCTGTAGACAAGCGGGTAAGCGGCCGTTGCTTCGTTGAAAAATCCGTTTAAACGCTTGCGTCACAGAGTGCACTGTTTTGTCTTGTAACGGTTCAACCCATGCATACTTGCTCAATACATCAATGACTGTGAGTAGATAACAGGTATCATCGTTGTAACTCTTTAACGAGCGTAAATCAACGAGATCAGCCTCCCAAACGTCATCTATATTGTCGACACTGTAGCGAAGTCTTGGGAAAAGCCGTTTGACGGGCTTGTGAATTGTGTACGCGTCCTGTTGCGTCAACCAGTCATAAACAGTGGCTAATTCATTCCTTTTATCTGTGAGTCGTCTTGCACCAGCGTAGCCAGCGGGGTGCGAAGGGTCATAATACACTTTTTCGTACGACATCTCTCTCTCTCTCTCTCTCTCGCTGACGGTTATGGTACAGCAGTCATTGGGCCCCATTCATAGTTTGAGCCAGTGCGCAAACCCTCGTGGTAATTGAACGGTCCCGTCTGACCGTTCGCCGATGCTCGTCCGCTCGGTAGTCCCCGTATCCTCGATCATGCTATCCTTCTTCTTTTTCTTCGTCTTTGACTCGTCCTTTTCACTCTGTTTTGGCGAATAGTCGGTATTTAAGCCTCGTCGCTCGTTGAGTATGTCTTCGCGGCTAGTGCTAAGCCTTACACTAGCGGCACTTTTACTAGCCGGCCGTTTTACCCTCGTAGCTATGGTTTCTTCTTCTTCTTCTTCTTCGCTGCTGTAATAGGGGGTTCCGTCGTTATCCACACTAGAATAATTTTGGCTACGCTCAACGCGCAATCTCGGCTCTCCTCCAAGCGTCCACAATGCTGTGTTTCCGATAAATTCGCGTGGAACAGAGATATCTCGTAGACTCTGAATAAAGTCGCGTCGTCCCACGGCTTTAAACTCCTTTCGCGATCGTACCGCGTCGTTAATAAGATCGACAATATTTGAATTTGGCACGAGCTTGCCGTCTATGGTCACACGTCCCTCTTGGTCCCATCTGATGCGTTGTACTGCTCCCGGTGAATTGCGTAGATAAGACACGAGAGCTTTAGCTTTATGGCGAAACTTTTGCGGAACGCTGTCTATGATTATCGTATCATCGAACGGTTCATTTGCCTGTGATGACGTTTGCTGTTCGCGGGCGACGGTAGATGTCGCTCCAGGTAGCGATGGATCTATCGGACCTTTTCGTGCTTCGAGCAAAAATAAATACCTCTGCAGCACCTGTAGATATTGTTTCCACTTTTCCGAGTCATCGCGATACTTTTTTGAGTTTAAAATTTTCGAAAGTTCCTCATCGAGCCGCGATATAGGATCGCCCGGCGTCTGTACACTTGGTGGTCCGACAGGCGGTGTACGAATTCCGGCGCCACCGCCGCCGCCGCCGCCGCCGCCGCCGGCACCGATCATCGGCTCTTTCCATAGCCCAGCCTCTTCAGCCGGTACTAAAATCATTTTCTTTGCGTGTTCCATTAGATCTCGCTCGTTTGTATTAAGAGTCGGTACTTCCGCCACCGTTGCCGGTAAACAGTCTACTGACCAAACTCGTGATAATCGGTGCCAATAAAAGCGGCAAAAATGCTCCACATCCTTTTTGCATGATGAGGCGTTTTTTCGCTCGCCAGTTGAATTTCCGTCGTTTGCGCGAGGCGCCACTGACGCCTCTACTCTTGCCACCACCACCACCACCACCGCCACCGCCGCCGCTCTGTCTTATCGCGGACCATGGCACTAGTTGTCGCAACACCTTTTTATATTTTTTCAGACGATTTTTCACGTTGGTTTTAAGCGCTACTACGCCGTGTAAAACGTTTAGCGCGCATTCGCATATACACTTGACCAATGATTCATCGGCCGCTCGTAACAGCGCTTTTTGCTGTTCTTTACTAGCATGACAGAGGGCGTTCAGAAAAGCGACGTGACGTTTATCGATCGGCGATCGCACAGAACACGACGCTCTCTTCTTCTTCTTCTTCTTTACCGTCATCTTCTCGCTCTCGCCCTCCGAGATGTTTGCGTAACCGGCACTCGAGCGCTACTGATGCCTTTGCTGTTCCACCATTTGACTAAATACGTCAGGCAAAATCATCATTTACGAAAGCCTCGCTTGTTTTTCGGTATATATACATGCATTTGCGGATCGTCGGGAAATATATTGGTGCGGCATCGACACATATCAGGCGTCGATTGCTTTAGATCCAACAGTAGATAGCCATGCGGCTGCGCAGTTGCATCGTGATACGCTTCCGTTAAAAAGCGCGGATCCTCGGGATAAACTTGTCTCGCCAGATGTTGAATTTGTGCCCGATCTCGTGGATTTTTAAAAATAACAATATAATTCGCATTCAGCGAAATATCGCGTTGTCCATGTCCCTGATGAAAAATATTTTGCGTTATGAAAATAACGCTGATATTTTTATGATGACTGCCTTTCGTGAAGAGGTCTACTATCGTATTGTTTGACGATTCTCTCATCAAATCGTCGATAATAACTAATTTCTTACAATCGTTATCTTGCGAATAATCTTCCGGCTGCGGCAGTCCTTCGTGAAATTCAATTTTAACATTAGCGTTCGTTGAATCCTCATGCGACGAATTCTTGAACAGTGCGGCAGTATCGGCATCGAGATTATCACCGTAGTAAAATATAATACGGCCAAACGTTGCATCGCTCATAGACGCTAGATGGCGTAAGAATCTTCGCACGAAAACTGTCTTACCACATCCTGTTGGCCCACAAATTAGTGAAGTCCACGGATGTTTCCATCGTACGTCCATTTTCGCGTGTTTTTCTTTCTTTTACGAGCGTTTCGTCGACGAAACGCCAAAACTCACACCGAAAACACTTATAAATTTACTCGTTTTTACACGACTATAAGCTTAACTCTGCGGCGGCGGCGGCGGCGGTGCGCGGAGGACACACGTCGCGGACAAGCTAACTCGACGTGTGCGCGGCGGTGGTCCAGCTAGTACAGACGCGTTCGCTCGCAACATCAGCTTATGAGCGGGCGAGCGAACGCGCACGCGCGCGTCGATCAGCTCTTATACCGCGGCCACATGTGCTCTATAAGCTCATATTGCGCATGTGGCGCCGCCTAGCTTAAAATGAAGAAAATTCTCAACACTGACTAGGAATATGTTTCAATTTTTTATTTGTTTTATTCATTTTAACGAGGAGTCATGGTGAAACGTTTATTGCATATATATACATATATATAAATATACCGAATATTTACAAAATATTTTTATCAATTACCGCTAGTATTCGTAGCAGTTGACGAAGGTTATCACTAATTAAAATATAAATATTACATAACATTACACGCATGAGCGTTTTTAAGTTTATCCTATGTATATACAATTAAACGCTAATTATCAGTCTTATTCGTACTTTTACACAAATTTTACAATTATTTTACACAAACTCTATTGAACGGACGACGTCGACAAAGACAACAATGACGACGGCAACGGTTACGCGCTTACCGAGGGCTAATCTTTGAAACCAAAAGGTAGCGATAATGTATGTGCCACATGACGTCGTTTATGGCAAACTACTCGGCAGGTTTTCGTCATTTCACTAGTTACGACCTCATGGAGAGCCGTCCGCTGAATTGACGCATAATTCAGCTTAATCGTCTCTACATTTAGCCTCGGTAAATCGGCTTTAATCATGTCCCTTATCGAATCAAAGTTAATTTTTTGGGAATTTTGATAATTTAAGCTCAAACCCTTGACTTTACACTCGGTTTTCGTAACCACTTCGGGATTCTCGCTATTGACTACCTGATACCCATAGAATTTGGGGCCTCCGGAGACAAACGACTTTATGTAGTCGGTTGGTTTCTTTAACTCGCTGGTCATATCGCCGAGAAAATTACCGAGCGGCGGCACCCATTCACCCGATCGACCTGTGCTGACATAAATAACCGAGTCCGTGTCGTAGTACAATACGCGTCGGTCTAGTCGCTCGAGATAGCTATATAGCTTTAAACGCGCCTGAGCTGTTGTGTACGCCGCAATGACGACACTCGTTTGCGAGGAAGGTATTACCGCCTCGTCTATCGACACCCAGTTAGCGTATAAGACGTCGTCGTTTACCGGAAGTAGCCGATGTACCTCTTTGTCGTTATCCTCCAGAAGCAGTAACAGCTGCTCGCGAGTATTAACGATCGTCGTTTGTGATAAATTATCCCGCTGCCCAAACTTACCCCAAAACGAGTTGAGACAAAGCTTGGCAACGGAACGCAAACCCGGATTCTTGTTAATCTTTTCCGCCGTTAATTTAATTCCTTCAGCGCGTTCATAGTCGCTGATATACCTTGCCTGCGAGTCGGCATCTTTACATTCCGCGGGCCAACCGCTCGCTTCCTGCTTGATTTTCAGAAACGTATTTATATAATCGACAAAGAGGCCGCCATCATGCGTTTCCGGATTGTATTGAGTCATTTCATAGGCCCAAATAACCGCTATCTGCTGGACTTTATAGCCGACCTCGATTGCTTTTCGAACCTCGTCTATCACCCATGTACCGGTAAATACACGATCGTTCACATCCTCGTGAGGACACGACGTCTGTGTCTTTTGCTCGGCACATGTGCGACACAACGCAAAGAGTAGTTTATGGTGCATACGCACGGGTAACACCGGATGGAAAAGATTTCGAGGTGGCAAAATCGTGCAACGGATCAAACCATTAATCGACGTTCCCAGAGCATCGTACGAACCGTTGAGCAACGTGTCGCATTCTGTGTCAACGTAAATCGTAGGATGTCCCTTCGGAAAACGACCCGTTTTGGAAATATACGGGTAGAGCGAACAGATGTCGATATATTGGATTTTTTCGCCTTCCGCAACGTCGTATACGGTAACGGTGTTGCCTGTTCTACCGCCGAAAAACGCGTCGCGAGGATTCAAGCTCTCCGTCTTTAGTCGTGGATGATTACGCAGAAACGCATCGATTGCCGGGTTAGCGTTTCGCTCATCTTGAAATTCGCACTCCCACATAATGCGCAACTCGTAACCACGATCTCGAATCTGCGCGTCGATGGCCCGGGTACGCTCGTAACGCTGATCGTACGACTCGTCGTTGGCACGCGACCGAACCGCGCGATTCTCGGGAAAACAGCGGGGGCAACCGTGCCAATAACACCCGTGAAACTGATACACGAAACGGTCCTCGCCGATTTGCGCATAGCCGTCAACGAGCAGCCCCTCAGGTAGCCTAAACTCTCGACCTCTCGTAGCGTGAGTTATTTCGTGACCTACGCAATGCTCTACCCATAAAAGCCATTCGTTGGCTTGCTTCGAGTGTCTGTCGGCGAGTCTGTAGCCACCGCTGGGTATAAGCCCTATTGTCTGCGGCTTTAGATAATTACGCCTAAACACTTTCGAACAAGCCGCCGCGATTGTTACGGCCTCTGTGAATGGGCAAACATTGCCGACCTCGAGAAAAATTCGCCGGAATTCTTTGCATGCGCGTCTCAATATGTCTACGTCCATCGCGCAGTACTTTTCGATCTCGATTTGAAAATCAAACACCTCATTCGCGGCTGCAGCCTCCGCGTACCAGTCGTGGAAGGCCCTATAGCCGTCGGGTGTCATACCCTCGGGCGAGTAGTACTCAACAGCCGGTAACTCTCCGCGATACGTTTGGTTTTCTATTGTGTTGAAAAGATGAGGGAAGTAGCCCTTTCCCATTCTATGTTTGAAGCCGAAGGCCTCCGGAAGAGCACTGAGTCGCATGTGAAAATAGTTCATACTATCAATAAAAATGGTACGGCCTATGCACATCGATATGATGGAATTTCCCGTCAGGATAAGTTTTGGTAGACCGAGATCTTTACAATTCTCGGTAATATGACGTAATATGAACTGTGCGTCGAAAGCCTTCGCGTTGTGAGCGATGCAGACAATTTTACGGAATGATGTTGCGCGGCGTACTGCGAGATCGACTAGTTCTGAGACGGGCGCTCTACGGAAAACATGTTTTCGCACGCCGCACCACATACACGTATTTTCTGCTGTCACGTCATCGACGGTCGCCAAGCATCTATCGCACAGCTGCTGCGCGACGCAAAGAGTTACCACGTGCTCGCGAGTATTGTCACCCGGTGTTTTACAATACAGTGTGTCTTGACGAGTCTCGAAATCATAAAAAATAAAAAGGGTTCGCGGGTGTTTGTCTTCGTCAGCTAGAACCCGCGGTGCCACGGGCTGCATGTAGCAATGCTCATTGTACCCGTGTACACTACGGCACAGCTGACAAAAAGTTTTACCGCAGTTATGAGTCTTTTGCGAAGCATCAAACAGTTTCAAGCATGTTTTACAAAACCGTACAGTCTCACAAATCGATTTCCGTTCCGAGTCCCGAGTGTTTACACGATTTTCACGTCTTTTTAAATGATTGTCAAAACACTCTCTACTGTGAAAAAACCGTTGACAATCCTCGCATGGCCACTCGTCGTCTGCAACAGTGTCATCGTTGCCAACGACAGGCCTGACCGGACAGGGCGGTGACGCGTAGCAACGCGGGCATTTACTCGAGCACACATGCTGTTGCAAGAAACGATGGGATTTGTTGCATGGTATGCAATAATTTCTACCACCGGCCGCGGCTAAAAGATTTACGATGGGCGAATAGTGATCATCGGCTTGAAAGTGCGCAATATTTAAGGTCGTGTGCGCCGGTTTATTTTGAAAACGCGAGTGTCCATTGAAGATGGGCGCCGCACCGCTACCTAGAGAAGCCCAATCGTATACAACTATAGCAATACCCAGGGCCATAAAGTGCCTTTGAAATACACTGATTTCCGTTATAGTGCAGCCCGACGCCGGCACTACGACGTTAGCTACGCTGACGAGTGCCGTAGCCTCATCCCGTTGTAGCTTCGAATTCTTGTGGCGGATCTTGTCATAAAAAAGCTTTGACTCGACGCTACGGTCTTGTTTATTGCGCGTATTGGCGAGAGCTACAACGAGCGATCGAGGGAAACATAAATTATCGAAATTCCCGATTAAAACGATGGATCGATTACTAATGATTTTACTGTCTAAACCACCCGAGCCGTTTACCATATCAACATAAGTGACCGTGAACGTCAGTGTGTCATACGCCGAAAGTATTCTAGCGCTTTGATGAACGCTACAAAGAAGATCCCATAGCTGTTCATAGCTGAAGCGCCACAAGGGTCTCATAGATACACCGGCTGTACCATTAGTCATACCGGCGGCTTCGAACGCAACGCCGATTCGGTCGTTCGGATAGCGGCCCTCTACAAAATGAGCATGGATATCGCGAATCGCGTTTCGGGTCCATGAAATCGGATTGATACCGTGAGGCGGCGGTACTAAAGATACTTCTGTTTGGCGGCTTTGTATTTTAAATTTTATTAAAATGTGATCCCTCGGTACACCGACTATTCTAAAACGATGACCCACGGGCAAGACACGATCGTCGTCATCGACGATGTCTTCCTCGGGGGCAACATCGTTAACGCTACCGTAAATATCAACGCCGTCGTCATTATTGTCTTTAGCGTGAATGTCACTTAAAACTATATCGCTAGTGCTATTCGGCCGCGCAGGACCGCCGCCTATCTGGGGGTGAATAACGCCGTCACTCACCAATTGTGCTACGGCCGCTCTTGTTTCTGCTTCCCACGACGCGCTTAGCAGCGACGAGCGGGATGCAGACGACGCATCTGGTGATGATGACGCTGATGGCAATGACGATGACGATGATGACGCTGATGATGCTGATGATGATGATGAAGATGATGATGACGATGATGTTGATGACGATGCCGATGATGCTGATGATGAAGATGATGATGACCGTGCCGACGCGGATGCTTCCGAGCGGTCTGCGGAAGGAAATAGGACAGGGCGTGATAAATATTTATGGTTCTGGGAAACGTCCGGACGATTCGATAATTCGAATGATGATTAGATCATCATCCTCGTCGTACGAGTCGGATCCTGAACACGCCACCCCACGCGAATCGTGCCACGGTGCTTGTAACAGGTGGTTCGGTATCGCGCGAATGGCGTCGTTGTCAGAGTGATCCGCGTAGTAAAACGAGGGTGATTCTGATTCCGGATAACTAATTGTCAATGGTGATCCCGAATCCGGATAAACAATTGGCAATGATGATGATTCCGAATCAGCATCACCATCGTTCGACACCGGGTCATAATGACGCGAGGACAGAGGACTATTGACGCAGGCGGGATCGGGTCTTTGGGTCACAGGCGGAAACTCTAGGGCAGTATGACCGCCCAGGCACCAAGCACCGTGCACGTCGCATGGTGTAGTGGCGTGTAATAGCCATTGGTGCACACCTGTGGTTTAACAAATAAAGTTAAACCAATTTTTAATATATAAACAATACGCGTATAAACAATACATGTATATATGCATATATATATATATATGTATATGCATCTACGCATGTTAATTAGCGCGTGATACTTTAAAAAAAAACGTCAACTTACCCATTGGTACGGCCGGTTGACGGTCCATTATAGCCTCAACCTCCATATCGAGGCTCCTCTTCGCTGCAGCTTCCTCCTCACAAACGTCCATCGATTCGCCGTGTGGATAGACTGCATCCGCCGACGTAACGATTAACGTTTCCGCAGTTGACAACGTATCGCCTACATTGTCGTTCTCCATGTCAGCGTCGTCACTATCCTCGTTGTCGTTGTCGTTGTCGTCGTCGTCGTCATCGTCATCGTCATCGTCATCGTCGTCGTCGTCGTCGTCCTCGCTGAGGCATACTCCATACGTCTCAGCATCTGTATCGTCGCGCTCATCCGACGATAAGACGATCAACGTCGTGGCCTCGCTATTGCCCTCGCTGACGTTCTCGTCGTCCTCGCGGACGACCTCGTTGTCCGCGCTGACTCCGTTGTCGTCCCCGCTGTCGGCCCCGCTGTCGTCCCCGCTGTCGTCCCCGCTGTCGTCCCCGCTGTCGTCCACGCTGTCGTCCGCGCTGTCGTCCACGCTGTCGTCCGCGCTGTCGTCCCCGCTGTCGTCCTCCTCGTCGCCTTCGCTGTCGTCCTCCGCGGTGACACCAACCGCATCGCTGGTCTCGTCGTCGTCGTTATTGTCGCCGTCCTCGTCGCTTTCGCTGTCCGACGCCAACATATCGAGACCGCATTGAGCGTTCTCGCGGCTGCTGACGAGATCACGGACAACGTGCAGATGACCGCTGTTGCGCTCTTCCACTACGCTCACCGCGATCACGATCGCATCGAGCGAATTGTCAAACGCTCGATAACTATGTAGCCGGCCAATGACCCTCACCGGCAATTGCCTCAAAATACAACGAAACTCTCGTTGAAGCTGGTGAAGGGTCATAGCGTTGAGCCGCTTCGCCCACGTTGACGTACAGCGTCGCGCAATCACGGCACTCCGGAATCGCGCAAACCCAACGGCTTTTTGCACCGCCTTAATAAGAACGCGAGCACGGAACGATTCCATTTTTTTTTTTTTTTTTTAAGTTTGTTGAAAACAATAAAATCTCACAGCACTCCACTGAATATATATATAAATATATATCGAAAACCTTAAAACCGCGAGAAACGTACGTAAAGACACGCTGCGTAACACGTGGGTATAAAGGATTCACGAAACAGCAAATTGCTTGAAGTTTCACGAATGACTTCTCGACAGAGAATTGTCAAAGATTTGTCTTTCCGAAGCTTTTATAGTTTTTCGCCTACACCCCACTACAATTTCCTGCCTATGAAAATGCGAGAAAATAGAAGACGTTACACTGTCTCCGGTAAACATTACTATGATTTCGACGGATATTGTTCTCATTGCCTTAAGCCGACTTATTTTTTCACCTCTTTTCGTTGTCTCAAGACATTGTGCACCGATGGTGAAAATATAGAGCTACCCCGTGGTGCGGGTTATTCCATTGAATGCGTATGCAACCTTGCGCTAAAATACTCGTATCTCGTATCTTATGCATAAAAACGCTACTACCTGTAACTTGCTGTACCGCCAAAATAAGTCTAACATCGGATACATAAAACAATACTGTCTACACTTTGTCGCACCGTCGAAAAGCCTTTGAACAATCGACTCGAGGACGGTTCGGATTGTTTTCACCGACACTATAGGTAATAAAACGAAAAAAATCCTGTCCCTCAAACACCACTCGAAGGGTTGTGCACGAGCCGCCCAGTCGTAAAAATACCGATCTACAGATAACCGTTTGCCACCGACGCCCTTTTGAAATAGATCTGGATCTATGGACCGTTGCAATACACAGCGTCCACGTCTATTGTATCTCACTGTCAAAACAATATCGAGGTAACGGCTGGACACGATCTTCGAAGCTAAATTCCTTTTCACCAAACTAAACAATACGGAAACCCACGACAAATATCGGCTCATCTCAAAGATGCTGCACATCTTTTTTTTTTTTTATTTTACGACTTCGAAATTTTAACGGTTGATCTAGATTGGTTTTATGACCGTGACAGAACGCTACAAAAATCCATAAATTTCAAGTGTAAGGTAACGTATACCAGTGTTGTGACCGTCAACTCTTACAATTTTTATGACTTTTCATGAGCCGCGGATCTCCAACTGTGAGGTCCAGCGATCGATATCTTAGATCTCCGGGATACCCGATTTATAGCCAGACGTTTCATTGCACTCAAAGATCGATATCTTTTCTTTATGTATATCGGCTTTTTTTTCCATATGCAGGTGTTTTCTTTGTGGCATATGCGTCACGATCCTACAACCAGTTCTCCCCTCTCTCCCAGAGTATGTGAAGTTTACAGAGATACTAGCGCCACGGTACCTCAATATCACATATAAGCGGAACGATACAACAAACATCGGCAGTCCGGCCCGTGAAAGCGTTAAAGATATTTGAGTTTAAGCTTTCGAGTTTCTTCTCGTTTATTTATTACGCTCTTATTCGCTGTCCATTGTTTAAAATGAGTCAAGCTATCGGCGGTGAAGATCTTCGGAACTACGATTTACAATCTACAACCATGGATTACGTATTGTCCGAGGACGACAAAAAACGTCTCGAATCGCCACTGATTCTCGGTACGACATATACACTCAACCAGTCCGAGACAAAAAAAGTGAGCATTGGACTACAACTGCGCGCCGATGGAAGTATACAGCCTGTCGTAAAACTTCAGAACAACAGCACGGCCGGTGGTATTGTCTTTGAATCGGAAGCCTGGAACTTGCTGCAAACTCATCTACCTGCCATTTCACAATACTTTGACGGAAGTCAAAAGATCGCCTGGGGATCGGGTTGGCGCACCCCATCTTCCATACGCGCCGGTGACTGTGAAATCGTGTTTACAACAAGTTTCGGTTCAAAATCTGTCGCGTTTGATCACCGCGTTGAAGAAAACCCCGCGGAGAAGGACGACGACGACGAAGGATTAGGAACACCGACAAAGAAACGTAGAAAGTATTCACCGGCCGTTGTGATGCAAAAACCGTCGTTTGACGGGCTTATTAACTTAATGGTATGCACGGACGAACGTTTCCGACGCCTACAACGAAATGTCACACATGTTCAAAAGTGCCTCGACGTACTTTGTGCCGAATTACTGCTGTATATTCCGCCAATGGAGACACCGGAAAGGATAGACAGTTTACGTGTCAAAGATTTGATAAAAAATAATTTCAAGTCATTGAAAGAAGCTGTTAAACACCGATTGGACCCGTCGTTTATCGAGCTCACGTTTGGCATCGTATTCCTTGAACTGACGGTTCTGGGTATCCCTTTCATCGTGAACGAGATGAAAAAACACCTTATGAAAAATAAGAAAAGTGCTGTTGAATAGCCGTGTAATCGTATACATACCCATTTGCTGTTTTGGATATACTATTAACAGACATCAGACCATGCGTATAATCATACTAAACGGTAACTTTACGTCGATCCAGTATTATTAATTATATCGTTTCCCATTGTATTCATTATTATAAGTAGATTTAAAATTATTTCTCGTCAGTCTTCACATTGCGTCACTTGCCCTTACTTATATAATAAACATATATGAATAAGTATTTTATGTTTCGTTAACCGTGTATTGTAAACTTTCGTTAGTTCGGGAGGATGAGACATGGGCGGGGATGGATTATACAGAACGTCTAAGCTACTCAATAATAATAATTCGATATACTTAAAACACCGATTTATTTTTTACCTGCTTCGAATTACCATCATAAGGATCCGTCTAAAATCCATTTTACCGACTGCAGAATATTTTTTAGTATTAACAAGAACCCGGTAACTCTGAGAGGGCGCCTTGGAAAATTTTTTCGACCAATCAGAACATCGGAAAAATCTGTCGACCAATCATTATTGAGCGAATGATTGGAATAATACTAGTACATAAAAGACGATGGAAATTTATAGAGGGCGCCATGGGAAAATCATTCGACCAATAAGAGCTCGGAGAATTTCCAGACAACCAATCACGGCTCGGAGAAAATGAGACGACCAATCACGGTCCAGAGATTTTCACAGCCTCTCTCTCATTGGCTCCCTATAAATAAGGGGGCGTGGCTTGAGGGGCCCAATGGGGGTGGGGAGGGGACCACAGGTGGTGGGGGAAGGAGTGGGGGCCAGACGGTAGGGTGGGGGAGAGGGTGGGGGTAGACGGTGGTGGTGGGGGTTGGCGCCAGTGGCCGCATGGTGGGGGTAAATCCTGTCTCCCTATAGCTGTACAATACTACTCATCTCAGATGCAGAGAGTGACAAAACCTGTCCTCTCGGCTACTTGTGCCATGGGACAAGATTAGTTTTATATATAGGTATTGAGACGGTGTCTCAGTTTCCGAGGACACCGCTCGTTCCACCGATACGATTATTTTCTCGTGAACGGAGTATCCACGAGTAGTTAGCGAAGTGACCGCGAGATTTCGCATTTGAAAAACTTTCTCGATAACGAAGGGACACCGGGATGTATGTAAATAGGCGACTGCGAAGGAAATTATGAGGAGTTCTTTCCTCAACGGGGAACTGATCACACTTTCCTCTAACACCTCCGGGTCCCCGGAGCCTTCGGTGACGTTGGCTCTAGGTGTACTCAATCTCCCGAACCGGGGTGCACACATCTTTGGTGACGAAGTAGTGGGCATTCCTGTCACCAGTCACCGCTTGTAGGAAACCGCGATAGGGCAGGTAACCCGGACAAGAGTGAGCCGGAATCGAGTCGCGGATCGACCAAGTGGCGACACGGTTGGTTCACGATCTCGTGGAAGCCGAACTCTTCGACGAGGGCCCTGCACCACCACGTGGGCACGGCAGAGTAGCTTCGATATTAAAGTCACGTTTCAAAATTATTTCTTTTGCAATTAATAACCTCAAAATTCAACCAATGCGTTCCATCATAAAGTCATGTCGATAAGTGAAGCTCTGTCGGTAATTCAGTATAAAATTCTATAAAATGATAAAATTGGATTCTTTTCCATCGATCGATCGGGAATCTTTGTTTATAAATGTTCTTTCAATGATGTTCGAAAGTTAAGAAGAAAAACTTTCTAATTCACAAATGACCGACGAACGGTCGGTAAAATTTGGTTCTTTCGCTCTTTCAGTCTAGGATGCAAACGTTAATTTCATTTCACGTAAATTTGTCCTCACAATGAAAACCGCGATAATTTAAGTTAAGCGTCGATAATATAGGAATTCAAATATTGTATTGCATTTTTCATGTTATTTTAATAAAAACTATTATTTTCACCAAAATGACAACATCTAACGATTATTCGCTCGCCCTGAACTCCTAACGCGAGCCTTCGAACCGTGTGCATGGCACCGGCCAAAAAGGTGAACGTTACAGTATATATTGTGACGTATTTTTCACCTAACGGAAACTCTAACTCAAATTCTATAAATACAAATACAAAAAAGCCAAAAATCGAAAAGCTCAAACCAAACGGGAGCAAAACGCGAACGAAACTTACGTCACCTTCGGCCGTCCACCCTCGCGGATGCATCGGCGTCCCGGTGGGCGCCAGTTAATTTTTGTTTCGCCGGTATTAACAACCGGACTAAACTGGAGGCCGGTGGAACGACCTCCGCAGGGTAGATTTTTGTTTCGCCGGAATCACCAATCCGGACTAAACTGGAAGTCGGTGGAACTACGACCTCCGCAACGACAAAACGAAACGGAACGAAAACGGTACGAGAACTAACGCCGACGCATTCGCGAAAGCAAACGGTTGCGGAAATGCACGGTTGCTCAGGATGCGGGTTGTGGTAGAAGGGTCGCGATCCGAGGTCAATAGAATAGCCACGAGAAACGGAGATCGAAACCTCAACGTTAAGTTAAGCGGGACCGAAAAATAATAATTTGGCTAAGAAGCCACGGGATCACACGCAAGTGCATCGGAAACGCTCAGCTGATCGAACGATCGAAGCGAGCTAACGAGAACGTAACAAAAGCGGATCGATAAGCGATCGACAAATTTCTATAATTCAAAAACTCACCGAAACTTCACTTTAATCCTGTAATGAGCGGGAACCTGTATCTCACGATACACCGAGAACCGAATCACTATCACCGCTGCACAAGGAGCATTATTTCTAATGCTTCACTCACGCACGGGATCGCGAAGAATTTATTACAAAATTCTTTCGCTACACTCAGCTCACAAAAACTCGAGCGATAGCCGAACGCGAACGAGAAACCGACAGCTAGGCCACACTGTGTGCGCGAGAGAGATAGCCTCACTCGAGCGCGCGAACAATAGGCCGAACGTCAACAACACGGGAGCGCGAGAGAGACCCGAGTTACCTCTAGGGCAGCTCTCGGTAGACTGTCAATTTGCCTACGAAAATTCGTAACGAATTATGATAATTATTTTCGGGAGCTTGAACGGTAACTACTGCCCTCTCAACCATCTCATGACTTTATCGAATCGAGAGCCGATACTATACGCGGTAACTTGAACGAATCTTCGCAATCGCTTCACCCTAGTCAATGCGTGAGATACAAGGCTCTACTCAACTATAACGCAGCGCAAGGTGTTCCACCACTCTTGCCTGGACCAAACGATACCTCCGCCTGTTCTCAACGCATTGCACTATCTCTTGGGGTGCCGGGTTTGCACCGGACTTTGACGTATTCGCAAGACTCTTCGCCGAGTCCTTCCTCTATTTGGGCTCTTTATTATTACTTCTTACACCACCAAATAGAGTCGGAAACGTCGACTAAACTGAACTAAAAGAAATCTGAAATCGTGAATTAAACTAAGCAAACGGAATCTGAAATCGTGAACCAAACTAAGCAAACGGAATCTCAAAACTCGAACTGATCTAAAATAATAACGATAACGAAGCTAATTGGGAATAATTACAAAAAAATAATACAAAATAAACTGCAAAAATCTCGATCGGTAACTCAACGAGAGCGTGACGGTATCTTAAATCGCTGGGAGAGGCAGTAACGCGAAACTTCAGCACTAAAATCGTAATTTCCATGCGAGTAACGGTAGTTTTAGGTTTTTGTGACGTCGATTCCAAAAAATCACGTCACAATATGTAAATACTAGAAGTTAAATAGCTAATTGAATTTTTGTGTGAGTAATGCAAAAGTTATTGTGATCTTTATTTCCTTTTTCTTTTATTAGGTAGGTTAATGTAGGATTATTTTATTTTTACTTTATATATTTGAGAAGAAAAAAAAAAGGAAAACTGAAAAAAAAAAAAATTTTATTAGGAATAAATAAATAAATAAATAAATAAAAATCTTATTTTGAAAGGAAAATTTTCTTAGTACGCGTTTTATTTTTCAGTTAAAAGAAAAAAAAAAAAACAAAGAAAAAGCCTTTATAAAAAAATGGAACGACCCCATCCAGAGGAGTTCCTGCGGGGATATATGCAGAAGCGTAAGATAAGGCCTCATTTTGAGTACCTGTATCAAGAGCAGTGGCTCTGTCAGATAACCTGCGGGCCATATCAATCCTATGGTAATGGTCCAACGAAGGAAGATGCTAAAGCGTTAAACATATTTCGCGTGTGGGAAGCCCTACGGAGAACACTCGTGTTCCCCTGGTTAGAACAACAGGTAAACGCCGGGGTAGGGACAGCACTTAATAAAGCGAATGTTCTGGAAATATTAAAAAATATGGAGCAACGGGTAAGACAAAACCAATCCTCCTAGACCGAGGGTCATTCACTAGTTTTCAGGGATGAACTAGAATGATTATTAGACTCGCAGGGGATAGATCTAACCGAACGTCGAGTAGTATATAAGACGAAAAGTCTTATGTTTTGGGAATTGAATACAATACCCATTATCATGCATGTATCCGGTGGTATTTTGCGAAGTAAACTTCGCTATACCCTTCTCCTTGCCGTTATAGAGTCATGTAAAAATCGTATGGAAAAGGACGGAGTATTATCTATTATAGACCGATAATCCTAAGAAGTTGCATGCTAACTTTAAATAGAAAAAAAAAATCTTAGAAAAAAAACCGTTTTGTTTAAAGCAAAATGGAGGGAAGAAGGCAACCGGGAGAACGTCGTGCTCATCCAATGGCCAGACTGGAAGACTATTTAAGAGCAAGATCGGTACAAGCACATATTAAGTGCTCGCGTATTTAGTACATGGATTTGCAAGGAACAAGGCAAAGTCTATATATTATGCCGCGAAAAAATGTTAGGACTATTGGCAGAGATAAGAACCTTCCCGTGGTTAGAGCAGGACATCCGTTGGGATGATAGAATAGAAGAGGAAGCCACCAGAGGTTTTCTGCGGGAAATCTTGACGCGTATAGAAAAAAGAGTACGAGCCCGCGTAGAAAAAATTAGTATGGGATTGACTCTGGGAGAACGATGGTCGAGAGTCTGGGATTTATTTGGGATTGAATCTGGGAAGCACTATGGGCAGTCATCTGGGTTTTGGGACCCGGCTAGATGGTTTCCCAGACCTTTTCCCATAGCTTCAGTGGACGGGGGGAGTCCTCGTGCAATCAATCCCATACGTTTTTCTAGATTCTCTCCCGGCCGTACCGTACGACCGGGGGGATCCTCGCGCGATCAATCCCATACATAGAATCCCATATTATGTGTAAATGAAAGAAGAAGGAAAAATAGATTTTGTCAAATGGAAGGAAAAAATGAAAAACGAAGAAATATGCTCAAATCTAATTTTTTTCAACGAATATGATTTCGCCGTGCAAAGTTAAGCGCTGTAGTACATAATCGGCGGTTAAATTTCATTTAAGGCCCCAAAAATAATGTGATGTACGGGGAAAAGCTTGGATAAATAAATTAAAAGATCTATGTTAAACTCATCCAATACTTTACAATATTTTTGGGACCTACATCGAATTTCAAACGCCGATTACGTACAGCAGCATTTAACTTTGCTCGGGGAACTCATATCCGTCGAAAAAATTGGTTTTAGGCATATTTTTTCGTTTTTTATTTTTTTCTTCCATTTGACAAAATCTATTTTTTCATCTTCTTTCACTTACACATAACATGGGATTCTATGTATGGGATTGATCGCGCAAGGATTCCCCCGGTCGTACGCGACGGCTGGGAGAGAATCTGGAAAAGCATATGGGATTGATTGCACGAGGATCCCCGTTCGTATGCGACGGCTGGGAGAGAATCTGGAAAAGCGTATGGGATTGATTGCACGAGGATTTCCCCCGTCCACTGAAGCTATGGGAAAAGGTCTGGGAAACCATCCAGCCGGGTCCCAAAACCCAGATGACTGCCCATAGTGCTTCCCAGATTCAATCCCAAACAAACCCCAGCCTCTCGCCCATCGTCCTCCCAGAGTCAATCCCATACTAATTTTTTCTACGCGGGAGGATGTCGTTATTGGTGGAATAGCTCCAGTGTCACTCTCCTTCAGGAAGAGTTGACCTGTTTCCTGCGATCGCAAGGAGCAGGAATACGTGAAAGTATTTACCCAGGTCGAAAGGAAACTTTGATTGTATGGGAAATAACCGTGAAGCCAAAGATTATTCAGACAGCGCCCGGACAGACGTTTAACCGAATTAAATTCGATCTGCTCCTTGACAGTATTGTTACGTCCAGCGTAACGCATAGTTTATTTCCTGTTTTACCTTCAATAGTAGTTGAGCCTAAACCTTCTTTGTGAAAGTAAAAAGGGGAACCTGATCTAAAATTTCTTCATTTAACAATATCTATTTTACCTACTGCTTAATCAGTGTCAAGGTAGCCTAGAGTCTTTCCAAAATCGGTGTCCTACCTTAGCGAGTCGATACCGATGAAACAGGGTAAAACAGATCCGGGGCCTCACAGGCGGAGGTCGAGAAAGGCGGTCTCTGACCCCTCTCCTGAGCGCTCCCCTGGAGAGCCAAAAAGGAATTAAAAGAAACGCGGCCCGCTGACAGTTACCATTGGGACCTACTAGTATCGATATCGACTACCTCCCCGTAGATCAGTAAATCTATTTTACCATGGCTCGAAACCATTCAGGGAGGAATTTACAGACAGTCGATTAAAACCGTCGGGTTTAGATACATAGAATCGGGTCGACAAGTTATCCTCGTTAAGGGAAACGCTTTAAACAGTGTTTTAGTTGAACCGAACTCCACAAGTTAAAACAAAGGAGACGGGGCTCATGACCTTGATTTTAGCAGGAAGAAGGAAATATCTTCTATTAAATCTTAATTAATTAATCCTTAAATAATTAGTAAACCACGGATTCCTCTCATTATAACACATCGGAAAGCAATAGAGGTCAGACTTCTGAAGAAAATAATAAAGTAATGATCAATAGAAAAACGAAACTGAGAATATAGTCAATTTAAAAAGAAATAATAATAGACAATTCACCCCCAGGAATTGCTCTCTTGAACGCCTGTGTTTATCCTTATGGTATTAATTAAGTACGTAGTAGTAATTACACGGAGAATGATACCATTATAAAAACGAAAAGGGATTTTCACCTTCTGAAAATTATACAACGTTGGCATTCGACAGTTCAGGTACAAAACCGCCGAGTAACGAAAAAGAGTTCTCTCGCAACAGGCAGAAAACTTGTCCATAAATTCTCCGACTGTAAAGAAATTACTACACTTACAATATTAATTTAGTTCGTCCTTCGAGAAATTCTTAGCCGTGGACAACTTGGACGCCATTTGTTTAAACAAATGACTGAAGGAGTTAACGGTAAAGCATTTGCCGAGGGAAGTCTTTTCCATGGCACGCCCCTGGACGAAATAACATGGAAAAGATTTATTGCTTTATTAGTAATATAGAATTATACTTTTGCATTATTATCCAGACAGACGAGTACAAACTAATCAAGTACTAAATAATTAGTTCACGATAATAGGTTATGGTTTATATCAATGATATTCATTATTTCATTATTATATTCATTTCTGTTAGGAATAAGCGAGTCCTGGTTATAAGAGTCTTACGAGAAACTACGAATTTTATAATTCACGTAATACGTATAAAATTCCGAAGACATAGGAGAGCGTATTTTCACTGTTCAATACCGGTTTTTATTTGTCTAGACAGTTGACGAAATTCTATAGTCCGATTGGAACTCGTGCGACCTTTTTACATATAAAGTATTTAGCCATAAAAGGCTGCATACCAACAAAAATCTTTCTGGTAATGACTTCCCGGAAAACGGAAACGAGAAAAGGAGGGGATTGATGCCTACGTGATCTCGTCTGCGCCCTTTTACTTTTCGATACCCCACCCCGTCATCCACGGCGCGGGGCCCGATAAACGCATTGCGCCTAAAAGAAGGACTTAAGATCATGGACCAATCAGGGATGAGATCGGTAGCATCACCTCATCTTCTCGTTACTGTACCAGAATTTTATACCGAATAGATATACAAAAAGACACTCGCATAGCAACATCCCCTCTACTTGTCACCAAGAAAAATGGTATAAAAACCCCCGAAATTGTACGCTCAGGAGCACATCTTACCTAGTTATTATCGGGGGATATTCGTTCAGTTTTGTTGAGCACACTTTACCCAGTTATTAGAGGAGATTATTCCTTCAGTTTTGTTCAACATATTCTTTCATTTATTTGTTCAAGATACCACAGTAGTACCGCTCAAATCAGTTATCCATTGTTTCGAAATTCAGTTTTAACCCGATTGTCTTTCAGACTTTCGAGTTGTCAGTATTAAATCCAGGACTCAGAAAAACGGAATTAATTCTTCAGTCTATGATTTGACATTGTATTTCGCGAGTTTTAGGAATTCCAACCATATAGACATTTGGTCTCCATTGTTTTTTTTTGTTCAATATTATCATCTGTATTACTCATATTTTTTTTGTGACATTAAAAAGTATTAACTCTACCTGCATTTCCGTGAAACACATCAATTTTTTTCTTTAAATTCATTTTTGAATTAAACCAACGTGAAGAAAGTTCTATATCCACGAACACCAGGAAAGCACCGTTTATTACCGTAAGTACCTGTTTATTTATTTATCAACAGTGCATTATTTCATTTTGTTCTTGCAACCCAGTGATTTGAAGTGACCACCAAAATCTCGTTTAACCGTGTCGCGTGCTCCGACACCTGGTCAGAAAACGGCAGGTAGCTGCCGTCTCACCGAAGATTTCCTCTCTATCTCTCTCTTTGCCTGAGAGACGCCAAACCCTCTACTAATTAGTTTACACCCTACGACACGCATTTAACAAGCACTCTTAAGGGCTCCATCCCAAGCAATTTTCCGCAAGGTTAGGCTTTAAAAAGGAGCAATCGTTGTCCTCCTTATCGACACCAGGTGTGGTAAAGGTTGGTTTAACACCCACTTGACCAGCGCGTGCGATTATAACGGAGACAACTGTTATATTTCAAACTAGTAAAGAAACAACGCTAGTTTGGACGTAACAGAATTTTTGGGGGCTCGTCCGGGATCATTAGAGTGTTTGTTTAAACATTTAAATAAAAAAAAAAAAAAAGGGGAGTAGAAGATAATCTCAAGAAAAAAAAAGGGGGTAACACAAAAAAAATAACACAACTGTACACGCTCCTCTCATTTCCTCCTACCTTCCTAAGCCATCATTTGTTTAAACGCTTCCATAGGCGAACAAGTTGATGAAGAACACAATTAGTTATAAGCCATCATTTGTTTAAACGCTTCCATAGGCGAACAAGTTGATGAAGAACACAATTAGTTATAAGCCATCATTTGTTTAAACGCTTCCATAGGCGAACAAGTTGATGAAGAACACAATTAGTTATAAGCCATCATTTGTTTAAACGCTTACATAGGCGAACAAGTTGATGAAGTAACACAAACACACACAAACAAACACAAACAAAACACAAACAATACACAAACATTTTCTCCAAACAAACGCTAACACCCCTATAAAAAGTAACGATACCCGAATTTCCTACCCTGTGTACAAAAAAAAATATAAATAAAGGGGCAATAGACAGGTTATATGCCGAAGCAAGGAGGCTGGCGACGAAAAATACGAGCATTAGTAAGAAACAAAAGCAATCAAAAACCAGTAGCTGAATCAAATCCTATCGCCCCATCACTAGAAGACAGATCGACCAGGGAATTGGTGGAAATAGACTTTCTTTATTTAACTTCCGACGAGGCGATATTTTGTGAAATTTGGAAAAAGCCTCTCTCGGCGAAATCTTTCAAGTTATTCGAGAACAAACCGCGAGTTAGTAAGTTCGAAGAAGCCCAAATAATAATCACGCCAATAAAACCAACAGAATCTTTTGTTATCCCCGAAAGCTGGTTTCAATAAAATTGTAAACTAATTATTTTATTTGCCGGAGAAAAAAAAACACAAGCGGTAAGGCATAAAAAAGGATAGAGGAGGAAAATAACCAGTTTCTATATGCTAACCAAATCCGTTTTAAAGCTTTTGAGAAAATTAATTAAGAGTTATTGCTACTTGTTCATAACCAACCGACACCGAAAGAACAAAATTATTACACAGTACAAAATATCTTTCATCAAACCACGCTCTCACAAGCATAGGGTAAGAACGGTCTTAAGGAAATAAAATACGCCGAGCAGTAAAATTGAATAAGGATAATAAATATAATAATAATAATAACGAAATAATTCCTTTCCACTTCCTTTTGGGAATCTAAATGAGTTCTACTAACCCCGAGAGAAAAAGCGAACCATCGTCCCGTTCCACCCGATCAACTCGTTCAAACACCACTATTCCTGACCACATTGTACACCAATACGTAAACGAACGAAGAAGTAGCAGAAGTAACAAGTCATTACTCGCGGAAGAGGGAACAGTTCCTAAAAAAATACCAACAATAGACGAATCCCTCAAAGAAGAAGAGGAGGAAAACCTTGAAGAAGAGACACAAGCAGCGAAAGAAGACACTCAGACACAGGTAATAGAGAAGGTAATCGAACAAGAAGAGACAGACGAAGTATCGGCGAATCAAAGGTACCTAGAAGAACAATACGAAATATTAAGCGTTAGAGCCCAGAGTTTGTCCATAGCTGAGGACAGGTTGAAAGCGGAGGAACTCAAATCAACCGAGCGAAACACTGTTGAAACGCTCGCAGATCCTTCACGAAGACCCGATACGCCGGTACCCCATCTCCTCGATACGACCACCGAGTCCGATAACGAGAGTACACATACGATCATTGATAATTTTTCTGAAAAGGACATTGGAGAAAACTCAACATACATATCGTTCGCAGACCAGACAATTTATAAGAGCCTCGCTGAGTTTGATACGAGTGAGGAAGAATTTTATACACCGGAAGGCGATTATCCTGTGCCTAAAACTTTTCTCCCGCAACTTGACGCAGTTAGGCGTAATCTATATCCAATCATAGGAGAAGGCGCAAACCGAACACCGGGAACCAAGCCAAAATCAAATTCAGAAATCTCTACAGCCTCAAAACAACCAATTGATCTCGATAAAACGCTTACGGGTAAAATTGAGACACCCGAAACAAAAAATACAAGAAGTCCTCCCATAAATACTCCACGAGACACCGCCGAACAGATAGAACGAAAGAACATCATGGCTAATTCCGGGCTAAAAGTGTCTCTCAAAGACGCATTGGGCGTCATCCCCACGTATGACGGTGTTAATACTTCACTGAATCTGTTTATCCAATGTTGCGAAGAGGCATTAGAGATGTTGGACGCCTCTAGCGAGGAGCAATTAGTCAAGGCAGTCAGAATAAAAATCGTCGGCGAACCCCGACGATCAATAGCTCAACAGACATTTAGGAACATGAAGGAGTTGCATAAATTTTTAAAATGTATCTATGCGCCCGCGAGAAATATATATCAATTACAGGGAGAACTCGGCTCTATATATCAACGACCCGAAGAAACCGTAGTGGCCTATGCAAATAGAATCCGTGATTTGGGTTTCCAAATACTGGAAGCTTACGAATCGGAAAATAACGAACCCGCAGATAAGGCTTTCAGAGATAACACTGCCTCCAGCCTCCCTCCATGTTTCATACAAGGATTAAAACCGGAAATCGAAGCACGAATGACAGCGGAAGGAACGATCGACGACATAGTAAAAAGAGCAGTAAAGATCGAAAAACAATTAATAGCTCGAGCTGCTTTGCGCGAAGGTAACAGGAGTTCAGAAAACACCAAGGATGCGAGAGTCGAGGGTAAACGTCCTATCCGGGCAATTAGCAGCGAGACACCCGAGTGTCAGCTTTGCAGCAAACCTGGACACATAGCTGTGAACTGCCCCGACAAACCTGTAAACAACGCGGCGGGATCTACGGACTCAGGTAGCCCAGAAAAGGTAGTACCCACCTGTCAGTACTGCGACAAGAAAGGACACGTGGCCAGCAAATGCTTCCAGTTATTCTCTCCTAAGAAAAATAATGACCCCACGCCCAACACCCCCGTAATTACCGTGTGCCAACATTGCAACAAAAGAGGTCATACTGCTGATCGATGCTATAAATTATTCCCTCCATCAAATCAAGAGAAGCCATCTGTTATCTGTCAACTATGTAAAAATCAAGGACATACGGTGCAAGATTGTCACCTGTTGCCAGGCCATGCTAAAAAAATAACGAGCAATCAGAACACTCGCAACAATCCCGTGCCGCAAGGTTTGCAGTTCACGCAGGCAGCCAATATCGTCTGTCAAATATGTAAAAAGAATGGACACGGGGCATATTTATGCCCTTACCGCCACAATCAAGCTCAATGCGCCTCGTCCCAGCAACAAACTTTCGCAGACACCACTAAAGGCGATCCAAAAACAACCGGCGCTTGCCATTATTGCAAACAAACCGGCCATTTTATTCGAGAGTGCCCGGCGAAAAAAGCCAATGAATCGCGGTATAATACGTCTCCGGGAAACTCCAACGGTCTCCCGACGACGGGTGCTGCGGGGACCACCCAGAGCGTGCACCCAATACACGTAATCTCAGTAGTATCCAATCCACACGAACAGTAAAAATTCACACAGTAATATTGCACAGGGAAAGCAGCGTCCCGACGATCGAGTTAACAAGTGAAAATTTAACAACATCTATAATATTAATGGTTGACACTGGAGCTGGACCAAATATCATCAAAAGGGAATTCGTAAACTCAACAACGGTGATCGACGACAACGAGATCTTACAATTAAACGGAATTACCACCAATTCAATATATACCCTTGGACGAGTGACGCTCGAAGTTTTCGGACGATTTGCTACATTTCATGTAGTAGAGAATAATTTCCCCATCTACGAAGGCGGAATACTGGGATCGGAATATTTGGACGGAAATAGAGTTGTAATCGACTACGAAAGACGGCACTTAAAAATGCAAGATCTAAAAATTCCATTCTCTACCCCCGAAACAATAATAATTCCGGGACAAACGCGAAAACTTTGTTTTGTTCGAATAAAAAATTTGGAAATTCGTGAGGGATATCTGCCCACCCTGGAAGCTGGAAAGGGAGTTGAGATAGAAACCGGATTGGTTACCAACGAAAATGGAAAAGCGTACATTTATGTGACAAATAATAATCCCTACACGATCAATTTACAAGTACCAGTACTAGAGCTACTCACGGAAAAGGCAACTGGCATAGAAAAGGAAATAACGAGTAATGAAAATAAGGGGAATAATTCCGCAGATACTGCGCTCTCGGTGAAATCGGAGCCCGAGGGACCTTTGGAATCCAAGGAGAACAGGAGGGATGCAGGAAGGATGAACGAGGATATTAAAGAAACCAAGGAAATTGAGATGACAACTGAACCGCAAAGTATAACTATTGTGACCCGACAATCGCTGATAAATAATAAAGACGAGTGTATATCTAAAGAAAAATCAAGTAAATCTACAAAAACATCGCTATACGAATCCACAGGGGAATCAAGTGAGGCCCAGGAATTTCGTGATGATTTCGTTTTAACATCAGTACAAAGTGAGGAAGTTAAAGTTGATAAGGAATATGAAAAAAATAATTCTGTTGCTGCTAAAGACTGTGACGTGAGCCCAGGTAGCTCTAGGGGTCTAAGTATGACCGAGAGAGTTTACAGTGGTCAAGTCGAAGAGTCTGAAGTCAATGAAATTTATAATCGCCCAAGTGAGGCGGAGGAACAAGGAAAAGAAAAAGAATGTACTACGAGATACCACGAAATTACGAAGCCGAATACGAAAACTCATGAGGATGAAACTGATCCCGAGGAAATGGGAAATTTACTTACAAAATACGAAGAAGATAGTATGGCCATGCGACATGTAGAATCCTTGACGAATAAGAAAACTTGTAACCAGAGAAGAATAGTAAATAATGACACTCTTTCAAAAAATAATAAAAGTTATACCGTCGTAAACCTCGAACTTGCGGAGAAGTTACGATCCAGCTGCCTACAACCCTTTTTAAAAGAAAGTTTCTGTTTTACACTCACAGTCCTCGACACGAAAGATCGCTTTGAGAAGATAAAATCTCTCCTCCGATTGGATGAATTAAATATGGAAGAAAAAACCAGCATCGAATCCTTATTACAAAGCAGCGCTCACCTCTATCACTTGCCGGGAGAAGCATTAACACACACGACAATATTACAACATCGAATTCCCACGACGGATGATCTGCCCATTAATACGAGGGGATATCGCTGGCCGGAATGTACAAAGGACGAAATAGAAAAACAAGTCGACGATATGCTAAGAAACGGAGTAATAGTACCATCGACCTCTCCTTACAATTGCCCTGTGTGGGTAGTACCAAAAAAGAACGACTCTAAAGGAAATAAAAAATGGAGGGTGGTATTTGACTATCGGGCCCTCAATGAAAAAACTATTGCCGATGCTTATCCCATCCCTAACATAACCGAGATACTGGACCAATTAGGCGGCGCAAAGTATTTTTCTGTGTTCGACTTAGCATCAGGATTTCATCAAATAGAAGTCAGTCCTTTGGACCGGCATAAGACCGCATTTACGACGCCACGAGGCCATTTCGAGTTCGTTCGAATGCCGTTCGGACTTCGGAACGCCCCGCCCACTTTCCAAAGAACCATGGATCTCGCTCTAAGCGGACTACTTGGAAAAGGAATATTTGTATATCTGGATGATATCGTTATTTATTCGCGAGGATTAGAAGAACATGAGACCATCTACAAAGAACTGATGAAAAGGCTCGAAGTGGCAACACTAAAACTACAACCTGATAAATGCGAGTTTTTAAAGAAAGAAGTCGCTTATTTAGGACACATCATCGGCAATGACGGAGTTAAGCCCGATCCTAAAAAACTCGAGGCAGTACGCGAATTTCCTCGGCCCAAGAACGTTAAAAATATTCGCCAATTCTTGGGACTAACGGGTTATTATCGACGTTTTATTGATGGCTATGCAAAAATATCAAAGCCACTCACTCTGCTTCTTCGGAAGGAAATACCCTTTGAATGGCATAACGAGGAACAGGAGGCTTTCGAAATTTTAAAAGAAAAATTGTGCACCGCTCCTGTGTTACGGTACCCAGATTTTTCGAAACCTTTTATTTTAACGACCGACGCCTCAGGAATAGCTATCGGCGGTATCCTTTCTCAAGGGGAAATTAACCGTGACCATCCATGCGCTTATGCCTCCCGCGCGCTCAACAAAACCGAAGAGCGATACGATACCTATGAGAAAGAAGCTCTCGCAATAGTATATTGCATCCTTCATTATCGCCCCTATTTATACGGACGCAAATTCACGGTAGTAACCGACCATAAACCACTGCTATGGTTCCGCCGAGCCACGGACGGAAACTCGAAGATTTTGAGATGGCGGCTGAAACTCGCCGAATATGAATATGACGTAGTATATAAAGCAGGAAAGACCAACGTAAATGCTGATGCTCTCTCTCGAAATCCCGTCTGTGAACCCATTAGTCCCGACGGCATCTTCATAATTCGCACCAACCCCACGACTAAAACGCGCCATAAACCGGCACGCGGATTAACCGACGAGGAAATTGCCGAGTATTTAGCTTTAGATAGCGATGAAGACGTCGATGAAACCATAGATCCAGATGAGGAATTATTAAAAGCCGACGAGGATCCGTGGGAGCCTCCAGACCCTGACAACATATGCGAAGCCTCGACGAGCGGCACCCTTGGACCAGCCGGCGGGACACAAGAAGGAGACGTGCCTGAAGAAAGCGGGGACGACTTTGGCAACGTGGATTACGAGAAAGTCCACTCAGCCGGACCATCAAAAAGTCATAAAAAATCAACCCGAGGGAGGAATCCCACGCCGGAACGAAAAGATCAGGAAACCTTCGGAGAAAGCTGCAGCCGAAGAATTAACGAGACTACCGATACTAGGATAAGCTACGGTAACATGCACGAAGACGGTGCACCTCTTCAGGCGACCAGAGATCTCGAGGATATTGACAACGAGCTAACGAAGGAAGACACCGAACTTTCGGACGAGGGTAGTGATATTGAAGACAATCCTATAAGAAAAAAAGATGGTCGGCAACCGCTGGTTTACAGCGATTCGGAGAATTCCGACGACGAGAGCACCCCACGCTGCACACCCGGCAACGAGTGCGAGAGACTCAAAGTTAATTTACCTGACGTCCGAGCACAGCGGGAAAAGTCTAAGACTATCCAGCAATCTCGAGATCTTTTCTACAGTCGTAAAGATAGCATGATGTTTTTCGTGGATACAAGGGGGCTGCCGATGGATAAGGGGGCGCAATCATTGGTAGACCGAGAAGAAATGCCCAATTTAAGAAAATTGAAATTACGAGAAGCGAAAGCTTTGTCTAAGCGAAATAATAAATATTTTATTGCTTTGCCTATTCGAGACGAAATACGAGACGGACCAACATTAATTCTTGAAAACATCGTCGAAAGTTTAAAAAGCTGCCGAAACCTCGCAGAGGAATTAAACTTGAAATCAATCAGCGTTGCAAAATCTTATGCGATTTGCAATATACAATGGAACGATATCGTAATTCAAATCCACCAATTATTTCAAGAAACAGACATAAAAATAATAGTCTGTCTGGGAATTATCAGGGAACCGAAGGAAGAAGAGCGAGAGGCAATAATAACGGAAAAACACTGTTCGGCCGTTGGCGGACACAGAGGTGTGAGCAAAACATATAATCGAATTCGACACGATTACTATTGGAAAAATCTCAAACAGGACGTTCAGAACTATATAAAAAGATGTTTGAATTGTCAATTAAAAAAATTGGTGAGAGTCAAGACAAAACAACCGATGGTCATCACCGATACACCCCCTACGGCTTTCGAAAAAATTGCTATGGATATCGTGGGACCATTGCCGAAAACTCACAAGCAAAACGAATATATACTTACTATACAAGATCAACTAACAAAATTTTCAATCGCGGTAGCTCTACCGAACGCCAAAGCTGTAACCATAGCTGAGTCATTCGTTAAGAGATTTATCTGCAACTTCGGTTCTCCCCGAGCCGTATTGACCGACCAAGGCACGAATTTTCTGAGCAACTTTATGAAACAAATTTCAAAGTTATTTAAAATCAAGAAGATTAAAACTACAGCTTTTCACCCACAGTCGAACGGTTCATTAGAAAGATCACATCACGCTCTCGGCGAATATCTCAAACAATATACAACCCAAGAAAATAATTGGGATGATTGGGTGGAATTAGCTATCTTTAATTACAATACGAACGTTCACGAGAGCACAAGGCACACCCCTTACGAAATGGTATTCGGTCGAATCGCAAGAACCCCCTCGAATTTTCCTCTTGACGACCTCGACAAGCTAGCAACGTACGACGACTATTTGACAAGATTAGTTACACAGATACACGAGATCCAAAAAATAGGAAGAATAAATCTCATAGCTTCTAAAGAGAGAGCCAAGATATATAGAGATCGCCACATCAATCCAGTTACGTTCAAGGTTGGCGAACCCGTCTTTCTGCTTAAAGGGCCAAAGCCAGGGAAATTAGGAGATCAATATACAGGACCTTTCGAGATATTGGACATTTTGGAAAAGGGTAATCTGCGGATTCAACTCAAAGGCAAAACGTGCGTCGTTCACCCAGAGCGAGTGAAGAAGTCGCACATACCTGTACGAAAATGATGGGAACAGGCGACACTGGAGAGTCTGCAGGTGTTTCGAACAACACGACTCAAACACCGAAAAGCCGGAAGCAGCCGCAATACCACCGATATCGGCGTGAGACAGAGAGAGTGAAAAGTTTTGTCGGATGGCCGCGACCGTACCTGAAACCCGAGGCACTCGCTGCCGCTGGATTTTATTACGAGGGCCTAGGTGACGATGTTATCTGCTTTGAATGCGGTATAATAATGCATGATTGGAAAATCGGCGAGGATCCTTTAACTGAGCATAAATTGGAATCGATAGGATGCCGTTTCGCGCACGGACTTCCATGCGGTAATATACCGATGGACGAAAAGAAAAGAGAGAGGCTTCCCCCATGGATGCAAAAGAGAACGGCAACTTATCAAGAAGACCCTCCGATCGAACACTATGTGCGTTTAACAGCATCAGGAGCAATAATCCTTCCGACTCCGCCGGACCACCCAAAAACGCCAGAACTACCACCGGCTCCACCAAGCCCTATCGGACCCCCCAATTCCCCGGTATCACCAATGGATCATGGAGGAAGGGACGAAATTATCTCCGAGAATCAACACGAAAATATAGAGAAGGGAAATAATAATCTCTGTCTCTCTTGCCCTGAGCCGGGAGAAGGGAGTTCACGGTCTGCCAACAAGGAGGCAGCGAGCGAGAAAAGGATAGCGGTGGTCGGAAGCAGAGTAGATATACCACCAAAAGGTAAAAGAAAGACAAGGAGCAATTCTGGAGCGTCTGGTTCAGTTCAAAGCAGTGACGATCCCTTGCCACCAACACATCAACCGTGTAAAATGAGAGCTCCAGAACCCCCGCGGTCAACGCAAACTCCTGCACCTGCAATAAGCGCAATAGTACCCCCCAGAGCATACGGCGAAACAAGATCCATACCAGATCCGCCGAGGTTCATCCCAGGATTTTTGCCAAGGCCTTCGTACAGTCAGGTAATTAACATCGGACCGGCACCGCATGCAGAATATTCTACATATGAACAACGGCTCAAGACATATGAGGACTGGCCGATTGCATTGGAACAAACTCCCGAAAGAATGGCCGATGCGGGATTCTACTACCTGCAAAAGGGTGATCGAGTAAAATGTTTCTCATGCGGAGGCGAGTTGCACAGATGGGTTCCCGGTGACGACCCTTGGAAAGAACACGCTTGCTGGCATAAGGACTGTCTATACCTGCGGGAGAGAAAGGGACACGAGTATATCAAGGAAGTTAGAAGACAAGGAGACTCCGGTCCCACCATCGCCGAGGTTATGGATCACTATAGAACGTTTTGCCAAAAGAGAATTAAACCGAGCACCTCAGGAAAACCGCCGTTGCGCGAATTCGAAAAGAATGTTCTCGTAGATTATATACCTAGTGGATTCATTGCACCAGGCATCAGACTGGACGACATTGTTTTCGACAACCTCTGCCGTTATTGCGGAGAAAATCGAGTATCAGGAATTTATATTCCCTGTGCGCATGCAGTAGCTTGCTACGATTGCGGTATGGCCTCGAATCAATGCGACCTCTGCCATGAGGACATAGTCAGCGTACGGCGCATGGTAATCTTGCCTGAACGCGTTTACAGCGAGTATGACAAACAAATAAGCCCAGCAATGGTGCAAGAAGCTCACGATCTGGCTAAAAGTACTATACGCACTCTCCAAGCCCTCTGCAGAAAATAAAAAGAAAAAAAAACACCCCTTACGAATAAAAGGAAAAAAAATATATGTACATATATATACATAATGAGATAATTAACGACACGACCAGTAGAGTATTACCAACCACGTAGAGTAGGGTAAATAATTTTAAGAAAATAAAAGGCAATAGCCGGGTAAAAGGCTTTAATAGGAGAAGAGAAAGGGAGACAAAAAAAATGGTATTCAACTTTTGGAAAACGGGATACCCACCAAAAGAAAGGAAAGAAAGAGACAACCGTACCTGAATAGAATAGACCCACGTGGGGCAGAACGTTGAGAAGAAGGAGAGCTAACGAGAAAGAGAGAAACGAGAACCGACAGGCTAGAACCTCTTCGATACAATCTTCCGTAAATCCAGCCGATTCAGGAAACGTAAGAGGCCCCTGAAGGAAAAAAAAGGCGTAACAACTGACCGACAAGATGCCCCGCGGAGGAAAAACGCATGAAAAAAAAAAAAAAAATGTGTGTAATATAATATAAAAGAAAGTGGCAGAAGAAATAAGAAGGCGTTAAATAAACAAATAAATAATAATAAAAATAACAATATCTTCTTTTTAAACATATTAAAAAAAAAAAAAAAAAAAAAAAATATAAGGCAATTAAGAGTTAGTCAAAAAAAAAAAAAGGGGGAAAATGATTCATTAAACCCTGCCAGAGCATTCACTGGGAAAAACAATATGCTATGTAAATATAGGAAAAAAAGAGTGACAAAAAAATATATATATACATTTAGTAATAATAATAATAATAATAATAATATTAATAAAGAAAAATATAAAATCGAAAAAAAAAACAAAACAACAAGAGGAATAAAAAAAAAATAAACCAACACAAAACACGAAAAATCAGTTTAAATCGCCCCGATGGAGCATTTATTAAAAAGAAGAATTCCACCCCCAACACAAAGGACATACAATTACAAATAATAAGAAAAAAAAAAACACAACATACAAATCTAGAAAATGTACAAATACAGAACGATGATAATAATAATAATAATAATAATATTAACAAAAATGATAATAATAATAAAAATAATAATAATAACAAGGGAAGGAAAAATATATAAAAAAAAAAAAACTAATAAAACAAACACGAAACGAGAAGTTGAGTTAAGTCGCTCCGTTGGAGCATTTATTGAAAAAAAAAGGGGAGATATTCCCCCCCGTAAACATAGAAAAACATACAGAAGAAACATATATAAACAAAAAAAAAATAAATAATACATATATATATAATAATAATAAAAAGAAAAAAAGTTAAAAACAACAGACAACAACGCGGAAGGAAAATATATATATATACATACACACAACGAAATCCACAAAGACGAGAACAACAACGACAAACCAACGAAGATAAAAACGAAAACGCAAACCAACGAAGATGTAACGAAACTCAAACCCACGAAGACAGAACAACAACGATGAACCAACGAAGACGAAACGAAAACGCAAACCCACGAAGGCGAAACGACAACGAAACCAACGAACAAAGACGAATTTAAAAACAAAAACAAAACGGAAAAAGGAGAAGGGAATAATCGGACTAAGCCGAATCAGAAAGAAAATGTTTCATTTAAAATATCCCCTTTGGGACGTATATTTTGAAAAAAAATGCAACCTCCCGCCCACAAATACAAAAAAAAATACGACACAAAATACAAAATACAAAAAAAATCTCCTTAAGCCTAGTGGCACACGCCACATAAGATTAGAGGAAAAAAAAAATATTCTTAAAACTAAAATCCAAAAAAAAAAAGATCTTACAAAAAAAACTTAAACTAAAAAAAAAAAGAGAAAAAAAAACTTAAAAGTAAAATATAAAGAAAAGTAAAATATAAAGGTATAAAAAAAAAAACGCTTAATATTACTAAAGGGGGGGGGGACGACGAGTCGGCGAAGAAACTCTACCCCTGCAACAAAAGAAAAGGAAAAAACAAAATTAAAAACATTGGAAAAAAAAAACAAATATAAGTTCAAAAAGGAAAAAATGACAAAAACTCACCAATCTACGTCGTAAATGGCCCCTTGATGGCGGGGAGCGGTCCCGCCTCCGCAACAGGCCCCGGCCCAGGTTGGGGAAGAGCCGCGAGAGCTCCTCTAACAGCGATGGCCGCCGCGGCCTCGGGACTATGAGGCCTCCTGGAACTCCCCGATCAGCTGGAGGAGGGCTCGCCGGACTTGGTGGAGGAGCGACTTGGAGAAGCCGCTCGAAGACGATTGAGACCTCAGGGGTCTCCGGCTCCCAGGCGATGGGTGGTAGGGGCTCCGGCACCCACACCTTGCGGCTACGCATCTCCGCGTAATAATGCGCGTACCGCGCCCCCTCATCCTCGTCTATGGACACCTCTCTCGCCACCAAAATAGGAGACTCGAAGTCCCAATCTTCAAAATCGACCTGATAAGGGTCGATTCCGAAGAGGATCCGGAGGGCGAACCTATCCTCCGTCTCAAAACGCCAACTGGAAAAGAAAAAAAGAAGAAAAACTTATTAATAAAATATATAAATTACAAAAAATATATAATAAAATTAAGAAAAGAAAATACACTTACGGGTTGCGTGCCCGACGTTCAGCCCGGGTCCGAGCCACCAGCTCCTCGAAAGCCTTTCCTCTCAGGCAGCGAGTCCCCGCTGCCGGATAGATGGTCCGGAGGACTTCATCGACTTCGAAAAAGTCGAGCTCCTCGTTCGAGTAAAATTCTCCGTAAAACGGCATGATTTCAAAGATTTTTCAATTTGGTATGGTTACACCAAAAGAAAAGAAGATACTGATGTGGAAACTGTGGAAACCTGGCCTTTTTATATCTAAATCGAGGGAGGTTACCCCGTGGAAATTTTAGAGAAGCGGGGATGAACAGCCAATGGTCAACGAGGAAAAAAACCGGACGCCTCGAAAAAAAGGGCCCAATTAAAAGGAATAGGGGAGCGAGACATCTGCTAAGCAAACGAAAAAGGACGACCAATCCAACCCTTGAGAAAAAAATCTCTTCTCAAACATCAATGAAAATAGTTATGAACATACCTTTGCTAAATTATATACATTTCCATCTAAAGAAAACAACGAATAAGAAATAGTGAAAAAAAAAAAAAAAAAAAAAAAAAAAAAAAAAAAAACTAGAACAAGAAATATAAAAAAAAAACGAAATAAAAAAAAAACACGAGATAAATGATATGACATTTTATTACAAAAAAAAAATATACAATGGAAATAAATTCTCCCGGAAAGTGACAATTAGCAATTAGCTAAGCACACAACGCGCAACGCTGAAAAAAAAAGAGAGAACAAGAAATAAATAAAATCCTAATAAAAAAAAAGGGAGAGAGAAAGGAAAATAACCCATCGGTTCAAAAAAGAGAAAGAGAAAGGAAAACGTACCAACAAAGATGCCGATAGAGACGCCGTTGCACGACCTGACGCCCTGCAACGAACCCCTCGAGCCGCCCTGGAGGCGCCGTTATTTCCATCGAGAAAAGTCGGCGAAGATCGAAGATATCTTCGTATGACAAATCCCAGCTGAAAAAAAAGGGGGGCCGAAAAAAAAAAATAGAGAAAGGAATTCAGCAGAAAAAAAAAAACTTACACGTAAAGCCACTTACCTTGCTTCGTTCAACATCCTCCGAAGGAAACGGATACGACGAACTCCTTGTCGCACTTTTATCGAAATAGTACCCGGTACATGAGGATTGCTATCAAGCAACCTCTGCAATGAAGGAGTCATAGGCTCGTTCACACGCGGCATAATCGAATCGCGTCCGTAATAGAGCGGCGGAAAATGACGAAGTCCCTTTCAATGTAGAAAGGGTTAAACGAATAAAAGAAATCTCGGAATGCACTGGGTTTTTAAACACCTCGATACACTCCGAGAGATCTTGTTCCCCCATCCTATCTGAATATTAATCGCTTACGACTCAAAGACCAACGGAGTTGCTCCGCACCTCACCAATCGGTGCCACGCACCCGTTTTATTTCCCTTTTCTTGTCGATCCTAGGAGCATTGCCGCGCCCAAAATCTACATATAAAATCACTGACATTACAGATGGAAAAGGCGTTACTCGCCCGAGGAATAGCGTTCTTACTCCTGCTATATTCCCTACCCCCGGTGGAGGGAATAATCGGATACGATTGCACCGGCGCCACTTTGAATATTACAACAGTATCACTCCTCGAGATCGGCGAATGCGACATTCCTACACAGGAAGTGAATGAAACCGCGGTCCACATCCAACTATTACAATTAAATCAATATTCTTCTATACAAGTACGACAATGTAAAGTCGAAATATATCGCGTAATTCGCCGATGCGGCATGTGGTCGCATGGGATGGACGTGCCCAACGGAGAATATGCGTATATCGATACCCTTTCGCGAGACGCTTGTTCCGAAATTCACAAGACAGGCAAAATAAAAGTTGGACAAACAGAAATATATGGAGCAATGCTTAACGGCACAATAATGCGTCCCATCTCGATAGCCGGAACTGTAAATCAAGATGCATCGTGTGAAGGGGTATATTACTCTGACCCCTACGGAAATTGGGAAAAAGTATACGTAAAAGGCACGGTTAAGATCTCTCTCCGTGATTACTCTGCGGACGTCGATGTAGATACCAACAGAATTCATTTAAGATCAGGTATGCGGTGTGAGCTTAGTGAGGGTCATTGCGTCGATATTGACGGAGGCGATACCTTTTGGGAGCCTTACCCTGAGGACAGCTGTCATTCCAAACGGTACGGTGTGCTTTACGAAGGCCCCGCCAAACGGACCACCGACACCGACACCACATACAAACAAACAATGTATTCATTAACAGAAGGAGATGTGATTTTTGCACTAACAGCCAAGGGACAGACAAATCTGTGTGGATACACATTAATTCGGACAGAACATCCTAAACTACTAATTGTAGAAATCCGCAAAGGAGATCCATTCATAAAAAAGGAACCATTGTCTGTAAACAATCTCGATCTCTTCGCATACGTAAATTCAAAATTCGTATACGTAGAAAAATACATACGAACACAAATGAAACAAATGTATGTGGATATATTAACACAGAGATGTAATCTCGAGAGACGGGTTTTGGAAAACACCATAGGACTAGCAAAACAATCACCGGACGAATTCGCTTATAACATCATGAAAGGACCAGGATATATGGCCGCATTATCCGGGGAAGTAGCCCATATCGTGAAATGCATACCAATAGAGGTAAAAATCAGAGAGACACGGGAGTGTTACACTCAGCTACCTGTCGAGGTAGGAAACCACTCCTACCATCTCACACCTCGCACACATATACTCAAGAAGACCGGAACTCAGGTCACCTGTAATACCCTTGTGCCGTCTATGTATCGTGTTGGAGGAGAGTGGTATTCGCTCGAACCGCGACCCATCCATGCAACACCACCAACCGTACTTAAACCTCTTTCCGAACACACCTGGACATACCGTAATCCACAAGCACTTGCTACCAGTGGCATATATACGCAAAAGGACCTGGATGAATTACGAGAACATATTATGTTTGCCGCTGAACGCCCCGCTATTTTAAACTCCGTCGCAAGAGGAATAGCAGGACAACCCACCATTACTCAAGGAGGAACTATTGCCAATTTAATTGACGAACAGGCAATAAATAAAATAATCGAAAGCTCTTGGGAAAAATCATGGGGATACTTCTCGACCTTCGGTACGTTTAGCGCAGGTCTAATTGGCATCGTAATGTTGTGCAGAGGAGTAAAGTTAATTATCGATACGATAATCCATGGATACGCTTTACACACGGTATACGGATGGTCATTATATCTTATCGGAGCCATATGGGATTCGGTAACGAGTCTATTACTGCATCTGGGAAGGAAACCCCCTAAAGACAACGAGGAAGATGGAAATGTCGACGAAGAACCCACCAATAAATCTCCGTTGCAACCTAAGCCGCCGAGCTACTACGCTGAAAACGAAGGAAACAGGACTACTTTCAACTTAGAACCGTTCCATTTCGGTTTTGATCCAAGAATTCGTGACCTCCAACAAACCCTGCAGCCCGAGGCATTGAATCACCATTATCATGTACCTGTAATTACACATCAAGGGACCACATTACCTTCCTATTTTAGTCCCGAAACTTCAACCCTTCCGCGCAAAAATGAGGCGGGAAGTAGTAAATCAGCGAGGGAGGACGATCATTATAAAACTCCTCGACCTTTCCACGAACCACTCAAAATGAGTCTATTGGAACACGGAATGGAAACAAAGGAATTAACATCACTTCCGCCAGCATCGATACCGCCTTTCGCGACAATGCCCAGAGTTAAACCGCGAGAACGCATTCCACTAGAACTAATTCCTCAAGAGTCCACGCGACAGGAAAGGAAGAAACAAGGGTCAGCTACACAGGACCAGGTAGAATCCTCCCCGTTATTAAAAGCCACCGTTAACAAGGAGGTAGCGGCAGGCGACGAACCAGAGACAAAAATATATCCTACCCTCGAGAAAATAAAGAGAGTCCCTGTTCATACACCATGCCCCGAGAGAAGGCAGATGTTCCTCTCTCTCGAAAGACGTTCAAACAAGTAAAAGAAAGGGAAAGAGATGAAGAGGCGAGAATAAGGAAAATCTACAATACCATCCCTCGCGCAAATCATAATACAGAGATGACTCCTGGTAACACAATAATGAGCCTCCCTCCGAAAGAAAATATAAAAAAAAAAATAATATATTTAATACATATATACACGCACCACAATGATAATCCTGAATTTCCCTACATACCGTTACGAACTCAACAGCTTCAAACCGGTATTTTTGCTTAAAGGAGGCTCAAAATCCAGAGGACGCGAACGACATAAAATCGAAAAAAATCAACGGAATCCCTCAATCTGAGAAGAAATAAAAGGAAACAAACTGAAGAAAAGGAGCAGGAAAATACAAGCGACTCCAAGGAAAATGACGACGAACCAACAAACCATCGGTCCGGACTATCGTTTAGAAGAAACGCGGCTACTCAGTTTTACACTCTGGCCGAAACCAAAAGTATCAATTGAAGAATTGGCAGCCGCAGGATTTTATTACACCGGGCAGGCAGACGAAACTACATGTTTTGAATGTAAACTGACGATAAGCGAATGGGAAGCTGACGACAAGCCCCTGTTAGAACATCGGAGATGGCAAGATAAATGCCGATTCGTGCGAAGGATTCCCTGCGGTAATGTACCCCTTGGAGTGCCTCCTTCCGTTATACCTGCTGCACGCGCACCGAAAGGACCCTATGATACCAAAAGCCCTGGATCGCAAAAGGCCGATCGGATTACCCATTCTCCTGAGGATGGACCCACCTATCCGGAATACGCTGCTTATGTCAAACGCTTGAAAAGTTTTGCGAATTGGCCAACATCATCACCGCAATCAAAGGAAAGCCTTGCAGCAGCTGGTTTCTTTGCCACGGGAAAGTCTGACGAAACAATATGTTATTATTGTGGGGGAGGATTGACTGATTGGCAGGCTACCGACACAGCAATGGGCCAACACGTCAAATGGTTCTCGAAATGCAGATTCTTGCGTGCCCAACGGAGATCCGGAATCCAACCGGCTAATAATCATGATTTCGAACTATCAAAGTTATTGGAAGAATCAATCGAACTAAAGAAAGCGGATGATACGGTTAAGTGGGCCGCGTGTCTAGCAAACCTCCGAAAATATACGACGGACATAAATAAATTTATCAGAGAAGCAGGAGGCAAGGGACAGAACCAAGCAGGTAGACAGGTACCGACATTAAACGAGGCAGCCAACGAGGAAAAGAAACAGGAGGCTACGATCCTTGAAGAGGTCAAAGACAATAACATTGACCCGTCAGCAAAGGCTTCGGGCTCACAAATACCATCCGAACGTAAACATCTGTCCATCCAGCAAAATACGGGAGAACCGAAACTTATCAGCATTGGCACTTTGAACAAAGTAGTCAATAATAATCTATGCCATCGTTGCTTTAAGAAAAGCATTGGAATAATGATTTTGCCCTGTCATCACGCCACTGTTTGCACCGACTGTGTGAAACAAATAAAAAAATGTTTCACGTGCAAACTTAACATTGATTACGGAGTGGAGTTCTCCATTGATCACGACTATAGCAAAGGAAATGGCTTGACACTTATCGCACCCCGTACTATCCCTGAATTATAATCTAGGAAAAATACAGGGAGAACAAAAAGAGGAAAAACGAATTCCACCTCGCATAACTTTACAATCTTTAAATAAAAATAGAATTTAGAAAAAAAAAATAATAATAATGATAATAATATTAATAAGGAGAAAAAGGAAAAAAAAAGAGAGAGCGGAGATATAAAATATGTAGGAAATAGATCAGCCAATTAAGATACCGTAGGAAAACCAGAAAACGAAAAAAAAAAAAGAAAAAAAATAAATAAATATATATACACAACAAAAAAAAAGGAAGGAGAGAAAAAAAAAGGGAAAACCCATAAATGACGAGACTAGGAAACTAACATATCAAGTAAGGAACAAAAGACAGAACGGAAGAAGTACGTATATAACAACTTCGTTTCGTAATAAACTCTCTAATGCACTATAATGCCAGCCATATGCTGAGAACTTTACCGCATTCTCGGGACTATTTTCATGAGCTATGTGCATGGAAACCCCGAATAAGGCTTAAACTAATAAAATAATGCTTCTGCCCTATAAGTAAGAAAAAAAAGAGGAAAAGTAGACTAATCTTAAACAAATAATAAAAAAAAAAAATAAAAAAAAAAATGAAAAAAAAAATAAGAAAATAATAATAATAATCATAATAAAAAAAAAATATATATATAATATGTTCAAATATACTTAAGAATTAATGCATCAATTGTCTGTATGTGTTAGTATCACCAACATGTCTCGATGCACGTGTAGAAATGGAAGGCAATTCGATAGTGTGGGAGTAAGTGCGAGGCCCGCCAATCCCGATGAAATACTTCCCATCGAAATAGGACGGAAGAAACCGGTATGCTTAGTACCCGGAGCAACGAGACTCTATTGCTATTGGAAGTTGGCATTGCGAATCGACATTGCAAGAAAGGACATCGTGCTGTACGTCCCACCGGAGTGGAGGGCCTTAACTCCCGACCGATTGGAAAATTGGGTCAATCAGTTACGCGATCGACCATTCGAGGACATCGTGTTAGGAAGGGTTCAATATTTTTGGACCATTGATGTACTTCTACCGGCACGGCAAGACTACCGGACGGTCCCTATCCACGGGAGAAACGGATGGCCAAATTTCTTCGAAACTACACCCATATGGAATAAACCAAGGCTGACCTACGAAACCGACCGTTTATCCATCACGCTGAATCGCAACCCAATCCCGCCCTGCCTGGGTATGGAAAATGTGGTGTGTTATTGGCGCATGCGATTGCCACGGACTGTACAACCACGACGATACGTTTGGGTACCTCCTGAGTGGAGACGACTCACCGATAAAACTCGATCGTTGTGGGCGCGTAGATTAGGCGCTGATCCCGAACAACCAATTGAACTCGGAGGAACTCATTATTATTGGGATCGTGATACAATTATTCCTTATGGACAGAATCCGCATTCCATAGAATACGTAGGATACGGGAGATATAAACATCTTGACAATCAGGATGAAATCGACACACCGCCTTGTCGGCCAGTCATCAGGTTCCCCTCACCACCCCCTCGTGCAGTACAAGTCGATAGAAAGAGCAACCGATTGAAGGATAAGATCGCCCAACGGGATCCTCCAGTCCCAAAAGAGAGAACAGGACCCTTCCCGAAACTAGTGCGAGAATACGTGGAACCCTTCGACCAACGAAGTGAGAACGCATACACGACCCCGTACCCTCGACTCGAGACCGCCGTTTAAAGGGAAAGGCGAGATAGAGAGAGAATGAAAAGAAAAGGGAGAAAACTATTCGAAAAAAAAAACTTTTACTACCTCGTAAATTTTAAGGGATAAGGAAAAGGAAGAAAGAAAAAGAAAAAATATATATATATAACACAAAAAAAGGGGCACGAGGAAAATAACCACATACTTCTATACATCTATAATAAGGACAACTAATCGTCAACAACGAATTACGCGAATACTCCCATCTATAATCCGCAGGAGATGGTCCAATACCAGTTAATCATGACCGTCGACAACTCCTACACAAACCACAGCAGATCATACTACTGGTGTCTCATCCCGGGAGTCTACGTACCCCCCGAATGGAAGGACGTGCCCGTTAGCATCCTGGAAGAATGGATCGCACTAATACCTGAGGAATCGGAATCAGCAATCATCGGAGGCACAACCTACATCTTACAATATGACTTATTACTACCATTAGGTCAAAGTTCGCAATACATCATGACCGAGGAGGACGCAAAGATTCAACAAGCAAACGAACAACGGTTATACGTCCGAGAAATGATACCAACGGTGGACGCATTACTAAGGGAAGTTCAAGGCCGCAGACGGTTACGACTTGAACCGCTCAATTTATAACACCACTCAACTACAAGAACCATCATTAAAGATAAGAATTAGAATAATAAAAATATAAAATTAATAGGAAATAAGAGGAACAAATGCATAAACATACATACACGTACACTCACACATACACATATACCTACGTACACGCACACATACACATATACCTACGTACACATACACGCACACATACACATGCACATACAAACATCCACGCATTCATATATAACAACAAACGTAGTAACTTTTATAACTTCATAATATGAGAAAAGGAAAGGGAATACATTACTCTATGAATTATATTCGGGTAAATCCTTAAGGAAGGAAATAATGGTAGTATTAAAATATATATATCAAGAAATATATCTTTAAGAATAAACATAGAGCCAAGAGAAAACAAGTCGCAATCAAAGAAAAAATATTCTCAGTTTCACCCCGCGCCGCGGAGGCGATTATTAGGCTTCCCCTAATAATCGGCTTAAGGGGGGGAGGTGTTACGTCCAGCGTAACGCATAGTTTATTTCCTGTTTTACCTTCAATAGTAGTTGAGCCTAAACCTTCTTTGTGAAAGTAAAAAGGGGAACCTGATCTAAAATTTCTTCATTTAACAATATCTATTTTACCTACTGCTTAATCAGTGTCAAGGTAGCCTAGAGTCTTTCCAAAATCGGTGTCCTACCTTAGCGAGTCGATACCGATGAAACAGGGTAAAACAGATCCGGGGCCTCACAGGCGGAGGTCGAGAAAGGCGGTCTCTGACCCCTCTCCTGAGCGCTCCCCTGGAGAGCCAAAAAGGAATTAAAAGAAACGCGGCCCGCTGACAGTTACCATTGGGACCTACTAGTATCGATATCGACTACCTCCCCGTAGATCAGTAAATCTATTTTACCATGGCTCGAAACCATTCAGGGAGGAATTTACAGACAGTCGATTAAAACCGTCGGGTTTAGATACATAGAATCGGGTCGACAAGTTATCCTCGTTAAGGGAAACGCTTTAAACAGTGTTTTAGTTGAACCGAACTCCACAAGTTAAAACAAAGGAGACGGGGCTCATGACCTTGATTTTAGCAGGAAGAAGGAAATATCTTCTATTAAATCTTAATTAATTAATCCTTAAATAATTAGTAAACCACGGATTCCTCTCATTATAACACATCGGAAAGCAATAGAGGTCAGACTTCTGAAGAAAATAATAAAGTAATGATCAATAGAAAAACGAAACTGAGAATATAGTCAATTTAAAAAGAAATAATAATAGACAATTCACCCCCAGGAATTGCTCTCTTGAACGCCTGTGTTTATCCTTATGGTATTAATTAAGTACGTAGTAGTAATTACACGGAGAATGATACCATTATAAAAACGAAAAGGGATTTTCACCTTCTGAAAATTATACAACGTTGGCATTCGACAGTTCAGGTACAAAACCGCCGAGTAACGAAAAAGAGTTCTCTCGCAACAGGCAGAAAACTTGTCCATAAATTCTCCGACTGTAAAGAAATTACTACACTTACAATATTAATTTAGTTCGTCCTTCGAGAAATTCTTAGCCGTGGACAACTTGGACGCCATTTGTTTAAACAAATGACTGAAGGAGTTAACGGTAAAGCATTTGCCGAGGGAAGTCTTTTCCATGGCACGCCCCTGGACGAAATAACATGGAAAAGATTTATTGCTTTATTAGTAATATAGAATTATACTTTTGCATTATTATCCAGACAGACGAGTACAAACTAATCAAGTACTAAATAATTAGTTCACGATAATAGGTTATGGTTTATATCAATGATATTCATTATTTCATTATTATATTCATTTCTGTTAGGAATAAGCGAGTCCTGGTTATAAGAGTCTTACGAGAAACTACGAATTTTATAATTCACGTAATACGTATAAAATTCCGAAGACATAGGAGAGCGTATTTTCACTGTTCAATACCGGTTTTTATTTGTCTAGACAGTTGACGAAATTCTATAGTCCGATTGGAACTCGTGCGACCTTTTTACATATAAAGTATTTAGCCATAAAAGGCTGCATACCAACAAAAATCTTTCTGGTAATGACTTCCCGGAAAACGGAAACGAGAAAAGGAGGGGATTGATGCCTACGTGATCTCGTCTGCGCCCTTTTACTTTTCGATACCCCACCCCGTCATCCACGGCGCGGGGCCCGATAAACGCATTGCGCCTAAAAGAAGGACTTAAGATCATGGACCAATCAGGGATGAGATCGGTAGCATCACCTCATCTTCTCGTTACTGTACCAGAATTTTATACCGAATAGATATACAAAAAGACACTCGCATAGCAACATCCCCTCTACTTGTCACCAAGAAAAATGGTATAAAAACCCCCGAAATTGTACGCTCAGGAGCACATCTTACCTAGTTATTATCGGGGGATATTCGTTCAGTTTTGTTGAGCACACTTTACCCAGTTATTAGAGGAGATTATTCCTTCAGTTTTGTTCAACATATTCTTTCATTTATTTGTTCAAGATACCACAGTAGTACCGCTCAAATCAGTTATCCATTGTTTCGAAATTCAGTTTTAACCCGATTGTCTTTCAGACTTTCGAGTTGTCAGTATTAAATCCAGGACTCAGAAAAACGGAATTAATTCTTCAGTCTATGATTTGACATTGTATTTCGCGAGTTTTAGGAATTCCAACCATATAGACATTTGGTCTCCATTGTTTTTTTTTGTTCAATATTATCATCTGTATTACTCATATTTTTTTTGTGACATTAAAAAGTATTAACTCTACCTGCATTTCCGTGAAACACATCAATTTTTTTCTTTAAATTCATTTTTGAATTAAACCAACGTGAAGAAAGTTCTATATCCACGAACACCAGGAAAGCACCGTTTATTACCGTAAGTACCTGTTTATTTATTTATCAACAGTGCATTATTTCATTTTGTTCTTGCAACCCAGTGATTTGAAGTGACCACCAAAATCTCGTTTAACCGTGTCGCGTGCTCCGACACCTGGTCAGAAAACGGCAGGTAGCTGCCGTCTCACCGAAGATTTCCTCTCTATCTCTCTCTTTGCCTGAGAGACGCCAAACCCTCTACTAATTAGTTTACACCCTACGACACGCATTTAACAAGCACTCTTAAGGGCTCCATCCCAAGCAATTTTCCGCAAGGTTAGGCTTTAAAAAGGAGCAATCGTTGTCCTCCTTATCGACACCAGGTGTGGTAAACGTTGGTTTAACACCCACTTGACCAGCGCGTGCGATTATAACGGAGACAACTGTTATATTTCAAACTAGTAAAGAAACAACGCTAGTTTGGACGTAACAGTATCGAGAGCTTGAGGACAAGGCTAGATTTGATTGAGATGAGTGGATGCGTAGTCATTTAAGAATCCTCTTTCTAAAACACCCCTTATATTTTGTACACTCAGAAAAAGGTTTGGTACGGCCAAAAAAATTTAGTTTCACCCAACTAAATCCTGCAGTTACAGGTGGCGAACAAAATGTAGAGTTCAATGGACTATAATATTTTGTTGAATTTCAATAAGAGATTTAGTTCATTGAAATTAACTTTCTTTCCATTCAAAAAAGTACTGATTTACTCGAAGTCTCTTTTCAGTACAATCAAATTACTATTTGCTTCGATTTATAAAATGTTTGGTTTAATAAACTGATACATTAGATGCGTACAAGAAATATCTACTCTAATAAAAATTACCGATAGTTGAATGAATCATATATGGCGTCAATTGGATCCCGGCCAGGTTAGTCCCGACAAATATTATCGTTGGTAGAACTTGATGGCGAGTCCGCGCGAACAATTTTCATTCTATATATTTGCAGGACAACATTGATATATAGTTAATTCAATTTTTTTTTGGTACTTTTGATTGAAAAATTGATTAAGTCAATCATTATTATAATGCTTCCAAATGAAATTGAGTTAAATACAAACGTAAAATTGTTCATTTCAAACCAGATGTGCATTCAATTTGACAACCGTTATTGTTGGAAGAAAAATACATTTCTTGAGCGCTATTGTCAATTCATAAGATATTAGGTTCATTTAAATAAACGTTGAGTACATTTGACCAACTATTTCATGTGAAGAACCACACATTGCTGACAATGAAATACCGGATACTTTATAATAACCCAATGAATGGCGGATTATGATATTCCTTGCATGCAAATGAACTGAATATATAATCCATGTAATCTGATGCCACGTTGATATCGATGCCCAATTCATATTACATATCGTGGGTAAAGCAAAAGAAATGACGCTATGGATAAAGTGCGAACGGTGTATCTTTATTTATCAGACATCTGAATACCGAAGTACAAGTCTGTATTACACGTAAATTATTGACGCATACAATGGATTGAAAAAAACAACTTATAAACGATCATAAGACTTTGGTATAAAATACGTTTAACGCTTTAATGTATGTCGATCGACGACTACTAACAAATGCTGTTGCGCATTATTGTGATGTGAGCATATATTCATCTGCACGGCACATAACAAAGACCGTCGGATTTCGTGTGCTCTTGGAGAGGCATCGGAGAAAACAAATCATTTTGTTTCACGCAACGCCAGTTACTACTTGGGCTCACACAAAATGCGTGAAAGTGCTTAGAAAAGCTAATAGTGTTTAACTCCTTCAACAAAAAATAAACTGTAGCATCGCCACTTATCAAAATATATACTATTTTTCCATAAACGAAGCTATTTCCATTTTGCTCTATTACAACAATCATTTTTTTTTTCATAGAATGTTCCATTTATCTCGACCCACTTCGGTTTGAAGAGTACGTTTCCTAAGTTCTCAGGCAATAAATCTTTATAAAAGTCGTAATCGGAGTTTTCTGTTAAAGTTATGTGCGTTCCAGGGCCAAGTTTCATCCTGCGTTCGAACCCTTTCTTCGCTGCTAATCTTTGGCTAAACGTCAATTGATGTCTTTGGGCTAAAGTATAACAAATATTTTTGCGAGAACGAGTATTATTCGCCTGATTTTTCAGTTCTTTATGCTTTCCCTCGAATCGCATGCACGAAATATTGCAAACAGGACCGATCTGCTCCAAAATTCTCGGATAGTGCACTAAGTAGTGATGTTTTGGTTTTAAATGATCATCGAACAGTTTGAGGAAAGTTGAATGATGCGTCGAAATTAATCGCTCTAACTTTTTTATTTCGCTCGATTCGATCGACGGATTCAGTAAGACGCAAATAATTGATCGTAGAAGAATGTAGAAATTCCACGTTGTGTTATTAGTGGGAATTAGATCGCCGATCATCAAACCAAACCATTGCACTAGATGGAGCATTTCCGAAGCCGACAGAATAAGACAACCAGTTGTTAAAAATGTGTTTTTTATTTCGGGTAGTCTTCTACCTCCGGATGAGTTGCCATATTGAAAATACTTGACTCGATTGTTTATCACGCTTAGTGTCAAAAGTTTATCTACGTTAATTAATCGGTACAGTATTTTAGCCATGTCGTATCGACATACTCCTTCAAGCACGTCATGCATGAAATCGGCATATAGATTCACCGTGAAATGAAAGTTCGGAATTTCGTGAAAAACGCATTTTTCTTTGATACCACAATCTGCCGCCGATAGATCAATTTCGTAGTTTGTCTTTGTTCTTATCGCTCTTTTATTTTCTCTCGTTTGACAACGCGAAACCGTTTTATTGACACGACAGAATCTACATGAATACGTCGCATTGAAACTTTCGTTAATCCCAAGTACAGAGTGTAGCCCTACGTTGTCTCCCAATAATGTTGTTAGAACGAAATATACTTTCTTAGTCTCGTTATCGACAGTAATACTTATACCGTCCGTTTGAAGATAGATTAGTTCTTGCACCAGGCGACGAAAGGTCCTGTGATTTTGAAAAATTGATCTATCCGCGGAATTGTGTAATTGAGCTAAAAGAATGTTTTCCGTCATAGAGGCATACTCCGGGGGAATTGCAGCGATTCTGAAGTAAACTGCACCGATTTTATTAACGCCAGCGTGCGTCCCAAGCGGGTTATTCACTTCAAAGTCGTCGAAATATATCATTAACGGCAAAACCAATTTATCTTCGAACTCTGATTCAATGTCCTTCCAAAAATTGGTTCCTACAATATTGCTAATATTATCCGATCGTTTTTGTTCTGCAATGTACCCGACTATGTTTCCGAAGACACCAGGTAACTCTAAATATTTTTGCAAAACGGTTCTCATTGGTATAATTTGTCCCTTTAAGTCTTTTATAATCATGTGCGATGCACCGTTTGCAGCTGCTGCATCTGGAGCTGTACCTATCGTAAAAGTCTCCGGCTGAATTAGCCACTCTGAATTTTCGAAAAACTGCTCTCTTTTATACTCTGTCATAAAATTATCGAATGAGTGTTGGCATGTCTCGAACATTTTTGTTAACTTCGGATCTGTGTTATCACCTTGAGTACTCTGGTATTGCTCCGCCAAAATCGCGATAGGAGACAATAGCTCAGCTCCACTTTCAATAATTTGTTGAATTATTGTCTTGTTAATAGAAGAGTTCAAGTACAGATTAGCCATAAATTTTAGCGAAGCATCCTTAACTATTTCCTCAAATTCATCGATCGAAAATGTTTTTTTCACGGGCAATACCGCGGACGAGTTTTCATTTACCGCCGATATATGATCGAAAGATAGAATTTCATTGTCACAGTTTTCCGAAATTACCAGAGGAATGCTATTCGTTTTTTCGTGGTGTTTTACTAAAAGGTGTTTTTGGAAAGCCGTCGCGGCACCGAAATGTCTGGCACATCGATCCTGTTTGCAATTCAGTACAGCGTAAGTCGAAGGAGGATGCTTGAGTTTTAAATGACTCATCATATGAGGGATATTCATAGCCGAAAAGGCACAAAGCGGACAAAAATAACCCATCTTCGCACTATGGAACTAAAATATACAGAAAAGACAATTGAACACTGAAATGTAACTCGAAATCGTTTTTTCAACGTTCACGCGGTAAAGAAACAAAAAAATGTCGGCCGATATCGAATCGTCCTTTATAAGTGATCGCGTTTCGCTAAACAAATTCTCAGTAGTGATATTATCATCTACTTGAAACTTAGCACGTATACGCGCCGATAAGAAAAACGCGGACTAATTTATACGGATATTGAAGTAACGTGTTAACATTACTACTTTGAGCGTAGAAGACAAAGACGGTACCACAAAGTGTTGCAATACGATACTCGAGCTCTTAATACGAACGGTAATGTACAACGCACGTATTATCGATCACTTTAATTATTATAATTAGTTTTATTAGACTCTATCTTTGTACCGCGTCAGCATGGTACGCTGTGTTAAGCTAATGTATTTTACGCTATTCTATAGTAATTATTGCATAAAAATCACATTTAGCAATAACTGTCGTCCTATTGTCAGGTACGCAATGTTGCGATATATCACATTGATGATTAAAACGAGATCACAGTTCGTTAGAAATACAGATAAGCTCTTTGATATGAAAATCGAATTTTCACTGTTTGACTTGCTTTGCAATATCCATAATGTAAGGAATCTTCTTATCCCAGTCAGTCTCGAAGTCGTAAACCGCCCATTGAATTAGAATATAAATATGCTCACTCTCTCGCGGGTACTGGACATTCAGAACGTGAAAGCAGGCGAAACAAATTTCGAAAGCTCTCAGCGGTGAATCGAATCGGTACAGTGTCTGATCGACTACGACGTAGCAATCCTTGACTTCCTGTAGCGTCGGTCCGACAGCAATGATATATGGCTGGACGGTCAGTCCGTGTTCAGCCATTTTGTTAACTCTATCTGCGCGAGCCTCTTCTATGCCTCCTGCTTCCTAATGAAAGTCGAATTTAAACAATTACATATTTATTTGTGATAAATATACGATATTGATGAACATCAGAATAACGTTGAGATGCGAAACCATCTAAACTTCGTGCGATTGCCAACTTACTTTAACGTGAATTATCATGCTCTCCTGGCACTCAGTAATGGACGGCTTCCAGTGTTGACGTTTTCTCAGAATCCTGCCCTTCGGCGGAACGTAATACGGCAAGAGTTGGATTTGCGCCAATATTTTACTGTCTGTAAAGTATAAAACAAATTGTAAAAATCGATAATTTATTAAAAATTCTACGAGAGAAACGAAAATTACAATGAATGCATGAGACAAAGAAAAAAAAATGAATTAAAAAGAAGGAAAATATATATTACCACCGTCGACAAGTATTATTGAACTTACTTTCGGTTGCACTTTCATCGTCAATGATACTTTCGAGAAAAATCGCGTTCGAGTTCGTAAGACGACGAATGTTTCGAACTTTGTTGAAAAATTTGGCCCATCGCGTATAAATGACAGGTTGTTCGAGCCCGCAGATTAAACGAAAGTCTGCCTCGATGAGTTTGTGACCTTCAGATTTCGTAAGAATCGGCCATTCTTTCATATGATCCGTGATGGATGTGTTCGACTCCTTCAAATTGTTCCATCGATATTGCGACGTTTTGTTCCAGTGGGCTAAGACGTTATCGAACGCTGCGTCTCCGTTGTGTTTGAGCCACAAAATACTCGCTGATATATCCTCCGTGACTGGAGCATAAAAAAAAGTTCATTTTTTCTCGAGTTTTTGCATCGTTTCGTTAAGATCAATGGCTATCGTTTTACAAAGTTTTAAATTTTAATTAAACACTTAATTTTATCAGATTTTTAACACGGAGCATACCTTCCAATTTTTTTTCTGTTCGACGGTTTTTATTCTTTGAGACACCTGCGATAAGCCGATACTGCTTGATTTTGTTGCGGTATTTGTCCACGAGTTTTCCTTTAGAGCATTCTGATTTACCCATCCGTGAAAGATGCTTAGGTACCGGTGGTATATAATAACTACCTTTCAATTCCGACGGAAAGAGTGCTACAATTTCATCGGACAGTAAATCGAATTGCTTGTGGCGGATCACGCTGTAAAACAAAAAATCGAAAAGTCGTTTCGTCATGCTGTATATTACCTTTAACGTCAGGTAAAATTATGAAACTTACGTATTTTCATCAACGACACTTGCAGAGATAACTACATCGACCAATATTCGACGAAGCTTATGCGTCAGCTCTTTCTTTTGTTGGTATCCAGTCAGTAAACATTTTCCAATTGTTGATTGCTTCAGAATATTTTTGACTGACAAAAACTTTTCTTCCTGTATCCGTTTGTCAAATTCTTTCTGACCGATGAATGCCTTGCGTTTTCCATGAGCTTGAAGTTCAGTAGCGAAATTTGAGTCGCTATCACTATCAGAACACGATTCTTCCGATTTTTTAGTTACTGCATCCACTTTGGCACGGGATTTTAGAGTCGTCGGCTGTCCAATGGCCCGACAACGAGATCGTTTGTTTTTTTTCTTCGTCGCTTGTTGTTCTTTTTCGGAGTCAGTTTCGTCAGATTGTGTCTCGACGTTTTTTTTCTGGTTTATAACTCTACGTTTTTTTTTCCAATTTGTGATTGTCCAGTAATTCGATGGCGAGATCGTTTGTTTTTTTCCTCCGTCGCTTTATTTTCTTTTTCGGAGTCAGTCTATTCGGATTGTGTCTCTACTTTTTCTATTTGGCTTATAACCTTACGTTTTTTTTTATTAGGTATAAGATTTGTTGCAGTCTCGTCCGAAGTTGACGAATTATCATCAGAGGTGTGAAGCGCGGTCGATTGATTTTCTTGATCTCGTTCCTGATCGATTCGCTCTATGGCAATCGATTTAATTATGCCCTGGCTAATTTCTTTGTTAGCGACGGGGGTAGTAGAAACGTCGACAGGTACGGGGACACTCAACGTTTGTGATGATGTCTGCAACAAAATGTACGTGTCTTCATGTTCTCCCGTAACGCCGACTGTAGTATATGATATTCGCTTTTTTTTATGAATAATTTTTATTATTCCATAGAGAATGCAACAGATAATAAACTCACCGTAGCGTATTTTATATTCCATTGTTCCTCGAAGATCAATTGATCCCCGATTGCGGGAATTAAACGCGCAATATATGCTGGAGTGAGCTTTTTGAACACGCCTAGGTCGATCTTGTTCTCTGGAATAATTAATGAAAAACGAATGTATTTAGAAAAAATTGAATATAGAGACAACTGCGCAGTATGTGTCCAAATATAACAAAGGGACTGGGTTAGCCTTCTGTTACGAACTATAGCAAATTCTAATGTATTATATGGTTCGATGACACAGATGTTCAGTCATCGTTAACATATCAAATAGCTATATGAGGGACACGAGTAATGCGTTCTGCAAAATGTTCAAAATAGCGTTTTGCACCTGTAAATGCGGATGAGCCGACTAAATGTAAACAACTTTTGCAGTGCCAATGGCAAACAAATACAGACAAGCTAATACAGGCAAGCTACAGCACGGGGTATAAGTGAAAAAAAATTGTTTTGATTTCGAAATGAAGACAGAAGAGAGCTGAATGTAATATTCTAAGATGTTGTCAATCTCGAAAACTCATAATCATTCGTGTAATTACCTTTTTCCGTTTTTAGGCACTCACTATAATAATAGGCAAAGAGTGCCTATTAAAATGACCATCCGTTGCTCTTCGGAGTCTGTCGAAGGGGTTACTCCGCAGCGCATACTCCAAAATTTTTTATTTTTCACCATTTGCTTCGGTGTATCTCCAACATCATGCGTAGTTACTTTGAAGTGACTGCGATGAATAGAAATATTTTTTTTAGCCTGCGGTGCAATGAAAAGAACTTTTTGGCTGAATTTTTCTTCTCGGACGTCCGTATCACACTGTAACTTTAGATGGTGCGAACCAATTTTGTTCTCCTTCGCAGGGTTTTTTTATTACAGTATTTCCAGTATGCACATTACTTTTAAAACCAATCTAAGACATTTAAGTATTTTTTCTAAAAAATTATTGGCCACAATTTGCATTTGCCTTCGGTCAAGTGTCCGTACGGTGCCATCATAATGAACTCTACGAACCAATTTTTTTCTTCTTCGCAGCATCATTTTGTTTTATCAAAAGCACTGCGCACAGCAAATTTAGAGACAATCCTACATCTCTAACTATTTATTCATCACAATTTTCCATAAAAAACTTATTTTCTCACATCTGATGTCCGTACGGTGCCCCAATTAAGAATCCTGGAAACCAATTCTGTTCTCTTTCGCAACAATATTTAATTGTATCGAAAGCACAATGCACAACAAATTTTGAGTCATTCTGACAAATATAATTTTAATTATAAAATAATTCAAAAACAGTGGTTATAACAAGATTTGCTTTAAAGGTTATGTTATTTAGATTTGCCAAAAATCCATTTTTCATCATGTTAAAAAAAAAACTTCGGTTGTGAAAAATAAAACACGAAATATCATACACAGATTCACAAATGTTTGCGTTTTTTATTTCGAAAATAATATATTATCACCGAAAATCATTCGCAATATTTTAGCATATTTTATTCACATTCGTAATAAAAATGATAAATTTCACGTATTCACTGAAAAAATTGGTAGTAAACTCACAAAAAAGATTCATCGAATATCCAAAATAATGACAATTTCCCAAATAGAACTAAAAAAATCGCGAGTATATATTTTTGCGTTTTATTCTATCTGTCAAACTTTGGAAGCAGATGACAATTTCGTAGCAGACGATACACAGATGCTCATACGTCCCGGCGCGCGTACTCTGTGGCCGGATGATTTTCAAACAAAAAAAAATCGACATCTCGTTTCAATCTTTGTTCCTATTTTACGTAAATATAAATGGATTCTACGCGGTATAGCGCAAATAAAAAGTATGCAATCATAAAAAAAAAGAATTTTCTATCCTTCGACCGTCGAAGATTCATCGCAGCCGAAATCTTTGTCAATTATGTTCACCCGATTTATTCATTTACTGTTAATAATAAAAACTGCAAATTCTTTTTCTGGCAACGTATTTTCTCCTCTTCAAAATAAGCCAAAATAAGAGTCGAAATCTTTTTTCGCTGCCGAGATATGATTTTTTTTAAGCAAAGACTAATTTTACGAATTTTCATCAAAAAATGAATCGTTTTTTCAAATTTTTCGAAATTGCCGTCTCTAATCCTTTCCTCTCAAAGAAATCGTATTTACAAACTGACTCTCTGCGTTATTGCGCAGATAAAAAGTGTGCTATGTTTAAAAATTTAATTTTTTACACTTCGACCGTCGGAGATTCATCACATTCGAAATCTTTGTAAATTTTGTTCGCTGGATTTATTCGTTTACACTTGATAAGAAAACTGCTAATGATTATTCTATCGACGTATTTCCAACGTTTTTTTTTTTTATTTTTTCAAATTTTCGTCGAAATACGAATTTCTTTCATATGCTCACGTCTTGAAAAGTTTTTTTTCGAAAAAAAAAAAAACAATTGTACTCTTAAAGAACAATTATAAACAATTATTTATCAAGAAAGTAAAAAACACTGAATTTGTCGATTTTACGAGTTATTCCGTACCGAAAAACTTATCCTCGTTTGTGATTAAATAAAATTTTTTAAAATACGATATGATATGATGCTAAATTTGATATTTTTAAGCGACGATAAATATCAATAAAATTTCATTGAAAAACGAAAAAAAATATCGAATTTCTCAAACTTCTCGTCTCCAATACTTGTCTGTTCTACAGAGACAATAACGAGCTGATTCCATGTATTACGAAGAAGAAAAAAAATATATCTCAAATGGTAGAAATGAAATTTGTTATAAGAGGACTGTCAAAGAGCCTTCAAAGTCGAATTTTTCAAGAATTTCATCAATTTGTAAAAAAATATTTCGGAGCTATCCAAGATGACAAATTTTTTATTCGAGTAACGTACTACTTCCTCTTCAATACAAGACAGGAACCAAAAAGATATATTTTTTCGTTCTCGAGATTGCATTTTTTTGCAGCATCCATAAATATCGATAAAATTTCATTGAAAATCACAAAGAATAGCAAATTTCTTGAACTTTTCTTCTACAATGGTTTGGTTTCCTACAGATAAAATAACGAACTGATTCCATCAATTATGGCGAAGAAAAAAAACACTGAAGGGGAAGGATTTAAAGGGGATATTTGGCCTGAATGCTAAATGGTAATCGTATTGGTGTCGGTACATGTTTTGTGTGTTTGTTTTATATTCATTAAATCTGGTCATAAGTTTTAAGCCAATAAAACGACTTTACTAGACATGATTTGATTCGTTAAATTAATTTGATCAACTTCTACGTGGTGCAATTCGTTATATTTGTCTCGTGTCTCAATATTTGACAATTTATCGTCAAACAAAAAGGAAATATCCGTCGTGAATATTAATAATCAATTGGTACAAAAAAGAAATATTTTTATTCGACGAAGATTAAACACTATGAATTAATTTACGTAACTGATAAATGTTTTTCCCTCATACGTTCTGTCGAAAAGAAACGCAGAGCGCGACGAATAAACATACTTCATTCGTAGCGCATAGCGCGATGTGTAAATACACTCGATACGGAGCGCGTAGCGCGACGTGCACCCCCGTGAGTGCCTTAAAAAATGTCCCTTCGGGACATTTTTCGGGGGGTTTGGGGGGCGGAGCCCACCAACAAGAGCATCTGCGCCCGCAGGGCGCTGAGACGCTTGTTTTTTTTTTTAATTTTTATTATTAATTTTTTTCTGCTATAAGCAAGCATCTGTATGATCGCACGCGTTTACAATGAAGTAAGACGGAAGTGCGATCGTAACTGCGATCGTAACTGCGCAGCACTTAATAGAACTATAAGATAGGAAAGGCACAGTCACGCTATGAATCACGAACTATAGCGTCTAATACAACTATATCCCTAATTAAATGAAATAAAAATTCAGTCGCCACTACCAATTTAAATAGTAACGTTCGAAACGAATGACTGCGTTCATGAGATATAGTCAAAAACGCTTTCCAATTTGTATATAAAAGAATCTATACTATACAGTGGAACTAGTATTCACTCGATTAAAAAAAAAAAAGTGCCACGACACAACACTAGCAAGCATAAAAATAACACAAGATTCGAGCTCGCAATCTTTCAAGATATCGCGTGAGTCAATGAGCGAAAACAGAATGGCGAGATGAAAATAATACGATCTTACCTCGAAATATAGAAATAGAAAAATCGCGTCCTAATACCGTCAGGAACTCCGCCTCAAATATTGATACGAATGACATACGATGCAGTATTTTTTCACGTTTTTATCGCACTGAATAAAAAAAAAAGCTTTTTCGGGACGCCGTCCAGCCGATTTGAACATGAGTTCACATTGGAATGAGACGGAAGTACGATCGTCGCTGCGCAACGCGTGAGAGAACAAGAAGACAGGAAAGGCACAGTGGCGCCATCAAAAACGATTCATAGCGTCCAATGGACTATATCCCCAATCAAACGAAATAAACATTCAGTCGTCACTACTAAATTAACTCCTATACGTACGACGCAAGTGAATGCGCCGCTTATAAAATATAAAAATATAAAAAACTATCTCACCGAAACCTATTTACACTCGCGAATAAAGAAAAAAACCGCGACACAACACAACTTGCGAGCTCAAAAAACAGATGAGTCGCGTTCTTAATTTTTCAAGATGTAGTCCATTTTACAACCCTTTCGATGAATCGTACTTCCAAAAATTTTTTTTGCTTACCATCATACAATATCACAGGCTCGTACGGGCTCGCAAACAAGAAACGAATTGAGAAATTTAACATGATGGCTTGACAGAATCCGTGAGTAGCACGAGAGTTAATAAGCAAACCCACTGTGGCGAGATGAAAAAAAAAGACGATCGTTACCTCGAAATACAGGAATAAGAGAATCGAGTCCCCAATCCATCAGGATCTCGTCCACTTCAAACATTGTGACAAACGAAACACGATCCAGTATTATTCACTTTTTTATAACGCAAAATATATTGAAATTTTTTTGTGAGGTTATCCGGCGAATTTTGCCGACGCACGTGAGACGAGATTACGTGAGCACGAGTCTATGCTCGATTGAGGCGAAAGTACGATCGCGTGAGTGCGCAGCGAGTGAGAGAACAAGAAGGCAAGAGAGGCGTAGTGATGTCATTAACAACGATTCATAGCGTCTATTAACCGTATCCCCAATCAAACGAAACGAAAATTTAGTTGTCACTACTAATTTAAATCATCTACTTACGAAGCGAGTAAATGCGCCCGTTACATTTGTCTACAAAAAACTTTCAATGCTTGTATAAAAAACTTTCATAGAAGCACTAGTATTTACAATCGCGAAAACAAACCGTGGCACAATATAACTGGCGATTGCAAAAAAAAAAGAATAATCAAGTCCTCGATCTTTCAAGATGTCGTCCACCGTACACTTTTTTCTGCGAATCGTACTTCCAAACATTTTTCTTTTTGCATGCTACCATGTAATATCGCGGAATGTACAGGTTCGTATACGAGGAACTAGATGGAAGATTTGTCATTAAGGCTCGATAGAATATTTGTGCAGCGCTTCAGTTAATCAGCAAAGACACAGTAGTGAGATGGAAAAAAAACAGATCTCGTCCACTTGAAACATTGTTACAAAGGAAACACGGTCCAGTATTTGTTCACTTTTTTATACGCACGTAAGACGCACGTAAGACGAAATTACGCGAGCACCAGTTATACTGAAATGAGTCGGAAGTACGATGGTCGCGTATATAGAAACAAGCGTCTCAGCGCCCTGCGGGCGCAGATGCTCTTGTTGGTGGACTCCGCCCCCCAAACCCCCCGAAAAATGTCCCTAAGGGACATTTTTTAAGGCACTCACGGGGGTGCACGTCGCGCTACGCGCTCCGTATCGAGTGTATTTACACATCGCGCTATGCGCTACGGATGAAGTATGTTTATACATCGCGCTCTGCGTTTCTTTTCGAAAGTACGTATGAGGGAAAAACATTTATCAGTTACGTAAATTAATTTATAGTTTTTAACCTTCGTCGAATAAAAATATTTCTTTTTTGTACCAATTTATTATTAATATTCACGACGGATATTTCCTTTTTGTTTGACGATAAATTGTCAAATATTGAGACACGAGACAAATACAACGAATTACACCACGTAGAAGTTGATCATATTAATTTAACGAATCAAATCATGTCTAGTAAAGTCGTTTTATTGGCTTAAAATTTATGACCAGATTTAATGAATATGAAACAAACACACAAAACATGTACCGACACCAATACGATTACCATTTAGCATTCAGGCCAAATATCCCCTTTAAATCCTTCCCCTTCAGTGTTTTTTTTCTTCCCCATAATTGATGGAATCAGTTCGTTATTTTATCTGTAGGAAACCAAATCATTGTAGAAGAAAACTTCATGAAATTTGCTATTCTTTGTGATTTTCAATGAAATTTTGTCGATATTTATGGATGCTGCAAAAAATGCTATCTCGAGAACGAAAAAATATATCGTCTTGGTTTCTGTCTTGTATTGAAGAGGAAGTAGTACGTTACTCGAATCAAAAATTTGTCATCTTGGATAACTCCGAAATATTTTTTTTACATATTGATGAAATTTTTGAAAAATTCGACTTTGAAGGCTCTTTGACAGTCCGCTTATAACAAATTTTATTTCTACCATTTGAGATATATTTTTTTCCTTCTTCGTAATACATGGAATCAGTTCGTTATTGTCTCTGTAGAACAGACAAGTATTGGAGACGAGAAGTTTGAGAAATTCGATAATTTTTTTCGTTTTTCAATGAAATTTTATTGATATTTATCGTCGCTTAAAAATATCAAATTTAACATCATATCATATCGTATTTTTTTTTATTTTATTTAATCACAAACGAGGATAAGTTTCTCGGTACGGAATAACTCGTAAAATCGACAAATTCAGTGTTTTTCACTTTCTTGATAAATAATTGTTTATAATTGTTCTTTAAGAGTACAATTGTTTTTTTTTTTGCGAAACAAAACTTTTCAAGACGTGAGCATATGAAAAAAATTCGTATTTCGACGAAAATTTGAAAAAATTTGAAAAAAAAAAAGTTGGAAATACGTCGATAGAATAATCATTATCAGTTTTCTTATCAAGTGTAAACGAATAAATCCAGCGAACAAAATTGACAAAGATTTCGAATGTGATGAATCTCCGACGGTCGAAGTGTAAAAAATTAAATTTTTAATCATAGCACACTTTTTATCTGCGCAATAACGCGGAGAGTCAGTTTGTAAATACGATTTCTTTGAGAGGAAAGGATTAGAGCCGGCAATTTCGAAAAATTTGAAAAAACGATTCGTTTTTTGACGAAAATTCGTAAAATTAGTGTTTGCTTAAAAAATTCATATCTCCGCAGCGAAAAAAGATTTCGACTCTTGTTTCGGCTTGTTTTGAAGAGGAGAAAATACGTTGCCAGAAAAAGAATTAGCAGTTTTTATTATTAACTGTAAACGAATAAATCGGGTGAACATAATTGACAAAGATTTCGGCTGCGATGAATCTTCGACGGTCGAAGGATAGAAAATTCTTTTTTTTATGATTGCACACTTTTTATCTGCGCTATACCGCGTAGAACTCATTTATATTTACGTAAAATAGGAACAAACATTGAAACGAGATGTCGATTTTTTTTTTATTTGAAAATCATCCGGCCACAGATTACGCGCGCCGCGACGTGTGAGCATCTGTGTATCGTCTGCTACGAAATTGTCATCTGCTTCCAAAGTTTGACAGATAGAATAAAACGAAAAAATATATACTCGCGATTTTTTTTAGTTCTATTTGGGAAATTGTAATCATTTTGGATATTCGATGAATCTTTTTTGTGAGTTTACTACCAATTTTTTCAGTGAATACGTGAAATTTATCATTTTTATTACGAATGTGAATAAAATATGGTAAAATATTGCTAATGATTTTCGGTGATAATATATTATTTTCCAAATAAAAAACGCAAACATTTGTAAATCTGTGTATGATATTTCATGCTTTATTTTTCACAACCGAAGTTTTTTTTTAACACGATGAAAAATGGATTTTTGCCAAATCTAAATAACATAACCTTTAAAGCAAATCTTATTATAACCACTGTTTTTGAATTATTTTATAATTAAAATTATATTTGTCTGAATGACTCAAAATTTGTTGTGCATAGTGCTTTCGATGCATTGAAATATTGTTACGAAAGAGAAAAGAATTGGTTTCCAGGATTCTTAATTATAGCACCGTACGGACATCAGATGTGAGAAAATAATTTTTTTATGGAAAATTGTGATGAATAAATAGTTAGAGATGTAGGATTGTCTCTAAATTTGCTGTGCGTAGTGCTTTTGATAAAACAAAATGATGCTGCGAAGGAGAAAAAAATTGGTTCGCAGAGTTCATTATGATGGCACCGTACGGACATTTGACCGAAGGCAAATCCAAATTGTGGCCAATAATTTTTTAGAAAAAATACTTAAAGGTCTTAGATTGGTTTCAAAAGCAATGTGCATACTGGAAATAATGTAATAAAAAAACCCTGCGAAGGAGAACAAAATTGGTTCGCACCATCTAAAGTTACAGTGTGATACGGACGTCCGAGAAGAAAAATTCAGCCAAAAAGTTGTTTTCATTGCACCGCAGGCTAAAAAAAATATTTCTATTCATCGCAGTCACCTCAAAGTAACTACGCATGATGTTGGAGATACATCGAAGCAAATAATGGAAAATAAAAATTTTTGGAGTATACGCTGCGGAGTAACCCCTTCGACAGGCTCCGAAGAGCAACGGATGGTCATTTTAATAGGCACTCTTTGCCTATTGTTATAGTGAGTGCCTAAAAAGCACAGTGGTGCTTCGCAGGCATGCACTATAGCGCAGCGCGCAGTCACGTAGACTATATCTGTGACAAGCGAAATTAAATGTGAACGCAATTATCGCAAGTTTTTCACACGACGACTCGCTTTCATATAGTAATTGACAAATATTGATGTTGACCAATTCAACATGTTATGATGACTACATTAACAGAAACAGATAAGCAGACGTGTATATATAGACTTACCTTGTAACTGTAAATACAAACACACTGATTGGGATGGCGAGTATCGGATCACTATTGGTTCTCTCAACTGATCATACAGTTATAAAATTTTCTACATCACTGAAATATTTGCACCGTTAACATGGCTGTTATTATTACATGGGATAAATATCGTTCCAACGTCGACTCAAACGTTTGTTTAACTGAATCGAGTACCCGTTATTTCAATAACATGAATAATTTAACAAACTGTTCTCCTGTTTCATTTAACTAATTATTTTCCGAAGTATCGTACATAAATCAACTAAGCATATCCATCTCATGAACAAATCTTCCTCGGAATGAACCAATCACTTTGTTTTGATCAACCAGATTGTCACATAACTTGAACAGAATATTGTTCATTCAATGAACTATTTAAATTGTTGATAAGTACCACCTATTTGTTCAAATCAATAAAAAAATTAGTTGATTGAAGAAAACAGGTTTGGTTGAACGAACACTAATTTAATTCAATATAATATTAAGGTCAAATCACAATTTTTATTTCAATATAATTTTGTTATGGTTCCAACTAAACTGCGTCTGTCCTTGCAACAAAGCCGTATTTCATGGGAATGAAGAAGGATTGAATGAAACCAATTTAGCTCGACTGAATTTATGTAGTTGTTATTACCGATCCTCGTTCTGAGCAACCAGATATATTTAGTGAAGTCGGAATTGCTGTTTCAACTTAATTTCGTTTGTTTCAACTCACCTGGATTTGTCTTTGCAACCAAGGCGTAGTTCATGGGAATGAAAAAGGGTTGACAGAAACCAGTTTACCTTGACTAAATATCTGTGGTTCGTATTACCGATCCTTTTTCTGAGTGTATGTATAAATAAGAAAACCGAGGTAAATAATACGCATACGCTAATTAATATCGAGGAAAAAAAAAAAAGAAAAATTTCAATTCACAAAGTTTTGTTCTCAGTAAAAAGTTATTTTTATAAAATAAAAAGAAAAAAAATATATATAATTTTATAAGTTATGATAATCTACTTTTGCTCTTATAAAAAGGATAAATATATATTATAGTTGATAGATTTTGAAAAGTTTATAAAATTTTATAATAGTTTAAATTACATTTAGAATTATATTGCTATTTTTTTTGTTGTTGAAAAACATAAGACCAAAATGCTTAGGTAGCAGACTTCCTCGTCTACGAAAAGGGTAGTTAAGGAGGGGGGGGGGGGGGGGAGCTCCACACTTAAATATTATCTGTATACAGGAAGCAAAGAACAATGCAACTCCATCCATTAACTTCATTAATCTTCATATGGATATGGATATGGAATGGACCACCGATTGTAAACAGCCTAGTGGGATACGAGTATGGAGGGATGGCATCCAACATCACCACACTATCTCTCTTGGAAGTGGATGAGTGCGATATTCCACCGCCCATCTTGAACGTGACAACTGAACGAATTCAGTTTCTTCAGATTAACGAATACGCAACGGTACACGTGCGGCAGTGCAAAATTGAAGTTCATCGAAAAGTTCTACGGTGTGGAATGCATTCACATGTTAGCAATGTGGATGGCGGAAAGGCATCGTACATAAAGGAGATATCACGGGAAGCCTGTGAGCGAGTCCATCAATAAGGTGCCTTTCAGGTAGATCAGGTACATTTCGCCGGAGCTCAACCAAATCAGACTCGATCCTTCCCCGCAACGCTGATCGGTTGGGTAGGAACCGATGGCTCGTGCGAAGGAGTTTATTACACGGACCCTTTTGGTATTTGGAGTTCAGTTTATGTGCTCGCGGATATAATAGTGACCCTTCGAGATTACCGTGCGCGAGTGGGACTGAAAAACAATATAGTTTATCTGAACTCTGGTACGAGATGTGAACTAAGTAAAGGACAGTGCGCGGATATCGAAGATGGACCAACGTTTTGGGATCCGATTCCCTTGGACAAGTGTGGAGATAAATAATATAGTGTTCTCTACGAAGGTATCGCGCAGCGAAGTATTAATCAAGACTCCGGTGTTTTGTATTCGCTGACCGCCTCGGACATTACCTTCGCGCTTACAACTCTGCCACGGATAACAGTGTGTGGACAAGTGTTAATACGAACGGAACATCCGCGTCTCCTGATACACGAAGTGAGAGGAGAACAAGGATTCGTGAGCGCAACTCGTTTGGACGTTACTAATATGGACATCTTCGCGTATGTAAACTCATAATTCGTGTATGTGGAAGGACATATCAAAACCGAAATTCAGCAACTTTACCATGATGTTATGAATCATAAGTGTAGTCTGGAGAGAGAAATGCTGAAAAATCTTTTGGCAATAGCAACTCAATGTCCAGATGAATTCGCTTACCAATTGATGAAAGGACCAGGATATACGGCCGTAATCTCAGGAGAGGTAGTACACGTTGTAAAATGTGTACCGGTCGAAGTTCGTGTACAACACCTGCAAGAGTGTTATACGCAATTACCAGTCGTCCTGTCACCACGAATACACGTGTTGATGAAAAGAGGAATGCAGATAAATTGCAATCGTCTAGTACCAACAATGTATATGATCGAAGGAGAATGGTTCAGCCTAACACCTGGGCCAGTTCGAGTAATCCCTCCGGAAACAATGAAACCAATGACCAAACCAACGTGGACATATCGGTACACACAGTCATTGGCCACCAGTGGGATTTATACGGCCACTGACCTCGACCTACTAAGGGATCATGTGATGTTTCCCGCCGAGCAGGCGGGATCTTCTGAAATCTTCTGAAAGGACCCGAATTTAACAAACTAATGGAATCCGCGTGGAATAAAACATGGGCAAAGTTCGTCTTCTTTAAACACATTAGTGCGGGAGTGATCGGTGTTATAATGTTAATCCGTGGAATCAAACTTTTGATAGACACTATCATACATGGATATGCTCTGCATACAGTGTATGGATGGTCTCTCTATCTGATAGGAGCAATATGGGACTCAGTAACAAATCTTTTGTTGCATCTCAAACGAGGTGTAATCGAGAAACCCCCCTCCGCAGGTAGTGACCATGAACGTTGCGAGTGAGACGGTACATCTGCCTATTGAGCAGGTACTTCCACGGCAGAACAACGATGGAAATAATAGTGGCCCCAGTGCACCTGTGAACCCGGCGCCCATAAATGACTCGGTTCCAGCCATTAGGCCTGATATCTCGCCCACGATTTCACTCTATCCGAATCGCGGAAAAACGGGTTAAAACGATCCCTTTGTGATTAGGAACTAAAAAGAAAAAAAAAAAGAAAACATTTCAGAACATTAATAATTTTTTGTTTTTTTTTTTTTGTTCGTGCAAGTACAAGTGCATGTGCATGGTAATCCATAAGGGAAACCATGAACTTTAAAAATCATAAACACGATTTTATTTTTCTATTTTCTTTGATTTTTCTCGAACTCAAAGTCAACATGCTGCCGTACGGATCCGATGTTATTACCTTGGCCATAGAACTAAACCGATCATGGCCGGATGGAGCACCTGCCGGAATCGAGGATGGGATTGAGTACTGGTACACCCCAGAGGGGCTGTTCGTACCACCAGAGTGGAGACTCCTAGCTGACGACGTAGTCCGATCATGGACGAGCGCCCTAAAGAAGGCCCGACTCCTGAAGTTCGGAGGCTATTTATATGAGATTAAGGGAGATACAGCGGTACCTGTAGGCCAGTGTAGTACCGCGTAACCCCTGTACTCGGTACACGGGAATTCGTAATGGTAGTTAGTAGTAGTAAAGGCATAGATGGGAAATAAAACTCTACAAACAGGAAAGTGGAATAAAAATACAAGTAAGTAAGTATCGAATTCCTTGCGACATGTGTACTACATATGCACTGACGAAATACAAGGAATTCGAGTGGCACGCGCTTAAGCGTGCCATCGTCGCGCCAAACGCATAGTCAGCAGTATCGCGAGCGAGGCCTCCTCGGCGAGCGTCCGATTGCGAAACTCGTCAAACACCTGAGTCGGCTTTACGCAAATCGAGGTAACTCGGATCTCTGAATTCATACAGAGATTGGAGTAAAAAATAAATAGTAAAAACATTTTTCTACAAAAATGTAAAAAAAAGACGCCAAGTGGTTTAAATAATGTTTGCGAAAAAAAAATTCAAAAAATAAAAAATCATAGAAGCCAAGTAAAAATAAAAATAAAAAAAAACTTTGCTCGTCCTTTCTTTCATTCCTACTACATTTATTTGTGGTCTAAGGACTCGCCAAGTTTTTTTATTTTTATTTTTACTTGGCTTCTATGATTTTTTATTTTTTGAATTTTTTTTTCGCAAACATTATTTAAACCACTTGGCGTCTTTTTTTTACATTTTTGTAGAAAAATGTTTTTACTATTTATTTTATTCTTTTTTTTTAATTTATTTTATTATTATTAATTTGAATTATTTATTTTTAAAGATTTTTTTTTGTATCACACGCGTAATATTTATTAATTGAAATTACCACTCGCCTGCAATTAGTTAAGATAATTTTTTCACACAGGTATCCCTTTTTTTTACCACGAGAGATTTTTTTTATTAGTACCTTACGCGATAATAAAATTATAAATAACCTCTTAGTATTTAACCTCTATTTCAATGACTGAATGCGAGTGCACTATTCGCGGATCGCGAATACGGATATCACAAGTTGCTGTGTTCACGAACTGACACTTGGAATCGGTAACAGCTAACCGATCGTTCCGCATATACCATTGTATATGCAGGGCGCACGCATGGACACACAGACGCAACACACAGGCATGATGGGACATCGGACAAACAACGGACAGACGAAAAAATCTCTGAAGAAAAATTTTATCGTGAAAGTGAGGATTTTTTGGGCGATATCGCGATATCTCATCATTTCGAGCACCGATCGGGCTGATTCCAGGCGCATTTTGAAGCTTGTATTCGAATTATATGATGAAAGTGTCTTTGGAATTCAGATCCGATGTCTCGTTTCAGAGAAAAAAAAATGTCAAACTTTAGGGGGCACGATATTAGCGTATAAGTACACGGTAGCGCTCGACGCGCGCGGACTCACCGCGCGGACTTTTTACTTTTTAAACCACTTGGCGTCGAGACGCTACCGCGTCTCTTGATTATTAAACAAAAGATGATGAAATGAGAGCATCGAGACGATGCCCATCATCGAGGGAATCCGCTGAGTCGAACGCTCCACTTTACGCTCGGTAAAATGTGGGCGCGAGCTCACGGTAAACAATAACATAAAATATACGAGCTGACATCGATCTCCGTTCATATAAAGGGAACAGAGATCGAGTGTCAGGCAGTTGTTAATCGACTCGTGAACTGTACGTTTGGCCCGGCAAGATTTAAGGTAACAATCTTGTTAATTGATACACGTAGAACTGTGTGAACTGGGTGAACTGTGTGAATTGTGTGAACGCAACAGTCGAACTATACGACTGTTCCAAGGGGATATTGGAACATACAAACTGTATCTACGTGTAAGACCTTCAAAGAATAAAGTATTCTTTTGTAATTTACTCTCCGATTCAATTCTTACTTGGGTTCCAACCCTTAACTGGTATTCCTTTTTACATAAATTTGAAGAAGATCTTCGAAACCGCGGACTCAGAGTAGCTAACTGGGTTTCGGCGGTATAACATTGGTGGCAGCTGTGGGATACCAGAGTAAGAACGCCTTCCGAGGCACCGGAGACAATAGAGTACACCGTTAAAGTCACCAAAGAGAAGTGAAAAGTGTAAAACCCTACGACGAGTGTAGCGGTAAACGTGAGTGCTCTCAAGGTAAGTGAGGCACAAGAGGAACCATAATACGACATCCGGAGTCGTGGTTCACGTTCCAGCAACCGGAAGTAGCGTACCGGGGAACAAGGTCGTCGGGCGAGCGACCAACAACGGACCAAACGGGGGAGAAAGCTGCAGATTCTCCTACGGGACGTCACGAAGGCAAGTGACAACCTACAGTTCACTAGGGGGCCGAAGGAACGATCGAAGTTCCACACCGAGGAGGTGAAGGCATCCCAGCGTGTGGCCAGGCAGTACACCGTAAGTGGCTGCTATAGAATCAGTTAATACTCTCACCGGAGGAAAGGTAATCTCGCTAGAGTCGGTGTTATACCCCCGAAAAATGAGAGCACCGCCGAGGTTACGCTTACGCAATATCCGAGGCGTGCGATCATGAAATATTGCGCCAACTGCACAGTATCGCATACTGGAACGACGATAAGGTAAACATCATTACCAAATCTCGTAAATATGCTGAATCGCTCGCTCCACTTTATCTCCTATAAAGTGTGAGAGTGAGCGCAAGTCGGGGAGTACAATTGGACATCCGATACTGCGCGGTTGGTTGCGTGTAGAGAGACTCGTGCAAAGGGTCTGTAAGTAGTACTCCATAAGTTTGGTCGGACAATAGTCCATATTCTGTGTAATATAATTCTGTGTGATATTTGAGTTTGCGTATCAACGCATTAATAAAGAAAGACACCTTCGCTTACATCTCCTGCATTCGAACATTCACTGGGGTTCCAACCCTTTTCCGATAAACATCCCAAAAATAATAGAGAATATTCATTACCGCTAACCTCGGCGTAGCTAACCGGGATTCGGCGGTATAACATCGGTGTATACGCTACTCACGGAGAGACATAGGCGACATAAGCGAAAGGGCGAAGATGAACGCCAGCGAGGGCCACACAGAGCTTCCGGCGGTACCGGAAGGATCGTCGCACGTATTGCGGCAAGAGGTCGACGTGAAAAATCAGTACCCCACAACCCAGGGGGTAGAGAGACCTGAACAGAAAACAGAGCTTGAGGGCTACGTAGCAGGACCCGTTCTGCTCACGTTCTCACGTTCTGGTAAGGGGAAAAATTCGGAACGGCGAAGCCCGGTGTTCGGGATGAACCTGAGGTGGGACACCATCTGCGACGAACCCAACGAGGTGGATGGCAGCCTCCGCGATAGCGGGGATGACATAGGGGAGCCAACTGAAGTGCATGCTATGCAGGGGCCAGATGACAAAGAAGTTAAACGAACAAAACGTACGTCAAGGCAACGACGTTCAGGGGAATCACATCACGAGGATGTCAGGTCCACCACACGTGGTCAAGGATACAAGGATCGTGGGGATATAGAGGCGGAGGTAGAAGCTCCCCTCAGGATTGTGAAATCGCACCCGGCATTGCCGAACAGGTTCTATGCACTGAAGCAAGGACAGGAGGAGACAGTGGCGTGTTACGCGGCACGGACTGATAGATTGACTGCGGAGGCAATCGCGAAGTACTGCAAAGGATGCGGGATGGACGAAATTGGTGCTGTGCGAAAGGCACTGCAGAAAGACGCGCAGAAGATTTTCATAAACGGACTGCATCGGGAGATCCGAGCGGTCATACGTTGTCGACGGTATCACAGCCTCTACGACACGGTTGTGGGCGCAGCAGTGGTCGAAAAAATGCTGAAAGGGGAGTGGGGAGCCCACCAGCCCACGTCGGCAAACCCCCAAGAAAGACGATGTTACTCATGCGGTGACATGGGGCATCTCGCTCGAGGTTGTCGACAAAAACCAGGAACAACAAGCTCACCGAAGCCGAACGTTGAACATGGGGTGAACGCAGTGGGTATTACTTACCATTATTGCAAGAGAATCGGACACGTTTGGAAGAAGTGTGGGGTGAGGTTACGTCGGCAAAGACAGAATCTACAGCAACAGCGTCAGCATCCTAAGCCAAACACGAGCAACGGTGAAGAGCAGAATAAAAATCGGCATCAAGAAAAGCCAAAGGCAAGTTCAAACAACAAGCACCACGCCAGAGTACCAATCTGCGTGAACACCGTGATCTACGCAGACACCCGAGACCCCTGTGTCAGCAGTTAACGAGGAAGGAGGCGAAGCCGAATGCCCGATTCACGATGTAAACGCGGACAGCAGAAAAATCTGTGTCGTGAGCTACACAAGGCAACAAAGCGAGGTCGAAGCCTCGCGCCTCAACGGCAAGGGAATATGCTCGCTACAGGAAGTACGCGAGGATTACGAGACGCGGGTCATCAGAGATGGGATACCGCGAGAGAAAGACACGCAGACAATACAGAGAAACCTCTGCAGGTTGCTGGAGGCTCATAGCCAAGGGATGAAGGAGCAAACTGCAGGGATGCCGGGTGAAGAAACTATGCGTTCGAACCGGAGTCGATGGGACGCTCCGACGCTCGTTGCAACGAAGAAACCCGACACAGCGGGGGGAATAAAGATGCGGGTCAGTATGGACTTTTGCGAGCCGAATGAGTCTACAATCAGTGACTCGTGTCCATTGCCAATCACAACGAATGTTCAAGATCGGACGGGACGAGGAAAGCGAGGAAAAAACAGCATTTCCGATATGGCGGAGGCATCATGAGTATACACGAACGCCCCTCAAAGTGAAGAACGCGACACCGACGTTCCATGAGGGAACGAACGGTAAGGCGGCGGGTTTTGATGAGGCGGAATGTAACAGAAGCTTCGTTGGTAGCATGACAACCAGAGCGACACCCGCCGAACGCAACATTTTACGATTGCAACATTCAAGGGGGACGTCCCTTGGGGAAGTACGAACCATTACAGAGAGACAAGAAGAAGCGCGGAATTTTCCGACACCTCGGGACGTGGGGGATGTCCAGTCGATCCTGAAATCGGCCGGACACTGCAAAAAATTCATTAGGGATTTTTCCGACATCGTGGCACCTCTGGCGAAGCTCTTGAGAGGGGATGAAATCTTTGAGTGGACGCTGGAGCACATGCAGGCGTTCGAAGCGCTCAAGAAGGCATTAACAACGGCACCGGATCTGGGAAGTCCGGATTTTTCGAAGCCGTTTATTGTGACGGTAGGCACGAGCAACGGGACGGTAAGAGCAACCTTGTCGCAAGGAACGATCGGCAAGGATACACCGATATGCCATGCCAGTCGGGCATTGAGCAAAGCTGAGCGGAATGGTTCGGCAAGGGAGAAGGGGATACTCTCGATAGTATGGGGAATATCGCAATTTCGATCGTACATATATGGGACGAAATTCATGGTAGTAGCAGACTGCGAAAACCTATCATGGCTGTCTGATACCAAGGAATCGGGTGCGAGAATTATGCGCTGGAAATCGAAATTGTCTGAGCACAAGTTCGAAGTTGCACAAGAAACAGGGAGGCTTGGTATAATCGACAACACGCCAAGACAAGAAATGTCATGCGAATAGCGTGATTCACCTTCGAGTAATCGGCAGGGCGTAATACGCATGCTAAAATGGACACGGATGAATTACAGTTAGACCGGGGCATGCAAGGAGATGTGGAGATGGAGAAATGTGTGACAAAAGGATGATACTGGATAGGAGAAAAAGCAAAGAGTTGGAAAGCGACATTTGTTTTACGCTCAGGGACGAGACCCCTGAAGCACTTAGCGGAAAAAGAAAATTACACGGTGTTTCCCCTACAGTGTAAAACCTCACAGGTGTCATACAGTGTATACAGATACCATACCTCGATGAAGCGACGAGGTAGAGGGGAAGTAGGCAATTAAGTGCATCATGACAAGTGATGAGAGAACAATAAATATGCAATGGGTGCGCGATAAGCAAATAATGAATGCGCAATGGGCGCGCATTAAGTAAACAATTCGTGCGCAATGAATGCGCACAGAGTAGTGGGCAACCGTGTAACGGTTGCGTATGAATAATATATGATACTGAGTGCTGCACGGAAATTGGATTGCAATAGATAAATTTACCAAATTTGTTTGCACGGAGTCGTTTCGGATCAAAGACGACCAGTCGACGTAATCACATGGCGGTGAATTGTTATAGGAGTGTCTCGTGGTTACCGTAAAGTTCAAGTGTGTCGATAATATCGAAACGCATCATTGAGTTTCGTATATGCGAAAGCACATTCTCAGTTAAAAAGCTCTGGGAAGGAAAAATTGGCATTCGGGAGGCAGCATCGGCGAGCTCAGGTTCGCAAATTATACGAATAAACGACGTGACGAAATCGGTAAAAGAGTACATGGGCGATAAGTACGCGGAAAAGTCATTGTGACAGATAAACAGTGGGTACGCAATAAATACACGCAATGGGAATCACCTAGAGTATCTCCGCGGGAACACCACTGGTGAAGACGAATGCGACATCAGGGAAGAGTGCACCGGGAGTCATACGGCCCATGCATATGGGAAAAGGCACGTCGGAACGTGCGCAACTGACGATTAACCAATAATCGATGTAGATAAATCAACCACACCATAACGGCGACAATGTTATGAACACCGTGAGAACAACTTGGCGACGACGCGCTATTGATTAGCAAGAAGCCAATGGCCTGTACAGTATGACTACAAGTACAGTCAAAAGCGTATAGAGATGCGTATATCCGACGCAACTTGCGTGTCGGAAGAAGATAGTCGATGGATTTCACGCAATGAAACCCATCATGTGTGCCTATGATTTATATTGCTGTACATCTCGCGTGTGCTGGTGAGAGCACATTTGCGAATGATACATTTGTGAACCAATCAAAGCCGGGGCTTACTGGCAGTACCAGCAGCAAAGGCTACATAACGCATCAACGACAAGAAACTGTAGGAATGTACTCAATCACGCTATTGGATGGGAGATCCTAGGACCTTCAAAGCCCTGGGACCCACGACTTACGAGTTATTTAATTTTTTCGGGAAAAAAAACGTCGTCAATTGTTGTACCAAAATAATTTCGAAAATTCTGCGGAAAGGTACGAGGAAACATATAAATTAAATAGTGCAGAAGTGACGCATTTTCACAACCATAACGAAGTAGCAGGAATTTCAACAAATATAACAGAATCGAGAAAATGAATATTTGTGCGGTGGAAAAAAAAACTGTATCACGGGTCAAAGAGATCCCCGGAAGTCGGAATAATTTCAACGGGATCAACGAAGTAAAAAAAAAAGAAATGGTTCCCAATGGCAATCTATAGATAAGGAGAAGAAATCTGTGCACACAGAGGGGTTCCGTCACCACAGCCGGGGCGAGATAGTAAAACCCCTCGCAACGAGGAGAAAATCGGCAACAGCCCGAATATCGAACTCAGTGGAGATCACATACGTAGCGATCATGCAAAGCCGCGAATGCCGCGGGAAACGAAGTGTGCGTAAGGAATTGCACACGCAGCACATTGTCACGTTCTCCGACGATACATAGAAGCAGCAGGTAACGTCGAACGAAGCAATACCGAATACTCGCGAACGAGCGCAAGCCAGCGAAGAACCGACGATGAGTCAGGGGGAAATAAAAAAGGGTAATCGGATTGAGCAAGCGACGAGGACGCAGAACAGAGGATGTGATGGAACGACGATACATAAGTAAAACACGGAAGGCCAGAGAACATCTTGTGTAAAATAAATTTATTTTTAACGAATCTCAACCTCGACATCAAGCGCGACGACTATAACAACGGGGAGGGTTACGGTAGTCGTCGGGAGGGGGAGAGATCGCCGGCGGGTGCGGCGATAGGCAATGCCCTCGGACGAGGTCGAATGACACCGACCGGCACTGCCCTTGGGCAAGGTGGAATGACACCAGTACCGAGCAGCCGTATTCTTGCACGTCCGGCTGCCATTGGTAACCCCGTAGTCGGCGAGGGACTCCTCGGGGGCGGGGGGCGGACCGCGAGCACAACGATCTCCTCATCGCTGGAGTCTTCGCTGTCACTGACGGCACTGTCGTCGACAGTAGTAGGGGTCAGGTATAGGGAGACAGGATTTACCCCCTCCACGCGGCCACTGGCGCCAAACCCCCCACCACCACCGTCTACCCCCACCCTCTCCCCCACCACCTGTGGTCCCCTCTCCGCCCATAAGGCCCCTTAAGCCACGCCCCCTTGGGTTATAGGGAACCAATGAGAGGACGGGTGGAAAATTCTCTGGTTCGTGATTGATCGTCTTTTTTCCCCCGAGCCGTGATTGGCCGACTGGAAATTCCCCGAGCTCTTATTGGCGGACGGCTTTTCCGAGATGCCCTCTACAAATTTTCATCGTTTTTCTGTACTAACATTATTCTAGTAAACTTGTTGTGTTTTGATTGGCCGTCTTATTTCTCCTGGCGCCCTCTAGGAGTTACTGACAATTTTTAATACTAATGTTTTCTGCAGTCGGTAAATTAGTTTTCGCCTTCTTCTATATACCAAATAGCAATATAGAAAATGTAGGAAGTATAGAAAAAACTTTCGCCCAAATCGGGGATCGAACTTGACTCTCCTGGTCGCCGAAATTGCTGGTCGTGTACGCTAACCACTTAACCACGGGTCGCGTATTATACAAGCACTATAGCTAGTCAACCTAATCGTGTTCTCTCTAACGCTACGGTTAATATCCTCCATACAGTCGAAAGTCGGAAATATTTTCTTTTATTTATTTATCTAATGTCTTATTTAAAATAAATTTATTGATTTTGTAGAAGTCGTGTAAATTTTTAAAAAATTTTCGACATTTTCAAATCATTTTCAAAATTTGGAAAAGTGAAATAAAGTCCCAAATTTGGGTATGTTCGCGTAAAAGCATTTCTAATCACACTCGTAAAGTTTCGACGCGAGTGAACGAAAGTTAAAATAACAACAGTCTAAACATTTTTTAAAAAACATACATTTTTTTAAGTTTTCTGATATTTTTGCATTTGTTCGAAATTTTGAAAAATGATTTTTTCGAAAACATACATTTTTACACATTTTCTGACATTTTTAATTTTTTGAAAATTTAAAAAAGAACATAAATCCTGAAATTATGAATATGTTTTTGTAAAATTTTTCTCACTGCCCTTGTAAAGTTTCGGAGCGATTGTGTGAAAGTTAAAGTAACAATAGGGTAAACATTTTTTAGAAAACACATTTTTTAAGTTTTCTGATATTTTGCATTTTTTCGAAATTTTGAAAACGAAATTTTTTCGAAAACATACATTTTTACAAATTTTGTGATATTTTTTAATTTTTTGAAAATTTAAAAAAGAACATAAATCCTGAAATTATGAATATGTTTTTGTAAAATATTTCTCACTGCACTTGTAAAGTTTCGGCGCGATTATGTCATAGTTAAAGTAACAATAGTGTAAACATTTTTTAGAAAACACATTTTTTAAGTTTTCTGGTGTTTATATTTTTTCGAAATTTTGAAAAATGAATATAAGTACAAATATCCACGTATTTGCTGTGAGGATATAGAAAAGTGGTAGATACATTTGTATCGCCGGTGACACGTACGTCGTAATCACACGATACATTAAAAAAAAAAAGATGAAGACTTCAAAATGCTACGATGTTCACCGAACGCCGTACCAGTAATTTGGCGATCGGTTGGCCGGGACCGCGTTTGACCGGCCTTGCCAGACCGAACATTACATGGAATTAGTCGGGCAAGTTGGTTATAATGAGAAATTGTTGATTTACATTCACTTTTGTTGGTCGAAACTTCACGTATAAAATGCGTCGGAACAATTTTTTGATAAGTTGTTTGGCTGGAAACGATGCAATGGACATTCGATCGGTATCGCCGTCGCAAGAAAGACATAGAGAGAGAAAGATAGATAGATAGATAGATAGATGTTTATTAATGCCCTAGTTGCCTATGGGGCAATATACAATAAGCACAGAGAAAGAAAACTTATAGACTAATTAAACTGAAGAATCACAAGAGAGTAAGTAAAATTTTAAACAAAAGAAATAACAATATAACAATTTCGGGAATTATAAAGTAAATACTTAAGAGAGAGAGAGAGAAAGAGAGAGAGAGAGAGAGAGAGAGAGATTGATTGATTGATTATTTATTAATGCCCTAGTTTCCTATGCGGCAATTTTACGAATAAAGTATAACATAAAGCATAGATTTTACAAATAAAGTATAACATGACAATAGCATAATACATTGTTGAGTTGCGTAGTGAGTATGACTCGAATCGCCTTAATATAGTGACTCGGATAACATAATGTGACAAAATATTAAAATATTAAGTCGTTATCACAGTTCTAAACGCTACTAGTACTAACCCTACGGTACTAAACGCAATCCACCAAACATAACACGTCTATACAATTAATTTAGTATTTGTATTGCTAACCTACGTTGCCCTCCAATCCCGCTTGCTCTAATGAGAACAAGTACTGAAATAAACTGCTTTTGAATGTACTGAGAGAACACTGTGAAGTGACTGATTCCGGAAGCGAATGCCAGAGATAAACAGCAGACAGATGAAAGGAGTTTCGAAGATGAGCAGTGCGATGAAAGGGCACACGAAAACTGGGTGCTGAATTAAGTCTTGCTGAACTTCTGACCTCCGGATCAATTGTGGGGAATAGTTGGTGAATATATTCAATCGATTCATTATGAAAAATGCGGTAAACATAAGCACCAAGGAAGTACAGTCGTCGATTTTTCACTGATAGCCACCCAAGCTGATGTCTATACTGGGTTATATGTTCATCACGTGTTAAGTCGAAGATAAATCGTATGGAATTATTGACGAGCACTTGTAGTTTCTTGTTTAGTTCGCTTGTGAGATCATGGTATACTAGACAGCAATAATCAATGAGCGGGAAAATCAGGGTCACTACCAGTTTCGCACGCAGCTGTCTAGAAAGAGATTGCTTGTGAAACTTCAATTTGTGTAGCGTAAAGTGCACTCGCTGAGAAATCTGCGAAACGTGACTATTCCACGTGAGATTTGCAGTCATAACAACGCCTAAATTACGAGCTTCGCTAACAAATGGCAGTGCCGTTCCGTTTATCACTACAGGCGGGAGAGCGACAAGATGCGACAAGATTCAAGGAACGCACGTACGCATCGCTGCCTAAGATCATGATTTTAGATTTACCTAAATTTAATTTGAGCCCATTCGTGTTTGCGAAGTTGAATATTGCGGACGCATCGATGCTTATTCTCGCAAGGCCTTCTTCCAACATTGCCGGATGACAATGCAGGTAGATCTGAGTGTCGTCTGCGAAAATCATGTGGTTAGAAAACCTCAGGGCAGTCCCAATGTCGTTTATGAAAAGCGAGAAAAGAAGAGGACCAAGGACAGAACCCTGAGGTACACCTGCAGTCACCGATTGCCATTGCGAGGGATTGTTGTCATCATCAATTACCGCTTGCGATCTTCCAGTCAGATAAGAAGAGAGAGAGAGAGAGAGAGAGAGAGAGAGAGAGAGAGAGAGAGAGAGAGAGAGAGAGAGGTGTTGCATACGAGATTGCCCAGCATTCATTGAAGATGTCTCAATTAAAGAATCGAAAATCCGCAATCTAGAGCTCTCTGTGTTCTTGCGAACTTTTTCCAAGTTACATTTGAAACATTTCCTGCATGTTATTCTTCAAATATGTCGGCTACGTTCTGACTCACACAAAGAGGTGAAATACGTTACCTTGCTCTCTCTCTCGCTCCGTCCTGACGTCCGATCATGTTATCTCTCTCGCACACCATAGGAATCTCCTCTTAAAGATTATAAGGCTATCCGTGCAGTGCTGCCGAGAATATGACGATCTTAACAAATGGCTCCTTTGTGCTTCATACGAGAAGTTTTCGTCACCTAATGCAAATTATAAAATAAAGCATTTCGTATTATTGACAATCTACTAGACTAATCCTGTGGTACATTTCCTCAATCAAGTTCCGTCAAACTCCGCCCCGTCCACCCGCACACAGAGTTTCTGGTGAGATGTACGTCCGGTTCGGTCCGGTACGTCATCACAGCATTTTGGAGTATTTAAATTTTTTCAATCAATCAAACGCGAGCACACGATTCATGGCTTTTTCGGAACATAGACACATGGGAGATTCTCAATGTGTTTTAATAGCATTTTTTAATTTTTGCCAGAAAAATTTCTCAATTTTCGTGTATGTGAATTCGGAAATTCATTTTTTAGTTTTTATTTCTTTGTCGACCGCAAAGAAAAAATATATGTAAATTTTTAAAAATACGCACATGAGAGATTGCAAAATAATTATTAAAATTTAATATTTTTACCAAAATGTTTGCCAAATATTCATTACACGAATTTGAATCGAATATTTATTCTGTCACGAGTAGAAAATTCATGAAGAATCTTTCAAACAAAAAATTACCTGGGATCATATTTTATGTTTAATAAAAAAATCCTTCTTACGAACGAATGAAAATTTGTTAAGCAGTTTCAACTATGTAAAAATTTTTGTTTATTGCGAATACAAGATTCATGAATTTTTTAAAAACTGCTACACGGAAAAATTAAATTTGCGAAATCAATGTGCTTTTAATGACGTTTGTAATTTTTACTTAAACATTTTTTAATTGTCGTACACTTGAAGTTGCATTTCATTTTTTATTTCTTTTTGTCGATCGCAAATACAACATTTATAAAAAATGTTTCAAACAATAGATATATGAAAGTTGCTCAATATTTATCAATAGTTTTACAAAAATGTTTGCCAAATATTCATTACACGAATTCGGATCGAATATTTATTCTGTCACGCGTAGAAAATTCATGAAGAATCTATCAAATAAAAGTTACCTGGTTTCATATTTTATGTTTAATAGAAAAAAATCATTTTACGAAAGAATGAAAATTTATCAAGCATTTTTAACTGTATCAATTTTTTTGTTTATCACGTTTGTAATTTTTATTTCTTTTCGTCGATCGCGAATACAAAATTTATAAAAAAAAAAAGTTTCGAACAATTGATATATGAAAGTTGCTTAATATTTTTTATTTTTACGAAAAGTTTGGCAAATGTTCACCGTACAAATTTGGGCCGAATATTTTTTTATCGTGAGTACAAAATTAACGAAAATCTTGTAATTCAAAATTACAGGGCTCTTTCTTATTCGTATTTATTTAATTATATTAAAGACAAACCAATTATCGAGCAAGCTCACCGAACATAATCCAACAGAACAAATCCTTTACAAACATTCAATACATTTTTTCACATTACCGTAAATATTATATTCTTATTTTAGAGCAGCATTATTAGACTACTTAAAATAATATATATTAATTTTAGACTTTGAAAAACGCACCTAGCCGTAAAAATAATCAAATCTCTGCCGACAAATAAATTTAAACTAAGTAGAGACACAAATTCGAATGCATTGCAATTTCTATTTGTCACTTTGGCCTGTCAAACTTTTAGCTTTTCGACCGTACGGTGTACTTCGACATTTTCTCGAGTTTTTTCTGTAAACAAAAAAAAAAAAAAAAAAAAAAAAATGTAAAATACATCAATATTGTTGTACAAAATGGAACTCTTCTACATTATACAAATGATTGGAAAATATTTGAATTAATATAAAAACGGTACATACGATGCAATAATGTTGGCACGGGGACGCGTTCGAGCACTTCTGATTGGCCCGCAACTTTCTCTTTTGTCCAGTAGCCCCACTTCCGATGAAAAACGCTCTACGATCTCAACCAAGACTTGTGGTTCCTCCTCTGAATTCCAGCTTGGCTCGTCGTTTAAGCCCCATAAATCCGTGGTCGTTGGAATAACACGGATATTTTCATTTATATTTCCGTAATATCCAGCATTTTTTTCCTTCTTAGAGGTATCTCGCCAAGATGTGAAGGTAAATGAGGTGGATGCGTCCATGCTTTGTCTACAAAAGACGGAAAGTACATATGATGTAACGCGCAAATATTCACAATCCTTAAAATAATACGCGAGAAGAAAAATATGGAACACAAAAGGCACCTCTCCATTTCTGCAGGTGAACGAAAAGCTCCTTTCGATTGTACGGTGACTCGGTTTTGACGTCTGACGAAAGCAACGACAACGCGCCAGGTTTATATGGATTGTCCCCACCATACCTGTTTTGCGCGTATTTGTTTGACATTTTCTCTAATGCTTCATGCATCCTAAGATTTTAGTGAAAAGATCTGTGAAACTATACGTTTCTCTTACTAATATAGCAGCCCGACCCATTCTATTATCTTTATAACCGAACGACAAGAAAAAAAAAATGCTTCACCCCTTGAATAACCCAGGTAAAAGGGTACAAAAAAAAAAGAAAAATTTCTCTTGTTCACGGTACCGTGGTGAAGTTAAACACCGTGTCTCCTTACATACTAGTTAGAAAAAATATATTTTCACGATACCTTCAGTATTCGAAACACGGTTTTTCTTTAGAAAATTATCATAAATCTTCAGGGCATTGAGACTCCGGTAAGAAACTACGGGCGAAACTTTTACAGTGAAGATGATTTTTTATAAGTCTTACATACGCATAGAATAAGAGGAAAGGGTGTGAAAATAAAGTATGCTCCACAAACAGATGATTTTAGGTGTCAGCTAGTATCTATCGGAGAGTTGAGGATTCGATTTACCTTTTGCAGGAGGATGTGAGACATCGCAACACCTTTGTTGAATATTTTAACGAAACAAAATTCTGCGGGAATTAACTTGAATATGACGCCTTGGACATGTAATGTTTGGGAAATCGTGAAAATAAAAAACAACACTTTCATGTATAGTCAATTTTCGGTTTAACATTCAATTTTTATTTAACATCACTAATCTTTACAATTATACAAATACGCAATGAGAATTCGAACATCGGTTAAAGATATGTAATATCATTGCGATGTGTACAGGTCACCGTTGATGTACAGTCGTAGCAGTAGCCTAAGTATTGAAGTGTGCACTCGTGAATAGCCCATCCGTGGAATGGCACAACTATGTTAATAGAACAAATGTGTAACACATTAAAATTGTGCGATATATAGACGGTAAATGCATATTTTTTAATTTTAAAGTAAAACTTACACGTTAACGGTGACAGTACGCTGTGTCCGAAGAGTTGGAAGCCCGAGTTGAGAAAACTTTCAGTAGTTGCATGCGCCGCGTCGGCCTGAGATGAAGTAGGATAACTCGCACGCAAATAGGGTTGTCCGAACGCAAATTCTGCGGTATTGGTGTTGAAATTTGAATCAGTAGAATCACTTTGCCGATAGCGCTGCACTGCTAAGTAACGATTCATAAGACGACTCACGCCCGGAAAGTCACTACCGCCCCTCGAACAAATGATTCCAACCGCAATTAAGACGGCTTGGTAAGACACGTCAAACGCTCCACAATCATACACGCGGCCAATTTCTCTAAGAGACAATCGGTTCAAAACCGATCGCATCGTGCGGCGGGCCTGCTGAAGCCTCATACTCCTCAACTACGAAAGGCGATGTAACGTAAACCATCTTGCTATGGGCGCACTCCGGACGCGCATTAACGTCACCGTTTTAGTAATAGCTTCAATCAGGTCGTTTGCAAGATAAAAATCCATTTTTATTTGATTTATTTCAATTTATGATCAAAACCAGTACACACGACAACACAGGACAAGTTATACGAGCATCCGTACGATAGGACCGAGGTTGGAAATTGTCAAAATGTTTGAGTATGCGCTGCTTTATACATTTTTCCCAGACAACCGTTACCGGCTTTGCCGAGGGGCGGGTTTTTCGAAATTGTGCATTTACTGTGTAGGAAGAAACGCATGATTTGTCGAAATGTACGCTTTCCCTCTATCATTTGTTGGACGAAACCTGTTACTGACGTATTTGGTAATTCAACAGGTAAACCGTTTTCAAATTTTATACTTTGGACAGGTTTTCAGTCCTGAGAAGATCGGCAAAAAAAAAACGGCAATAAACAAAAAAAAAGGAGTGAAAGCAAAGTATGCTACCGTGAACAGGTGATTTTGGATGTCGGCTAGCGTTTTTCAGAAGGTTGAACGGCCATAAAGACACTTGTGTTTACAGGTAGATGTTAGTCACCTCAACAGTGTCACAGGTCATATTAAGGAAACAAAGCCCTGTTGGAGCAAAGCCCTCCGAGTAAACACAGGTATTGGTACCGTAGTTACCCGTAGTTTCTTACCGGAGTCTCAATGCCCTGAAGATTTATGATAATTTTCTAAAGAAAAACCGTGTTTCGAATACTGAAGGTATCGTGAAAATATATTTTTTCTAACTAGTATGTAAGGAGACACGGTGTTTAACTTCACCACGGTACCGTGAACAAGAGAAATTTTTCTTTTTTTTTTGTACCCTTTTACCTGGGTTATTCAAGGGGTGAAGCATTTTTTTTTTCTTGTCGTTCGGTTATAAAGATAATAGAATGGGTCGGGCTGCTATATTAGTAAGAGAAACGTATAGTTTCACAGATCTTTTCACTAAAATCTTAGGATGCATGAAGCATTAGAGAAAATGTCAAACAAATACGCGCAAAACAGGTATGGTGGGGACAATCCATATAAACCTGGCGCGTTGTCGTTGCTTTCGTCAGACGTCAAAACCGAGTCACCGTACAATCGAAAGGAGCTTTTCGTTCACCTGCAGAAATGGAGAGGTGCCTTTTGTGTTCCATATTTTTCTTCTCGCGTATTATTTTAAGGATTGTGAATATTTGCGCGTTACATCATATGTACTTTCTGTCTTTTGTAGACAAAGCATGGACGCATCCACCTCATTTACCTTCACATCTTGGCGAGATACCTCTAAGAAGGAAAAAAATGCTGGATATTACGGAAATATAAATGAAAATATCCGTGTTATTCCAACGACCACGGATTTATGGGGCTTAAACGACGAGCCAAGCTGGGATTCAGAGGAGGAACCACAAGTCTTGGTTGAGATCGTAGAGCGTTTTTCATCGGAAGTGGGGCTACTGGACAAAAGAGAAAGTTGCGGGCCAATCAGAAGCGCTCGAACGCGTCCCCGTGCCAACATTATTGCATCGTATGTACCGTTTTTATATTAATTCAAATATTTTCCAATCATTTGTATAATGTAGAAGAGTTCCATTTTGTACAACAATATTGATGTATTTTACATTTTTTTTTTTTTTTTTTTTTTTTGTTTATAGAAAAAACTCGAGAAAATGTCGAAGTACACCGTACGGTCGAAAAGCTAAAAGTTTGACAGGCCAAAGTGACAAATAGAAATTGCAATGCATTCGAATTTGTGTCTCTACTTAGTTTAAATTTATTTGTCGGCAGAGATTTGATTATTTTTACGGCTAGGTGCGTTTTTCAAAGTCTAAAATTAATATATATTATTTTAAGTAGTCTAATAATGCTGCTCTAAAATAAGAATATAATATTTACGGTAATGTGAAAAAATGTATTGAATGTTTGTAAAGGATTTGTTCTGTTGGATTATGTTCGGTGAGCTTGCTCGATAATTGGTTTGTCTTTAATATAATTAAATAAATACGAATAAGAAAGAGCCCTGTAATTTTGAATTACAAGATTTTCGTTAATTTTGTACTCACGATAAAAAAATATTCGGCCCAAATTTGTACGGTGAACATTTGCCAAACTTTTCGTAAAAATAAAAAATATTAAGCAACTTTCATATATCAATTGTTCGAAACTTTTTTTTTTTTATAAATTTTGTATTCGCGATCGACGAAAAGAAATAAAAATTACAAACGTGATAAACAAAAAAATTGATACAGTTAAAAATGCTTGATAAATTTTCATTCTTTCGTAAAATGATTTTTTTCTATTAAACATAAAATATGAAACCAGGTAACTTTTATTTGATAGATTCTTCATGAATTTTCTACGCGTGACAGAATAAATATTCGATCCGAATTCGTGTAATGAATATTTGGCAAACATTTTTGTAAAACTATTGATAAATATTGAGCAACTTTCATATATCTATTGTTTGAAACATTTTTTATAAATGTTGTATTTGCGATCGACAAAAAGAAATAAAAAATGAAATGCAACTTCAAGTGTACGACAATTAAAAAATGTTTAAGTAAAAATTACAAACGTCATTAAAAGCACATTGATTTCGCAAATTTCATTTTTCCGTGTAGCAGTTTTTAAAAAATTCATGAATCTTGTATTCGCAATAAACAAAAATTTTTACATAGTTGAAACTGCTTAACAAATTTTCATTCGTTCGTAAGAAGGATTTTTTTATTAAACATAAAATATGATCCCAGGTAATTTTTTGTTTGAAAGATTCTTCATGAATTTTCTACTCGTGACAGAATAAATATTCGATTCAAATTCGTGTAATGAATATTTGGCAAACATTTTGGTAAAAATATTAAATTTTAATAATTATTTTGCAATCTCTCATGTGCGTATTTTTAAAAATTTACATATATTTTTTCTTTGCGGTCGACAAAGAAATAAAAACTAAAAAATGAATTTCCGAATTCACATACACGAAAATTGAGAAATTTTTCTGGCAAAAATTAAAAAATGCTATTAAAACACATTGAGAATCTCCCATGTGTCTATCTTCCGAAAAAGCCATGAATCGTGTGTTCGCGTTTGATTGATTGAAAAAATTTAAATACTCCAAAATGCTGTGATGACGTACCGGACCGAACCGGACGTACATCTCACCAGAAACTCTGTGTGCGGGTGGACGGGGCGGAGTTTGACGGAACTTGATTGAGGAAATGCACCACAGGATTAGTCTAGTAGATTGTCAATAATACGAAATGCTTTATTTTATAATTTGCATTAGGTGACAAAAACTTCTCGTATAAAGCACAAAGGAGCCATTTGTTAAGATCGTCATATTCTCGGCTGTACTGCACGGATAGCCTTATAATCTTTAAGAGGAGATTCCTATGGTGTGCGAGAGAGATAACATGATCGGACGTTACGACGGAGCGAGAGAGAGAGCAAGGTAACGTATTTCACCTCTTTGTGTGAGTCAGAACGTAGCCGACATATTTGAAGAATAACATGCAGAAAATGTTTCAAATTTAAATTGGAAAAATTTCGTAAGAACACAGAGAGCTCTAGATTGCGGATTTTCGATTCTTTAATTGAGACATCTTCAATGAATGCTAGGCAATCTCGTATGCAACACCTCTCTCTCTCTCTCTCTCTCTCTCTCTCTCTCTCTCTCGTGAGTAGACCTGTTGTATGAATATAAAGCTGTCACTACCAAACTCGATACTGCTGTCTTCTGCCCTCGGGCTCATATTGTTTCAGAACGTACAGCATGCCAAATTGTTGCTTTTCCACCAAAGGAAGGGAAAGCAGCAATTCATAGTACAGAACAACTTCAAGTAGCGTGAAATAAAGAGTCAACGAGTTAACCTCAATTTTGGAGTTCAGAGAATCCTAAGCTAAAAGCAAAGTAGCGCAGGCGCGATAAGTCAATGACAAGTGACAACGACATCTACAACTACTGAACACGTAAATAGCGACAGTGACGGTAGCACCATCTGTAGAACAACATCAAAGATCGCACGTGCAGCCGCTAACGCGGCAGGCGCCGTGAATCGAGATTGATCGATAACGCCACCTACAACAACTAAGAACGGGATACATCAGCGATACACCTTCGGTAAAAAAAAAAAAAAAGCATACGGATATAGAAATACGACGAAAAGCGAACGGCTTCGGATGTGCTGTTACCTCCGAAGCTAGAAATGAGTCTCGTAAGGTGCAGTAAATGCAAAAAGGAAATAGCGCATACAAGACTGTACTGTCCTGTATGTATTAAATACTTTCACCCGGGATGCACGCACGGCCATAACGTATGGAACGAAAAAAATGAACTAGTACCATGCACAGTACAACTGGAAGAAAGTGGAGGGAAGAGAAGAAAGAGGAAAAGAGAAGATGGAACAAGTGTGGAGGAAGAAGACAACGAAATATTCAGGAAACGCGTTGAAAGTGAAATAGAAGGAGAAACAGAAAATGAAGAATGTAGAGAAGAGGAAGAGGCGAACAAAATTAGAGATGAAGAAATAGCAGCCTTAATAAGCGAAAAGGTTCAACAAGCAGTTGGGAAGATAATACAAATTGAAATGAAAAAAATGACACAGATGTTTGAAAAAAAAATAGGAGAATTACAAACAGAAATAACGAGATTAAAACAAATAAATAACAAAAATGCAAGCGAAGTAAAGAAAGGAGAAAATAGGGAGCAGACAAAGAGCCAAAAAGTATCGTATGCGACAATAACAAAACAAAGTCGAAGAGAAGAAATAGTAATACTGCCGATGCAAGAACAATCGAGTGAAAAAACAGAGGGTACAATAAAAAATAACGTAAATATAATGGAATTAGGAGTATCGGTGAGTGGTATCACTAAGGGAACAAACGGAAAAGTTATACTCGGTTGTCATAAAAACAGCGACAGGAACTTGCTAGCGGGAGCTATAAAGGAATCATTGGGAACGCAATACAAGGTTTTCGCCCCAAAAAAGAAATTACCAATGATGAAGATCATTGGAGTGGAAGAGGAAATTGGAAGAGAAGAAGAAGGTGTCTTCATACATAGAGTAAAAAGACAAAATGAGATGGAAGCACGAGAAAACTTCAAAATGAGAATAGTGAAGAAAAACGCATCAAAAGAACGGGAAACAACGCTAATAGTAGAAGTCGATGCAGAAACACACAAGTATTTTGTGGAAAAAGCAAGAATTAAAATAGGATGGAAAAACTGCCGAGTCTATGATCACGTGAGCGTGAAAAGATGCTACAAATGCTGGGGATTCTACCACTTCGCAAAAGAATGCAAAAACGCAACAAGCTGCAGAAGGTGCGGAGGAGGACACGATATACAAGAATGTACAGCGGAAAGGAAAAATTGCGTGAATTGTACAAGAATGGCTACAAAATTCAAGCTGGAAGGAGTTGAAACGGAACACGAAGCAACGGACTTGAAATGTGAGTCATATAAAAGAATTGTAAACAGAAATAGAAAGAATATTCAATACGGAGAGGAATAGCAACGAAGAAACGAAAAAAGTTGTTTAGGTAGTCCATTTATATTACTGCTGAATGCACAAGGTTTTTTGCATAACAAAGATCAAATAGAGAGCATGATAATACAAACAAAAACAAAAATTGTGTGTCTGACAGAAACCCACGTGACGGGAGAAATAGAGGACGAAGAACTGAGAATAGAAAATTACAATCTAGTAAGATGCGATACAGCAAACAGCAGAACGGGGGGAGTAATGACTTTTATTCACACAAATATAGATTATAAAATAATAGTGTCAAAGAATACCAATGAAAATATGTGGATAAACACAATTCAGTTGATGGGAGTATATAAGGATATAATTGTGAGTAATGTATATCATTCACCGAATAAAAGCGACGGGGAATTTATACAGCTAGTAACAGAAGAATGTGAAGCAATGGTTGACATGGGACATATAATAGTAGTTGGGGATTTCAACATTGATGTGAGTAAAGAAAGTCATTACTCGAAACGGTTAATACAAAACTTGAGATGCCTAGGATTAAACAATATGTAAATAACTTTACGAGAATAACGGAGACATCAAAACCGCAAATAGATTTGGTTTTCTCAAACTTTTATGTAATGACAGATGTACTTAAGACACCGAAAATTACGGACCACCAAACGATAAAAATAGATATTTTAACCAATGACGATATAAGAGACAATGTAACAAGACGAGAAACGAGAGACTATAGGAATTGTAACATAGAAACAATTAAGAACATTATAAGACCAATGATAGTAGAAAAATGGAATATGAATGGTAGTGTCAATGAAATGGCAAATAATATGATAGCGTGTATGGTAGAAACTGTAAATGTATTGGCACCTAAAGTAGTAAAAAAAATTCCGATAAGATGGCAAGAAAAACCGTGGATTAAAGAGGAAGTGAGAATAGCAAATAGGCAAAAAGATTGGGCGTATAAAAGAGCCGTACAAACGAATACAGCAGAACATTGGGAAGAGTTTAGGAAAGCTAGAAATACAGCGGTAGCAGTGAACAGAAGAAGTAAGAAAAACTATTACGAGGAAAATATTGATGAAGTGAAAAATAATCCAAAGAGGATGTGGAGTACATTAAAAGAGTTAGTAGGAAATAAAAAAAGTATGGTAAAACCGAAAGGGATCAGCTTTAACGAAATTGGTTGTACGGACGATAGTAAAATAGCAAACAAATTTAACGAATATTTTATAAAGAGTATTGATGACATAGTAAAGTTATCCATAAATCGAGAAAGTATTGAAGTAAACGAAGTTAGACAAGTAGAATCGAATTTTGAAATGTTTAGACACGTTACCAAAGAGGAAATTGACCAAATAGTACAAAACCTAGAGAATAAAAAAGGAACACCGGAAGGGATAAGTACAACATTTTTAAAAATGGCATGGAGTAGTATTGACGAAAAGATGGTTGGATTAATTAACAAATCCCTACAAGATGGAGTCTTTCCGGATGAATGGAAAACATCTACAATAATACCGATTCCAAAAATAAACGGGAGTACAAAAGCTGAAGAACATAGACCTATCAATATGCTGCCAAGTTATAAAAAAATATTAGAAATCGCAGTAAAAAATCAACTGTTGAAGTACATTGAAACCAATAAAATTCTCAGTGATGATCAGTCAGGATTCAGAGAAAACCATTCATGCGAAACGGCAATTACAAACACGGTAATCGAGTGGAGGAAAAATTTAGATAAGAGTCACTTTATAGGCGTAGTCTTCCTGGACTTTAAAAGAGCGTTCGAGACAATAGATAGGAAAATATTGATGGAAAAACTTAAAAAATATGGAGTAAAGGGTAAAGTACAACAATGGTTCGAATCATACCTAAAAAATCGCAAGCAAGAAGTACAATGGGGAAATAGTAGATCGGAGCAGAAAAAAACTATATATGGGGTTCCGCAAGGGTCAGTCCTAGGTCCACTTTTATTTGTGATATATATAAATGACATAGTAAATCAGCTGAAGTATTGTTCGTGTAAATGTTTTGCCGACGACACAATAATATATATAAGTAGTAGAGACACTAGCGAGATAGAAATAAAGTTAAATAAGGATCTGGAACAAATAGCGAAATGGCTGGAGAGAAACTCGCTGCGACTTAATACAACAAAAACGAAATTTATGGTAATCCACGACGAAAGGAAAGGATACTTAAGTAACAGTTGCAATATTACAGTAATAGGAGATAGAATAGAGGAGGTTAGAGAAATTAAATATCTCGGAATAATAATAGATGAAAACATGAATTTCAATTGTCAGGCAGCGTACATAGTAAAAAAAGTGTCAAAAAAAGTAAATTTTATGTACAGAGTAAGCAAATTTGTAAGTACGAACACACTAGTCACAATTTATAAGAGCATAGTAGCACCGCACTTGGAATATTGTAATACGCTGCTATTAAATATTAATAAATACTGGATGGACATATTGCAAAAAACCCAGAATAGGGCAATGAGAGCTATTCTGAAGTGTAATAGGTATACCAAAATCTCAAACATGCTGGATGCCTTATGTTTTATGAATGTGAGACAGAGAATGAGGTATAATGTTTGTTTGTTCGTTTACAAAATTAAAAATGCAATGACGCCACAATACTTAAGTGAGAAAATGAAGTTCGTATCCGACAGACATAACTATAACACGAGAAGGAGAAACGATATTGACTTAGACTTTACGAGAACAAGTGAGGGTCAGAAGTGCATAACATACATCGGCTTCGATATGTTCAACAAACTCTCCGAGAACACAAAAGCGGCGAGAACGATAAAAGAGTTCAAAAGACTGTTGAAAGAGGAAGTAAAAATGGAAGATATAATAACATAATAGTTATATATGATTCACAAAATATTTTTTTCAAAAAATTAAAAAGGTACGCCAAGTACTAAAAAATCCGATTGGCATGTATTATTTAAAAAAAAAAGAACAAAATATTACAGGCCAAGTGCAACAGAAAAAAAAGATTCTATATGACAAAAAATATTGTTTCTTTTGCAAAAAAATTGCTGTAAGAAATTGGCGTTCCAATGCTAGTGGTTTATTGTGACGCTTTCAAACACTGGAACGCCAATATTTACAGCAATTTTTTTGCAAAAGAAACAATATTTTTTGTCATATAGAATCTTTTTTTTCTGTTGCACTTGGCCTGTAATATTTTGTTCTTTTTTTTTTAAATAATACATGCCAATCGGATTTTTTAGTACTTGGCGTACCTTTTTAATTTTTTGAAAAAAATATTTTGTGAAATTTTACTTCTTTTTGAAAAGCTAATGTAACGGTCCCCTTATGCAAAAAAAATCTTTTTCTAAGACAATAGGCATAATATTTCGTCATACTCGCTTCTCCTTTTGAGAAGCGAGATAACTTGCATTTTTGCCGTCAGCACTTTTGCCGTGAGAGCGACAATTGGATCGCCGTCTCACGGCAACGGTCAAGCCGTCGCGCGAACAGCATCCGCGCGACGGTCCTTATCAGCGCGCGGAGGTATACCTCACGCGCGCAACAATACAAGTTACCGGCGTCGAAGCCCTTTGCTTCGACACCTGATTAGTTAGTTCATCTCCGACCACCAACTGTGTAAGACGGTACACTCTCCCTATATTTACCTAATCTACGACTAATAAAATATTTGCAATTAGTAGTTTACTCGATTTGAGTCTTCTTTATTTAACTCAAGTATCCGCGCACCTTGCCATCCATTACACTAATATTTTTTAAAAATTTTATCTTGAAAATTAATTACAAGAATCGGATAATTTAGATCGAACAAAATTAATTCTATTCTATATACAAAAATGGGCGAACGGCATGTCACATATTCCCCTTGATGATTGCCGGTTGAATTGTTCGAGATCGCAAAGAAACGTTGTAATCAATATAAAATAACACGTAACACGTATTTTTTTTTTACGTCGTGTCGAGACACTAAACCACGATACGCAATACACAATTATTATTTTCGGAAACACTCAAAAAAATTTTGACGCCGTAAAAATACGTGCCGACGATAACAATTGACAGCTAAGCCGGCTGTGGCGACGAGCGCGCCACCGCACGAATTTTTCGATGAACTGATGTAGACGTAGACATATATATCTGACTATTTTATATATAACTAACCAATATATATATATATACACACAGAGTACAAGAACAGCTGATCGTACGTATAGATCGAGCGTAACAGGACACATTTTAATCGTAAATCGGACCCTTCGACGGTCACGATGCCGAGATCTCGGCTTCGTCGGAACTGATTCAATTATAATTAGGCGCATTGGAAAGCTTGAGTGCGAATTATATGATAAAAGTGTCATTAAAAATCTTCTCCGGACCCGAATTGCCGAGAAATCATCGATTAAAGATTGACTTCCGGCATTCTCGAGTATAAGAGGAGCGGTAGCGCCACGCTAAAAAAATTTTTTTTTAGTACTTGGCGTCGAGGCGCTACCGCGCCTCTTGATACACGTAAAGTAGCTAAGGTAGTTATAATAATAGTAATAAAGCAATGTAAAATATGTAAGAACCAAGTAGCGAAAGCTAGTAATAAAGCATCAATCAATCAATCTCTCTCTCTCTCTCTCTCTCTCTCTCTCTCTCTCTCTCTCTCTCTCTCTCTCTCTCTCTCTCTCTCTCTCTCTCTCTCTCTCTCTTGTAAGTACAGCACACGCATCTTTTATTGCTCTACAATTCATTGGGAAACTTGGCTGCTGTATTTTGCCTACGGGCTCTTGTGTTGCAGAGCTGAGCATGATTTTAACGCTCTTCATCTTCCATTAATCATATTCGGTCTCTCTTGCTCCATCGTCTGGGAAAACCCATTGGAAATCGCTACGGCGAGTTAACCTCACTTGAGTGACATCGCTATTGATGTTGCGAACGTCGGCGAAACAGCGGCTTGCGCATGCGCTCATTCTTACTCATCTGCTCTGAGCTGCTTCAACGCCACCTACAACTGGATAGAATAGTGCTGACATCTTGCATGTACTATTGGACCTTCTACTACACGCATGCTCACACCGATCATCGCGTGACCTTGAGTCTTGGCATCTACCACGTGACGATCCGTTGGAACTCTTCGACCGCCATCTACAGTGATCCGTCTCAACCTACTCAGGCGTTCCACTTTCTTCTATCGATTGGTAGATCCCTACAATTTATATATCTCTTGAATTTTGTCGCGGATCCGCTGCTTGCATGTCTCACGCTTGTCGAAAGTGTAGGAAATCTATCGCGGGGACTACATTGTCGTGTCTAGACTGCGATCGCCACTTTCACCCGGGTTGCGCTAACGATTACTTATCATACAAATCTGCATTATCTTGTTGTAAAGTTTCTCTACCGTTAGCAATGGCGAGTAATAATCCTGTTAATTTCGGCGTACCGCTTAGTCCGTTTATCCAATCGCAGCAACCGGTTTCACTTGATACGATTCTTGCCTTTATGAAGGAATCAGATGCTCGCTTGTCAACGTTCATCGCTTCTCAAACTCAGACCAATAGCGAGATTACTACAAAACTAAACGATCTTCCGGAGCTCCTCCGACGAGTCGATGATAACTCATCTCGTATTGCTAATCTCGAACGATCTAACGCAGAACTTCATCAAGAAGTTAGTCAACTTCGCAATCAACTCTCTCGTCCGCAACAATTTAATAGTGAGATTGCTGTCTCAGGAATTCCCGCGAATCTCAATGATTCTCCCGTTACTCTTGTAAAACGGATCCTCGTTGCGCTTGGAGTACCTGACTTAGCCAACCACGTCATCTCTGCTCGGCCTCTTGGGAAAAACAACAGCACTGGAAATAATCAACGCACGTCGATGTCATTTGTTGTAACGCTAACGTCTAACTCAGTATGTGATGCTGTTATCAGCGCGAAAAGAGCAAAACGCGACTTAAAAAATTCCGAAGTCTTCGGCAACAATCTTCCGGGTAACATTTACTTAAACGAAATGTTATCCACAGAAATGTACTCACTTCTTCGCCAAACTAAGACTCGTGCGGCCGAGGCACATTTCAAATATGTTTGGGTAAGAAATCACACTATTCATGTACGTAAGGACTCAGGACTCCCTACGATCGATATTCTTACTCCCAGCGATTTGTCTAAAATTGTCTGACTCGATTCTGAGTCTCGCGCAAGAACTCCCTCGGAGTTATCCCCGGAGATCGATATTTCGTCGATTCGTGTCGCTATATTTAACGCTAACTCGCTGCTTGGACACATAGATATTATAAGAAATTTTGTTGAGCATAATTTTTTTCATATTATTTCGATATCGGAGACATGGCTCCATTCGCATATCCATGATAGCTTAGTAAATATAGATAATTACTTCTTAGTACGTAATGATCGCGAAGGTAAAGAAGGTGGGGGAGTCGCCTGCTATATTCATATATCATTAAAAGCAACGATTATCGCCTCCTCACCGTCTATTTTTTCCAATAACCCAGAATATCTTCTACTCAGTATACGGTGTAAAAACAACCAATCGCTTCTCTTTGCATCGGTCTATAGGCGACCGAAAGGTCTCTTTTTGCACGATTTCATAACAGACTATAATAAATACGCGCCATCCTTCAATAACATTATGATTACTGGTGATCTCAATTGCAATCTTCTTACAAATAATTTCGAATCACAGCATCTCCGTGATTTCATTTTCTCATCGGCACTGTTCCTAGTGAACTCTCCGGCCACATTTCACACTACAACATCCGATTCGTGGCTTGACGTCGCTATTCTGGACAGCGAAGAAAAGCTAGTCTCGTTTCTCAAATCGGACGCACCGTTCATTGGAGGACACGATCTCATTCAGATCTCCTATAAATTCGAAACACACACTATTGCGCCTCGCATGATTACGCGTCGTGTTCTTCGTGATTTTTCTCGTGAAGGTTACATACACTCAATCCAAACCGCGATAGCAAACAACGAGTATCTTGACTCTCTAAAAGATCCTCGGACAGCAAATCTTGATCTTGAACAATCCCTCGCATCACTATCCGAAATTATTTCTACTGCGCTTGATAGTCATGCGCCGTTGCGCTCTTTCCAAGTACGAAAACCTCCATCTCCCTGGCTCGATGAGTCTCTTAAAGCTCGCATTAAAGAGCGCAGCAGGCTCTACAAACAGGCGAAGAGATCAGGAAGCCTTCTAGGTTTTGCTATCTATCGACAGTTTCGCAACAAGCTTTCCACTGATTTGCGCGTTGCACGAGAACACTACCAATTTAACCGGCTGAACTCCATCTCTGATGCGAATAGACTTTGGCGCGAGCTCGGAAATCTTGGCTTGGTGAAGGTCAGCTATACGTCTCCGCTTCATTTTTTTTCGGCTGATACACTCAATCTATACTTTGCTAGTATCTCTAGTCACGCATCACCTCTCACGTATGCCGAATTTCAGTCGACTTGCATTCCACTTGTTCCTCTTAATCCATCTTTTTCCTTTCATTCCATTTCCTCCGCTGACGTTCTTCGATTTATGGTAAACACTACCTCACTTTCTCTTCGGTCAGGACCTGATGGTCTTTCACCTTTTAGTGTCTTCAATGCTCTTCCTGCGATAGCAACGGTCCTTGCTCAGTATTTTAATCTCTGTCTACAGCACGCATTTTTCCCTGCTCAGTGGAAAAGAGCGTTCATCCGACCGCTTGCGAAAATCAAAACTCCTCGTTCTCCATCTGACACAAGGCCTATCGCTAACCTCTGTGAGCTCTCGAAACTGTTTGAGAGAATTATCCATGCACAGATTATCTTATTCATTGAGAATAATTCCCTCTTCGATAGCCGCCAATCGGGCTTTCGCGCGGATCACAACACACAATCTGCCTTACTAAGAATCACTAATGATATCAGGCAAGGCATCGACAATCGTATGCTAACTATTCTGGTGCTGTTTGATTTTAGCAAAGCGTTTGACACAGTGTCCCACTTACATCTGCTTTGCAAATTAAGGAGATTGGGCTTTTCCGATTCGGCTCTTTCGTGGATTTTTGCGTATCTCACAGATCGATCTCAAGCGGTAGTTGACGAACGAGGAGCTTGTTCTCAGTGGCTAACCACCACTCAAGGAGTTCCGCAGGGCTCTGTTCTTGGACCGCTACTCTTCTCATTGTTTATCAATGATATTGCTAAAGACCTGCGCTACTCAAAGCACATGATCTTCGCCGACGATACCCAGATTTATCTACAATGCCGTCCGGTAGATTTAAATGATGCACTAGCTAAGATGCGGCACGATATCGGTGTGATTGCGAACTTTGCGTTGCTAAACGGTCTTACACTAAACGCGGCTAAGTCTAAGATTCTTATACTCGGTAGTAATAGGTACGTCCGCGAACTCGAACTTGATGCCCTCCCTGTAATCACTCTCAACGATTCTCCTATTCCTTTCGTCTCTGACGCGTGCAATCTCGGAGTGCATCTGAATGCGAGCCTCTCGTGGTAAAGACATATCTCCTACGTTTCACAAAAAGTTCATGCGGCTCTTCACAAACTAAAATATCACAGAAACTCACTCTCAAGTGAGATTAGAATTAAACTTATTAGTACACTAATTATCCCGCACATTGACTACTGTAGTCTCATTTATCATGGACTCACCGACGAATTGAATGCTAAATTACAACGCTTAGTGAATTCCTGCATTCGATTCATTTTCAACCTTCGCCGTGATGAGCACATCACTCACTTCCGACATCGTTTAGGGTGGCTCTCAGTGTCTAATCGACGACTGTACTTTCTGGCTATTCTAACTTTTAAAGTTCTTCGATTGAATTCTCCGTCCTTCATTAGTGAGCTTTTCATTCGACGGAGTAACGTATGTACCCGACCCGTGCGCAATCCTGTCTCAGTGCTCACTTTCGAGGTACCGGCCCATCGAACCGTAACTTATCGGAATGGCTTTCTCTTGTCAGCGATATACCTGTGGCACTCCCTTCCGCAAGATGCTACTGCTTCTCCCTCTCTCGGTATTTTCAAAACTCGGCTGTATAACCACCTTCTTCAATCTGAGATATCCCACTCAAGCTAATCTAGGTCATCGTATTTTCTAAACTCGGGAACTTCATCTTAGGATTCAGAAAATTTACCTTATAGTTCTATTTTATATCGCTATGTGCATTAATTTTAAGTTGCGATACTCGCTCTTGTTATAATCCAAAAGGGATTAATTATACTTTTATGTCACCTTCCTTGATTTAAATAAGCTTAATCATAAACAACCGTACTTTATTTTCTACTATTATTTACTTTTGTAATTACTTTGTGATATTTTGCCCCACAGTAAGACTAGGGCATAATAAAAATGATCAATCAATCAATCAATCTCTCTCTCTCTCTCTCTTTCTCTCTCTCTCTCTCTCTCTCTTCCCATGTGTATCTCTTGTGTAAGCTTAAAACTTTTGGCTTTTCCGACTCGACGTTGAATTGGTTCCATTCTTATCTGACTGGAAGATCGCAAGCGGTAATTGATGATGACAACAATCCCTCGCAATGGCAATCGGTGACTGCAGGTGTACCTCAGGGTTCTGTCCTTGGTCCTCTTCTTTTCTCGCTTTTCATAAACGACATTGGGACTGCCCTGAGGTTTTCTAACCACATGATTTTCGCAGACGACACTCAGATCTACCTGCATTGTCATCCGGCAATGTTGGAAGAAGGCCTTGCGAGAATAAGCATCGATGCGTCCGCAATATTCAACTTCGCAAACACGAATGGGCTCAAATTAAATTTAGGTAAATCTAAAATCATGATCTTAGGCAGCGATGCGTACGTGCGTTCCTTGAATCTTGTCGCTCTCCCGCCTGTAGTGATAAACGGAACGGCACTGCCATTTGTTAGCGAAGCTCGTAATTTAGGCGTTGTTATGACTGCAAATCTCACGTGGAATAGTCACGTTTCGCAGATTTCTCAGCGAGTGCACTTTACGCTACACAAATTGAAGTTTCACAAGCAATCTCTTTCTAGACAGCTGCGTGCGAAACTGGTAGTGACCCTGATTTTCCCGCTCATTGATTATTGCTGTCTAGTATACCATGATCTCACAAGCGAACTAAACAAGAAACTACAAGTGCTCGTCAATAATTCCATACGATTTATCTTCGACTTAACACGTGATGAACATATAACCCAGTATAGACATCAGCTTGGGTGGCTATCAGTGAAAAATCGACGACTGTACTTCCTTGGTGCTTATGTTTACCGCATTTTTCATAATGAATCGATTGAATATATTCACCAACTATTCCCTAGAATTGATCCGGAGGTCAGAAGTTCAGCAAGACTTAATTCAGCACCCAGTTTTCGTGTGCCCCTTCATCGCACTGCTCATCTTCGAAACTCCTTTCATCTGTCTGCTGTTTATCTCTGGCATTCGCTTCCGGAATCAGTCACTTCACAGTGTTCTCTCAGTACATTCAAAAGCAGTTTATTTCAGTACTTGTTCTCATTAGAGCAAGCGGGATTGGAGGGCAACGTAGGTTAGCAATACAAATACTAAATTAATTGTATAGACGTGTTATGTTTGGTGGATTGCGTTTAGTACCGTAGGGTTAGTACTAGTAGCGTTTAGAACTGTGATAACGACTTAATATTTTAATATTTTGTCACATTATGTTATCCGAGTCACTATATTAAGGCGATTCGAGTCATACTCACTACGCAACTCAACAATGTATTATGCTATTGTCATGTTATACTTTATTTGTAAAATCTATGCTTTATGTTATACTTTATTCGTAAAATTGCCCCATAGGAAACTAGGGCATTAATAAATAATCAATCAATCAATCTCTCTCTCTCTCTCTCTCTCTCTCTCTCTCTCTCTCTCTCTTTCTCTCTCTCTCTCTTAAGTATTTACTTTATAATTCCCGAAATTGTTATATTGTTATTTCTTTTGTTTAAAATTTTACTTACTCTCTTGTGATTCTTCAGTTTAATTAGTCTATAAGTTTTCTTTCTCTGTGCTTATTGTATATTGCCCCATAGGCAACTAGGGCATTAATAAACATCTATCTATCTATCTATCTATCTTTCTCTCTCTATGTCTTTCTTGCGACGGCGATACCGATCGAATGTCCATTGCATCGTTTCCAGCCAAACAACTTATCAAAAAATTGTTCCGACGCATTTTATACGTGAAGTTTCGACCAACAAAAGTGAATGTAAATCAACAATTTCTCATTATAACCAACTTGCCCGACTAATTCCATGTAATGTTCGGTCTGGCAAGGCCGGTCAAACGCGGTTCCGGCCAACCGATCGCCAAATTACTGGTACGGCGTTCGGTGAACATCGTAGCATTTTGAAGTCTTCATCTTTTTTTTTTTAATGTATCGTGTGATTACGACGTACGTGTCACCGGCGATACAAATGTATCTACCACTTTTTTATATCCTCACAGCAAATACGTGGATATTTGTACTTATATTCATTTTTCAAAATTTCGAAAAAATATAAACACCAGAAAACTTAAAAAATGTGTTTTCTAAAAAATGTTTACACTATTGTTACTTTAACTATGACATAATCGCGCCGAAACTTTACAAGTGCAGTGAGAAATATTTTACAAATCATATTCATCATTTCAGGATTTATGTTCTTTTTTAAATTTCAAAAAATTAAAAAATGTCAGAAAATTTGTAAAAATGTATGTTTTCGAAAAAAATTCGTTTTCAAAATTTCGAAAAAATGCAAAATATCAGAAAACTTAAAAAATGTGTTTTCTAAAAAATGTTTACACTATTGTTACTTTAACTTTCACACAATCGCTCCAAAACTTTACAAGGGCAGTGAGAAATATTTTACAAAAACATATTCATAATTTCAGGATTTATGTTCTTTTTTAAATTTTCAAAAAATTAAAAAATATCACAAAATTTGTAAAAATGTATGTTTTCGAAAAAATTTCGTTTTCAAAATTTCGAAAAAATGCAAAATATCAGAAAACTTAAAAAATGTGTTTTCTAAAAAATGTTTACCCTATTGTTACTTTAACTTTCACACAATCGCTCCGAAACTTTACAAGGGCAGTGAGAAAAATTTTACAAAAACATATTCATAATTTCAGGATTTATGTTCTTTTTTAAATTTTCAAAAAATTAAAAATGTCAGAAAATGTGTAAAAATGTATGTTTTCGAAAAAATCATTTTTCAAAATTTCGAACAAATGCAAAAATATCAGAAAACTTAAAAAAATGTATGTTTTTTAAAAAATGTTTAGACTGTTGTTATTTTAACTTTCGTTCACTCGCGTCGAAACTTTACGAGTGTGATTAGAAATGCTTTTACGCGAACATACCCAAATTTGGGACTTTATTTCACTTTTCCAAATTTTGAAAATGATTTGAAAATGTCGAAAATTTTTTAAAAATTTACACGACTTCTACAAAATCAATAAATTTATTTTAAATAAGACATTAGATAAATAAATAAAAGAAAATATTTCCGACTTTCGACTGTATGGAGGATATTAACCGTAGCGTTAGAGAGAACACGATTAGGTTGACTAGCTATAGAATAGTGCTTGTATAATACGTGACCCGTGGTTAAGTGGTTAGCGTACACGACCAGCAATTTCGGCGACCAGGAGAGTCAAGTTCGATCCCCGATTTGGGCGAAAGTTTTTTCTATACTTCCTACATTTTCTATATTGCTATTTGGTATATAGAAGAAGGCGAAAACTAATTTACCGACTGCAGAAAACATTAGTATTTAAAATTGTCAGTAACTCCTAGAGGGCGCCAGGAGAAATAAGACGGCCAATCAAAACACAACAAGTTTACTAGAATAATGTTAGTACAGAAAAACGATGAAAATTTGTAGAGGGCATCTCGGAAAAGCCGTCCGCCAATAAGAGCTCGGGGAATTTCCAGTCGGCCAATCACGGCTCGGGGAAAAAAAGACGATCAATCACGAACCAGAGAATTTTCCACCCGTCCTCTCATTGGTTCCCTATAACCCAAGGGGGCGTGGCTTAAGGGGCCTTATGGGCGGAGAGGGGACCACAGGTGGTGGGGGAGAGGGTGGGGGTAGACGGTGGTGGTGGGGGGTTGGCGCCAGTGGCCGCGTGGAGGGGGTAAATCCTGTCTCCCTATACCTGACCCCTACTACTGTCGACACTGGCACTGGCATTGCCGCTGTCTTCATCGTCTTCGCTGTCTTCAATGCCACTACTTTCGGCACCGATGGTATCGGTCGGCACGTCATCGTTTTGACGGGTATCCATGGATTCGTCCTCGCTGTCACTGATGACGATGACATCTACATCGTAGCGTGGCTTCTGCAAGAGAGTATGAGGTGAACGTAATTAAAAAACGAACTTAAAAAAGAAAAACCCAACGGGGAAAAGGTCGGTTTGGAATAACACAAAGTAAAAAAAAAAAAAATTAGTGAGACCTTGTAAATTAATCTAATGGGCAAATTAGCGGGCTAATGAATTCCAAGAGGTTAGAAAATTAGGTGATTTATTTTCTAAGGTTCTCGAAGAGGTAACAGGTTTAATAATCATGGGTTGGTTGTTCGAATATGGATTATCGCGTAATTTACCGACCCGTTCATCTAATACTGCCGGTTGGATCGTTCGCCACTCAGGGGGCACATACAGATCAACTCTTCTTTTCGGAATTTCCAGATAGAATGCAATTTTCCAATAACAGAACAGCGCTTCTGTTCCCGGCACGATTAGTCGGGGCCTTATTCGATTAAGATAGATCCAAAGCGTGTCTTCGTGGGTGTCGTTCATAAGTGGTCGACACCAACTGAACTCCGTACAGTAGCAGTGATGAAGAGCCATTGTTCCACACGTTCCTGTTTTTGGAAACGTTACTTATGAAATCTTAACGTACATATGTATGTGTGATTTTTTTTTATTTTTAAATTATTGAATTTTTCCTTCTTTTTTTTTTATGCCTTTTTCTTGTTTTTTTCATTAGGTCGTCCTTATGTAACGACTATTATAGGTGTTTGTGTTTTTATATCTATTTATTAATTACTTATATTTTGTTCGTAAAATGATTATTAATTTTTTTTGTTTAGTTTTCTTTCGTCTATAACTTCTTTTCTCTCATTTTTTTCGCGTCTAATGCTATCTGCTAATTTTACTATTCGTAATGTCCTAACATTGCATTTCCGTTTTTCTCATTCTTAATTTGCATCCTACTCGTAATTGGTTAATTATACGTGCATATATATTTTTTCGTTTACTCCCCCCCTTTTTTTTTCTTCCATTATTTCCTCTTTTGCGGCCGGGTGACTTCAAGTACAGTTACGTTACTGGGAACGACTGAGATTCCCCTGTCTCTACAATTGTAATCATGTACTATCGTGATCTTGGTGTAACGGAATATCAAAGCTCCGCAGATTACGCAGTCGCCGTTCTTCTTGGCGCATTTGCCGCAGTAGATTGCGTGACGGCAGGGTAAGAGTATAGTTTCGAAACCTGCCGACCTGCAACCCTCACAAAGATTGTCGATAACATACTGATTGATTTCTAGGTCATTATAGCCTGGAGGCGGTGGGGCGAGCAGCGTTATCAAGTCATTCGATGTACTAGCGGATTTCTTTGTCTTTCTCGGTTTAGTCTTGTCGGATGGGGGAGTTGCCACTCCAGCCTCAGGTGTGTCGTTTATTGCCTCGTCGAGCGTGTATACCGTATATCCTGCTCTCTTCAATGATTCATACTCGGAATCATCGGTCTTGTAGGTAGTCTCACTAACGAGGAACTCGTTAATTGCCTCCGTAAGATTTTCCAGACGGCGGAGGCAAACGGCGGGGTCCTTCTTTACGAACTCCGGTTGTTCGATTACTCGAGTGTCATTAACAGTTGGCTCCTGTACTGGCCCTTCATTCACTTCTTTTACGTACCTCGGCACTTTTATGGAAAGCAGGTACTTGCATTTCGGAAATAGTCGTGCGTGTCGTTGCCATGTTTTGTCGTTGGGTAGCCAATCCTTTAGTCCACCCGCGCAATGGTTTTAAACCACGAGGTCGCCCGTCCCGGCCAGAAAAATCCTGCACGAGCAAGACTCTTCTTTGTCTGTGGTGAATTCTTCGGCCAATCCTTGAAAGTCTTGAGACGTTCACAATAATCATGATACTCTGGATATCCTATATCCTCCCAGTTACGAAGCGTCATAGACGTTCTCTCTGTTTTCGGAATTTCGTTGTTTTTACCTTTCGTTTCAACAGCGTTGTTGCAAGGGATCGGTTTAGTATTCTTGGCGCGTAGACAACTCTCAGGCACCGGATCCGAGGGGATGAGCGTCACGCTGCCCAAGTGTGCGTACAGTGACGGCGGTGGGCCCGAAGGGGTATCGGTGGTGACTACCGAAGGTGCGTTTATCTGCTTTACATACTCTGCTCCCTTCACAGAGAGGAGGTATTCGCACTTCGGAAACCATCGTGCGTGTTGCTCCCATGGTACGTCCTCGGGTTGCCAATTCTTTAGACCGCCTCCACAATAATGACAAAGTACTCGATCGCCACTTCCCTCTCGGAAGAATCCCACGTTGGCGTGATCCTCGGCCATCTGAGGGGCCCATTCAGGCCAACCTTTAAAGTTTTCCATGCGATCCTTAAAATCGAGAAACGCTGGATGCGCAGCCTTTTTCCAGCTCCGAAAAGTTAACGACGAATTCCCCGGTTTCGGCGTTACGTTGCCGCACATTCTTTCGCACTGTATACAAGAATGCCTTTTTCTCTCTGTGTTGGTCAGAGCCTTTTTCCTTTCCGGCCGAGGGGGAGAAATCGTCGCGGGGTACGTACCGATAGGGACGTTGCCACACGGTAGATTCCTCACGAATCGACACAGCTCTTGATACTTTGCATGATCTCGCATGGGATCATCGTCTTCCGACCATTGGCTTATGGCGAGTTTGCACTCAAAGCATCGAACGTAATCCTTTATACCAGTGTAATAAAATCCAGCGGCGGCAAACTTTGCGGCATCTAACGTAAACTGTGGGGGACCTGGATAACTTTGTAGGCGGACCCTTTCGAAACGATAATCGGGCTGCGGTGGTTGTTCAAGTGTCGACATTGTGTCAATGAATTATCCGTATATATTTATGAGATTTCTTGTTGTGTTTTTTTTTCCTCTTCTTCTTTTTTTTTTATAACTTCATAAATATGAGGACGTTTAATAGGTCGTATTATTCCCACGCAGTAGCTGTATATCTATTTTCCTCTTCCTCTTTTTTTTTCCTTTTTATTTAGTTAGGTATCTATATTTTTCTTTGTAAATTTCCCTGAGAGGTTATAGTGACTATTCGATGATGTTCATAGTTTATCTTATTTGTTGTCTAACGGCTTCTTTTCTTCTGTTGGTTTTACGATGCAGGAATACGTGATTTTCGTAGCCGATTCGGATGTACAACATGTGAGCCCTTTTTTATCTTTATCCGCATGTTTCCCTTTTCCAGCAGCTCCAATACCTCGTATGGTCCGACGTAATGGTCTCCTAGTTTTCCGGGTTTCGGCCCTATGCGCAGAAATACTAGATCACCTACTTTGAAATATATTGTATTTATTTTTCGATCGTGAATTTCTTTAGCTTTTTCTTTTGCTAAAATTAGATTCTCACGACCGATCTGTTGGATCGAATGTATTTGCGTTACTAGCTGAATTAAATAATCGTCGTAAGTAGCGAGTCTTTCTCTTGCAGCCAGCGGTATGCTGGAGGGACTTCTAGCTATTTTGCCAAACACCATTTCATAGGGTGTGTGTTTAGTCTCCTCGTGTACATTCGTATTATAATTGAATATTGCCAATTCGACCCATTCGTCCCAGTTTTTTCTCGCGTCGTGTATTGTTTTAAGTATTCTCCCAAGACGTGGTGAGATCTCTCTAAAGAACCGTTTGACTGGGGGTGGAAAGCGGTCGTTCTAATTTTCCGGATTCTAAATAATTTAGCAATTTGTTGCATAAATTTGCTCAAAAAATTCGCCCCTTGACCGGTTAATACTGCTCTCGGTGCGCCGAATTGACAGATATAATGTTTCACGAACGCTTCTGCGATAGTTACGGCTCTAGCAGTAGAGAGTGCTATTGCCATAGAAAATTTTGTCAATTGATCTTGAATAGTGAGTATGTATTCATTATCTCTTTTAGTTTTTGCTATGGGTCCTACTATATCCATGGCGATCTTGTCGAATGCAGTGCCGGGTGTATCGGTAATTACGAGAGGTTCTTTAGTTTTAACTCTGACTAATTTTTTTAATTGGCACTGTAGACATCGCTGGATAAATTGTTGAATGTCTGCCTTTAGATTTTTCCAATAATACTGGTGGCGAATTCTATTATAAGTTTTTCTTACTCCACTGTGTCCTCCGATAGGTGAACAATGCATTTCTCGAATTATTTCGTCGTGTTCATCTTCGGGGGGTTCTCTAACTATCCCATTGCAGATTATTAACTTAAAATCACTTTCTTCGAATATTCGCTGAATTTCCGAATGTATTCTATCCCAAGGGACATTGCAAACTGTTTCGGATTTGGCGATGCTTAATGACTGAATGCCTAATCTTCCTGCCAGGTATTCACAGTTGTTTAATACTTCTGTAATATTTTCAAGTATTTGCGTCGGGCCTTCGGTCTCGTCGTCAGAGATCGGTAGGGCAATAATAAATTTATTACCCCGTTTCACGAAGGATTGAGGGCGCTTTAATCTTAAATTTTTCGTTTTTGGCAGTTCGTTTCTTTCTTGTAATTTTTTACTGCCGTCGTCTAATGGTTTACCGGTCGTGGTTATGGAATATGCGAGGCTATCTTTCCACGTGTGAAAGAGATCTCGAGATTGTTTAACGTTTCCGATGTTACCGCGATCAATGATTGTATCGCGATTGTTTACTCGCGTATTACCGTCGGGTTCTCTTATTCCAATTGCATCGATATTACTTTCTTCATCGCTTGCTTCATCAGCTTTTTCATGTTTTTCGCTAGAATTTTCGGATTCGCTTTCCTCGATTGGTATCGGCCTGTGGTTTTTTCGTTTACGATGTACAATCTCTTCTTCCGTTTCTTCGTTTTCAGCTTCTAATATCCTTGGCGGTATATAGTCTCGTGACGTACCGGGCCCATAGGGGTCGGTGACGGGCGCGTGCCAAGCTCCGGCACTGTCTTCAGGGTAGCATTGTTCGGCGGGGGTTTTATGGCACGATTCATTGGCTTCTTCGTCAGGTATTGCCGATGGTACTTCCTTTACCGTAGTCTCGTCCATTGGAGTTCCAGTTGTCAACTCGACATCGCGAGGATAATTATCATTCATGTTTCCTTCTATTTCAACTGCGGCGAATGTTGCGTTGGGTGATTCGTGTTCCCAATCGCATTCCTCGAACTCATCATATACCAATGCATAATTATTCTCTTCTTCGTCGCTCTCTACGATGTCTGCTTCTTCATCGTCTGTATCGTGGTTGAGTATTGCTCTGATGTCTTCCTCCGTCAGTTGTCTTCTCTTTTTCCTTCTTGTTTCGGTGTCTTTATTGACATGGAATATAAAAATGTCGTCACTGACGTCAGGTTCCGGTATCGGGTTCCTTGAAAATGCGTCTGCGTTAACATTCGTCTTTCCGGCTTTATACACGACATCGTACTCGTATTCGGCGAGTTTTAAACGCCATCGTAATATTTTCGCATTTCCATCGGTAGCACGCCGGAACCACAATAAAGGTTTATGGTCGGTTACTACCGTAAATTGCCGTCCATACAGGTAAGGACGAAAATGAAGTATCGAATATACAATGGCCAATGCTTCTTTCTCGTATGTATCATATTTCTCTTCGGTCTTACTCAATGCTCGAGACGCGTATGCACACGGGTGATCGTGGTTAATCACTCTTTGTGATAATATGGAGCCGATAGCGACTCCGGAGGCGTCCGTTGTCAAAATAAATGGTTTCAAGAAATCTGGATATCGCAAAACCGGAGCTGTGCATAATTTTCCCTTTAATATTTCGAACGCTTCATTTTGTTCCTGACGCAACTCGAAAGGTATATCTTTCCGAAGAAGTTCCGTGAGCGGTTTGGATATTTTCGCGTAACTTTCTATAAATCTTCTATAGTAGCCCGTCAATCCTAGAAATTGGCGAATGTTTTTAACGTTTTTGGGTCGGGGGAATTCGCGAACAGCTTCGAGTTTCCTTGGATCAGGACAACACCATCCTTTCCTATCACGTGGCCTGCATACGCTACTTCCTTTTTTAAGAATTCGCATTTGTCGGGGTGGAGTTTTAAATTGGCTATTTCTAGTCGCTTCATTAATTCCCGATAAGTGTTTTCGTGTTCCTCGAGGTTTCTTGCGTATATTACGATATCGTCAAGGTAAACGAATAAGCCCTTTCCGAGGATATTTCCTAGCGTTAAATCCATAGTACGTTGGAACGTCGGAGGTGCGTTTCGTAATCCGAACGGCATGCGAACGAATTCAAAATGCCCGTACGGCGTTGTAAAGGCGGTTTTATGACGGTCCCCGGCGTATACTTCAATTTGATGAAACCCAGAGGCCAAGTCGAAGACTGAGAAATATTTTGCTCCTCCTAATTGATCAAGTATTTCCGTAATGTTAGGTATAGGGTACGCGTCAGCGATTGTTTTTTCGTTGAGCGCGCGATAATCGAATACCACTCGCCATTTCTTATTGCCTTTGGAGTCGAGTTTCTTTGGCACGACCCATACGGGGCAATTATACGGCGAGGTGGAAGGGATTATAATCCCGTTTTTCAGCATATCTTCGACCTGTCTCTCAATTTCCTTTCGCGTACACTCTGGCCATCGATACCCTGTTGTATTGATAGGTAGATCATCTGTAGTGGGTATTCGGTGCTGCAGAAGTGTCGTACAACTCAAACTTTCGCCGGGTAAATGGTATAGGAAAGCGCTTTCTTTCAAAAGATCCTCTATACTTTTCCTTCCAATATCGTTTAAACCGTCGAGTCTTAATAATTCCTTTATCTGTTCAAAACGGGCGATCGTAGCCACCTCGTTAATTGCATAGCTATATTCCTCTCGAATGATGGGATGGATTTCGCGAGAAATGGGGATGGCTCCGAGCCTCATTACTAACGCAATGTCCTTAATTTCATACGTTCGTTCATTTTCCCTATTGTTTACACCTTTCTCTCCCTGATTTCCTTGCAATGACTCTTGGATATTTTGCTCTTTAACAACAATTGAATCTTCTTCGAATATTTCTGTAATACACAATTCTGTTTCCTCTGTATTGTTACTAATTTTTTTCGTGATTATTTTGTCCAAATCTGAATTTTCTCCGGAATTTTTATTTTCTTCATCTGAAATTATTAAACATAACTCGTCGATATCGTCCGACCTTTTATCGCTCACCGTATTCGAATTGCAAACCGAATTTACTGAAACTTTATTATCAAGATCGCTTGCTCCTTCCATGAGCAATTGGTCTTTACTTACATATGATTCACACATAATCTTGTCAACATTTTCTGAACCGATTTTTTTTATAACGCCTGGCCTTTTGCGAGACACAGAGTCGCTCATCGTATAATACCTGGAACCCGAATCGTCTATGGCGCCTGGCCTCTCACTGGGCACAGAGTCGCTCATAGAACGAGAACTTGAAACTGAACCGTCTACGGCGTCTGGCCTCTCACAGGACACAGAGTCGCTCATAGAACGCGAACTTGAAACTGACTCGTCTATGGCGTCTGGCCTCTCACAGGGCACAGAGTCGCTCATAGAACGAGAACTTGAAACTGAATCGTTGATATCGCTCGGCCCTTCACTGGGTAGCGAGTCGATAATCAAACACGTATCTTTCACCATATTAACTGGATTTCCTTTATTATTATAATCGATGGCGTTCGGCCCGGCGACGGGTCCAGTATTGCTATCTGCACGATCTTTATCAAAGTTTCCAACCGACTTCTCAGAATTACATTTTTTATCTTTTATTATCTCTTTGTCAATCATTGTCCTTGAGTCATTGCGTGATATTAGTGTTTCCTTTCGCGGGTCGAAGCGCTACTACAGGTACTTCTACCTCAACATTGTAGCTGTTACTGTTGGTAATAAAAATGTAAGCCTTTCCGTTATTATTTTCTACAAACCCACTCTCGAGCGTAAGTCCTTCGCCTGCGTCGAGAGGCGGTAAATATCCTTCTCTGATATCTAAATTTTTAATGCGCACAAAACACAGTTTCTTTGTGTTGGCCGGTATAATCATTCTTTCTTGTGTCGAGAACGGTATCTTTGTATCTTGCATCTTTAATTGTCGTTTCTCGTAATCTATTTTAACGCGATTGCCATCGAGATATTCTGAACCTAGTATTCCCTCTTCTGTGATAGGGAAATCATTGCTAACCACATGGAAAGTAGCATAACGCCCGTACGCCTGGATTTTAACGTGACCTAACGTATAGATTGAAGATTCGGTAATACCGTTGAGTTGTAAAATTTCTTGCCGGTTCACGCGTGTCTCGGGGTACAAGCAACGTTCTTTTATGATATTAGGTCCGGACCCTGTGTCAACCATAAGGGTTATAGGAGACGCGACTTCTTCACTATGTAATAAAACGGAAGGTACTGAACTTTCGTTATGCAATTTTATCGTGAAGATTTTTAAAATTCTGGGTTGGCGAATTCTACTGCTCTGATCACTCGGACAGGGTGCGAGCTCGTTGTGGCCTCTCTCATCGCACCCGAGCTCGGGAGACCACTCGCGTTTCCCGACGTATCTTGTGCTTTACTTTCATTTGCCAGTCTCTTGGGGCACTCTCTAATTAAATGTCCCGACGTTTTGCAATAATGACATATAAAATTATTACTTGTCTCTCCGTATGACTTTTGCGGTGTTGCGTGATTCCGGTTCGGAGGCTGCGAATTATTCGTTCGATAGGGGCATATATAGGCCCCGTGGCCGTCTTTCTTACAAATCTGGCAGTTTATAGAGGGTTGCGGCCCATACCTCTGGCCCTGGGGCACCTGTGCGTCTCGTCCGCTGCCCGGCGCTTGAGCCGACCGCGGTAGTTGCGGGCAGTTCGCAGCTATGTGTCCTGTCTGCGTACACAGCTGACATAGTGCAGACGGTTGACCTTGATTTTTCTTGTCAGGGGGAAAAATTTTATAACATCGATCTGCCGTATGGCCACGTTTATCGCACACCTGATATAAAGTTACCATCGGGGCGGCGATTTGATTCGACTGACTGTCGTTATTTTTAGGGGGAAAGAGTCTAAAATACCTTTCCGCGGTGTGGCCGATTTTATTGCATACTTGACATACGGGGACTTTCTTCTTTTCGATTTCGTTTTCCTTTGTTCCTTGCGACTGTGTGTTAACCGATTTATTCAATGAACATGCTGCGGCAGTGTGTCCTGTTTTTTTGCAAAGTTGACAATTTACTTGGTCTCCGGTTACTACATGAACATTACGCTTATTGTCGGATTTATTTCCTTTCGTTTCAGGGGGGTTGGTGGTCTCACCCCGGAGCGCGGCAGGGCCGGCTAGTTCTCTCTCTATTTTTACTGCCATTTTAATGGCTTCATCTATCGTGTTGCACGGTCTCATTCTTTGTTCGATTTCGGGTTTTAATCCGTTTATAAAACACGGCGGAAGGCTCTCGGTAGTGTTTTTCTTGAAAATCTCATCAGCTGCGCTGTTTTTCCGAATTCGTATGCGTCTAATATTTGGTAACCGATGTCGTGTAGTCGATTTGAAAAGGTAATTACTGTCTCGTTTGGCTTTTGGTAAAAAGCTCCCAATTCGCCTTGCAATTGATAAATATTGCGAGCGGGAGAGTAAATGCTTTTCAAAAAATCTGTTAATTCTTCAACCGTATCGAAAGTGTTTAGATGAATTGTTCGTCGTGGTTCGCCTTTAATTTTTACTCTGAGTGCTTTTACTAGATTTTTCTCGTTTTCGGGTTCCAACATTTCGACCGCCTCCTCGCATCCTTGTATAAACGCGCCAAGTGACGTGGTTTTCCCATCGTATTCTGGTATTACTGCGAGAGCGTCTCGAAGGGATACGACTTGGCTATGGTTAACCATCGTTGTAGAACCTATCTTACTGTCGAGAGGCCTTTCACCATATTTACCCGGTGTCTTTCCTTCGGCCCGGTCTATAGGAGTAACGTTAATAACTTTGGTTGTAATACGTTTTTTATCTGCGTCGTCGATTAAATTTTTTTCATCAAGGTTTTCCGCTTTTGTCTTGAAAAGACTTAATATAGCTTTTTTTCTGTTTAGTCACAATGGCTTTACGCCTGTACGCGTTATTGAGTTACTTAATTCTGGATTAATTTCCTTTGTATGTTTTTTTTGTGTCGTTCTTATGGTTCCAAATATTTTGCGTCTCAGAGATCGACCGTTTTTCGCGGAAAGATCACAAATTGTTCCTTGTGGTGTAGAATATATATCAAGATCGGTGCTGGATGCATCCGATTTAATAGACTAGTGAGGGGATCCTGGAGGGGTCTCGATAATTTTTATTGTTTTTCCATTTCCTGAGTGGTCTTCGTGGGTTCTATTAAATTCTACTGGCGGAGCAATGCCTTCGTCTACCTGTTTTTCTCGTTCAAAGTTTCCCTCTGAATTTTTCCTAGACGGAATTACAGTTCCCGGGTTTAAAATCGCTACGGGAGTGTTCTCCGGACTTAATTTAGGGGAGATAATAATAGTTCCTGTGTGAGATCCCACCGGGAGAGAGTTTTGGCGTAGATTCGGGTGAAAACGTGATTTTCTTTCGAAACGCTGTCACTGGTGTTTTGACAAAAGTTTTCATAGGAGTTTTCGCAGGAGAATTCACGGGAGATTTTCCTACAGGTGTCGGTATTTGTTCGGTTGCTTTCACGATCTTAACTATAACAGGGAATTCGCCCGTACTTTCCGCCTCTTCCGTTAGCTGAGCTACCTCATCGGCAGTACGAAGGATATTGGCTTCTATTGTCTGAAGTTCCGTAAAAATGTGTCCTGCTCTATCCTGTAATTCCTTGATTTCTTCGTTCGAAATTGCTTGCACCGATGTGATCTGTATATTAAATTTTCGTTCGAGTTCGCGGATCTTTGCCTCTGTATGAAGGTCAATATCAACGGTTATAGGAGTGGGTAATTTTATTACCTCAGAATTTATCAAAGCGGGTGACGAGTTATAATGAACCTTTGTTTCCTCATTAGATTTAAAGTTGAACTCCGACTTTACAGTACCGAGATTTATCAACGCAGGACACGAGTCGTAATGTACAAGCGGGTATCGTTTCCCGAGGCTTAAAGCTTCGATAGTTTCTTCACGAGACTCACAGTATTTCGATGGTCCACTCACTTCCTTAGTTTTAGCTTTCGGTTTTGTCTTTCTTTTACGTTCCTCTGGGTATCCTCTGAGAACATCGTCGCCTTGGATTTTTAATTGAGACCGAGTCGCCGGCATTTATTTCACGATTATTTTCATTATATTGAATTTATCGATTACTACTCCATTCAATACCATCCAATAGTATTTATTTTTTACTGTTTATTTCTTCGTATTAAATGCCGATCTGCTCAGCTTCGTGTGTTTTTTTTTATTTTTGTTTTATTAATGAAAGATTTTGTGTAGTCCTTCGTCGTCGAGCTCAATGATCTGAATTAATTTCCCTGTTTAATTAGTTTCTCCTGAAGGGATAGATTTTTCCCCCTTTTTAGGCACTCACTATAACAATAGGCAAAGAGTGCCTATTAAAATGACCATCCGTTGCTCTTCGGAGTCTGTCGAAGGGGTTACTCCGCAGCGCATACTCCAAATTTTTTTATTTTTCACCATTTGCATCGGTGTATCTCCAACATCATGCGTAGTTAGTTTGAAGTAACTGCGATGAATAGAAATATTTTTTTTAGCCTGCGGTGCAATGAAAACAACTTTTTGGCTGAATTTTTCCTCTCGGACGTCCGTATCACACTGTAACTTTAGATGGTGCGAACCAATTTTGTTCTCCTTCGCAGGAGTTGTTTATTACATTATTTCCAGTATGCACATTACTTTTAAAACCAATCTAAGACCTTTAAGTATTTTTTCTAAAAAATTTTTAGCCACAATTTGCATTTGCCTTCGGTCAAATGTCCGTACGGTGCCATCATAATGAACTCTACGAACCAATTTTTTTCTCCTTCGCAACATCATTTTGTTTTATCAAAAGCACTACGCACAGCAAATTTAGAGACAATCCTACATCTCTAACTATTTATTCATCACAATTTTCCATAAAAAAATTATTTTCTCACATCTGATGTCCGTACGGTGCTCCAATTAAGAATCCTGGAAACCAATTCTTTTCTCTTTCGCAACAATATTTCATTGCATCGAAACCACTATGCACAAGAAATTTTGAGTCATTCTGACAAATATAATTATAATTATAAAATAATTCAAAAACAGTGGTTATAACAAGATTTGCTTTAAAGGTTATGTTATTTAGATTTGCCAAAAATCCATTTTTCATCATGTTAAAAAAAAAACTTCGGTTGTGAAAAATAAAACACGAAATATCATACACAGATTCACAAATGTTTGCATTTTTTATTTCGAAAATAATATATTATCACCGAAAATCATTCGCAATATTTTACCATATTTTATTCACATTCGTAATAAAAATGATAAATTTCACGTATTCACTGAAAAAATTGGTAGTAAACTCACAAAAAAGATTCATCGAATATTCAAAATAATTACAATTTCCCAAATAGAACTAAAAAAAATCGCGAGTATATATTTTTTCGTTTTATTCTATCTGTCAAACTTTGGAAGCAGATGACAATTTCGTAGCAGACGATACACAGATGCTCATACGTCGCGGCGCGCGTACTCTGTGGCCGGATGATTTTCAAATAAAAAAAATCGACATCTCGTTTCAATCTTTGTGTGTATTTTACCCCAATGCAAATGGATTCTACGCAGTATAGCGCAGATAAAAAGTGTGCAATCATAAAAAAAAGAATTTTCTATCCTTCGACCGTCGAAGATTCATCGCAGCCGAAATCTTTGTCAATTATGTTCACCCGATTTATTCGTTTACAGTTAATAATAAAAACTGCAAATTCTTTTTCTGGCAATGTATTTTCTCCTCTTCAAAACAAGCCAAAATAAGAGTCGAAATCTTTTTCCGCTGCCGAGATATGATTTTTTAAGCAAAGACTAATTTTACGAATTTTCGTCAAAAAACGAATCGATTTTTCAAATTTCTCGAAATTGCCGTCTCTACTCCTTTCCTCTCAAAGAAATTGTATTTACAAACTGACTCTCCGCGTTATTGCGCAGATAAAAAGTGTGCTATGTTTAAAAATTTAATTTTTTACACTTCGACCGTCGGAGATTCATCACATTCGAAATCTTTGTCAATTTTGTTCGCCGGATTTATTTGTTTACACTTGATAAGAAAACTGCTAATGATTATTCTATCGACGTATTTCCAACGTTTTTTTTTTTTTTTTTCAAATTTTTTCAAATTTTCGTCGAAATACCAATTTTTTTCATATGCTCACGTCTTGAAAAGTTTTTTTTCGCAAAAAAAAAAAAAAACAATTGTACTCTTAAAAAACAATTATAAACAATTATTTATCAAGAACGAGTTATTCCGTACCGAGAAACTTATCCTCGTTTGTGATTAAATAAAATTTAAAAAAATACGATATGATATGATGCTAAATTCGATATTTTTAAGCGACGATAAATATCAATAAAATTTCATTGAAAAACGAAAAAAATTATCGAATTTCTCAAACTTCTCGTCTCCAATACTTGTCTGTTCTACAGAGACAATAACGAGCTGATTCCATGTATTACGAAGAAGAAAAAAAATATATCTCAAATGGTAGAAATGAAATTTGTTATAAGAGAACTGTCAAAGAGCCTTCAAAGTCGAATTTTTCAAGAATTTCATCAATTTGTAAAAAAATATTTCGGAGCTATCCAAGATGACAAATTTTTGATTCGAGTAACGTACTACTTCCTCTTCAATACAAGGCAGAATCCAAGACGATATTTTTTTTCGTTTTCGAGATAGCATTTTTTTGCAGCATCCATAAATATCGACAAAATTTCATTGAAAATCACAAAGAATAGCAAATTTCTTGAACTTTTCTTCTACGATGATTTGGTTTCCTACAGATAAAATAACGAACTGATTCCATTAATTATGGGGAAGAAAAAGAACACTAAAGGGGAAGGATTTAAAGGGGATATTTGGCCTGAATGCTAAATGGTAATCGTATTGGTGTCGGTACATGTTTTGTATGTTTGTTTTATATTCATTAAATCTGGTCATAACTTTTAAGCCAATAAAACGACTTTACTAGACATGATTTGAGTCGGTAAATTAATTTGATAACTTCTACGTGGTGCAATTCGTTATATTTGTCTCGTGTCTCAATATTTGACAATTTATCGTAAAAAAAAAAAGGAAATATCCGTCGTGAATATTAATAATAAATTGGTACAAAAAAGAAATATTGTTATTCGGCGAAGGTTAAACACTATGAATTAATTTACGTAACTGATGAATGTTTTTCCCTCATACGTACTTTCGAAAAGAAACGCAGAGCGCGACGTATAAACATACTTCATCCGTAGCGCATAGCGCGATGTGTAAATACACTCGATACGGAGCGCGTAGCGCGACGTGTACCCCCGTGAGTGCCTTAAAAAATGTCCCTTAGGGACATTTTTCGGGGGTTTTGGGGGGCGGAGCCCACCAACAAGAGCATCTGCGCAGGGCGCTGAGACGCTTGTTTTTTTTTGTAATCTAGTCTATGTAAAAGTTCAGGGTTCAAACTTACGCCGCAGAAGGAACACCGCGATACCTATGTTTGCTTTATGTATTATATATTTTTTTTTTATGGTTAGATCTTTAGCTTGATGGATTTGTTATAGTTAAAAATATTTCACCGTTTCCTTCCTTTTGTTTTTATTAAATTTGTTTCTGCAAACTACCAGGTTTAGTCCCAGAATGTTGGAAACTCTTTCTTTTTCTTTCTCACTTTTTATTTGTTACAAAATTTTATCCAAGGTCCCTTACCCCTTTTTAGGCACTCACTATAATAATAGGCAAAGAGTGCCTATTAAAATGACCATCCGTTGCTCTTCGGAGTCTGTCGAAGGGGTTACTCCGCAGCGCATACTCCAAAAATTTTTATTTTTCACCATTTGCTTCGGTGTATCTCCAACATCATGCGTAGTTACTTTGAAGTGACTGCGATGAATAGAAATATTTTTTTTAGCCTGCGGTGCAATGAAAACAACTTTTTGGCTGAATTTTTCTTCTCGGACGTCCGTATCACACTGTAACTTTAGATGGTGCGAACCAATTTTGTTCTCCTTCGCAGGGTTTTTTTATTACAGTATTTCCAGTATGCACATTACTTTTAAAACCAATCTAAGACCTTTAAGTATTTTTTCTAAAAAATGATTGGCCACAATTTGCATTTGCCTTCGGTCAAGTGTCCGTACGGTGCCATCATAATGAACTCTACGAACCAATTTTTTTCTTCTTCGCAGCATCATTTTGTTTTATCAAAAGCACTGCGCACAGCAAATTTAGAGACAATCCTACATCTCTAACTATTTATTCATCACAATTTTCCATAAAAAACTTATTTTCTCACATCTGATGTCCGTACGGTGCCCCAATTAAGAATCCTGGAAACCAATTCTGTTCTCTTTCGCAACAATATTTCATTGCATCGAAAGCACTATGCGCAACAAATTTTGAGTCATTCTGACAAATATAATTTTAATTATAAAATAATTCAAAAACAGTGGTTATAACAAGATTTGCTTTAAAGGTTATGTTATTTAGATTTGCCAAAAATTCATTTTTCATCATGTTAAAAAAAAAACTTCGGTTGTGAAAAATAAAACACGAAATATCATACACAGGTTCACAAATGTTTGCGTTTTTTATTTCGAAAATAATATATTATCACCGAAAATCATTCGCAATATTTTAGCATATTTTATTCACATTCGTAATAAAAATGATAAATTTCACGTATTCACTGAAAAAATTGGTAGTAAACTCACAAAAAAGATTCATCGAATATCCAAAATAATGACAATTTCCCAAATAGAACTAAAAAAATCGCGAGTATATATTTTTTCGTTTTATTCTATCTGTCAAACTTTGGAAGCAGATGACAATTTCGTAGCAGACGATACACAGATGCTCATACGTCGCGGCGCGCGTACTCTGTGGCCGGATGATTTTCAAACAAAAAAAAATCGACATCTCGTTTCAATCTTTGTTCCTATTTTACGTAAATATAAATGGATTCTACGCGGTATAGCGCAAATAAAAAGTATGCAATCATAAAAAAAAAGAATTTTCTATCCTTCGACCGTCGAAGATTCATCGCAGCCGAAATCTTTGTCAATTATGTTCACCCGATTTATTCATTTACTGTTAATAATAAAAACTGCAAATTCTTTTTCTGGCAACGTATTTTCTCCTCTTCAAAATAAGCCGAAATAAGAGTCGAAATCTTTTTTCGCTGCCGAGATATGATTTTTTTTAAGCAAAGACTAATTTTACGAATTTTCATCAAAAAATGAATCGTTTTTTCAAATTTCTCGAAATTGCCGTCTCTAATCCTTTCCTCTCAAAGAAATCGTATTTACAAACTGACTCTCTGCGTTATTGCGCAGATAAAAAGTGTGCTATGTTTAAAAATTTAATTTTTTACACTTCGACCGTCGGAGATTCATCACATTCGAAATCTTTGTCAATTTTGTTCGCTGGATTTATTCGTTTACACTTGATAAGAAAACTGCTAATGATTATTCTATCGACGTATTTCCAACGTTTTTTTTTTTTTTTTATTTTTTCAAATTTTCGGCGAAATACGAATTTCTTTCATATGCTCACGTCTTGAAAAGTTTTTTTTCGCAAAAAAAAAACAATTGTACTCTTAAAGAACAATTATAAACAATTATTTATCAAGAAAGTGAATAACACTGAATTTGTCGATTTTACGAGTTATTCCGTACTGAAAAACTTATCCTCGTTTGTGATTAAATAAAATTTTTTACAATACGATATGATATGATGCTAAATTTGATATTTTTAAGCGACGATAAATATCAATAAAATTTCATTGAAAAACGAAAAAAAATATCGAATTTCTCAAACTACTCGTCTCCAATACTTGTCTGTTCTACAGAGTCAATAACGAGCTGATTCCATGTATTACGAAGAAGAAAAAAAATATATCTCAAATGGTAGAAATGAAATTTGTTATAAGAGGACTGTCAAAGAGCCTTCAAAGTCGAATTTTTCAAGAATTTCATCAATTTGTAAAAAAATATTTCGGAGCTATCCAAGATGACAAATTTTTGATTCGAGTAACGTACTACTTCCTCTTCAATACAAGACAGGAACCAAAAAGATATATTTTTTCGTTCTCGAGAATGCATTTTTTTGCAGCATCCATAAATATCGATAAAATTTCATTGAAAATCACAAAGAATAGCAAATTTCTTGAACTTTTCTTCTACAATGGTTTGGTTTCCTACAGATAAAATAACGAACTGATTCCATCAATTATGGGGAAGAAAAAAAACACTGAAGGGGAAGGATTTAAAGGGGATATTTGGCCTGAATGCTAAATGGTAATTGTATTGGTGTCGGTACATGTTTTGTGTGTTTGTTTTATATTCATTAAATCTGGTCATAAGTTTTAAGCCAATAAAACGACTTTACTAGACATGATTTGATTCGTTAAATTAATTTGATCAACTTCTACGTGGTGCAATTCGTTATATTTGTCTCGTGTCTCAATATTTGACAATTTATCGTCAAACAAAAAGGAAATATCCGTCGTGAATATTAATAATCAATTGGTACAAAAAAGAAATATTTTTATTCGACGAAGATTAAACACTATGAATTAATTTACGTAACTGATAAATGTTTTTCCCTCATACGTACTGTCGAAAAGAAACGCACGAATAAACATACTTCATTCGTAGCGCATAGCGCGATGTGTAAATACACTCGATACGGAGCGCGTAGCGCGACGTGCACCCCCGTGAGTGCCTTAAAAAATGTCCCGAAGGGACATTTTTCGGGGGGTTTGGGGGGCGGAGCCCACCAACAAGAGCATCTGCGCCCGCAGGGCGCTGAGACGCTTGTTTTTATGTGACTGGATATTTATTACGAATTTTTATTATCTGCTTTCTTTTTTGTTATTATTTAATTACCCTTTTATTCGTCCGTATATTTTTTTTGTCTTATTCTCTTTCTGTTTTGAAATTATTCTGGTTTTCGTAAAATTCCCGTCGCAGATCGTACCAGCTAATGTTTTCTGTGTCTTTAGGTGTCGGAGTGTACGTGATAGGTTTCAATGAGTAAATGATCTGTGGCGCAATATTTTCTTTATTGTTCTCCGAAGTCCGTGCGTTTCGTCGAGCTTCTCTCAAGACTAAACCGTGTTCGTGCGGAGTTTGAGAGTTATTATTTCTCGCTTGTAATCCTTGTGTGTCCATAAGAAACGATTATTATGAAATAATCATAGAACAAAATTGAACGACTCGAATTTTGAATCTTGCAAAGACCGCAGAGCTGCAACTATCGCAATGCAAACTGGGGTTTACACAGGAGAGCGTGGCCTTTGCAGCGAACTGCGCAGCGACTTAGGAAAGGGTTTTTTGAGTGGGGTTGCGTGGCGAACCGCGCAAATCCCAGTTTCCAGTCAAGGTTGTAAAAGGTTGCGGTTCGCACTAACGTAGCAGCTCAATGATATAAAATTATAGACTGTAATGGAATTAATTCTCGTTTGCATTGAATAATCGTTACTTATTTTCCACACTTTTTTTTTTCATTATTCCTATCGTTTTGTGCGAGTGTGCGCGTATGTACGATGTTATTTCAGGAAAATCGTTTGGAATTCTATCCGCGAATATTTATTCAGTATAATTTATTATAGCGAGCATTCCATCGATCCCGGACGAGCCCCCAAAATTTTTGTTACGTCAAAAATGTGGATGTTTCTCTTTTCACCCTAATTTTTAACGCGTGGTTGCGTCGAGTACGATTGAATACGCGCTGGTCAAGAGAGATCTCTCCCTCCTCTACCACTCCTGGCATCAATTATCGGCGCAACTGCCCATTTTCTAGTCTAACCGTGAGGAAATTTACTAAGGATAGGGCTTGGAATACTATTCGTTGACTTGTCTGAGAGGTATTGCGAAATATCTTATCTGTCGCGTAAATAGAATGCGGATCATAGGTGATTTTAATTATGTCGAAATATTTCAACGCGGTACAAACGATCTGGTAACCTGCATGATGTTCTGTGAGTAATGTAGATGATATCTGGCGACTGCTAGGCGAATTATCGGGAAGGTAGAGTGACAGAGGATATTATACACACTTCTAATTATAGAAATATTGAAGAAATTGAATTAAATTGTACTTACGTTGTTCGTTGAGGTGTTGATCGTTGCGATGAAATCGGTGAAACACGACTTTGTACGCGGGATTCTCGTAATATTCAAATTTTATTCAAAGAAAAATATCTCAGGCAGATTAAAAAAAATGCAAGAGAATGCGAGTTTTGGAAAGTACAATTGATTCCACGACCGTTATTCGTACAGAAATCTCTTTCAACAATAAAGTAAGAGAGGATTTTGACGGTGAAGCGAAGCTGACTTCGTTACAACGGATGAATTGAGAGTGACAATTTGGTAAACTGGACTGGACCAAGAAAACTCTGGTCACAGTGAAAATGAGTACAATTTTTGGAGATGGAAAATTTTATAAACAAACTTCTCCAATAGGAGAGTGGTAGAATTCTATTCGTTGTTCGAAGAATACCCGTGATCTCTCTTTCTAATGGTGGTAACAGAGTGCGCGGTCTCTGACTCTATCCTTCTCGCCGCCCAGCCGGAGCACCAGCCTACCGATCGGAAGCGCCGGTTGCGCGCTTCCGTTGACTTCCTAACTCTACTCCTGATCTCTAATCCTGACTGTAGTTACTGTTGAACTTTACAAGCTAAGACCAGAGTAAGGATTCGGAGAGAGAGACGTAAAATAAATATACTCGAAGAGAGTTTGACACGGGAAAAAAAATAATCGCTTTATTAGTTTCAAACTTTGTAACACGACTAGTATGCGAACCATTCGGATCTCACCGCTTGACTAGTGTTTTTCTCTTACATCGCTCGCTCGCCTGGCTCCCCTCGCGCCTCCTCGCGCGCTCTCGCAGCTTGAGCGTCAAACGCGGAGACTCGCCTCAACACTTCCGCCGTCTCCGTGTTTGACGTACATTCCCAGTTCCGAGTACAACTCCATGAATCTATTCTTTGGCAACCCCTTCGTAAATATATCGGCTAACTGCCGTTCGGTAGGAACATACGCTACGTCGATTTCACGATTCTCTACCGTTTCTCGTATGTAGTGATACTTGACGGCGATATCTTTCGTTCGCTTATGACACTCTGGATTGCGAACGAGACGTATTGCACTTTGATTATCAATATATAATCTCGTTGGTTTCTCGCGCTTCTGACCTATGCCGCTCAGCAATGTGCGAAGCCAAATCGCCTCTTTTGCTGCCGTTGCCGCAGCAATGTATTCCGACTCGGTCGTGCTCATCGACACGACTTTCTGTCGCTGCGACGACCACGTTACTATACCGCCCGCGATACAAAACGCGTACCCTGTTGTCGATCTTCGCGTCGCGATGTCGCTCGCGAAGTCTGCATCGGAATATCCCGTTATCTCGGTCCCCGACTCGCTCGCGCGATATTCTATTCCCATGCCGACCGTTCCGACGAGATATGAGATAATTCGTTTTACCGCGCTCCAATGACTTTCGTCGTGCTTATTCAAAAATTTGCTTACAGCATTTACTGAATATGCAAGGTCTGGACGCGTTACTACGGTGAGAAACATCAGCGACCCGACTGTCTCGCGATATAGCACGCTTCGTCTTTCGCTCTCGTCGTTTACCGGACATAAAATCGTGTGAGGTTCCGCCGGTACGGATACTCCTTTCGCGTCGCTCATTTCGAATCGTTCTATGACTTTTCCCGCGTATGCGGACTGGTGTATGAACATCGACTTGTTCTCGCGATCCCGACATATTTGTATACCGACAAACGAACTACAGTCACCCGTCGTTATCTCGAATGCCTCGCGTAAAGCGCGTATCACACCGTTTATTGTCTCTATTGATCTTGACGCGACGATTCCATCGTCCATGAACAGAGCGAGGTAGACCTCGTTCTCGTTGTAGACGCCGAAGAACACGCACTTGTCTGCGTCTGTCTCCTTGAGATTGAATCGCCTGAGAAACTCAACGAATTTCTTGTTCCAGCAACGTGGTGCTTGCTTGAGCCCGTAGAACGATTTCTTGAGCAAGCACACCACGTCGCCTCGATGCTTCGCTCCCTTGTCGTGGAGGAGACCCACTGGAACCTCCATCCGAATTTCCTCATTCAGAATACCGTGTAGAAACGCAGTTCGAACATCAAACTGTACGGTCTCGAGATCCAGTTGTGTGATGATGGCCAGCAGCATTCGAAGCGAATCGTATCTTACTACAGGAGAAAATGTCTCCGAATAGTCGATACCTTCGCGCTGCATAAATCCTCTGGCACACAATCGTGCCTTGAATCGTGCCACGTTTCCATCTGCGTCGCGTAGAACCTTAAACACCCATTTCGCGTTCTCGGAACAATCTCCCACGTGTTGTTCTTCTCGAGAGACTCGAGTTCATCCCGGATAGCTTCCGCCCATTCGGTAGCCTCCGGACTCGACATTGCTTCGTCGTACGTCGTTGCAATTTTGTGCTCAGCCAAGTACAGCGCGTATCGCGCTGGTCTCTGCAACGTCGCTCGATTCCTGAGCGTTCTTGGCATAGCTCCCGTCTGCTGTTGACTCAGCTCGTCGTCGTCGTCTCCTGCGATGTCGTCCTCTGCAGCCGCATTCCCCGCGACCTCGTTCTCTTCGACTGCGTCGTCTGCAACGACCTCGCCGTCGTCCGCGCTGTCGTCTTCGTCGTAGCTCCCATTCGTCAACGGAAGGGTGCAGTCCTCGTCCGCCGAGTGAGACACTTGGCTCGTGCCTCGCTCGTTGAAGACTACGTTCCTGGAAACGTACACTCTCCGAGCTGTAGAGTCAAACAGTCTATAATTTGTTGATTGACTCTCGTATCCGACCAGAACGACTTTTCTTGCTCGAGCATCGAGCTTCCTCGTTCTTTGTTTCGGCACGTGCATGTATGCGTCTGACCCGAATACGCGCACGTGTCTTAGATCGGGCTTCTTTCCAGTCCATTGCTCGTATGGCGTGCGTCCTTCACCGCCTCTCGACTGTCCCGTGCGATTGAGCAGGTACACCGCCGTCGCCGTCGCTTCCGCCCACAAGAAATTTGGCAATTTCTTTGCTTGCAGCATCGTTCGAGCTGCTTCGACAATCGTACGATTATCCCTCTCTGATTTGCCGTTTTGCTCCGGCGTGTACGGTGCTGTTGTCTCGAACGTGATTCCTCTTTTCGCCATGTATCCCCGCATGTTCGCGTTGTCGAACTCCTTGTCGTTGTATGAGCGAAACGTCTTCAAAGTTCTTCCGAACTTGTTGTTCAGCAGCCTCTCGAATTCTACGAAACGATCGTAAACATCAGATTTATGACGTATAAAGTACACGAACCTGAATCCAGTGGCATCGTCCTTGAATGATACGTAATAGCGAGCCCCGCCGAGGGATTCGGCTTGCATCGGTCCACACACGTCGCTGTGGATGAACTCTCCCGGCTCGCTCGTCGTTTGTTTCTTTTCTTTTCGAAAAGAGAGCTTGTGAAGTTTCCCGAGTTGTCACGCCTCGCAGAAGAAATCCTCTGCATTCTTCACGCTGACCCCGTCGATTGCACCTCGACGTACCAGATCGACTAGAGCTCGATTGTGTATGTGACCGAGCCTCTCGTGCCAAATTCTCAAATCCATCGCTGTCACGTTCGCTTCACGTTTTTCTTCCGGCCTTCGAAAAAGCATTCGAAACAAACCGTTCGTTTGTTTTACGCCCGTCGCTTCGACCGTGTCGCCACGAGACATTTCGACCTGTTCGTCCTCGAACCTCACGCGAAACCCTTTTTCCATGCACGCGCCAACGGAAAGCAAATTTCTCTTTACCCGAGGAACGAGCAAAACGTTCTCAATAACGCCGCTCTCCCATTTACCGTTCGCGTACTTCTCGATTCGGACGTTACCGACGCCCGCTACCTCGCACTCGTCGTCGTCCCCGAGTACAACAGTCGCTCCATTTACCGACTGCAGATTTTGCATCCACTCGCGTCGCGACGTCACATGTTCCGATGCCCCGCTGTCGGTAATCCAGACATCCGCGTTGTCTGCATCCTTTAATGCGCGAATCAACTCGCTCGACAGCACGTGCCGCTTCGGGCTATTCGACAACACTTTGTTTTTGTTTTCACTCGACTCGACCACGAACGCGCACCCGGCATCTGCACGACCTTTGTTATTGTTTTTTCCCGCCGATTTCTTCGGCTTCTGGCACTTATTCGCGTAGTGACCTTTTTATCAACAATTGTAGCACACAACGTCTTTCTTCGACTTTTTCTTTTGACTATTGTCTTTCGATTTAGCACCGTTTCGCGAACTGTCTTTTGACGTCACTGCCAACGCACTCGCCGATTCCTCGTCGCCCGCGAGTCTCGATTCTTCCTCGATTAAACGTTCAAGCAAGCATGCTACGGTTTGTCGCTCGGGCCCAACGTTCGCCCACGCGGTTTTGAAAACCCCGAATTTTGTCGTCAAGCTCGACAGAATTTTTGCGACCTTCGCCCGTTCTGTTTTCTCTTCGCCGAGGTCTTTAAGCCTGCTCGCCATGTTTTGCACTGCACTCACGTGTTGCACTACCGTGTCATTCGGCCCCATTTTGTATGAGTAAAATCGTTCCTCGAGTGTTCCGACGTTCGACGCCGACTTCTGCTCATGCATCGCACTTAATGTGTCCCACACTGCCTTCGATGATTCACACACTAACACACAGTCCACGTGATCGTCCTCCATCGCCGCTGTGATGATCGCCGACGCTTTCGCATCATCTTTGATCCATGCTTCGTGAGCTGCTGATTCGCGCCTTCTTCGTCCGCTGGCTTCGACCTCGAGCCATCCACGACGTCAAAGATACCTTTCGCTTTCAGCACTGCGGTGATCCGATATTTCCACGCCTGATAGTTTGTTCCGTTGAAGCGTTTCACCGACGACACCAAGCTGTCGTCCGCCATTTTCGAGCTTCCCGATCGTCCACGTTTTCGCGCGACAAAACCCCGTCAAACCGAAAGAAAAATATCTCCTCGATTATTTTCGCTAAGACCCGTTAAGTTCCCTAACGTACTTATCGCGACGTTTCGATCTTTGATGCCCGAGATATCGATTGATATTTTTTCCGCTGCGACGCGTGCCTCGTGCTGGTCTCTAGCTCTCTCGCACCCGTAATGGTCGACCCTTCCGCACAACGCGACGCGCTCTCTCACTCCCCACGCGATCAATCCGACCGGCTTCTATTTCACGAATCCTTTATCTCACTACGTGATCTGGGCCCATAACCTGTTGAACTTTACAAGCTAAGACCAGAGTAAGGATTCGGAGAGAGAGACGTAAAATAAATATACTCGAAGAGAGTTTGACACGGGAAAAAAAAATAATTGCTTTATTAGTTTCAAACTTTGTAACACGACTAGTATGCGAACCATTCGGATCTCACCGCTTGACTAGTGTTTTTCTCTTACATCGCTCGCTCGCCTGACTCCCCTCGCGCCCCCTCGCGCGCTCTCGCAGCTTGAGCGTCAAACGCGGAGACTCGCCTCAACAGTTACTCTGCCCTGGTACTCTCGTGCCCTCTTTTCGCGGGCTCTTATATACTAGAAAAATGGTAATCAGAGGGGGAAGAACCCTCCCTCATGTATCCCGGGCATTCTGCTCCCCTGATGAGTAACGTTGCCCCTTCGCTATTCTCCTCTCGGCTTGCTCGAGATTCCAGGATTTCTGGAATATTCGTATTGCGAGATAATTGTAAATTTATCCCGTTTCTATTGAATTCCCTTTCTTTTCTTAAGTGTAATTATTTGCCTGAGTTATTTGTAATTTTAATATTGATAATTCGTAAACAAATTACTTAAAATAATTAAGATTTGATATGTTTAACATAGGAGAGGGAGAAAATCAACCGACAGTTGCTGTTTGTAAAATTCTCCGGTATGTCTTCGTATTCCGAGGACGGTGGTAAGAGTCGAGAGATATATATTGTGACGTATTTTTCATCTACGGAAATTCTAACGCAAACTCTGTAAATAAAATAAATAAAAAAAACAAAAATCGAAAAGCTCAAACCAAACGGGAGCAAAACGCGAACGAAACTCACGTCACCTTCGGCCGTCCACCCCCGCGGATGCATCGGCGTCCCGGTGGGCGCCAGTTAATTTTGTTTCGCCGGTATTAACAACCGGACTCGATCTGGAGGCAGTGGAGCGTCCGCCCTCCGAAGGATAATTTTTGTTTCGCCGGAATTATCAAACCGGACTGAACTGGAGGTCGGTGGAGCGACGACCTCCGCAACGACAAAACGAAAACGAACGAAAACGTTACGAGAACTAACGCCGACGTATTCGCGAAAGCAAACGGTTGCGGAAATGCACGGTTGCTCAGGATGCGGGTTGTGGTAGAGGGTCGCGATCCTTAGCCAATAAAATAACGAACGGTAACGAACCAACAAAAAAATCGAACTCTCGAGCCCTTGCGAGCGAGAGAATAATTTTCTTATTGACTATAAGTAACGGGAACGCACGCGAGTGCACCGAAAACGCTCAGCTGATCGAACGATCGAAGCGAGCTAACGAGAACGTAAGAATAACAGATCTATAAGCGATCGATAAATTCTTGTAATTCAAAACTCACCGAAACTTCCTATTAATCCTAGACTGAGCGGGAACCGGTATCTCACGATACACCGAGAACTGAAACACTATCACCGTTGCACAAGGAGCATTATTTCTAATGCTTCACTCACGCACGGGATCGCGAAGAATTTATTACAAAATTCTTTCGCTACACTCAACTCACAAACTCGAGCGATAGCCGGAACGAGAACGAGAAACTGACAGCTAGGCCACACTGTGTGCGCGAGAGAGATAGTCTCACTCGAGCGCGCGAACAATAGGCCGAACGTCAACACGGGAGCGCGAGAGAAGTCCGTGGTACCTCGAGGGCGTCTCTCGGCAGACTGATTTGCCTATTACACTATCTCGACGAAATCTTATTATTATTTCGGAGATCGCGATCGATAGCTACTGCCCTCTCAACTATTTCGCTACGTTATCGATACGAGACTCGAAATTCTTAGCGGTAATCGGGGATCTAGAAGGAATCTTCGCAATCGTTACCCCTAGTCAATGCGGGCGAACAAGGCACTCACCTCGACTAACAAAACCGCGGCAAGGTGCTCCAACCTTGCCCGGGACTCAAACCAAATCTCCGCCTGTTCTTCCACGCATTGCACTATGTCGCGGGGTGCCGGGTTTGCACCGGACTTTGCCGTCTTGCAACTACACCTTGTCGGGACTTTCCTTTACTCGGGCTTTTAATTCTTCGTGATTCACCACCGAGTAGAGTCAAGTACGCCGACCAACTAAACTTAACTGAACAAAACTGAAGCTAATCAATCAAAACTAAATTCATAAAATAACTGCAAAACAAAATAAACAAATGAATCAAAACTAAATTCATAGAATAATTGCAAAAAAATATCTTGAATCGGAAACATACGGGAACAAAACCGTAATGCGAAAGTTAGTGAGAGGCAGCAAAACCGGAACTATAACAACAAGAATCGATATCTGTAGAAAATTGTACTTCTTGTGTTATTTGTGACGCTGATTGGAAAAATCACGTCACAACTCCTCACCTCTTAGGGGAGGTTTCGAACAAGAGTTCGAAACGGTAGCCAATCCGGGGATTACGGGAACGACGACTCAAGAACATGAGGTCTTGAGGTTAACCTGATGAGGTTGCGGGAACTTTTCGGAATCTTGACACGCGTAGCGTGTATCGGTAGCGGCTCGTCTCTAACACGGTTCCTCAGCGAATAACTCGCGAGTTCTTCGTGGAGGAGCGCACGAGAGGGTTTGCCTCTCGGTACGGGAATCGTCGGAAGAGACCCACGGCCCGTAATTCGGTCGCCATGATCTCTTGCTCTTACCCCTGTTGCTCGTCGGTAACTAAAGTTTGGGGTAAGACGGGAACCTCACGAGGGACAAAGTCTCGATCGTGGAACGGGAAGTATATAAAAAAAAATTTGTTTGTTCAACGGGTACGACAACCCACCACCCCCTTTTGGACAACCACAAGTAGTCATAGAAATTTTCTACGTTACCCCAACATCCTTCGGCGTCGATTCCGGTGGTCGGTGGCACCGTAGCGGGGTCCGATGGTTCCTTCACCCGTCGAGATTTGCGGCCCGGAGGCCTGCAAGGCGGAAGCTGCGACTGGCGTCGCGTACGAGAGCTTGGAATTTTCGTCCAATGGCGGAATTTGTGGCCCGGAGGCCTACAAAGCGGGATCTGAGGCCCAAAGGCCTGCAAAACGGTATCTGCGACGGCTGTCGCGTACGAGAACTTGGGCTTTCGTCCATGTGGCGGGAACTGTGGCCGAAAGGCCTACAGAGCGGAAACATGACGGTTGTCACGGGCGGTAACTGGACCTCTAGCAGCTCGATCGCCGAAGCCTAAGCCTGCAAGGCGAGAACCGCGAGGTCAGGGCTCCCCTGGGGCCCTATGCGGGAACTTGAGGGGCCGGTGCGGCTTTCGCCGACCTCCTCCTCGATCGCTGGCGACGCCTGCTGCTGGTCGCCGTGGGTGGTGCGGGGGCCGGTACCGCAGTGGGTTCCTTCGGGGGAACCGTCCTCGGTCGGTCGGTGTCCACCGGTTGTAGCCGGTGGGCCCGGGCCGCCGCCTTCAGCTCCGCCCGCGGAACACATCGACCCGCTCGTGGGATGTACGGCCCTTCCCTCTGCCATTGCCCTTGGCACGACTGGCAGGTGCGCAAGGTTTTACCCTTGCGACCACACCGGCGGCAAAAGGTCAATTTAGGGGGTCCGAGCGGGCACTGCGAGTACCGGTGCCCATCCCCCCCACAACTCCAGCACGCCCGGGCGATCGAGCGCGGCAGCGGGCAGATAGGGCCCACTGAGCGTCGAGCCTCAGGCGGCGTCGTGCCGATCACCTCGGCGATGGTCGCTCCGACCGCCGTGGGGTTCGGTACCGGGGGTGGTCTGACCACCTTCGGGATCTTGTACGGCGCCGGCCGAGCTTTTGACGGCGTCGGGCGCGACGTCGAGGGTGGCACAGCGGTCGCAGCGACCGCCGCGTAGCTCGGTATCGGTGGCTGCACAGGCTGCACCGGGCGAGAAGTCGTCGGGGCTTTGGGAGGTGCGACCAAGGGGGGAACCCCTTGTGCACTCGTTCCCTTGCTCGGCCGACGATGGCGGGAGCGCCGAGTCGTTCTCTTGTGGCGGGGATCCTTTGGAGGATCGCCACTCGCCGTAGGGACGTCGGTCGGGATCGGACGCGGCTTGGTCCAGCGGGAGCAACCCGCTGACGGATCCTCCGCGGGAACAGGGCTCGGGGACCGGGGGGAGTGGGCCAGCGAACTAGCCCCCTCGTTCCCGACTATCCCCGCCGACCCGTCCACCGCTGGTGGAGTCGCCACGGGTACCTCCGCTGGCTTGTCCGCCACCACCGGTGCCAGCGGCATCGGAGCATCGACTGGGTGGCCTAAGTCGACGTAAGGCAGGCGCGGGGATCGGGGATCTCGGTCGTCAGCGTTGACGGCCAATTCCCCGATCGTCCGCACCAATGCCTCCGTCGACCGGTCATCCAGCCGGCCCGAGCTGGTCAGTGCGGCGGCACACGCCTGCGCCATCTCGTTCATCGGAGGCCGGAGGAAGAAATCCTTCCGATCCTCCACCCCGTAGGCCTCCGTGACCATCGCGTCGAACCAGGCCACCTCCTCATAGTCCTCCGTGACCATCACGTCGTCGTCGGAGGGTGGGGTGCGTCCAGGTGTTGGCGGCTTATTTGCGGGCATGATGAATCCTGCAACTCGCAACAATGGTTAGGCCGGGACCTCCGGCGATCGATATGGTTTTAGGTCCTTCACCGAAATTTTTCCCATAGATCGCCCATCGAGATCGGATAGTTCGTAAACTACGCGGGATAACCTTTTCGAGATCATGAATGGCCCCTCAAACGGGGCGTTCAGCGCAGCCGACACATGTCGGGCTGCGTTCGAGAGCGTGTGCGATTTTCGCCAAACGAGATCGCCAACCTCGAACGCACGATCTCGGTGACGGAGATTGTACTGTTCGGATTGCCTGCGGAAAGCTTCGTCGAGAGCGTGAGTGAACGCTGTCCTCAGGCTGTCCAGACGGGCCATACGCCTCATCCACTCCTCAGGAGGACGCGGTATCACCTCGAGATCCCCTTCAACCTCTCGTCGCAACGAGGTGGCGGGTGAAGGTTCACGCCCAAAGTTCGCGAAGGCCGGGGTGGCCTGTAGCGAGCTGTGGAACGCGGTGTTACACGCGAACCGGAATTCATGCAAGTGGTGGTCCCACTCACGATGATTTCCTTCGAGATACGCGCGGATCATGGTTTTAACAACCCGATTCACGCGCTCGGTAGGGTTTGCTTGCGGATGGTACGGCGGCGTCGTTTGATGCCGCATCCCGACCCGTTCCGTGAGCTGACGAATGTCCCGGTTGATGAACTCGGTACCATTGCCCGTGACCAGTACTCGGGGTGCGCCCCATCGAGTAACAATTGTCTCATCAATGACTTTCGAGATCGCTTTTCCAGTTGCCTTCCGAAGAGGGCAGATCTCTATCCACTTCGTATAGAGATCCTGGATGACGAGAACGTACGCGTGTCCTGTGGAGGCCGGCGTAAGCGGTCCCATGATATCGGCAGCGATCACGGTCCAAGGACCGTCGACCACGCGATGACCCATGAGGCCGGCGGGAGCCTGTTGTTCGACCTTACAACGTTGGCAGGTTTCACACTGCCGAACGTAGGTGACAACATCTTTGAACATGCCAGGCCAATAGTAAAGGGTGGATAGACGTCGGTACGTCTTCTCAACACCCAAGTGGCCGGCTTGCGGAAGCGCATGGCACTCTTCGAGAGCGACATGTCGGGATTCGCGAGGAAGTACCAGCTTCCAGGCGTCGAGATCCTCGAATTCGAGGTTCGCGAGATCGGTCGGTCGATGGAAGTATAGTCGATTATCGACTATCTTCCAATCCGGGAACTTAGCGGGTATTCGCAACACATCGCGGAAGCGACGGCGATACCACGCGTCCTGGGTGTCGCGGGCGCACATAGCAGCCTCAGCTTGACCTTCAGGAATTCTCGAGAGCGCGTCGGGAACGTGGTGCAAAGCGCCCTTGCGGTGTACTATGGTGAAGTCGTACTCCATCAGTTCCAAAGCCCACCGGGCGAGTCGACCTGTGGGGTTCTTCAAGTTATGTAACCAACGTAGGCTACTGTGGTCCGTTACCACGGTAAACGAGTACCCCTCGAGATAGCAACGGAACTTTCGTATCGCCCATAGCACGGCGAGGCATTCTTGTTCCGTGACGGAATATTTCCGTTCGGGAGCTGTCAGAGCGCGGCTCGCATATGCGATGACCCTCTCATGACCTTCGATCACTTGCGTCAGGACGGCACCTAGGCCAACCCCGCTAGCGTCGGTTTGTAACGTGAACGGCAACGAGAAGTCTGGGCAGGCGAGCGTTGGGGAGCTCGTTAGCCGCAGCTTCAACTCATCGAGAGCGCGTTGCTGGTCGGGACCCCATTCCCATGGGTGACCCTTTTTCGTGAGCCGCGTTAGAGGTTCTGCAATCGTGGCGAACTCTTCTATAAAACGCCGGTACCACGACGCCATGCCGAGAAATCGGCGTAGCTGTCGAATATTTTGCGGAATCGGAAAGTCGATGACAGGAGCGACTTTCGCGGGATCAATCTTCAGGCCCTCGCTATTCACGAGGAACCCGAGATATTGGACTTCTGAGCGACAAAACTCGCTCTTTTCGCGATTAATCGCGAGTCCAGCCATCGAGATCTTCTCAAGGACTTTCCGGAGCCACACTAGGTGCTCGTCGAATGTCCGAGTTACGATAATTATGTCGTCTAAGTAGACGAACACATGGGGGTACATTTCTGCACCGAGCAGCCGATCCAGCATGCGCTGGAACGTAGCGGGAGCGTTCGTGAGGCCATACGGCATCCGCTTAAAGTGGAACAGGCCTCGACCTGGTACCACAAAAGCGGTTATCTCACGAGAAGCGGGGTCCATTGGGACTTGCCAATACGCTTGGCTTAAGTCCAACGTCGAGATATAGTTGGCCTGTCGCAACTCATCGAGAATACCGGTCATGTTCGGGATGGGGTAAGCATCCTTCTTCGTAACGGCATTGACCTTCCTGTAATCAATGCAGAATCGGTACTTGCTGTTTGGTTTTTTAACCATGACCACGGGACTCGCCCAGTCACTGCTAGAGGGTTCGATAATGTCGGTGGCCAACATTCGATCGACCTCTGCCCACATGATGTCGCGGATGACCGGGGTAACCAGATACGGCTTCTGCTTCACTGGGGGGCTATCGCCTACGTCAATGTGGTGCGACACAAGAGTAGTGACTGCCCCGTCCGCAGGTATATCCGGTACGTGAGCATCGAGGAATTCGCGCAACCGCGCGCCCTCGTCGGAATCCGGAGTTCGTAGTCCACAGCACAAAGCCAGGTTCGATACTCTCTCCTCGGGAACGAAAGTGTGTCGGATCTCGGGAGCGTCACGGAAGAACCATGACTCTCCGAAGAAGTCAACGACCATTTTCGCAGATCGTAAATAATCCAACCCAAGTATCAGCTCTTCCGAGAGCGACGCTAGGTGGATTGCGAGAACGGTAGTACAACGACCCTCTAGGATCGTTGGTACCTCGGAAGCTACCCTGATCGTTTCCATTTGACTATTCGCAGTCATTACCGAGCGGGGTGTGATTCGTTTGGTTTCCAGACCGAAATCCGCGAGGAACTTGATTAAGCTCGACCCGAGGAACGTCCTGGTAGCACCCGAATCGACGAGAGCTTTTACGGTACGCCCGTAAATCGTGACTTCGACCCGAAAGGCGATAACGCGGCCATCGCTGGCTGCATTAACGACCACGTCGTCGAGCGACGTATCGGGAGCGGGGCCGACGTCCGGTAGTGGCCTCTGTCTCCTCTTGCGAGTTTTTGAGCGACGACAGGGCCTTTTTGTACGGGAGCTTGGCGGGATCGTTGGTCTTGGGGCGAGGCTGGAGTTCTGCGGAGGCGCGGGCGTATCGCTCACGCGCCTCATTACGCGTTTCCCCGGTTGCACTGGGTGCAACGAGCCGAAGTCACCCCCGAGAGCCCGCATCGGTAGCAAAAGAGTCGTTGCGACCCCTTGCAATCCCGATGACGATGACCTGTCTGGCCACAATTCCAGCAGTGGTCATTTGCGGGAACTTTGGGAGCGTTGGCTTCCTGTTTTGGAGCCTGGGAGGCTCCAGCGGTAACTTCCCGCTGGGGCGGATTGCCGCGCGGGGTTCTCGAGGCTTGCGGCGGTGCCGCAGTCGCACGGGAACTGGAGGGTTTCGATCCTCCTTCGGTAACTCGCCTCCGCGGATTGCGGGGCGGAACGAAAGCGTTGAGGAAGTCAAAGGGTTCTTCGCCTTCCTCCCCCCGGGGTTCATCCCTCGCCTCGATCTCCTGCTCCTGAGCGGCACATACTCGTTCGCGTCGAGGAGCTTGCGATGTCGAGTGCCGGGGGTCACGGTATGCAAAACCTGGGCACAGCGAGGCCTCTGGTTTCGGGGGCGGTCGACGAGAGTCCAGGCTTTTTATCACCTGTTCCCGGCGACCAGCTTCCCTCACGAGATCTTTCATTGTTAGCCGATCGTGATATGAGATCATGATCTTGAACGGGGGTAGCATATTACGATATGCGTACCGCACCCGTTCTTGCTCTGTCCACGGTGGGCTAAGACGCGAGAACAAGCCGCTCATGCAGCTTAGATAGGCGCGAACCGACTCATGGGAACCCTGAGTCCGGAAAGCTATCTCCTCGCGAAGCGCGATTTGATAGTCGGGATCGGAGAAGCGCTCTCGGAATGCAGCCTTGGCCGCTTCCCAGTCCTGTAACAGACGGCGCTCCTCCCGGTACCACATCCGGGCGAGACCGGTTAGGCAGAACGTGATCGTCTTTAAGAGATCTTCGTCCTGGATCGGGATCAGTGAACGGCCTTCCTCGATGAGGGCAAGGAAATCTTCCACATCCTCATGCGGTTGGCCCGAGAACGTCGCGCCCCATCGTCGGACCTCCTGGAGGACGCGATGAGGCGAGAGCCAGCGTGTTCGAGACCCGGGTGTCTCCCAGTCCTCGAGCGCTGCGAAACCCTCCCGGTCCAACGTCACGCGGCGTCGGACCTCTTCGGCCAGCGGGCCGAGTCGGTTCCCTCGACCGCTTCCCGGGTCGACGGGAACTACAGCCTGTGGGGCCGGAGGTTCAGGAATGCTCTCTTGCATTCCCTGGGGAACGGGAACGTTGTCCGCTATCGGCGCGACAACGGGATCTGCCTCCCCCCTTTGCTGGGTCATGGGTGGCACGGGATTGGTCGGCTGGGCGTCCCAAACTCCGGCTCTACGCCGATGTCGAGCCGCCCGCTCAGCATCCCCTCTCCGCAACTGGCCCCGATACCGCTGCGGGGTACCTCGGGGTCTAGGCGCCGGATCCTCCTCGGGAGAGGAGTCCGAGAGAGGTGCGTCGTCGTCCTCTGCCTCGGTGGCTCGTCCGGCCCGGTTCTCTTTTTGCGGGTCGTCCCCGGGATCAGGTCCACCCACCGCGCCGTCGTCCGCCATAGTGGTCGACGACGTTTAGCGGGACGGAGCAGTCGGAAGCGACTCCCGAGCGTCGAAAGTTACCTCGCGCTCGGAGGATCGAGAACGATTTCTAGCGGCGAAAATTAATTCGGGCTCGAGGATCGGGAACGAATTTGTTGGGCTTGAAAATTAATTCAAGTTCAACAAGCGAGAACGCTTCAAGCGGCGAAATTTAATTCGCGCTCGAAAATCGGAAAGAACCTTTTCGAACGTTGAAGATTAATTCAAGTTCGGAAAGCGAGAACGTTTCGAGCGACGAAAGTTAATCCGCGCTCGAAAATCGGAAACGAATTTTTCGAACTTTGAAAATTAATTCAAGTTCGAAAAGCGGAAAAGTTTCGAGCGACGAAACTTAATTCGCGCTCGAAAATCGAAAACGAATTTTCGAACTTGGAAAATTAATTCAAGTTCGAAAAGCGGAAAAGTTTCGAGCGACGAAAATTAATTCGCGCTCGAAAATCGAAAACGGCTTTTCGAACTGGGAAAATTAATTCAAGTTCGAAAAGCGGAATATCTTCGAGCGACGAAAATTAATTCGCGCTCGAAGATCGAAAACGAATTTTCGAACTTTGAAAATTAATTCAAGTTCGTAAAGCGGAAACGTTTCGAGCGACGAAAATTAATTCGCGCTCGAAAATCGAAAACGGATTTTCGAACTTGGAAAATTAATTCAAGTTCGAAAAGCGGAAAAGTTTCGAGCGACGAAAATTAATTCGCGCTCGAAAATCGGAAACGAGTCTTCGAACTTTGAAAATTAATTCAAGTTCGAAAAGCAGAATATTTTCGAGCGACGAAAGTTAATTCGCGCTCGAAAATCGGAAACGAATTTTCGAACTTTGAAAATTAATTCAAGTTCGAAGAGCGGAAAATTTCGAGCGACGAAAATTAATTCGCGCTCGAAAATCGAAAACAAATTTTCGAACTTTGAAAATTAATCCAAAGTTCGAAGAGCGGAAAATTTCGAGCGACGAAAATTAATTCGCGCTCGAAAATCGGAAACAAATTTTCGAACTCTGAAAATTAAATTCAGGTTCGAAAAGCGAGAATAATACTAATAAATGAGAAAAAAAAAAAAAAATTCGGAACCGCGGAAATCGATGGGTGATCGCTCGGAAAATCCCGATGAAGCGACGTATACCTCGAGCCGAGGGTACTTACGGTTCGGTAGAATTTTCTAAGTCCCCAAATAATTTTGAAATTTTCGAAATAATTCGAAAGCTCGTTCGCACTGATCACTTTAATCGCTCACGATGAAATGATCGGCGAACGCGATTATTCCGGCTGTCGTGAACAGGGGTGCGAGGGGAGGGCCCTTGTCGAAATTTGGGAGAAACAAAAAAAATTGTTTGTCGCATTTCGAGAACCTTCGCACGATCGCACGAAGCCTACGAGCGTAGGCTCGCTTAACGGTAGCTTCCCCTTCCCCGCCGCGCGCAACGCGCGAGCGTCAGGGGAGAATATTCGTAAATTTCGAAAATTCGAAAAAATGCGAATATTTCCGAAAACGGACTGAAAATATTTGAATTTTCAGGATACGGGAACGGACGCTCGACCGATGTTGAGAGATAAACAACAAAAAAAAATTTTTGGAGAAGCGAGAAAGGAAAAGAAGGGAAAAAAATTAAATTTAATGTAATTAATAATAAAAATTCTATCTCTCAACTCTGCGAGACGTTATCAGAAACCCGTGGGTTCGTATGAACATCCACAGCGGGAGAGCGTTAATAATAACGCGCGGAATTAGAAAAGAAAAAAAAAGAGAAAAGAAAAAAAAATTCTAGCGGAATCGAAACAAAAAAAAATAAAAAAAAATATATTCGATAGCGGTTATTTTATTGGCGTGGCCCCACGTTGGGCGCCATTTGTGACGTATTTTTCATCTACGGAAATTCTAACGCAAACTCTGTAAATAAAATAAATAAAAAAAAACAAAAATCGAAAAGCTCAAACCAAACGGGAGCAAAACGCGAACGAAACTCACGTCACCTTCGGCCGTCCACCCCCGCGGATGCATCGGCGTCCCGGTGGGCGCCAGTTAATTTTGTTTCGCCGGTATTAACAACCGGACCCGATCTGGAGGCAGTGGAGCGTCCGCCCTCTGAAGGATAATTTTTGTTTCGCCGGAATTATCAAACCGGACTGAACTGGAGGTCGGTGGAGCGACGACCTCCGCAACGACAAAACGAAAACGAACGAAAACGTTACGAGAACTAACGCCGACGTATTCGCGAAAGCAAACGGTTGCGGAAATGCACGGTTGCTCAGGATGCGGGTTGTGGTAGAGGGTCGCGATCCTTAGCCAATAAAATAACGAACGGTAACGAACCAACAAAAAAATCGAACTCTCGAGCCCTTGCGAGCGAGAGAATAATTTTCTTATTGACTATAAGTAACGGGAACGCACGCGAGTGCACCGAAAACGCTCAGCTGATCGAACGATCGAAGCGAGCTAACGAGAACGTAAGAATAACGGATCTATAAGCGATCGATAAATTCTTGTAATTCAAAACTCACCGAAACTTCCTATTAATCCTAGACTGAGCGGGAACCGGTATCTCACGATACACCGAGAACTGAAACACTATCACCGTTGCACAAGGAGCATTATTTCTAATGCTTCACTCACGCACGGGATCGCGAAGAATTTATTACAAAATTCTTTCGCTACACTCAACTCACAAACTCGAGCGATAGCCGGAACGAGAACGAGAAACTGACAGCTAGGCCACACTGTGTGCGCGAGAGAGATAGTCTCACTCGAGCGCGCGAACAATAGGCCGAACGTCAACACGGGAGCGCGAGAGAAGTCCGAGGTACCTCGAGGGCGTCTCTCGGCAGACTGATTTGCCTATTACACTATCTCGACGAAATCTTATTATTATTTCGGAGATCGCGATCGATAGCTACTGCCCTCTCAACTATTTCGCTACGTTATCGATACGAGACTCGAAATTCTTAGCGGTAATCGGGGATCTAGAAGGAATCTTCGCAATCGTTACCCCTAGTCAATGCGGGCGAACAAGGCACTCACCTCGACTAACAAAACCGCGGCAAGGTGCTCCAACCTTGCCCGGGACTCAAACCAAATCTCCGCCTGTTCTTCCACGCATTGCACTATGTCGCGGGGTGCCGGGTTTGCACCGGACTTTGCCGTCTTGCAACTACACCTTGTCGGGACTTTCCTTTATTCGGGCTTTTAATTCTTCGTGATTCACCACCGAGTAGAGTCAAGTACGCCGACCAACTAAACTTAACTGAACAAAACTGAAGCTAATCAATCAAAACTAAATTCATAAAATAACTGCAAAACAAAATAAGTCAAAACAAAATAAACAAATGAATCAAAACTAAATTCATAGAATAATTGCAAAAAAATATCTTGAATCGGAAACATACGGGAACAAAACCGTAATGCGAAAGTTAGTGAGAGGCAGCATAACCGGAACTATAACAACAAGAATCGATATCTGTAGAAAATTGTACTTCTTGTGTTATTTGTGACGCTGATTGGAAAAATCACGTCACAATATATTTTATTACTAATAATTTCGTAGCATTTTCATCGTTTGGGTGTCAAATTATTATGTACCTGAAGGGTAAAAATATTTCTCGGCTCTTGTACAAATTATTTCATTATAAATATCAGCATCTTCCTAAATTTCCGAGGTATCGGTACCATAACCGGCCCGATATCTTTGGGCGTTGCCCCCCCTAAGAGGCGTGCAGCAACTATTACGAGTGCCCGGTAACAACGTCGTACGATCGTCTTATTCCCTTATATGGTGATTCCGGAACTACTGTTCCGTTGCCCGGGCGAGCTATATGACTCCTCTCTTTCGGTGTACCTGCTAGACCTTCCCCTATCGTCGTGAACTAACCCTGACGCTATGCAGCTTAGCTTACGCACCTCGTTCCTTGCCCGGGCCCCTTTTATTATCCTTACAGTTTGCCGATTCCGACTTATTTTCTGTCTTTGAAAGTGAATTCTGGTCGAATGTTAAATAATATCGATAAATTAACAATTCCATGTTAAAGGTGGAATGTTCCTGAACATTTTGATATAACCTGCGATGTTTATTTTTATACTATAAATTGGGGGGGGGACCGAGTTAACTGTATGCGATGTACGTTTTCCTGCTACATGTACTTTGTAGTTGCTCACGATACGACTTTTTCCATAAATTTTGGAAAAAATAGTTGCGACATAAGAATAAGGAATTATTCCTGATTAATTTGATATATTGACTGATTTATAAATTTGTCCGCCATGAGCCGAGAAAACGAAATTCCAGGAGTACATTTTTACTCCTAATACCAACTTATACGGTGAACATTATCAGAAGGATAATAGTTATATTAAAATATCATTATTTCATTCTCCCGATCGTAGGGAGGCATTTCTTCTGCCCGAGGTATGTGACTTTTCTCGACGGAATTGCGTCTTCGCGCTCGGTGGTTGAGCCGCCTTGCCTTCGTGACTCATCGTCGAGGCATACTTGTGTTGCATCCCGCGCTACCGCAACTCGGTTCGGCGGTTCGGAAATGATTTACGACTCTCTTCCTTGAAATGTTTAGCTTTAGTAATGTAAATTTTCTGTTTCACTCGTTTGTTATTTCTCAAATTTTGACCATCCTTGCCTTTCCTTCACCGTTACATATTGTGTTATCAAACATTATGGTGACTGCACGTGTTTCACGAAATCACAGACGTTTATTCGTCTCGACTATTTTTCGTGGCTTTGCGTAATTTGACTAATCAGCCTTTGTATGATCATATTTGATTTCTTGTCATAAATGATATTTTACTCTTAACTAGTATTGAATAGCACTTCTAAGTTCAAAAATAATTGTATTCCGCGCCTCTTCCGAAGAGATCAATGTGTAGTGCTCCTACTATGCACCGATGTCGCCACAATTTTTCAGTTCAAATTTGTTTACTCGTATCCATGGTAGCCTGTAGCTCATTCTTCTTCTTTGTGCCGATCACGTCACACGTTTTAATCAGAAATTGCACGAAAAATGGGAAAAAGGAAACACAGAAATCGATAATCGGCCGACAAGAACTGGAGAAAGGAGTTACGACAGCGGATAGAATGGCTGGAAGATCACATTCTAAATAAGTTTACGAAAAAAAGGCGATATATGACAATGTCTCGCCGAAAATTTCGGATAGCTACGACGATACACATATCGGTAGGAAAATAAGAGGGGAGGAGTTTGTTGGTCCAACCAACGAACCAAAAAATTATGTGTCAGCGGTGTCCAACACCGAATGACAAATAATCCCATAATTAATTCGGACCGCGGCTCATCTGGTAATCGTCCAACGGTTACAAGATACAAATGAAAGATAGGCAAACGTCACTATGCTACGTCGGTTCAACCGACTAGTAAAAGTGTACAGCCTAAAATAAAAAATAAAAAAAAAAAAATATAAAAAAATACGTGGAGAGATTGAAATATCTAGAATCTTTTATTTTACCTCTTTCATTTCATTATCATAGATAATGAAAGACGCGGTTCCGGACGGCCATCGTCACGAAACAGAGAGCGTAGTCGATCTCGCAGGGGAGACTACGATTACGATCGTTACGAATCAAGGGAGTCGCCTAGATGGCATTACAACGACGGTAATTGCGACAGCCAAGAGAATGAACACGGAATTTATCATGACGAGGATAAGTACTCGGAGCATAGTGCTTACAGTAACTATAGACGAGAACGCCATCGTTCACCTACTAAAAGTCAATCGAACAGTAATTCACTGAGCAATGCGAGGGTCTCACATACCTTAGTCTCTCATTCGGTCGAAGCTTTGGTTGAAAAAGAAAATAGCGGAATCGACGAAGGTACGCAACCGAACATAGAAGAGATAACGAAAGATATCGAAGCTACCTCAGCGGTTGCAACTGTAAGCGTTGACAAGCCAGCAAACAGTGAAAAACTAGCTGCGGAAAATGTCCCGAACGAAGGTCAAGAAACCGAACTAGAAGCTGACGTTCTTGAAGTGTTTGGCGAGCGTTCTAGACCCGATCGGGTGTTGGCTCAGCCAATACACAAACATCTTGCGTCGATTTGGTAGGAAATTATCGAAAAAGGGTTGCCGGCAGAAGAACGGAAGACATTGCTGAAAGGACTTCCGCCCCCGAAAAATTGAGTCTTAATCGATCCTCCAAAGTTGAATTTGGAAGTGAAGGCAGCGTTGGACAGTACAATTCAAAAGCGAGACGAAAGAATTGTTGAGAAACAAGAAAAGATCACAGAATCTCTAGCTGGCGTGGGGAAAACGATAGAACTTTTACTGAAATCGAATCCCTCCGAGAAAAAGCAATATTTAGAGCCACTCACGGCGGTCTCAAGACTGCTAGCAGATCTGTAACACGATGAGACATCTATTCGGAGAAGTTTGATTCTGAAGAACATCAAAGCACCCTTCAAGGATACGCTAAAGGATCTTTCGTCGGATGAGTGCTTATTTGGGAAAGATATAAACAAAAATTGAAGGCTGCTAAAGTTTTACAGCAATCGTCGAAGGACTTGAAGCCACCGATTAAACAGTCATCTGACCAAGGAAAGAATTCAAAAAACTCACGAGGCCCGTCTCATCAAAACCATTACAAGTCGAATCCCTATTCGAGGGGGTGGCGGGTACAGACAGAATTACGGTCGGGGGAACAACTACAGTCGGGGCAACAAGTCCACGTCTCGAGGGAGGAGTCATTACCAGAAAACAGATCAAACGAGTGCGAAGAAAAGCAATTAAACGTAGGTAAATTCGCCGGTAGACTCACTCACTTTAGAAACAAATGGTCCGAAGTAACCACAGATGAGACTATATTGAGTTGGATTAAAGGATACACGATACCGTTCACTTTTGAAGTTTATCAAAATACTCCCCCTACGGAGTCTCGTTGGTCAAGTCAAGAGAGATGTTTAATCCAAGAGCAAATCGAGACTGTTACAAAAAGGTGCGATTGAACGTTGTCAATCAGAAACGAAACAATTTTTATCAAAAATTTTTCTTATACCGAAACCGGATGGATCACATCGTTTTATCCTCAACTTAAAACCGTTAAATAAGTTTATACAAACCGAGCATTTTAAGTTAGAAGATGGAAAAACGACAAGACAAATTCTAACTCGCGATTGCTTCAGGGCTTCCATCGATTTGAAAGACGCATATTACTTAATCTCTATCGCGAAAATACATCGAAAATTTTTACGATTTTCTTTTGACGGCAAATTGTACGAGTTTACGTGCTTACCTTTTGGTCTTAACCGAGCTCCGTACACGTTCACGAAATTACTGAAACCGATCGTTCTATATCTCAGAGAGCGCGGATATTTGTCAGTAATATACTGACGATATATTATTATTGGGGAGTTCATACGCAGAATGCTTGGAAAATATTCGGATAACGCGACAATTACTCGAAAAATTAGGATTTGTAATTAATGAAAAGAAAAGCCAAACGATACCTTTTACTAGATGTAGATATCTCGGATTTATTTACGATTCGGTTACAATGAACATAGAGCTTCCAGAGGAAAAGAGGGAAAGAACGGCTAAAAAAATTGAAAAATTTAGTAAGATGAGTCATTGCACTATTCGAGAGTTTGCGCATTTAATCGGAACTTTAGGCTCAAGTTGTGTTGCATTAAAGTACGGTTGGGTTCACATGAAGAACTTTGAAAGAGCTGAGTTCTTGGTGATCAAGAAAAATAATGGAAATTTCGAAGCACGTATGTCACTCGGGGACGATTTACAGACAGATTTTGATTGGTGGAAGGTAAACATTAAAAGAGCTGTGCATTCACTAAAACAATTTAGAGCTGATTTGGAAATTTTCTCGGACGCGTCATGCTCAGGTTGGGGGGCGTATTGTAAGAATATCCGTACTCACGGCCATTGGACTCTAGAAGAACAAGCTTATGTTACGTCCAGCGTAACGCATAGTTTATTTCCTGTTTTACCTTCAATAGTAGTTGAGCCTAAACCTTCTTTGTGAAAGTAAAAAGGGGAATCTGATCTAAAAATTCTTCATTTAACAATATCTATTTTACCTACTGCTTAATCAGTGTCAAGGTAGCCTAGAGTCTTTCCAAAATCGGTGTCCTACCTTAGCGAGTCGATACCGATGAAACAGGGTAAAACAGATCCGGGCCTCACAGGCGGAGGTCGAGAAAGGCGGTCTCTGACCCCTCTCCTGAGCGCTCCCCTGGAGAGCCAAAAAGGAATTAAAAGAAACGCGGCCCGCTGACAGTTACCATTGGGACCTACTAGTATCGATATCGACTACCTCCCCGTAGATCAGTAAATCTATTTTACCATGGCTCGAAACCATTCAGGGAGGAATTTACAGACAGTCGATTAAAACCGTCGGGTTTAGATACATAGAATCGGGTCGACAAGTTATCCTCGTTAAGGGAAACGCTTTAAACAGTGTTTTAGTTGAACCGAACTCCACAAGTTAAAACAAAGGAGACGGGGCTCATGACCTTGATTTTAGCAGGAAGAAGGAAATATCTTCTATTAAATCTTAATTAATTAATCCTTAAATAATTAGTAAACCACGGATTCCTCTCATTATAACACATCGGAAAGCAATAGAGGTCAGACTTCTGAAGAAAATAATAAAGTAATGATCAATAGAAAAACGAAACTGAGAATATAGTCAATTTAAAAAGAAATAATAATAGACAATTCACCCCCAGGAATTGCTCTCTTGAACGCCTGTGTTTATCCTTATGGTATTAATTAAGTACGTAGTAGTAATTACACGGAGAATGATACCATTATAAAAACGAAAAGGGATTTTCACCTTCTGAAAATTATACAACGTTGGCATTCGACAGTTCAGGTACAAAACCGCCGAGTAACGAAAAAGAGTTCTCTCGCAACAGGCAGAAAACTTGTCCATAAACTCTCCGACTGTAAAGAAATTACTACACGTACAATATTAATTTAGTTCGTCCTTCGAGAAATTCTTAACCATGGACAACTTGTACGCCATTTGTTTAAACAAATGACTGAAGGAGTTAACGGTAAAGCATTTGCCGAGGAAAGTAATGACTTCCCGGAAAACGGAAACGAGAAAAGGAGGGGATTGATGCCTACGTGATCTCGTCTGCGCCCTTTTACTTTTCGATACCCCACCCCGTCATCCACGGCGCGGGGCCCGATAAACGCATTGCGCCTAAAAGAAGGACTTAAGATCATGGACCAATCAGGGATGAGACCGGTAGCATCACCTCATCTTCTCGTTACTGTACCAGAATTTTATACCGAATAGATATACAAAAAGACACTCGCATAGCAACATCCCCTCTACTTGTCACCAAGAAAAATGGTATAAAAACCCCCGAAATTGTACGCTGAGGAGCACACGTTTTTCTGTTATTAGAGGAGGATATTCCCTCGGTTTCCTTCAGTTTTGTTGAGCACATCTTACCTAGTTATTATCGGGGGATATTCGTTCAGTTTTGTTGAGCACACTTTACCCAGTTATTAGAGGAGATTATTCCTTCAGTTTTGTTCAACATATTCTTTCATTTATTTGTTCAAGATACCACAGTAGTACCGCTCAAATCAGTTATCCATTGTTTCGAAATTCAGTTTTAACCCGATTGTCTTTCAGACTTTCGAGTTGTCAGTATTAAATCCAGGACTCAGAAAAACGGAATTAATTCTTCAGTCTATGATTTGACATTGTATTTCGCGAGTTTTAGGAATTCCAACCATATAGACATTTGGTCTCCATTGTTTTTTTTTGTTCAATATTATCATCTGTATTACTCATATTTTTTTGTGACATTAAAAAGTATTAACTCTACCTGCATTTCCGTGAAACACATCAATTTTTTTCTTTAAATTCATTTTTGAATTAAACCAACGTGAAGAAAGTTCTATATCCACGAACACCAGGAAAGCACCGTTTATTACCGTAAGTACCTGTTTATTTATTTATCAACAGTGCATTATTTCATTTTGTTCTTGCAACCCAGTGATTTGAAGTGACCACCAAAATCTCGTTTAACCGTGTCGCGTGCTCCGACACCTGGTCAGAAAACGGCAGGTAGCTGCCGTCTCACCGAAGATTTCCTCTCTATCTCTCTCTTTGCCTGAGAGACGCCAAACCCTCTACTAATTAGTTTACACCCTACGACACGCATTTAACAAGCACTCTTAAGGGCTCCATCCCAAGCAATTTTCCGCAAGGTTAGGCTTTAAAAAGGAGCAATCGTTGTCCTCCTTATCGACACCAGGTGTGGTAAAGGTTGGTTTAACACCCACTTGACCAGCGCGTGCGATTATAACGGAGACAACTGTTATATTTCAAACTAGTAAAGAAACAACGCTAGTTTGGACGTAACAGAATTTTTGGGGGCTCGTCCGGGATCATTAGAGTGTTTGTTTAAACATTTAAATAAAAAAAAAAGGGGAGTAGAAGATAATCTCAAGAAAAAAAAAGGGGGTAACACAAAAAAAATAACACAACTGTACACGCTCCTCTCATTTCCTCCTACCTTCCTAAGCCATCATTTGTTTAAACGCTTCCATAGGCGAACAAGTTGATGAAGAACACAATTAGTTATAAGCCATCATTTGTTTAAACGCTTCCATAGGCGAACAAGTTGATGAAGAACACAATTAGTTATAAGCCATCATTTGTTTAAACGCTTCCATAGGCGAACAAGTTGATGAAGAACACAATTAGTTATAAGCCATCATTTGTTTAAACGCTTACATAGGCGAACAAGTTGATGAAGTAACACAAACACACACAAACAAACACAAACAAAACACAGACAATACACAAACATTTTCTCCAAACAAACGCTAACACCTCTATAAAAAGTAACGATACCCGAATTTCCTACCCTGTGTACAAAAAAAAAATATAAATAAAGGGGCAATAGACAGGTTATATGCCGAAGCAAGGAGGCTGGCGACGAAAAATACGAGCATTAGTAAGAAACAAAAGCAATCAAAAACCAGTAGCTGAATCAAATCCTATCGCCCCATCACTAGAAGACAGATCGACCAGGGAATTGGTGGAAATAGACTTTCTTTATTTAACTTCCAACGAGGCGATATTTTGTGAAATTTGGAAAAAGCCTCTCTCGGTGAAATCTTTCAAGTTATTCGAGAACAAACCGCGAGTTAGTAAGTTCGAAGAAGCCCAAATAATAATCACGCCAATAAAACCAACAGAATCTTTTGTTATCCCCGAAAGCTGGTTTCAATAAAATTGTAAACTAATTATTTTATTTGCCGGAGGAAAAAAAAACACAAGCGGTAAGGCATAAAAAAAGGATAGAGGAGGAAAATAACCAGTTTCTATATGCTAACCAAATCCGTTTTAAAGCTTTTGAGAAAATTAATTAAGAGCTATTGCTACTTGTTCATAACCAACCGACACCGAAAGAACAAAATTATTACACAGTACAAAATATCTTTCATCAAACCACGCTCTCACAAGCATAGGGTAAGAACGGTCTTAAGGAAATAAAATACGCCGAGCAGTAAAATTGAATAAGGATAATAAATATAATAATAATAATAACGAAATAATTCCTTTCCACTTCCTTTTGGGAATCTAAATGAGTTCTACTAACCCCGAGAGAAAAAGCGAACCATCGTCCCGTTCCACCCGATCAACTCGTTCAAACACCACTATTCCTGACCACATTGTACACCAATACGTAAACGAACGAAGAAGTAGCAGAAGTAACAAGTCATTACTCGCGGAAGAGGGAACAGTTCCTAAAAAAATACCAACCATAGACGAATCCCTCAAAGAAGAAGAGGAGGAAAACCTTGAAGAAGAGACACAAGCAGCGAAAGAAGACACTCAGATACAGGTAATAGAGAAGGTAATCGAACAAGAAGAGACAGACGAAGTAACGGCGAATCAAAGGTACCTAGAAGACCAATACGAAATATTGAGCGTTAGAGCCCAGAGTTTGTCTATAGCTGAGGACAGGTTGAAAGCGGAGGAACTTAAATCAACCGAGCGAAACACTGTTGAAACGCTCGCAGACCCTTCACGGAGACCCGATACGCCGGTACCCCATCTCCTCGATACGACCACCGAGTCCGATAACGAGAGTACACATACGATCATTGATAATTTTTCTGAAAAAGACATTGGAGAAAACTCAACATACATATCGTTCGCAGACCAGACAATTTACAAGAGCCTCGCTGAGTTTGATACGAGTGAGGAAGAATTTTATACACCGGAAGGCGATTATCCTGCGCCTAAAACTTTTCTCCCGCAACTTGACGCAGTTAGGCGTAATCTATATCCAATCGTAGGAGAAGGTGCAAACCGAACACCGGGAACCAAGCCAAAATCAAATTCAGAAATCTCTACAGACTCAAAACAACCAATTGATCTCGATAAAACGCTTACGGGTAAAATTGAGACACCCGAAACAAAAAATACAAGAAGTCCTCCCATAAATACTCCACGAGACACCGCCGAACAGATAGAACGAAAGAACATCATGGCTAATTCCGGGCTAAAAGTGTCTCTCAAAGACGCTTTGGGCGTCATCCCCACGTATGACGGTGTTAACACTTCGCTGAATCTGTTTATCCAATGTTGCGAAGAGGCATTAGAGATGTTGGACGCCTCTAGCGAGGAGCAATTAGTCAAGGCAGTCAGAATAAAAATCGTCGGCGAACCCCGACGATCAATAGCTCAACAGACATTTAGGAACATGAAGGAGTTGCATAAATTTTTAAAATGTATCTATGCGCCCGCGAGAAATATATATCAATTACAGGGAGAACTCGGCTCTATATATCAACGACCCGAAGAAACCGTAGTGGCCTATGCAAATAGAATCCGTGATTTGGGTTTCCAAATACTGGAAGCTTACGAATCGGAAAACAACGAACCCGCAGATAAGGCTTTCAGAGATAACACTGCCTCCAGCCTCCCTCCATGTTTCATACAAGGATTAAAACCGGAAATCGAAGCACGAATGACAGCGGAAGGAACGATCGACGACATAGTAAAAAGAGCAGTAAAGATCGAAAAACAATTAATAGCTCGAGCTGCTTTGCGCGAAGGTAACAGGAGTTCAGAAAACACCAAGGATGCGAGAGTCGAGGGTAAACGTCCTATCCGGGCAATTAGCAGCGAGACACCTGAGTGTCAGCTTTGCAGCAAAACTGGACACATAGCTGTGAACTGCCCCGACAAACCTGTAAACAACGCGGCGGGATCTACGGACTCAGGTAGCCCAGAAAAGGTAGTACCCACCTGTCAGTACTGCGACAAGAAAGGACACGTGGCCAGCAAATGCTTCCAGTTATTCTCTCCTAAGAAAAATAATGACCCCACGCCCAACACCCCCGTAATTACCGTGTGCCAACATTGCAACAAAAGAGGTCATACTGCTGATCGATGCTATAAATTGTTCCCTCCATCAAATCAAGAGAAGCCATCTGTTATCTGTCAACTATGTAAAAATCAAGGACATACGGTACAAGATTGTCACCTATTGCCAGGCCATGCTAAAAAATTAACGAGTAACCAGAACACTCGCAACAATCCTGTGCCGCAAGGTTTGCAGTTCACGCAGGCAGCCAATATCGTCTGTCAAATATGTAAAAAGAACGGACACGGGGCATACCTTTGCCCTTACCGCCACAATCAAGCTCAATGCGCCTCGTCCCAGCAGCAAACTTTCGCAGACACCACTAAAGGCGATCCAAAAACAATCGGCGCTTGCCATTATTGCAAACAAACCGGCCATTTTATTCGAGAGTGCCCGGCGAAAAAAGCCAATGAATCGCGGTATAATACTTCTCCGGGAAACTCCAACGGTCTCCCGACGACGGGTGCTGCGGGGACCACCCAGAGCGTGCACCCAATACACGTGATCTCAGTAGTATCCAATCCACACGAACAGTAAAAATTCACACAGTAATATTGCACAGGGAAAGCAGCGTCCCGACGATCGAGTTAACAAGTGAAAATTTAACAACATCTATAATATTAATGGTTGACACTGGAGCTGGACCAAATATCATCAAAAGGGAATTCGTAAACTCAATAACGGTGATCGACGACAACGAGATCTTACAATTAAACGGAATTACCACCAATTCAATATATACCCTTGGACGAGTGACGCTCGAAGTTTTCGGACGATTTGCTACATTTCATGTAGTAGAGAATAATTTCCCCATCTACGAAGGCGGAATACTGGGATCGGAATATTTGGACGGAAATAGAGTTGTAATCGACTACGAAAGACGGCACTTAAAAATGCAAGATCTAAAAATTCCATTCTCTACCCCCGAAACAATAATAATTCCGGGACAAACGCGAAAACTTTGTTTTGTTCGAATAAAAAATTTGGAAATTCGTGAGGGATATCTGCCCACCCTGGAAGCTGGAAAGGGAGTTGAGATAGAAACCGGATTGGTTACCAATGAAAATGGAAAAGCATACATTTATGTGACAAATAATAATCCCTACACGATCAATTTACAAGTACCAGTACTAGAACTACTCACGGAAAAGGCAACTGGCATAGAAAAGGAAATAATGAGTAATGAAAATAAGGAGGAAAATTCCGCAGATACTGCGCTCTCGGTGAAATCGGAGCCCGAGGGACCTTTGGAATCCAAGGAGAACAGGAGGGATGCAGGAAGGATGAACGAGGATATTAAAGAAACCAAGGAAATTGAGATGACAACTGAACCGCAAAGTATAACTATTGTGACCCGACAATCGCTGATAAATAATAAAGACGAGTGTATATCTAAAGAAAAATCAAGTAAATCTACAAAAACATCGCTATACGAATCCACAGGGGAATCAAGTGAGGCCCAGGAATTTCGTGATGATTTCGTTTTAACATCAGTACAAAGTGAGGAAGTTAAAGTTGATAAGGAATATGAAAAAAATAATTCTGTTGCTGCTAAAGACTGTGACGTGAGCCCAGGTAGCTCTAGGGGTCTAAGTATGACCGAGAGAGTTTACAGTGGTCAAGTCGAAGAGTCTGAAGTCAATGAAATTTATAATCGCCCAAGTGAGGCGGAGGAACAAGGAAAAGAAAAAGAATGTACTACGAGATACCACGAAATTACGAAGCCGAATACGAAAACTCATGAGGATGAAACTGATCCCGAGGAAATGGGAAATTTACCTACAAAATACGAAGAAGATAGTATGGCCATGCGACATGTAGAATCCTTGACGAATAAGAAAACTTGTAACCAGAGAAGAATAGTAAATAATGACACTCTTTCAAAAAATAATAAAAGTTATACCGTCGTAAACCTCGAACTTGCGGAGAAGTTACGATCCAGCTGCCTACAACCCTTTTTAAAAGAAAGTTTCTGTTTTACACTCACAGTCCTCGACACGAAAGATCGCTTTGAGAAGATAAAATCTCTCCTCCGATTGGATGAATTAAATATGGAAGAAAAAACCAGCATCGAATCCTTATTACAAAGCAGCGCTCACGTCTATCACTTGCCGGGAGAAGCATTAACACACACGACAATATTACAACATCGAATTCCCACGACGGATGATTTGCCCATTAATACGAGGGGATATCGCTGGCCGGAATGTACAAAGGACGAAATAGAAAAACAAGTCGACGATATGCTAAGAAACGGAGTAATAGTACCATCGACCTCTCCTTACAATTGCCCTGTGTGGGTAGTACCAAAAAAGAACGACTCTAAAGGAAATAAAAAATGGAGGGTGGTATTTGACTATCGGGCCCTCAATGAAAAAACTATTGCCGATGCTTATCCCATCCCTAACATAACCGAGATACTGGACCAATTAGGCGGCGCAAAGTATTTTTCTGTGTTCGACTTAGCATCAGGATTTCATCAAATAGAAGTCAGTCCTTTGGACCGGCATAAGACCGCATTTACGACGCCACGAGGCCATTTCGAGTTCGTTCGAATGCCGTTCGGACTTCGGAACGCCCCGCCCACTTTCCAAAGAACTATGGATCTCGCTCTAAGCGGACTACTTGGAAAAGGAATATTTGTATATCTGGATGATATCGTTATTTATTCGCGAGGATTAGAAGAACATGAGACCATCTACAAAGAACTGATGAAAAGGCTCGAAGTGGCAACACTAAAACTACAACCTGATAAATGCGAGTTTTTAAAGAAAGAAGTCGCTTATTTAGGACACATCATCGGCAATGACGGAGTTAAGCCCGATCCTAAAAAACTCGAGGCAGTACGCGAATTTCTTCGGCCCAAGAACGTTAAAAATATTCGCCAATTCTTGGGACTAACGGGTTATTATCGACGTTTTATTGATGGCTATGCAAAAATATCAAAGCCACTCACTCTGCTTCTTCGGAAGGAAATACCCTTTGAATGGCATAACGAGGAACAGGAGGCTTTCGAAATTTTAAAGGAAAAATTGTGCACCGCTCCTGTGTTACGGTACCCAGATTTTTCGAAACCTTTTATTTTAACGACCGACGCCTCAGGAATAGCTATCGGCGGTATCCTTTCTCAAGGGGAAATTAACCGTGACCATCCATGCGCTTATGCCTCCCGCGCGCTCAACAAAACCGAAGAGCGATACGATACCTATGAGAAAGAAGCTCTCGCAATAGTATATTGCATCCTTCATTATCGCCCCTATTTATACGGACGCAAATTCACGGTAGTAACCGACCATAAACCACTGCTATGGTTCCGCCGAGCCACGGACGGAAACTCGAAGATTTTGAGATGGCGGCTGAAACTCGCCGAATATGAATATGACGTAGTATATAAAGCAGGAAAGACCAACGTAAATGCTGATGCTCTCTCTCGAAATCCCGTCTGTGAACCCATTAGTCCCGACGGCATCTTCATAATTCGCACCAACCCCACGACTAAAACGCGCCATAAACCGGCACGCGGATTAACCGACGAGGAAATTGCCGAGTATTTAGCTTTAGATAGCGACGAAGACGTCGATGAAACCATAGATCCAGATGAGGAATTATTAAAAGCCGACGAGGATCCGTGGGAGCCTCCAGACCCTGACAACATATGCGAAGCCTCGACGAGCGGCGCCCTTGGACCAGCCGGCGGGACACAAGAAGGAGACGTGCCTGAAGAAAGCGGGGACGACTTTGGCAACGTGGATTACGAGAAAGTCCACTCAGCCGGACCATCAAAAAGTCATAAAAAACCAACCCGAGGGAGGAATCCCACGCCGGAACGAAAAGATCAGGAAACCTTCGGAGAAAGCTGCAGCCGAAGAATTAACGAGACTACCGATACTAGGATAAGCTACGGTAACATGCACGAAGACGGTGCACCTCTTCAGGCGACCAGAGATCTCGAGGATATTGACAACGAGCTAACGAAGGAAGACACCGAACTTTCGGACGAGGGTAGTGATATTGAGGACAATCCTATAAGAAAAAAAGATGGTCGGCAACCGCTGGTTTACAGCGATTCGGAGAATTCCGACGACGAGAGCACCCCACGCTGCACACCCGGCAACGAGTGCGAGAGACTCAAAGTTAATTTACCTGACGTCCGAGCACAGCGGGAAAAGTCTAAGACTATCCAGCAATCTCGAGATCTTTTCTACAGTCGTAAAGATAGCATGATGTTTTTCGTGGATACAAGGGGGCTGCCGATGGATAAGGGGGCGCAATCATTGGTAGACCGAGAAGAAATGCCCAATTTAAGAAAATTGAAATTACGAGAAGCGAAAGCTTTGTCTAAGCGAAATAATAAATATTTTATTGCTTTGCCTATTCGAGACGAAATACGAGACGGACCAACATTAATTCTTGAAAATATCGTCGAAAGTTTAAAAAGCTGCCGAAACCTCGCAGAGGAATTAAACTTGAAATCAATCAGCGTTGCAAAATCTTATGCGATTTGCAATATACAATGGAACGATATCGTAATTCAAATCCACCAATTATTTCAAGAAACAGACATAAAAATAATAGTCTGTCTGGGAATTATCAGGGAACCGAAGGAAGAAGAGCGAGAGGAAATAATAACGGAAAAACACTGTTCGGCCGTTGGCGGACACAGAGGTGTGAGCAAAACATATAATCGAATTCGACACGATTACTATTGGAAAAATCTCAAACAGGACGTTCAGAACTATATAAAAAGATGTTTGAATTGTCAATTAAAAAAATTGGTGAGAGTCAAGACAAAACAACCGATGGTCATCACCGATACACCCCCTACGGCTTTCGAAAAAATTGCTATGGATATCGTGGGACCATTGCCGAAAACTCACAAGCAAAACGAATATATACTTACTATACAAGATCAACTAACAAAATTTTCAATCGCGGTAGCTCTACCGAACGCCAAAGCTGTAACCATAGCTGAGTCATTCGTTAAGAGATTTATCTGCAACTTCGGTTCTCCCCGAGCCGTATTGACCGACCAAGGCACGAATTTTCTGAGCAACTTTATGAAACAAATTTCAAAGTTATTTAAAATCAAGAAGATTAAAACTACAGGTTTTCACCCACAGTCGAACGGTTCATTAGAAAGATCACATCACGCTCTCGGCGAATATCTCAAACAATATACAACCCAAGAAAATAATTGGGATGATTGGGTGGAATTAGCTATCTTTAATTACAATACGAACGTTCACGAGAGCACAAGGCACACCCCTTACGAAATGGTATTCGGTCGAATCGCAAGAACCCCCTCGAATTTTCCTCTTGACGACCTCGACAAGCTAGCAACGTACGACGACTATTTGACAAGATTAGTTACACAGATACACGAGATCCAAAACATAGGAAGAATAAATCTCATAGCTTCTAAAGAGAGAGCCAAGATATATAGAGATCGCCACATCAATCCAGTTACGTTCAAGGTTGGCGAACCCGTCTTTCTGCTTAAAGGGCCAAAGCCAGGGAAATTAGGAGATCAATATACAGGACCTTTCGAGATATTGGACATTTTGGAAAAGGGTAATCTGCGGATTCAACTCAAAGGCAAAACGTGCGTCGTTCACCCAGAGCGAGTGAAGAAGTCGCACATACCTGTACGAAAATGATGGGAACAGGCGACACTGGAGAGTCTGCAGGTGTTTCGAACAACACGACTCAAACACCGAAAAGCCGGAAGCAGCCGCAATACCACCGATATCGGCGTGAGACAGAGAGAGTGAAAAGTTTTGTCGGATGGCCGCGACCGTACCTGAAACCCGAGGCACTCGCTGCCGCTGGATTTTATTACGAGGGCCTAGGTGACGATGTTATCTGCTTTGAATGCGGTATAATAATGCATGATTGGAAAATCGGCGAGGATCCTTTAACTGAGCATAAATTGGAATCGATAGGATGCCGTTTCGCGCACGGACTTCCATGCGGTAATATACCGATGGACGAAAAGAAAAGAGAGAGGCTTCCCCTGTTACGTCAAAAATGCGGATGTTTCTCCTTTCACCCTAATTTTTAACGCGTGGTTGCGTCGAGTACGATTGAATACGCGCTGGTCAAGAGAGATCTCTCCCTCCTCTACCACTCCTGGCATCAATTATCGGCGCAACTGCCCATTTTCTAGTCTAACCGTGAGGAAATTTACTAAGGATAGGGCTTGGAATGCTATTCGTTGACTTGTCTGAGAGGTATTACGAAATATCTTATCTGTCGCGTAAATAGAATGCGGATCATAGGTGATTTTAATTATGTCGAAATATTTCAACGCGGTACAAACGATCTGGTAACCTGAATGTTGTTCTGTGAGTAATGTAGATGATGTCTGGCGACGGCTAGGCGAATTATCGGGGAGGTAGAGTGACACAGGATATTATACACACTTCTAATTATAGAAATATTGAAGAAGTTGAATTAAAATTGTACTTACGTTGTTCGTTGAGGTGTTGATTGTTGCGATGAAATCGGTGAAACACGACTTTGTGCGCGGGATTCTCGTAATATTCAAATTTTATTCAAAGAAAAATATCTCAGGCAGATTCAAAAAAAAATGCAAGAGAATGCGAGTTTTGGAAAGTACAATTGATTCCAAGACCGTTATTCGTACAGAAATCTCTTTCAACAATGAAGTAAGAAAGGATTTTGACGGTGAAGCGAAGCTGACTTCGTTACAACGGATGAATTGAGAGTGACAATTTGGTGAACTGGACTGGACCAAGAAAACTCTGGTCACAGTGAAAATGAGTACAATTTTTGGAGATGGAAAATATTATAAACAAACTTCTCCAATAGGAGAGCGGTACAATTCTATTCGTTGTCCGAAAAATACCCGTGATGTCTCTTTCTAATGGTGGTAAACAGAGTGCGCGGTCTCTGACTCTATCCTTCTTGCCGCCCAGCCGGAGCACCAGCCTACCGATCGGATGCGCCAGTTGCGCGTTTCCGTTGACTTCCTAACTCTACTCCTGATCTCTAATCCTGACGGTAGTTACTCTGTCCTGGTACTCTCGTGCCCTCTTTTCGCGGGCTCTTATATACTAGAAAAATGGTAATCAGAGGGGGAAGAACCCTCCCTCACGTATCCCGGGCATTCTGCTCCCCTGATGAGTAACGTTACCCCTTCGCTATTCTCCTCTCGGCTTGCTCGAGATTCCAGGATTTCTGGAATATTCGTATTGCGAGATAATTGTAAATTTATCCCGTTTCTATTGAATTCCCTTTTCTTTCTTATGTCTAATTATTTGCCTGAGTTATTTGTAATTTTAATATTAATAATTCGTAAACAAATTACTAAAAATAATTAAGATTTGATATGTTTAACATAAGAGAGAGAGAAAAATTCGACTGATAGTTGCTGTTTGTAAAATTCTCCAGTATGTCTTCGTATTCCGAGGACGGTAGTAAGAGTCGAGAGATATGTATATTTTATTATTAATAATTTCGTCGCATTGTCATTGTTTGGGTGTCAAATTATTATATACCTGAAGGGTAAAAATATTTCTCGGCTCTTGTACAAATTATTTCATTATAAAATATCAGGATTTTCTTGAATATCCGAAGTATCGGTAGCATAACCGGCCCGATATCTTTGGGCGTTGCCCCCCTAAGAGGCGTGCAGCAACTATTGCGCGTGCCCGGTAACAACGTCGTACGATCGTCTTATTCCCTTATATGGTCATTCCGGAACTACTGTTCCGTTGCCCGGGCGAGCTGTATGACTCCCCTCTTTCGGTGTACCTGCTAGACCTTCCCCTATCGTCGTGAACTAACCTTGACGCTATGCAGCTTAGCTTACGCAACTCGTTCCTTGCCCGGGCCCCTTTTATTATCCTTACAGTGTGCCGATTCCGACTTATTTTCTGTCTTTGAAAGTGAATTCTGGTCGAATGTTAAGTAATATCGATAAATTAACAATTCCATGTTAACGATGGAATGTTCCTGAACATTTTGATATAACCTGCAATGTTTATTTTTATACTATAAATGGGGGGGGGGGGGGGGGGGAACCGAGTCAACTGTATGCGACGTACGTTTTCCTGCTACATGTACTTTGTAGTTGCTCACGTTACGACCTTTTCCATGATTTTTGGAAAAAATAGTTGCGACATACGAATAAGGAATTATTCCTGATTAATTTGATATATTGACTGATTTATAAATTTGTGCACCATGAGCCGAGAAAACGAAATTCCAGGAGTACATTTTTACTCCTGATACCAATTTATACGGTGAACATTATCGGAAGGATAATAGTTACATTAAAATATCATTATTTCATTCTCCCGATCGTAGGGAGGCATTTCTTCTGCGCGCAGTATGTGACTTTTCTCGACGGAATTGCGTCTTCGCGCTTGGTGGTTGAGCCGCCTTGCCTTCGTGACTCATCGTCGAGGCATACTTGTGTTGCATCCCGCGCTACCGCAACTCGGTTCGGCGGTTCGGAAATGATTTACGACTCTCTTCCTTGAATTGTTTAGCTGTAGTAATGTAAATTTTCTGTTTCATTCGTTTGTTATTCCTCAAATTTTGACCATCTTTGCCCTTTCCTTCACCGTTACATATTGTGTTATCAAACATTATGGTGACTGCACGTGTTTCACGAAATCACAGACGTTTATTCGTCTCGACTATTTTTCGTGTCTTTGCGTGATTCGACTAATCAGCCTTTGTATGATCGTATTTGATTTCTTGCCATAAATGATATTTCACTCTTAACTAGTATCGAATAGCACTTCTAAGTTCAAAAATAATTTTGCTGTTTTTGAATTTATTAATATTTTCATGGCATTAGTAGCGTTTGCCAATAATTTGCATCGATTATTCCTCCTGTAACTCTGGACAATTTTACCATCTTTGATTCATTTGATACCGTAATTTATAATTTAATTGCGAAGATTTTTAAAAATGGTCATATTCATTAAATTAGCGTTAAATTAGAAAGCGTGTGGGAGTATGAAACCGTATTTCTTTTAGGATCGTGATTAAAGAAAATTATGTCATTATAATGATGAGTGGTTGGATGATGTGGGGGATGTTCTGACTCTCAATCGCGTGACTCGTATATTCAGGAATATTATGCAATGCTGTTCGGTGTCGAAATACTGAAACTATTTCGGTAGTCGGGGTTAATTTCCATACATAAGGTAATGTAGGTTCCCCTTTTTACGTTGGAGGGCCTTTTTGACCTTCAGTTAGAAAAACTTTAATGGTCTGCCCGCAGGGTAAAAGCTTAGATCTATACTCCTTGAGTCGATGCAGTAGTCGATTGTACCGACGTCGGCAGCGGAGTTCGCTGTTTCACCGAGGGTAGTGCGTGTGTCGAGGGGGATTGAGACCTCTGTCCGCATCTAGCTCGTGTGGTAGATAATTTTATCATCTATCTTTTACCCTGTTTTTAGCTTTACATGCTGTTTATTTTAACCTTCCTGGACATTTTTTTCCCAATGGAAAATCATTCCTGAAGTATCGTTCAACGATTGATGAGAGAAATCATTTCTTCTCGTGATTTTTATGAGGATCGGTGATATTTGGATTTTCCGTGAGATGTATTAATTGTTTTGGAAGGAGAAAGGTTTGCATAGTAAGAAAGTAAGCAGAAAAATGAGTTGCGAAAAACTGTTATTAATGAAAAATGAAGAGAGTTACGTCAGGACGTAACACCTCCCCCCTTAAGATGATTGTTAGGGGAAGCCTAACGATCATCTCGATGGGTATGCATCCATATAACCTTATACATAATTTTTTTTTTATATTTTAACGAGTGTATATACTGTGGTTTTGTTACCATCGCTCGTTCGTTTCTTAGAATGAGATTTATAAATTGAATCAAAGATAATGAATTGTTACATTTTATATTTCTTTCCTCTTTCTTTTCCTAAGGTAAGTATAAGTTTATGGCTTTATTGTCTTTTATGTAGTTGTTTTCTCTCTGCTTATGCGAAACATTCGTTTCGATGTGAATATATGATTCCTTCCCTATCTCCTATGCTTTTGGCGGATATGCTTTATGAATAATATTTAAGTAAGGCACTACTTTGGCATTAAGCGAGATTAATAATTGTATAATTTGTAAAAATTAACCATAATACCCACTAACTATAATAAAATTCGAAATGGCTTCTCTCCCTTTTTTATAACTAGTCGCTAACATACGCGAGTTTTGTGAGGTTGTCTTGTTGCTTGTGATTGTCGACGTGAGGTCTCCTTCTTGATAATGCATTCCAGTTTATTATAGCCATTCTTCGACGCCGAAAGCGTAAACATCGCTAGTGGTGACTACGGTGTTGAAATCCTGGCCCAGCGGTAATAAAATGTCCTCCACCATTGTGTATTTTGTTCCGCCCAAAATGACGGATCGGCCTTGGCGTGGTAATTTACATGTCCATTCCGCGAGTACGCCGTTGGGTATGTCCTTCCACTCCGGTGGGACGTAACACCCGGGTTTCAAGGGCCAATAAAGTTGTTGTAGATATATTCTTCCTTCTTTGTTCTTTGGGTGGTTGATGGCAATCGACAGGATGTACTGGACCATCTGTGAATTTTGACAATGATTACATTAATTAGGTGTATATGAAGTTCTTATTCATTGTTAGAGGTTATTATTATTATTATTATCATTGTTATACCATTATCTTTTTATTAGTATAGGAGTCTATGGTATTTCAATTAAAAGGGGAGGGGAATTTATCAAAAGGGGTAGACTCACTTGACCGTCGACATAACCGTTTACTTGTTATCCGGCGTCTCTTTATTCTCCAACTCTCTTCCTGCTAGACTTCTGGCGTATTCTAATTTCCTTATCTCCTCTTCGAGACCCGAAATGCTTCGAAGGGATAAATTCGAAGGTACCGCGCGGGTGTCAACTTCCAATAGTCCCTGCAGCGAATAGCGTTCTACTTCCATATCTTCGGACGTGGCTTTGCTGGAGAGATCGAGAGCATCGTTGGTGGCTTCTTCGTCGCTATTGCTCTCGTCCTCACTATTGCCTTCTGCAACTGTTACGTGACTGTATTGTCCTTTCCCCATGTATTCGATGAGTTCCGGCTTCTGCGTGAGGGGTGTCAGTGTATCGAGGTACCATCCGTACGTAGTTCCTCCGAGATGAATATCCTGACCGAGCCGGACGGATGCTCGTCTTAACCATTGGTCGCGTGTTCTTTGGCTTAATCTACGCCATTCTGGCGGTACCCAAATGGATCGCTGTTGATAGCCAGGCGGGTCCAATGGCACTCGCCAATAACAGATGAGTTTTTCCATTCCTAGCCGAGGGCTTGTATATCGTCGGTTGACGGCAATGGGCAGGTGTCTTCCCAACCCTTGTAGTTTAAGTGGCTCGTGCCACTCAGGTACCGGTTCGTTGATCTCTGGCCATCCTCTCGTGCCAGGTATGGGGATCGTAGAGTATCGTTGTCCTTGCGGCATGAGGATATCGTTGCGCCACTCATATTGCGTTTGCCCTAGAGTAACATCTTCGAGCGGATTAGCTCGTAATTGAGCGATCCATTCGTTCAAACGGTTCTTCTCGACTTGTCGCCATTCAGGTGGAACGTACAAGAAGAAAGGTCTATCCACGATATCTAAGTATAAAGAGAGTTTCCAGTAACAGTAAATAACAGCAGTTCCTGGCACCAGGTTTGCAGGTGCCACTTCGTTGATTCTGATTTTCAGCGTTTCCGGCAGCGGTGCATGTTGATCAGATCTGGTTTGTATTATCGTAGTAAATTCGCGTCCACATTTGCATCTCGCCATGTCTTCGGATTTCTGTTGTTAAATTTTAATTGTTGGTATTAATTATTTGTCCAATTTCGATTTTATTTCTAGTTAATAACCTACGATTGGTTGATTATAGATAATATGTTCTTAGTTTATAGATTATATAACGTATATTTCTTTCGTTATTATTATATATTCCTTATCCCCTTTTTTTTTCCATTTATGTTTCTTTCCTCAAGAAATGAGTTGTTGAAAATGGGTTCTCGGGATATATCTATATATTTATTTCTCCTCTCTCTTTTCCAATTCACTTTCCTTTGTTTAGCCCTGGGTCGAAAATAGTAATCTTACTTCGTATATTTCTTCCTTTCTTTTTCTTATCGTAGTCATTGATATAGCGTTTTTCCAAGCCCCCATTCCGTCATTTGTCGCGAGGCGTACGTATGCCGTTTTAAAACCGAGATCATCGATATCATTATTTTTTTCTTTTTTTTTCCTTTCTTTCTCCCTCTCCTTTTTTTTTTTTCACTTAAAATATAGTTACGTTTTTTATGTGTTTTTTTTTTTTTTTTTTTTAAATGTTTTTTTTTATTTTTCCTGTTATTCTCAATTGTTAAAAATTCGTATATATTTTATTATGGGTTTCCCTATCTTATCCTCACGCTAGTCTTTCTTTTAGATTTGGCCTGATTTTATTTCTCTCCAGCTTATTGCTTATCCTCCTTCTTTGGTCTTTGCAATAGGAAATATTGTTGTTTATTCTTTGTGTTTGAGCCTTCGCCCGGTTCTAACCCATCAATTTTCAGTTCGTGAGATAAAGTGTTGGGTTCACTAATCTCTTCCGCACCATCTGAGTAAGTAGTCGAGGTGGATGCGGCGGTGTCTTTCGGTGACACGGCTCTAGCCTTCGGCAACGTGTCATAAACCGGGCGAGTGCGTATAGCTACAGTCTCCCCGGCCCCGTTTATTTGCACATTTGCTAAGTCTTGCATCGGATATAATTCTTCTCTTCGGCATGGATGGGGTAGCGTACGAAAATTTGATCCGGAGTGTCTCATGATTTGATCAAAATCTCGGACCCTCGGGTCGAATTCATATGTTAAAGGTGGGACGGTAGATAGGTCTCCGATGGGAATTCCGCAACCTTGGTATGCGGGCGGCTGGAGCGGTTCGGTAGTTTCAGTCTCGGTGTCCATATCGCCTTTATTTCCCCTGCCCGGTTTGGGTTGTTTTTTACTTAGGTGCAATAACAGACTCGTGACAGAGTCCCAAACAGCGCCTAACAGATGTATGGACCATCCGTATACCGTGTGCAGAGCATATCCGTGTATTATTGTATCGATGATGAGTTTAATGCCCCTGATTATGATCATTACTCCTATTACTCCTGCACTTACGTTCCCGAATCTAATGAGGTACCCCCATGTTTTGTCCCATGCGGATTCTACAATTTTGTTTAATGCTTCTTCATCGAGAAGATTTGATAACGAACCGCCTTGAACGATGGTGGAATGTCCGGTAATTCCTCGCGCCAATGAATTTAATATTGCTGGTCTTTCCGCGGGGAACATTAGGTGATCGCGGAGTTCTTCCAATTCTCTCTGCGTATAGATTCCACTTGTGGCTAATGCGTAGGGACTAACGTATTTCCAGGTGGGTTTTGTAAGTGGTTTGAGTACTGTGGGGGTTTGAGTTTGCATTGGAGTGGGTCCGAAAGAATACCATTCTCCGTCTAATAGATACATAGGAGCGAGGAGTCGATTACACGATACCTCGGTGCCAGGTTTCAATAATATGTGAGTTCGTGGTGACAAATGAAAGGAGAAATTTCCCCTTGTTACTGGTAATTCGTTATAACATTCGGTCGTGCGGGCAATTTTTACTTCGACGGGAATACATTGGGCAATGTGTGCCACTTCTCCGGCTAACACAGCCATATATCCCGGTCCTTTCATTAGATCAAAAGCAAATTCGTCCGGAGAAATTCTTGCTATTGTTAAAGTGGTTTGCAATATTTGTCGTTCGAGATTGCAACGTTGCATCAATATATCGCGATACATATCTTTAATCTGCGTGCGAATATGTTTCTCTACGAACACGAATTTAGAGTTCATGTATGTGAAGATATCCAAATTATTTACTTCAATTGGTTTTTTCGCGATGAAGGGATTTCCCCGCGAGATTTCAACGATAAGCAGCTTAGGATGCTCGGTCTTCGTCAAAATATATCCGCAAACTTTAATTTGGTTTTTGCTAGAAAGTCCGAACGTTACGTCTCCTTCAGTGAGAGTGTATACTGTTTGTTCATTGCCTACGTTGTAATCCGTAATTCTATCGGCAATTCCTTCGTATAAGAGTCCGTACCTGCCAGTTTTACAACTGTCTTCGGGCAGCGGATCCCAGTATGTATCGCCGCCGTCGAAATCGACGCAATGACCCTCGTTTAACTCACAGTTTGTTCCGGAGCGTAGATGTATTTTATTAGTATCTACATTTACTCGAGCGTTGTAATCTCTCAACGATATTTTCACACTTCCATGTACTATTACTTTATCCCATGTCCCGTACGGATCAGAATAAGTACTGCCTTCGCAAGAACCATCGTTATAAATCGACCCTACTATATGTATAGGTCGCGTAATCGTTCCGTTTGTCGTAATCCCTGTAACCGTTGTCTGTCCTATTTTAATATTACCGTATCGATACATATCGAGACAAGATTCGCGGTTGACGCTATCTATATATCCATATTCTCCGTTGGTTACGTCCATCGTGTGGGAGTGCATTCCGCATCTTTTGATCGTTCGATAAATTTCCACTTTACATTGCCTTACTTTTATAGATGAATATTCGTTGATTTGTATTAGTTGGATATAGGTGCGAGAGACGTTAACTTCCTGTTGGGGAATGTTGCATTCTCCCACTCCCAGTAGTGATACGCTGGTGATGTTTGACGTAACACCGGCGCAATCGTATCCAATCAATCCATGAGTCGGCGAGATTCGTGAATTTAACCAGATCATCGTAATCCACGCGAGAAGAATTCCGAGCTTCATTTTTCTGCAATATTATTGTGTTGTGAGATACCGACCGTTTAGTAATATTATATTCTCCTTCTCTCCTTTTTTTTCCTTTAAATTTCAAATGTTCGTTTCTACTCTATAATCTGTGGACACGAAAATTTCGAGAGTATTTTGTGCCTTGACCAATGGGAAATCCTCTCCCTCCTCCGTTGACGGGTTCAACGCGTGGAACAAGGGTTGCCGCGTTGAGTTTCCGAAAATGTCGGGAGTGGGACTTTGTGTATTTAAACGGCTGTTCCCGGGGAAGAAAAATCATTCTTGTCCTTGCACTCGAAAAATCACCGTTTCGACAAAAAAAAAAAGAAGATGTTCTCTTTCTTGAACACGGAACAACTGAATGCGGCCTACATGGAGGCGTACGCTGCCCTACTCCGCAGTGGATCGCAGGAGACTTTTAATAGGAGGGTAAGTGTTAAAAATTGTATATATATTTTCCTCTCTTTTTTTTTTTTTGGTTTTTTTTTTTTTTTTTTTTTTTTTTAACAACCCCCTTTTTCCTTTTTTTTCAGATTACGGAATTGCGGGCCCCTCCGTCCGTCGATTTCGGGTCGGACGAGAATTGGGACGCCGAGGAGTCGGGCCCCAGTTATTTGGAGGTGCTGAGGGACGCGGGGGTGTATCCCCCCCTGCCTTCAAACTTCCCAAATTTGCTCCCGGGGTTGGAGGATCGGGACGAGGGCGATTTTTCGCACGGAGATGATCCTCTTCCAGGCTTCGATCCGGAGGATTATGCCTTCGTCCCGCGGCACCGGGAGGAGGAGGAAATGGAGGTGGACCCGGATTCGGAGGAAACGGGGACACCGCCGATATCTCGGGTTGGTGAGGGGGACGAGGATCCCCCTGGGACGCCTGGCTTGCTGCGGCCCTTCGCGCAATTTAATTGGTAATTATTGTTTTTTTTTTCACCGGTTTCCTTTTTTTTTTTTATTATTATTTTTTTCTTTTATTAATTTTGTTATATTTTTTTCTGTTTCAGTTCGCGATTCCGGCCCTAATAGGGTTCCGGGCGAGGGGGGGGGGGGGTTTAGGTTTAATTTATATTTTTTTTTTATTAAATTTAAGTTTCTTCTTTTTTTTTTTTTTTTTAGATTTAAGTATAGTATAGATATGATACTATAGGTAGTAGTAGATTTTAATTTAAATTTTAATTCATAGGTTAGAATATAAGATTTTTTTTTTATATATATCGTTTTGTATTTTCCCCGTTTTTTTTTTCTAATAAATGCCCGAAAGGGCTTAAAATTAACCTTCTCGTGTCTACCCTTTTCTTTCCTTCCTTTTTTTTTTATTATTGCGGAGGTTTCGCCTCGTTTTATAATTAACTTTTACGACTGCGCGGGAATGTGTTGTTCTGTCAACGATTCCATTTTTTTTTTCAAAATTGCGATGAAGGCTGTTGTTCTGCCAACAGTCCTTACTTATTGCGTTGGGTTCTGTTGCTCCGCCAACAGTCTCGCTTCTATTATTATCTTGTAACGTATTCTCTCTTCTTACTCCTTTTCTTGGTTGAGTCCTCGGGATTCCCAATAATTAGTTCGAAATTCGTTTTTTTTTTTGTTGCTTTCGGTGGAGTCTTCGAGATTCCCGATAAATGTTTAAAAAAAAATTTTTTTTTTTTTTTTTAGTATCTATATATTTTTTTATTTTTTTTTTTATTTTTTTTTTTTTTTTTTATTATTAAAAGAAGGGAAAAAAAAAATTGTTGGTCGGGTCTTAACGACTCCCAAATAATATTTAAATTTTACATTGTTAGTATATTTTTTTTTATATTGTGACGGGCCGTTTCAACCCCTCGGGCAGATTGAAACCACCGCCGCCCAACAATAATGACGCCCTGGGATTTTCTGAATTTTCTTCTCTTACCGTTAGGCGCCAGGGAGTTGTTTCTACTCCCAACTCCCAAGGAGGTCGATTTACTGTTGTTCCTTCTTTTCCTCTGCACGCTGTTACAGGGGTGCAGTCCGACGAGCTAATTAATATCCTTGAATACGTGGGTGAAAATAATATACGAGCCGACAACAATTTATAAAATAATAATAATAACACTCAATATATTTTTCGGTTCTTCGTACACAAAATAAAATAAAGAAAAATAACCAAATACAAAATATCAACTCCGCTCTCGGAGATAATTGCCAATAATATTCGCGCGGAGTACGGCTTATCTGTCGCAGCGGCCGGCACGGCCGAGGAAACGATAGCACGCGTCTACTATCCCGGGTGAGACACTGCTCAATCCCGGTAATTTTACAACGGAAACAATTCGGCTTCGCCTACCTTTACAATTTTCCCGCTGCTGTCCTCGCGTCTATCCTGGTTTCGAGTACTCGGTCCTCGCTATCCTCGACTTTCCTTGCGGCTTCGCCTCGCTCGGCGATTACACTTGCCTCGGAAAATCGGCACGGCCACTAATACTTTCCTCGCGAACTATTACTGCTTTTACTCGATACTGGATCACTACCAGTCGAACTATAGCCACTCTCGGCTCTAATATATCCGAAATCAATACTCTAAACTATTCGTTACTCTAACGTTTCGGACTCCTGCCGAATTACTCTCAGACGAACGCCGATTATCCTATCTATCGTCGTCGATCCTATCTCGACGCTCTCCTACGCTCGTCTCTCCAACAATGCTCGTCTATCGAATATCGCTCAACGACGCCTCGCTGTGTCGCGTGCCGGTGAGGAGAGGGGGCAACGCTCGCGAATATCGAGCGTCGCTTCACGTAGATCCTTCGTCTATCGCTTCTCACGCTGTCTCTCCTCGCATAGTTGCCGAATTTCCCTGTAACGAATTCGAATAAACGGCAGCAACGCGCTCGATAATTTTCGTTTGTCTATCGGCGCTCGGCGGGAGAGACGATCCAGCGGCTTATACTATAGCCTAACTCGCACGTTGCGACGACGGTGGTAACGCCTCGTCACACCCCCCTGCTAGGCTCAGCCTACGCGCGCTCGCGAAGGAGGCTCGAGCCGAACTGTTTCAACGTGCCCTTCTGGATCGTTCCTCGACCGTCTCAGCCGATAGATCATTTTCAGAATGATCCCCAAAACCAAAAATTCAAAATAATTCCAAAACCAAAAACTCAAAATAAATCCAGAACAATTCAACAAAGATTTCATTCGCAAGACGTCTTGCCGAAGAATGTACATGGAGAATTTCTCTTTATTCTCACGCCTAGGCTTCCCAGCGTCGCGGACAAAACAACGAAAACTACGTGTTTCCACTACACGATATTTCGTAATACTTTGCTCTCTCGCTCGAGCGTTTCATTCATGCTTTGCCGAAAAATTAACAAAAAAAACTACTCAATTAAAAAAAAGTTAATTTTCTCTCAACGCGGTGCTTTTCTACTGACACACGTTTGCAACGGGAGCCCATTCTTTGGCATTCTGTCTCGCGTCACTCAACCGAGAGTCTCTTTCTCGGTCTTCGCCATCGCTCGGCGGTTTTACACAATTTGTTTCTCGAGTAATCGTTTTTCGCAATAAAAATTACTACAATAATTTTTTCCTACGCCTATCCCTCAGGCGCTGTCGATAAACTTTACTGACTCTACGGTCGCATCCGTGAGAGTTCTTCGAGAAATTACCCATTAGTCGCTTCCGACTTTGCGATAGAGAGACAACAATATTTGCGATATAGTAAATACCCGATTTACTTCTTCGAACCCTCTCGAATATCGCCTGAATATTTTCGAAATGAATCTCAAAATACTTTATTTTTCTTGACTCAAGTTTCTATGATTTTACTAATTTTCTGAATTCTTTTCACCTTCGCTCAGTTACTAATTCTTAACTGGCGCAGAAACCTTTGAACTCTACTGGAAAATTATTGTTCGTTTCTCAATCGCAATTTCTCGCGGTATTCTCACTCCGTTCAATTACTAATTCTTAATCAACGCTGAGAATTACCCGAAAAATTATCTCAACCACTTTAAACAATTTTCTATTCGCGTATCTTGTCTCGAAGATTGTTTTATCGATTCACACAATTTTCTAGATATTTTCACCCTCGTTCGATTACTAATTCTTAATCGGCGCAGAAAATTTCGATCATGAAAAATTGTTACGACATTCTCTCTTTCCTCTGAGATTTTCTTTTACAAAAATTTAATTTTGTACGACAAGATTTTCGCGGTATCGACCGCACGCGCGTACTCTTCGCGAATCTCGATCAATTGCTCGCGACTTCTCAATAATACGCGGTCGCGTCGATTTCTCCGTTCTACATGAGAATATTTAAATTTTGCAACAACAAAAATATTTTCTTCGAAACTCGCGGATTCAATGTCCACGCGATAATCTACTCAAAAATTATTCTCAGAACGTCTATAACTTTTACTGGGGTCCCTCCGGATGGATCCACCAGTTTCCACCAACAATTTTCCTTAATTGCTGTATGAGCTACTATCGCTCTCTGAGCTTCGTTCGCTCAGCGTCCAATACTCTAGTGGCTTTTTGTTAGCGGTGGTTGCATTTGAATTTACCGGTTCGCTCGACGCGCCCGCGTATTCTATCTCGCGAGTCCCTACGCTCGTGCGCTCTACGGTAACTGCACCCCCAGCTGGAGAAGAACAGGGAGTTCGCGACGGTTGTTCCACTGTCGACGATCTTCGCTCCTGTTGACCATTCTCTTCATTAAACAATCTTGATCCGAGGCAGCCACAATCTCGAATCATTACGTCACGGCGTCCACACGCTGTGCATAGAATTCCTATTTCTCGAGAGCATTCTTCTACCTCGTGTCCGTACTCTTCACAGTTGACACAGAACGGGGTGTATCGAGCGTTCGTCTCTCTCTTCGATCTCGTTCGATACTTGCGAGTGGGCTTCTCGCTCGGCGTTCGGGTACTTCCGTCGCTGCTCGGGCCTCGCTGTGTCTCGGACTCTATCGCGCTTGACGCTCTCTCTCTCGCTGGCGGTGGGGCTCGAGCCTGGGCCGCTGGTATATTCGTCTCAGCGTTAGCTTCGTCGCTTCCCCCTCCGCTAGATCTGCGTCGTCGTCTACGCTTTCTCCTCTTCTCTCTCGTCTTCGCGGTACTATCCGACTCTGTCTCCGTCGTTTCTTTACTTCCCGGCGAATTACGAGCTGTCAATCGAGGTACCGGCTTCTTCGCTTTACGCGGTGTGTCGGATTTCGATGATCGCCGAGATGGGCCTTTTCCCGCGACTTTTCTCGATGATTTTTCTTCACCGCTCGGCGGCGAGCTTCGAGCTTCAGCTCGAGCCCTGCGTCCTCCAGATTTCGTCGTTCTCTTGGCCGATCTATCGTACGATCGATGATCACCTCGTTTCAATAACTCATCAACGACTCGGCGCACGATTTCTTCGATATCGCTCCGTCGCCATGATCGTTGACGTTCGTGCTGCGTATCCCACGCGGCAGTACGTTGATTCTTCGTTCGAGGTTTCCCGCGGGACGCGTCTCTCTCGTCTCGCTGTCGACGATGTCGCGTTCCTCTTACCTCTACTCGATTCGTGAGTGCACTATCCGTTGTCACACTCTCTCCCAACGTTGCCGATCCTCCCGAATTGTCACGAGTCTCGAACGCCTCACTCGCGCTCTGCGACGACCCTTTACTTTCCTTCGGGGTTGCTCGTTGGTCTTTTCTTTTTCTTTTACGACGCGGCCGTCTCCTTCGCTTCCTCTGGCTACTGACGGTTGCGTCCATGTCGACCTGTATGCCGATTTCGCGATAACTCGGCGTGGAATTTTCCACGAAACGTGGCGACACACAACCCTCTGCGATATTTGGTGTCCCCCCTGGGTCGTCCTCCGGGACTTTTCTCGGGGCCTCACCGTCTCGCAGAGTCACGTGCTCGCCCTCCGCTCGGTATGTCTCAGATTTACCGTTCTTCCGCCGTTTTTCGCGATGCACTATCGATGTTTCCGTTCCATCGATGTCTTCCCTCAACTTGAGTTGCCGAGGCATCGTCCCTTGCGACGTCTCGCTCGGCGTATCACTTGTCGAGTTGTCGTAGTGCGACTCTTGGCTCACGGAGCTCCTGCAACTTCCTCGCTCTGTTGCATAATCACTGTATGGATCTGTTAACTCGGGGGTCCCGGACACATTTTCCTCTGTACCCGTGGTCACGTCAAACGATTCGTCATCCGTCTCCTGTAATAACGCTCGGAGCATCTGTCTCGCTTCTTCCAGCGGCAGCTCATCGACAAGCGACGGATTTGGCATCGACGAGTCTTTTCCGGATGGTCCCTCATCTTCTTCGGTCCATTTGACACTATAATCACCGTGTTCACGGAGCTCTTGACGCACATACCGATCGCGTATCTCCCGTGAATCGCCTTTGTCACTTGCACCGTTCTGGGCTAACAGTTGTCGCACTATCGTATCCGGCGCTGCATCGATCCATCGTGTCGATTCACGCATTCCACGCTGCCATTCCCATGTACCAATGTCTGCAGCGGGGGAATCTACCTTACCGATCTCAGCGTCGGCCATCTTCGCGCACGCACACACGTGATTTTCCAAACACTCAACTGTCAAAATTCACGAGGCGCTCGACAACGAAAATTTTATTTTCGCGCACTTGGATGTCTTAGAGTCACGATAGTATTCACCGAGAATATTGTACGTCCTTTTCTCACACACACACTTTGTTCACAGCCTTCGAAGTAGCTCTGCTCGATTCCTCGCGGCGTGTTGACGTTTCCAATGTTTATCACGCGCGGTCACTTCGAGCGGCTCGGCCTCGACTCGATACACGATACGCTGTGTCCAAAGTTTCTCAACCACGAATTTTTATTTTTCACGACACTCGAACCTCGATCACGGGTGAGCGTCACTGAAATATTCGCGAGAGAATATTTTCTAATACCCGATTTTCGCGAGAGTAACTTCGAGTCGGCTCGTTGTCAACGCGACTATGTTTACGTTTCGAACACTGTTTACACTCGCGATCACTCGAGCGGCGCGGCCTTGACTCGAACGCGAAAACACTTTGTACGTTACGAATGTCAATGTTCCAAATTTCAGCACGTATAATTTTCACTCGAATATTCAACTAATATTCCCGATCTTTGCCCAGCCCCACGTTGGGCGCCATTAATTGTGACGGGCCGTTTCAACCCCTCGGGCAGATTGAAACCACCGCCGCCCAACAATAATGACGCCCTGGGATTTTCTGAATTTTCTTCTCTTACCGTTAGGCGCCAGGGAGTTGTTTCTACTCCCAACTCCCAAGGAGGTCGATTTACTGTTGTTCCTTCTTTTCCTCTGCACGCTGTTACAGGGGTGCAGTCCGACGAGCTAATTAATATCCTTGAATACGTGGGTGAAAATAATATACGAGCCGACAACAATTTATAAAATAATAATAATAACACTCAATATATTTTTCGGTTCTTCGTACACAAAATAAAATAAAGAAAAATAACCAAATACAAAATATCAACTCCGCTCTCGGAGATAATTGCCAATAATATTCGCGCGGAGTACGGCTTATCTGTCGCAGCGGCCGGCACGGCCGAGGAAACGATAGCACGCGTCTACTATCCCGGGTGAGACACTGCTCAATCCCGGTGATTTTACAACGGAAACAATTCGGCTTCGCCTACCTTTACAATTTTCCCGCTGCTGTCCTCGCGTCTATCCTGGTTTCGAGTACTCGGTCCTCGCTATCCTCGACTTTCCTTGCGGCTTCGCCTCGCTCGGCGATTACACTTGCCTCGGAAAATCGGCACGGCCACTAATACTTTCCTCGCGAACTATTACTGCTTTTACTCGATACTGGATCACTACCAGTCGAACTATAGCCACTCTCGGCTCTAATATATCCGAAATCAATACTCTAAACTATTCGTTACTCTAACGTTTCGGACTCCTGCCGAATTACTCTCAGACGAACGCCGATTATCCTATCTATCGTCGTCGATCCTATCTCGACGCTCTCCTACGCTCGTCTCTCCAACAATGCTCGTCTATCGAATATCGCTCAACGACGCCTCGCTGTGTCGCGTGCCGGTGAGGAGAGGGGGCAACGCTCGCGAATATCGAGCGTCGCTTCACGTAGATCCTTCGTCTATCGCTTCTCACGCTGTCTCTCCTCGCATAGTTGCCGAATTTCCCTGTAACGAATTCGAATAAACGGCAGCAACGCGCTCGATAATTTTCGTTTGTCTATCGGCGCTCGGCGGGAGAGACGATCCAGCGGCTTATACTATAGCCTAACTCGCACGTTGCGACGACGGTGGTAACGCCTCGTCACAATATATATATATATATATATTTTTTTTTTCTTTTTTTTTTTTTAACAAGATAGAAGAGTTTGTTGTTGGTCAAGTCTCTACGACTCCCAATAATTTTCTTCTATTAAATCCCCGTTTTTCTCTCTCCTTTTTTTTTCGGCTTAAGAAAAATTTATTATTATTATTATTATATTTTATATTTAGATTATAACAAGGAAATTTCCTTTTAATTTCTATTTCTTCTCCCTTTTTTTTTTTCATAATTAAATATTTTTTTTTATTTTTATTTGATTATTTATATTATTATTGTTTTTTTTTCATTTCCTTTCTAAATTTTCTTCTTATTAATTCTCCGGTCGACTTCCTCTAAGAATTCCCGCCTTTTTTTTTAATTTTTTTTTTTTTTTTAATTATTATTTGATTATTTATATTATTATTGTTGTTTTTTTTTTTTTTCATTTCCTTTCTAAATTTTCTTCTTATTAATTCTCCGGTCGACTTCCTCTAAGAATTCCCGCCTTTTTTTTATTTATTTTTTTTTTTTTTCGATTTTTATTTTGGTATATATATTTTTTTTTTATTGTTACTGTTGATTATATGTTTCCTCCGATTGAGTTCCTTGTGAGCTCACCTTTTCTTTAATAGTAATATCTATAATTATCTATTTTTTTCTTGAGGCCTCTAGGTTGTATTCCTCTCTTATTATCTATCTAGACTTTATGGTTATTAACATTATGTTCAGATATGTTTCCTTATTCTGGCTATTATGGTCATTACTATTATTATTACTCCCTTTTATTTCATGAACCTCGTCTTGCTTGCATCCTTTCATTCTTGTCCGCCTTCTTTTCCACACAATTTCTATAGTATTTTACCCTACTTGCTATCCTTTTTTTTTTGTTCTGATTAGCCTTATTATCGATTAAAATACTTTGCCTATGTATGGGTATATATATCTATATATTTATATATTTTTTCCTGTTCTATATGTATTTTCTTTTTTTTTTTTCCTTTTCTTTTTCTTCTTTCTTTTTTTTTTCTTCGATCAATTAATTGTGATAACTATTACTATTTTCTTCTCTTTTTTTGTTTTTGTGGGGTTTTGTTTCTTCCTTTGAGAGGGATTTTATTTATCATCATATTACTAATTGCATTTTCCTTGGAACTGCTCGATTTCCTCATCTTTTTATATTTATTTCGTTTGAATGTTTTCACTTATCATCTCTAATTTTACCATAAGAAAACGTCATTGTCGTTTCCCTTGTTTATTCATATATATTTTTCTTGTAGTATAATTATTATTATTATTTTTTTTTTTTTCTTTTTATACCGGGGTTTCTAGTAGCTTCTTCTCTTCGAGAGTTTCGTCCTCCTCTTCTATGTGGGTGTATAATTTCCTGCATATTTCTTCAAAAAGTTCTCTTTCGTCTATTTGTTGCGATCCATTTTCCATAGTGTCCAGGGTGCCAATACCGTCGTTCTCATCACCAGAACCTGGAGCTGTTTCGTACGGTGTCGAAGGCACTAACGTGTCTTCTTCTTCGTCATCGGTGTCTTCGGGCGGATGGTAATTGAAAAGTCCGTAGCCTTGGCTTTCCATTGTTTCCACTAGTTGACCTTCGGGGAGGAGAGAATCGCCTCTCCACGTGTATCTTACGCCTCCGAGCACGATGGGTTGATACATATTCTGACATAACAACGAGGTGTAACGGGCTCGCCCCTCTTTATTGAGTCTTCTCCACTCGGGGGGTACCCACAGGATGAATTTGCGCCCGTTTTCGAGGGGCAATTCGAGTTTCCAATAACAGAATATTTTTTCCATCCCATTTACAATGTCGTGGGGTATCTGTCGGTTTATTCTTACGGGTAGATGCGTTCCGTCTGAATATTGAAACCGGGGTTCGCCCCAGAAAGGAACTTCCTCCTGAGATTCCGGCCATCCATCGCGCCCTGGTATCGGTATGTCCGATAGCCTTTGTCCTAACGGTACGAGTGCGTCGGGTAGCCATTTGTACAGAGTGGCTCCAAGAACTATATCTTCGTATGGATTATCGCGTAATTTACCGACCCATTCATCTAATACTGCCGGTTGGATCGTTCGCCACTCCGGGGGCACATACAGATCTACTCTTCTTTTCGGAATTTCCAGATAAAATGCAATTTTCCAATAACAGAACAACGCTTCTGTTCCCGGCACGATTACTCGGGGCCTTATTCGATTAAGACAGATCCAAAGCGTATCTTCGTGGGTGTCGTTCATAAGTGGTCGGCACCAACTGAACTCCGTACAGTAGCAGTGATGTAGAGCCATTGTTCCACACGTTCCTGTGTTTGGAAACGTTACTTATGAAATCTTAACGTACATATGTATGTGTATTTTTTTTTTATTTTTATTTTTAAATTATTGAATTTTTTTTCTCTTTTTTTTTTCTTTTTTTTTTTTCCATTAAGTCGTCCTTATGTAACGATTATTATAGGTATTTGAGTTTTTATATCTAATTTATTAAGTATATTCTTATATTTTGTTCGTAAAATCATTATTAAAAATTTTTGTTTAGTTTCTTTTCTTCCTTTTTTTTTCGCATCTGATGCTATCTGTTAATTTTACTATTCGTAATGTCCTAACAATGCCTTTCCCTTTTTCTCATTCTTAATTTACATCCTACTCGTAATTGGTTAATTATACGTGCATATATATATATTTTTTTCCGTTTCCTCCCTTTTTTTTCTTTCATTACTTCCTCTTTTGCGGCCGGGTGCCTTCAAGTACAGTTACGTTACTGGGAACGACTGAGATTCCCCGGTCTCTACAATTGTAATCGTGTACTATCGTAATCTTGGTGTATCGGAATATCAAAGCTCCGCAGATTACGCAATCGCCGTTCTTCTTGGCGCATTTGCCGCAGTAGATTGCGTGTCGGCAGGGTAAGAGTATAGTTTCGATACCGGCCGACCTGCAACCCTCACAAAGATTGTCGATAACGTACTGATTGATTTCTAGGTCATTATAACCTGGAAGCGGTGGGGCGAGCAACGTTATCAAGTCATCCGACGTACTAGCGGATTTCTTTGTCTTTCTTGGTTTAGTCTTGCCGGACGGAGGTGTTGCCACACCAGCTTCCTTAGGTATGTCGTTTATTGCCTCGTCGAGCGTGTATACCGTATACCCTGCTCTCTTCAATGATCCATACTCGGAATCATCGGTTTTGTAGGTAGTCTCACTAGCGAGGAACTCGTTAATTGCCTCCGTAAGATTTTCCAGACGACGGAGGCGAACAGCGGGGTCCTTCTTTACGAACTCCGGTTGTTCGGTTACTCGAGTGTCATTAACAGTTGGCTTCGGTACTGGCCCTCCATTCACTTCTTTTACGTAACTCGGCCCTTTTATCGAAAGTAGGTACTTGCATTTCGGAAATAGTCGTGCGTGACGTTGCCACGGTTTGTCGTTGGGTTGCCAATCCTTTAATCCTCCCGCGCAATGGTGGCAAACCACGAAGTCGCCCGTTCCCGGCCAGAAAAATCCTGCGCGAGCAAGACTCTCCTTTGTCTGTGGCGAATTCTTCGGCCAATCCTTGAAAGTCTTGAGACGTTCACAATAATCATGATACTCTGGATATCCCATATCCTCCCAGTTACGAAGCGTCATAGACGTTCTCTCTGTTTTCGGTATTTCGTTGTTTTTACCTTTCGTTTCGATACCGTTGGCGCAAGGGATCGGTTTATTATTCTTGGCGCGTAGACAACTCTCGGGCACCGGATCCGAGGTGATGAGCGTCACGCCGCCCATGTGCGCGTATAGTGACGGCGGTGGGCCCGAAGGGGTATCGATGGTGACTACCGAAGGTGCGTTTATCTGCTTTACATACTCCGGTCCCTTCACCGAAAGGAGGTATTCGCACTTCGGAAACCATCGTGCGTGTTGCTCCCATGGTACGTCCTCGGGTTGCCAATCCTTTAGCCCGCCTCCACAATAATGACAAATTACTCGATCGCCACTTCCCTCTCGAAAGAATCCCGCGTTGGCGTGATCCTCGGCCGTCTGAGGGGCCCATTTAGGCCAATCTTTAAAGGTTTCCATACGATCCTTAAAATCGAGAAACGCTGGATGCGCAGCTTTTTTCCAGCTCCGAAAAGTTAATGACGTATTTCCGGGTTTCGGCGTTATGTTGCCGCACATTCTTTCGCATTGTATACGAGAATGCCTTTTTCCCTCTGTGTTGGTCGGAGCCTTTTTCCTCTCCGGCCGAGGGGGAGGAATCGTCGCGGGGTCCGTACCGATAGGGACGTTGCCACACGGTAGGTTCCTCACGAATCGACACAGCTCTTGATACTTTGCATGATCTCGCATGGGATCATCGTCTTCCGACCATTGGCTTATGGCGAGTTTGCACTCAAAGCATCGAACGTAATCCTTTATACCGGTGTAATAAAATCCAGCAGCGGCAAACTTTGCAGCATCTAACGTAAACTGTGGGGGACCTGGATAACTTTGTAGACGGACACTTTCGAACCGATAATCGGGCTGCAGTGGTTGTTCAAGTGTCGACATTGTGTCGCTGAATTATCCGTATATATTTGTGAGATTTCTTGTTGTGTTTTTTTTTTTCTTTTTTTTTCTTCTTCTTTTTTTTTTATAACTTCATAAATATGAGTACGTTTAATAAGTAGTATTATTCCCACGCAGTAGCTATATGTCTACTTTCCTCTTCCTTTTTTTTTATTTAGTTAGGTAACTATATTTTTCTTTGTAAATTTCCCTGAGAGGTTATAATGAATATTCGAGAATGTTCACAGTTTATCTTATTTGCTGTCTAACGGCTTCTTTTCTTCTTTTGGTTTTACGATGCAGGAATACGTGATTTTCGTAGCCGATTCGGATGTACAACACGTGAGCCCTTTTTTATCTTTATCCGCACGTTTCCCTTTTCCAGCAGCTCCAATACCTCGTATGGTCCGACGTAATGGTCTCCTAGTTTTCCGGGTTTCGGTCCTTTAAGCAGAAATACTGGTTCACCTACTTTGAAATTTATTGTATTTATTTTTCGATCGTGAATTTCTTTAGCTTTTTCTTTTGCTAAGATTAAATTCTCACGACCGATCTGTTGTATTGAATGTATTTGCGTTACTAGCTGAATTAAATAATCGTCGTAAGTGGCGAGTCTTTCTCTTGCGGCCAGCGGCATGCTGGAGGGAGTTCTAGCTATTTTGCCAAACACCATTTCATAGGGTGTGTGTTTAGTCCCCTCGTGTACATTCGTATTATAATTGAATATTGCCAATTCGACCCATTCGTCCCAGTTTTTTTTCTCGCGTCGTGTATTGTTTTAAGTATTCTCCCAAGACGTGGTGAGATCTCTCTAAAGAACCGTTTGACTGGGGGTGGAAAGCGGTCGTTCTAATTTTCCGGATTCTAAATAATTTAGCAATTTGTTGCATAAATTTGCTCAAAAAATTTGCCCCTTGATCGGTTAATACTGCTCTCGGTGCGCCAAATTGACAGATATAATGTTTCACGAACGCTTCTGCGATAGTTACGGCTCTAGCATTAGGGAGTGCTATTGCCATAGAAAATTTTGTCAATTGATCTTGAATTGTGAGTATGTATTCATTATCTCTTTTAGTTTTTGCTATGGGTCCTACTATATCCATGGCGATTTTGTCGAATGCAGTGCCGGGTGTATCGGTAATTACGAGAGGTTGTTTAGTTTTAACTCTGACTAATTTTTTTAATTGGCACTGTAGGCATCGCTGGATAAACTGTTGAATGTCTGCCTTTAGATTTTTCCAATAATACTGGTGACGAATTCTATTATAAGTCTTGCTAACTCCACGGTGTCCTCCGATAGGCGAACAATGCATTTCTCGAATTATTTCATCGTGTTCATCTTCGGGGGGTTCTCTAACTATCCCGTTGCAGATTATTATCTTGAAATCACTTTCTTCGAATATTCGCTGAATTTCCGAATGTATTCTATCCCAAGGGACATTGCAAATTGTTTCGGATTTGGCGATGCTTAATGACTGAATGCCTAATCTTCCTGCCAGGTATTCACAGTTGTGTAATACTTCTGTAATATTTTCAAGTATTTGCGTCGGGCCTTCGGTCTCGTCGTCAGAGATCGGTAGGGCAATATTAAATTTATTACCCCGTTTCACAAAGGATTGAGGGCGCTTTAATCTTAAATTTTTCGTTTTTGGCAGTTCATTTCTTTCTTGTAATTTTTTACTACCGTCGTCCAATGGTTTACCGGTCGTAGTTATGAAATATGCGAGGCTATCTTTCCGAGTGTGAAAGAGATCTCGAGATTGTTTAACATTTCCGATGGTACCGCGATCAATGGTTGTATCGCGATTGTTTACTCGCGTATTACCGTCGGGCTCTCTTATTCCAGTTGCATCGATATTCCTTTCTTCATCGCTTGCTTCATCAGCATTTTCATGTTCTTCGCTAGAATTTTCAGATTCGCTCTCCTCGATTGGCACCGGCCTGTGGTTTTTTCGTTTACGATGTACAATCTCCTCTTCCGTTTCTTCGTTTTCAGCTTCTAATATCCTTGGCGGTATATAGTCTCGTGACGTACCGGGCCCATAGGGGTCGGTGACGGGCGCGTGCCACGCTTCGGCACTGTCTTCAGGGTAGCATTGTTCGGCAGGGGTTTTATGGCACGATTCATTGGCTTCTCCGTCAGGTACTGCCGATGGTACTTCCTTTACCGTAGTCTCATCCATTGGAGTTCCAGTTGTCAACTCGACGTCGCGAGGATAATTATCATTCGTGTTTCCTTCTATTTCAACTGCGGCGGATGTTGCGTTGGGTGACTCGTGTTCCCAATCGCATTCCTCGAACTCATCATATACCAATGCATAATTATTATCTTCTTCGTCGCTCTCTACGATGTCTGCTTCTTCATCGTCTGTATCGTGGCTGAGTATTTCTCTGATGTCTTCCTCCGTCAGTTGTCTTCTCTTTTTCCTTCTTGTTTTGGTGTCTTTATTGACACGAATTATAAAAATGTCGTCACTGCCGTCGGGTTCCGGTATCGGGTTCCTTGACAATGCGTCTGCGTTAACATTCGTCTTTCCGGCTTTATACACGACATCGTACTCGTATTCGGCGAGTTTTAAACGCCATCGTAATATTTTCGCATTTCCATCGGTAGCACGCCGGAACCACAATAAAGGTTTATGGTCGGTTACTACCGTAAATCGCCGTCCATACAGGTAGGGACGAAAATGAAGTATCGAATATACAATGGCCAATGCTTCTTTCTCGTATGTATCATATTTCTCTTCGGTCTTACTCAACGCTCGAGATGCGTATGCACACGGGTGATCGTGGTTAATCACTCCTTGTGATAATATGGAGCCGATAGCGACTCCAGAGGCGTCCGTTGTCAAAATAAATGGTTTCAAGAAATCTGGATATCGCAAAACCGGAGCGGTGCATAGTTTTCCCTTTAATATTTCGAACGCTTCGTTTTGTTCCTGACGCCACTCGAAAGGTATATCTTTCCGAAGAAGTTCCGTGAGCGGTTTGGATATTTTCGCGTAACTTTCTATAAATCTTCTATAGTAGCCCGTCAATCCTAAAAATTGGCGAATGTTTTTAACGTTTTTGGGTCGGGGGAATTCGCGAACAGCTACGAGTTTCCTTGGATCAGGACTAACGCCATCCTTTCCTATCACGTGCCCTAGATACGCTACTTCCTTTTTTAAGAATTCGCATTTGTCGGGTTGGAGTTTTAAATTGGCTATTTCTAGTCGCTTCATTAATTCCCGATAAGTGTTTTCGTGTTCCTCGAGGCTTCTTGCGTATATTACGATATCGTCAAGGTAAACGAATACGCCCTTTCCGAGGATATTTCCTAGTGTTAAATCCATTGTACGTTGGAACGTCGGAGGTGCGTTTCGTAATCCGAACGGCATGCGAACGAATTCAAAATGCCCGTGCGGCGTTGTAAAGGCGGTTTTATGACGGTCCCCGGCGTATACTTCAATTTGATGAAACCCTGAGGCCAAGTCGAAGACTGAGAAATATTTTGCTCCTCCTAATTGATCAAGTATTTCCGTAATGTTAGGTATAGGGTACGCGTCAGCGATTGTTTTTTCGTTGAGCGCGCGATAATCGAATACCACTCGCCATTTCTTATTGCCTTTGGAGTCGAGTTTCTTCGGCACGACCCATACGGGGCAATTATACGGCGAGGTGGAAGGGATTATAATCCCGTTTTCCAACATATCTTCGACCTGTCTTTCGATTTCCTTTCGCGTACACTCTGGCCATCGATACCCTCTTGTATTGATAGGTAGATCATCTGTAGTGGGTATTCGATGCTGCAGAAGCGTCGTACAACTCAAACTTTCGCCGGGTAAATGGTATAGGAAAGGGCTTTCTTTCAAAAGGTCCTCTATACTTTTCCTTTCACTATCGTTTAAACCATCGAGTCTTAATAATTCCTTTATCTGTTCAAAACGGGCGACAGTAGCCACCTCATTAATTGCATAGCAATATTCCTCTCGAATGATAGGATGGATTTCGCGAGAAATGGGGATGGCTCCGAGCCTCATTACTAACGCGATGTCCTTAATTTCGTACGTTCGTTCATTTTCCTTTTTGTTTATACTTTTCCTTCCCTGATTTCCTTGCAATGACTCTCGGATATTTTGCTCTTTAACAACACTTGAATCTTCTTCAAATATTTCTGTAATACACAATTTTTCTGAATTTTCTCCTGAATTTTTACTTTCTTCATCTGAAATTATTAAATATAACTCATCGATATCGTCCGACCTTTTATCGCTCACCGTATTCGAACTGCAAACTGAATTTACTGAAACTTTATTATCAAGATCGCTTGCTCCTTCCATGAGCATTTGGTCTTTACTTATATATAATTCACACATAATCTTGTCAACATTTTCTGGACCGATTTTCTTTATAACGCCTGGCCTTTTGCGAGACACAGAGTCGCTCATCGTATAATACCTGGAACCCGAATCGTCTATGGCGCCTGGCCTCTCACAGGGCACAGAGTCGCTCACAGAACGAGAACTTGAAACTGAACCGTCTATGGCGCCTGGCCTCTCACGGGACACAGAGTCGCTCATAGAACGCGAACTTGAAACTGAACCGTCTATGGCGCCTGGCCTCTCACAGGACACAGAGTCGCTCATAGAACGCGAACTTGAAACTGAACCGTCTATGGCGCCTGGCCTCTCACAGGACACAGAGTCGCTCATAGAACGCGAACTTGAAACTGAACCGTTGATATCGCTCGGCCCTTCACTGGGTACCGAGTCGATAATCAAACACGTATCTTTCACCATATTAATTGGATTTCCTTTATTATTATAATCGATGGTGTTCGGCCCGGCGACGGGTCCAGTATTGCTATCTGCACGCTCTTTATCAAAGTTTTCAACCGATTTCTCAGAATTATCTTTTATTATCGTTTTGTCAATCATTGTCCTGGAGTCATTGCGTGATGTTAGTGTTTCCTTTCGATATCTGGAGTTTCCTGGCGTTGGGACGGGTCGAAGCGCCATTACAGGTACTTCTACCTCAACATTGTAGCTGTTACTGTTGGTAATAAAAATGTAAGCCTTTCCGTTATTGTTTTCTACAAACCCACTCTCGAGCGTAAGTCCTTCGCCTGCGTCGAGAGGCGGTAAATATCCTTCTCTGATATCTAAATTTTTAATCCGCACAAAACACAGTTTCTTTGTGTTGGCCGGTATAATCATTCTTTCCTGTGTCGAGAACGGTATCTTTGTATCTTGCATTTTTAATTGTCGTTTCTCGTAATCTATTTCAACGCGATTGCCATCGAGATATTCTGAACCTAATATTCCCTCCTCTGTGATAGGGAAATCATTGCTAACCACATGGAAAGTAGCATAACGCCCGTACGCTTGGATTTTAACGTGACCTAACGTATAGATTGAAGATTCGGTAATACCGTTGAGTTGTAAAATTTCTTGCCGGTTCACGCGTGTCTCGGGGTACAAGCAACGTTCTTTTATGATATTGGGTCCGGACCCTGTGTCAACCATAAGGGTTATAGGAGACGCGACTTCTTCACTATGTAATAAAACGGTAGGTACTGAACTTTCGTTATGCAATTTTATCGTGAAGATTTTTAAAATTCTGGGTTGGCGAATTCTACTGCTCTGATCACTCGGACAGGGTGCGAGCTCGTTGTGGCCTCTCTCATCGCACCCGAGCTCGGGAGACCACTCGCGTTTCCCGACGTATCTTGCGCTTTACTTTCATTTGCCAGTCTCTTGGGACACTCTCTAATGAAATGTCCCGACGTTTTGCAATAATGACATATGAAATTATTACTTGTCTCTCCGTATGACTTTTGCGGTGTTACTTGATTTCGATTCGGAGGCTGCGAATTATTCGTTCGATAGGGGCATATATAGGCCCCGTGGCCGTCTTTTTTACAAATCTGGCAGTTTATAGGGGGTTGCGGCCCATACCTCAGGCCCTGGGGCACCTGTGCGTCTCGTCCGCTGCCTGGCGCTTGAGCAGACCGCGGTAGTTGCGGGCAGTTCGCAGCTATGTGTCCCGTCTGTTTACACAGCTGACATAGTGCAGAGGGTTGCCCTTGATTTTTCTTGTCAGGGGGAAAAATTTTATAACATCGGTCTGCCGTGTGGCCACGTTTATCGCACACCTGACATAAAGTTATCATCGGGGCGGCGATTTGATTCGACTGACTGTCGTTATTTTTAGGGGGAAAGAGTTTAAAACACCTTTCCGCGGTGTGGCCGATTTTATTGCATACTTGACGTACGGGGACATTCTTCTTTTCAATTTCGTTTTCCTTTGTTCCTTGCGACTGTGTGTTAACCGATTTATTCAATGAACATGTTGCGGCAGTGTGTCCTGTTTTTTTGCAAAGTTGACAATTTACTTGGTCTCCGGTTACTACGTGAACATTACGCTTATTGTCGGATTTATTTCCTTTCGTTTCAGGGGGGTTGGTGGTCTCACCTCGGAGCGCGGCACGCCCGGCTAGTTCTCTCTCTATTTTTACTGCCATTTTAATGGCTTCGTCTATCGTGTCGCACGGTCTCATTCTTTGTTCGATTTCGGGTTTTAATCCATTTATAAAACACGGCGGAAGGCTCTCGGTAGTGTTTTTCTTGAAAATTTCATCAGCTGCGCTATTTTTTCCGAATTCGTATGCGTCTAATATTTGGTAACCAATGTCGCGTAGTCGATTTGAAAAGGTAATTACTGTCTCGTTTGGCTTTTGGTAAATTGCTCCCAATTCTCCTTGCAATTGATAAATATTGCGAGCGGGAGAGTAAATGCTTTTCAAAAAGTCTGTTAATTCTTCGACCGTCTCGAAAGTGTTTAGATGAATTGTTCGTCGCGGTTCGCCTTTAATTTTTACTCTGAGTGCTTTTACTAGATTTTTCTCGTTTTCGGGTTCCAACATTTCGACTGCCTCCTCGCATCCTTGTATAAACGCGCCAAGTGACGTGGTTTTCCCATCGTATTCTGGTATTACTGCGAGTGCGTCTCGAAGGGATACGACTTGGCTGTGGTTAACCATCGTTGTACAACCTATTTTACTGTCGAGAGGCCTTTCACTATATTTACCCGGTGTCTTTCCTTCGGCCCGGTCTATACGAGTAACGTTACTAACTTTGGTTGTAATACGTTTTTTATCTGCGTCGTCGATTAAATTTTTTTCATCAAGGTTGTCCTCTTTTGTCTTGAAAAGACTTAATATAGCCTTTTTCCTGTTTAGTCCCAATGGCTTTAAAACTGTACGCGTTATTGAGTTACTTAATTCTGGATTTACTTCCTTTGTATGTTTTCTTTGTGTCGTTCTTATAGTTCCAAATATTTTACGTCTCAGAGATCGACCGTTTTTCGCGGAAAGATCACAAATTGTTCCTTGTGGTGTAGAATATATATCAAGATCGGTGCTGGATGCATCCGATTTAATAGACTCGTGAGGGGATCCTGGAGGGGTCTCGATAATTTTTATTGTTTTTTCGTTTCCTGAGTGGTCTTCGTGGGTTCTATTAAATGGCGGAGCAGTGCCTTCGTCTACCTGTTGTTCTCGTTCAAAGTTTTCCTCTGAATTTTTCCTAGACGGAATTACAGTTCCCGGGTTTAAAATCGCTACGGGAGTGTTCTCCGAACTTGATTTAGGGGAGATAATAACAGTTCCTGTGTCTGAGATCCCACTGGGAGAGAGTTTTGGCGTAGATTCGGGAGAAAACGTGATTTTCTTTCGAAACGATGTCACTGGTGTTTTGACAAAACTTTTCATAGGCGTTTTCACAGGAGAATTCACGGGAGATTTTCCTACAGGTGTCGGTATTTGCTCGGTTGTTTTCACGATCTTAACTATAACAGGGAATTCGCCCGTACTTTCCGCCTCTTCCGTTAGCTGAGCTACCTCATCGGCAGTACGAAGGATATTCGCTTCTATTGTCTCAAGTTCCGTAAAAATGTGTCCTGCTCTATCCTGTAATTCCTTGATTTCTTCGTTCGAAATTGCTTGCACCGATGTGATCTGTATATTAAATTTTCGTTCGAGTTCGCGGATCTTTGCCTCTGTATGAGGGTCAATATCGACAGTTATAGGAGTGGGTAATTTTATCGCCTCAGAATTTATCAAAGCAGGTGACGAGTTATAATGAACCTTTGTTTCCTCATTAGATTTAAAGTTGAACTCCGACTTTACAGTACCGAGGTTTATCAACGCAGGACACGAGTCGTAATGTACAAGCGGGTATCGTTTCCCGAGGTTTAAAGCTTCGATAGTTTCTTTACGAGACTCATAGTATTGCGATGGTCCACTCACTTCCTTAGTTTTAGCTTTCGGTTTTGTCTTTCTTTTACGTTCCTCTGGGTATTCTCTAAGAACATCGTCGCCTTGGATTTTTAATTGAGACCGAGTCGCCGGCATTTATTTCACGATTATTTTCATTATATTGAATTTATCGATTACTGCTCCATTCTTTTTATTTTTATTAATATGGATTTATCCTCTCTGTTTTATCTATTTTCCCGAAGGTTTAATCTTTCAGAATATCGACAGAAACGGAATCTACGTTTTCTCTTCCGACTTCTTATTTTCTTTTTTTTTTTTTTTTTTTTTTTTTTTAAATTTTTGGGTTTGTGGTAATTTCTCGAGTATAAAAAGAATAAATGACCCTACAGCGTATATCAATTTTAAGGACAATCGCGTCAAATTCTAGTACAAGATGAATATTATACGAATTTAATGACGGAGTCCGAGTGGTTTGCGACACCTAAGATAAACGTGTTTCTCTTTCCTGATTTTATTGCTGCTTTTCTTGTACACGTATTTCTTAATTCCTTTACCGTTATATCGACTCCATAAAATTATGAAAATCAATACCATCCAATAGTGTAGCATTACTGTTTATTTCTTCGTATTAAATGCCGATCTGCTCACCTTCGTGTGTTTTTTTTTTTCCCTTTTTTTTTTTATTATTATTAGTGAAAGATTTTGAGTAGTCCTTCGTCGTCGAGCTCAATAATCTGAATTAATTTCCCTGTTTAATTAGTTTCTCCTGAAGGGATAGATTTTCCCCCCTTTTTTTTTTTTTTTTTTTTGGTAATTTAGTCTATGTAGAAATTCAGGCTTCAAACTTACGCCGCAGAAGGAACACCGCGATACCTATGTTTGCTTTACGTATTATATATATATATTTTTTTTTTATTTTACGGTTAGATCTTTAGCTTGATGAATTCGTTATGGTTAAAAATGTTTCACCGTTTCCTTCCTTTTGTTTTTATTAAATTTGTTTCTGCAAACTACCAGATTTAGTCCCAGGATATTGGAGACTTTCTTTTCCTTTCTCACTTTTTTTTTTTGTTTAAATTTTATGCAAGGTGCCTTACCCCCTTCTCTTTTTATGTGACTGGATATTTATTATGAATTTTTATTATCTGGTTTCTTTTTCGTTATTATTTAATTACCCTTCTATTCGTCCGTATATTTTTTTGTCTTATTCTCTTTCGGTTCTGAAATTATTCTGGTTTTCGTAAAATTCCCGTCGCAGATCGTACCAGCTAATGTTTTCTGTGTCTACAGGTGTCGGAGTGAACTCGATAGATTTCAATGAGTAAATGATCTGTGGCACAATATTCTCTTTATCGTTCTCCGAAGTCCGTGCGTTTCGTCGAGCTTCTCTCAAGACTACACCGTGTTCGTGCGGAGTTTGAGAGTTATTATTTCTCGCTTGTAACCCTTGTGTGTCCATAAGAAACGATTATTATAAAATACTAATAGAACAAAATTGAACGACTCGAACTTTGAATCTTGCAAAGACCGCAGAGCTGCAACTATCGCAATGCAAACTGGGGTTTAGACAGGAGAGCGTGGCCTTTGCAGCGAACTGCGCAGCGACTTAGGAAAGGGTTTTTGAGTGGGGTTGCGTGGCGAACCGCGCAAATCCCAGTTTCCAGTCAAGGTTATAAAAGGTTACAATTTGCATTAACGCAGCGGCACAATGCTATACAGATATAGTTTTAATCAAATACGCCTCCAATTGTCGTTACACGAACTGGGGTTTAGACGGGAATGCGTGGCTTGGCAGCGAACTGCGTAGCGACATAGGAAAGGGTTTTTGAGTGAAACTGCGTGGCGAGCCGCGTCAGTTCCAGTTTCCAGTAAAGGTAGTTGTAGGTTACAGTTCGTGTTACCGCAACGGCGCAGTGATTTAAAAATTACGTATTAATTCTTCCAAGACACCGCTAACGCTGTACGAGCCGGGGTTTAGGCAGGAGTGCGTAGCTTTGCAGCGAACTGCGCGGCGACAAAGGAAAGGGTTTTTTGAGTGAAACTGCGTGGCGAGCCGCGTCAGTTCCAGTTTCCAGTAAAGGTTGTTGTAGGTTACAGCTCGTATTAGCGCACAGCACAATGGTTCTAAAATTCGATTGATTCTCTTTTATATGAATTACAAAAAAAAAATTATATTTTTCTCTTCCGACCTCAGAGATTAATTCTTGCGAGATACTGCTAACGCTGTACGAACCGGGGTTTAGACAGGAGTGTGTGGCTTTGCAGCGAACTGCGCAGCGACTTAGGAAAGGGTTTTTTGAGTGGGGTTGCGTGGCGAACCGCGCGAATCCCAGTTTCCAGTCAAGGTTATAAAAGGTTGCGGTTCGCACTAACGTAGCAGCTCAATGATATAATATTATAGACTGTAATGGAATTAATTCTCGTTTGCTTTGAATAATCGTTACTTATTTTCCACACTTTTCCTTTCTTTTTTTTTTTCGTTTTGTGCGAGTGTGCATGTAAGTACGCTGTTATTTCAGGAAAATCGTTTGGACTTCTATCCGCGAATATTTATTGAGTATGATTTATTATAGCGAGCATTCCATAGATCCCGGACGAGCCCCCAAAATTTTTGTTACGTCAAAAATGCGGTTGTTTCTCCTTTCACCCTAATTTTTAACGCGTGGTTGCGTCGAGTACGATTGAATACGCGCTGGTCAAGAGAGATCTCTCCCTCCTCTACCACTCCTGGCATCAATTATCGGCGCAACTGCCCATTTTCTAGTCTAACCGTGAGGAAATTTACTAAGGATAGGGCTTGGAATGCTATTCGTTGACTTGTCTGAGAGGTATTACGAAATATCTTATCTGTCGCGTAAATAGAATGCGGATCATAGGTGATTTTAATTATGTCGAAATATTTCAACGCGGTACAAACGATCTGGTAACCTGAATGTTGTTCTGTGAGTAATGTAGATGATGTCTGGCGACGGCTAGGCGAATTATCGGGGAGGTAGAGTGACACAGGATATTATACACACTTCTAATTATAGAAATATTGAAGAAGTTGAATTAAAATTGTACTTACGTTGTTCGTTGAGGTGTTGATTGTTGCGATGAAATCGGTGAAACACGACTTTGTGCGCGGGATTCTCGTAATATTCAAATTTTATTCAAAGAAAAATATCTCAGGCAGATTCAAAAAAAAAATGCAAGAGAATGCGAGTTTTGGAAAGTACAATTGATTCCAAGACCGTTATTCGTACAGAAATCTCTTTCAACAATGAAGTAAGAAAGGATTTTGACGGTGAAGCGAAGCTGACTTCGTTACAACGGATGAATTGAGAGTGACAATTTGGTGAACTGGACTGGACCAAGAAAACTCTGGTCACAGTGAAAATGAGTACAATTTTTGGAGATGGAAAATATTATAAACAAACTTCTCCAATAGGAGAGCGGTACAATTCTATTCGTTGTCCGAAAAATACCCGTGATGTCTCTTTCTAATGGTGGTAAACAGAGTGCGCGGTCTCTGACTCTATCCTTCTTGCCGCCCAGCCGGAGCACCAGCCTACCGATCGGATGCGCCAGTTGCGCGTTTCCGTTGACTTCCTAACTCTACTCCTGATCTCTAATCCTGACGGTAGTTACTCTGTCCTGGTACTCTCGTGCCCTCTTTTCGCGGGCTCTTATATACTAGAAAAATGGTAATCAGAGGGGGAAGAACCCTCCCTCACGTATCCCGGGCATTCTGCTCCCCTGATGAGTAACGTTACCCCTTCGCTATTCTCCTCTCGGCTTGCTCGAGATTCCAGGATTTCTGGAATATTCGTATTGCGAGATAATTGTAAATTTATCCCGTTTCTATTGAATTCCCTTTTCTTTCTTATGTCTAATTATTTGCCTGAGTTATTTGTAATTTTAATATTAATAATTCGTAAACAAATTACTAAAAATAATTAAGATTTGATATGTTTAACATAAGAGAGAGAGAAAAATTCGACTGATAGTTGCTGTTTGTAAAATTCTCCAGTATGTCTTCGTATTCCGAGGACGGTAGTAAGAGTCGAGAGATATGTATATTTTATTATTAATAATTTCGTCGCATTGTCATTGTTTGGGTGTCAAATTATTATATACCTGAAGGGTAAAAATATTTCTCGGCTCTTGTACAAATTATTTCATTATAAAATATCAGGATTTTCTTGAATATCCGAAGTATCGGTAGCATAACCGGCCCGATATCTTTGGGCGTTGCCCCCCTAAGAGGCGTGCAGCAACTATTGCGCGTGCCCGGTAACAACGTCGTACGATCGTCTTATTCCCTTATATGGTCATTCCGGAACTACTGTTCCGTTGCCCGGGCGAGCTGTATGACTCCCCTCCCGCGTAGAAAAAAAGAATCTCAGCGAGATTCTTGGCGAGAATCTAGGTGAGATTCCTGTGAGAATCTTTCCGAGAATTTTTCCGAGATTCTAAGCGAGATCTCGCTGAGAATGCCGCATGTGTCCCGGACCGTGATTCTTGCCGTGCTTCTTGGCGAGATTATTTAATCGCGCGCACAATCCCGCCGTGCTTCTCCGCGTGATTGTTTTAATCGTGCACACAATCTCGCCATGCTTCTCCGTGAGATTTTCGTTTATCGCTGCGAGAAATCTCTCGCACAATCTCGCAGTGCTTCTTGGCGAGATTTTTATTTATCACTGCGGGGAATCTCGCACACAATTTCGCCGTGCTTCTTCGTGTTCAAGCGAAAAATGAAAGAGAAAAAAAAATTAAAATTAGTCAAATAGAAGGCGAAAATAAAAAACGTAGAATTTTGGCCGGAATCAATTTTCGGCAACAAATTTGCATTCAACGAGAAATTTTAGACGCTATAGTGGAAAATCGCTGGTTTTTTTTCCAAGTGCTCCCGGTTTTCCGCAAGGAATCTTAGCAAGCGTCCCACATGACGGCCAAAAATTTGCAGAATTTTGAAAAAATAAAAAAAAAATCAGCGTTTTCTACTATAGAGTCTAATATTGTTCGCTGAATGCAACTTTGTTGCCACAATTTGGTTCCGAGCTAATTTCTACATTTTTTATTTTCGCCTTCTATTTGACTAATTTTAATTTTTTTTCTCTTTAATTTTTCGCTCAAACACGAAGAAGCATGGAGAGATTGTGTGCGAGATTCCCCGCCGTGATAAATAAAAATCTCGGCAAGAAGCACTGCGAGATTGTGCGAGAGATTCCCCGCAGCGATAAACAAAAATCTCGCGGAGAAGCGCGGCGATAATCGCGGTCCGGGACACATGCGGCATTCTCAGCAAGATCTCGCTGAGAATCTCGGAAAGATTCTCAGAGGAATCTCACCGAGATCGCTGAGAATCTCGGAAAGATTTTCAGAGGAATCTCACCGAGATTCTCGGCAAGAATCTCGCTGCGATTCTTTTTTTCTACGCGGGCTCTTTCGGTGTACCTGCTAGACCTTCCCCTATCGTCGTGAACTAACCTTGACGCTATGCAGCTTAGCTTACGCAACTCGTTCCTTGCCCGGGCCCCTTTTATTATCCTTACAGTGTGCCGATTCCGACTTATTTTCTGTCTTTGAAAGTGAATTCTGGTCGAATGTTAAGTAATATCGATAAATTAACAATTCCATGTTAACGATGGAATGTTCCTGAACATTTTGATATAACCTGCAATGTTTATTTTTATACTATAAATGGGGGGGGGGGAACCGAGTCAACTGTATGCGACGTACGTTTTCCTGCTACATGTACTTTGTAGTTGCTCACGTTACGACCTTTTCCATGATTTTTGGAAAAAATAGTTGCGACATACGAATAAGGAATTATTCCTGATTAATTTGATATATTGACTGATTTATAAATTTGTGCACCATGAGCCGAGAAAACGAAATTCCAGGAGTACATTTTTACTCCTGATACCAATTTATACGGTGAACATTATCGGAAGGATAATAGTTACATTAAAATATCATTATTTCATTCTCCCGATCGTAGGGAGGCATTTCTTCTGCGCGCAGTATGTGACTTTTCTCGACGGAATTGCGTCTTCGCGCTTGGTGGTTGAGCCGCCTTGCCTTCGTGACTCATCGTCGAGGCATACTTGTGTTGCATCCCGCGCTACCGCAACTCGGTTCGGCGGTTCGGAAATGATTTACGACTCTCTTCCTTGAATTGTTTAGCTTTAGTAATGTAAATTTTCTGTTTCATTCGTTTGTTATTCCTCAAATTTTGACCATCTTTGCCCTTTCCTTCACCGTTACATATTGTGTTATCAAACATTATGGTGACTGCACGTGTTTCACGAAATCACAGACGTTTATTCGTCTCGACTATTTTTCGTGTCTTTGCGTGATTCGACTAATCAGCCTTTGTATGATCGTATTTGATTTCTTGCCATAAATGATATTTCACTCTTAACTAGTATCGAATAGCACTTCTAAGTTCAAAAATAATTTTGCTGTTTTTGAATTTATTAATATTTTCATGGCATTAGTAGCGTTTGCCAATAATTTGCATCGATTATTCCTCCTGTAACTCTGGACAATTTTACCATCTTTGATTCATTTGATACCGTAATTTATAATTTAATTGCGAAGATTTTTAAAAATGGTCATATTCATTAAATTAGCGTTAAATTAGAAAGCGTGTGGGAGTATGAAACCGTATTTCTTTTAGGATCGTGATTAAAGAAAATTATGTCATTATAATGATGAGTGGTTGGATGATGTGGGGGATGTTCTGACTCTCAATCGCGTGACTCGTATATTCAGGAATATTATGCAATGCTGTTCGGTGTCGAAATACTGAAACTATTTCGGTAGTCGGGGTTAATTTCCATACATAAGGTAATGTAGGTTCCCCTTTTTACGTTGGAGGGCCTTTTTGACCTTCAGTTAGAAAAACTTTAATGGTCTGCCCGCAGGGTAAAAGCTTAGATCTATACTCCTTGAGTCGATGCAGTAGTCGATTGTACCGACGTCGGCAGCGGAGTTCGCTGTTTCACCGAGGGTAGTGCGTGTGTCGAGGGGGATTGAGACCTCTGTCCGCATCTAGCTCGTGTGGTAGATAATTTTATCATCTATCTTTTACCCTGTTTTTAGCTTTACATGCTGTTTATTTTAACCTTCCTGGACATTTTTTTCCCAATGGAAAATCATTCCTGAAGTATCGTTCAACGATTGATGAGAGAAATCATTTCTTCTCGTGATTTTTATGAGGATCGGTGATATTTGGATTTTCCGTGAGATGTATTAATTGTTTTGGAAGGAGAAAGGTTTGCATAGTAAGAAAGTAAGCAGAAAAATGAGTTGCGAAAAACTGTTATTAATGAAAAATGAAGAGAGTTACGTCAGGACGTAACACCCCCATGGATGCAAAAGAGAACGGCCACTTATCAAGAAGACCCTCCGATCGAACACTATGTGCGTTTAACAGCATCAGGAGCAATAATCCTTCCGACTCCGCCGGACCACCCAAAAACGCCAGAACTACCACCGGCCCCACCAAGCCCTATCGGACCCCCCAATTCCCCGGTATCACCAATGGATCATGGAGGAAGGGACGAAATTATCTCCGAGAATCAACACGAAAATATAGAGAAGGGAAATAATAATCTCTGTCTCTCTTGCCCTGAGCCGGGAGAAGGGAGTTCACGGTCTGCCAACAAGGAGGCAGCGAGCGAGAAAAGGATAGCGGTGGTCGGAAGCAGAGTAGATATACCACCAAAAGGTAAAAGAAAGACAAGGAGCAATTCTGGAGCGTCTGGTTCAGTTCAAAGCGGTGACGATCCCTTGCCACCAACACATCAACCGTGTAAAATGAGAGCTCCAGAACCCCCGCGGTCAACGCAAACTCCTGCACCTGCAATAAGCGCAATAGTACCCCCCAGAGCATACGGCGAAACAAGATCCATACCAGATCCGCCGAGGTTCATCCCAGGATTTTTGCCAAGGCCTTCGTATAGTCAGGTAATTAATATCGGACCGGCACCGCATGCAGAATATTCTACATATGAGCAACGGCTCAAGACATATGAGGACTGGCCGATTGCATTGGAACAAACTCCCGAAAGAATGGCCGATGCGGGATTCTACTACCTGCAAAAGGGTGATCGAGTAAAATGTTTCTCATGCGGAGGCGAGTTGCACAGATGGGTTCCCGGTGACGACCCTTGGAAAGAACACGCTTGCTGGCATAAGGACTGTCTATACCTGCGGGAGAGAAAGGGACACGAGTATATCAAGGAAGTTAGAAGACAAGGAGACTCCGGTCCCACCATCGCTGAGGTTATGGATCACTATAGAACGTTTTGCCAAAAGAGAATTAAACCGAGCACCTCAGGAAAACCGCCGTTGCGCGAATTCGAAAAGAATGTTCTCGTAGATTATATACCTAGTGGATTCATTGCACCAGGCATCAGACTGGACGACATTGTTTTCGACAACCTCTGCCGTTATTGCGGAGAAAATCGAGTATCAGGAAATTATATTCCCTGTGCGCATGCAGTAGCTTGCTACGATTGCGGTATGGCCTCGAATCAATGCGACCTCTGCCATGAGGACATAGTCAGCGTACGGCGCATGGTAATCCTGCCTGAACGCGTTTACAGCGAGTATGACAAACAAATAAGCCCAGCAATGGTGCAAGAAGCTCACGATCTGGCTAAAAGTACTATACGCACTCTCCAAGCCCTCTGCAGAAAATAAAAAGAAAAAAAACACCCCTTACGAATAAAAGGAAAAAAATATATGTACATATATATACATAATGAGATAATTAACGACACGACCAGTAGAGTATTACCAACCACGTAGAGTAGGGTAAATAATTTTAAGAAAATAAAGGCAATAGCCGGGTAAAAGGCTTTAATAGGAGAAGAGAAAGGGAGACAAAAAAAATGGCATTCAACTTTTGGAAAACGGGATACCCACCAAAAGAAAGGAAAGAAAGAGACAACCGTACCTGAATAGAATAGACCCACGTGGGGCAGAACGTTGAGAAGAAGGAGAGCTAACGAGAAAGAGAGAAACGAGAACCGACAGGCTAGAACCTCTTCGATACAATCTTCCGTAAATCCAGCCGATTCAGGAAACGTAAGAGGCCCCTGAAGGAAAAAAAAGGCGTAACAACTGACCGACAAGATGCCCCGCGGAGGAAAAACGCATGAAAAAAAAAAAAAAAAAAAAAAAAATGTGTAATATAATATAAAACAAAGTGGCAGGCGTTAAATAAACAAATAAATAATAATGAAAATAACAATATCTTCTCTTTAAGCAGATTAAGAGTTAGTCAGCTGAAAAGAAAGGGGAGAATGACTTATTAAACCCCTGCCGGAGCATTCACTGGGAAAAACAATACGCTATGTAAATATAAGGAAAAGGAGAGAAAGGAAGAGATAAAAAAAAAAGAGACGAAAAAAAAAAATAAAAACAAATATATACAAATAGTAATAATAATAATAATAATAATCATATAATAACAATATTAATGATGAAAAATATAAAATCGAAAAGAAAAACAGGTGAAATAAAAAAAATGAACGAACACAAGACAGGAGAAATCAGGTTAAATCGCCCCGGTGGAGCATTTATTGACACAAAAACCCCACCCTCAACACAAAAGACATACAATTACAAATACAAAAAAAATTTCTTATATACAAAACATGTAAAGGCATTAATCACAATAAGAATAATAATAATTATAATAAAAATGATAATAATAATGAGAAAAAATAATAATAATAATAATAAAAAATATATATATAATAACGCAAGTGAAGAAAAGGGAACGAAAGGAATACGTATATATGTACATATAGACAACAAAAAAAAAAAAAAAAAAAAAAAAAAAAATTTTTTATACTACAAATAAAACAAAAAAAAACACAAGAAAATCAGTTTAAATCTGCCCCGGTGGGACATTTATTGGAAAACGGAGAAAAACTCTCCGAATATTCAAAAAAAATATATATACACATATAACTCTTATAAATACATGTAAATTAAACAGGAAAAAATATAACGATAAATTAGACGAAGAAAAAAAAATAATATATTTGCATGTATATAAATAATGATAATAATAATAACAATAATAATAATAATAAAAATAATAAAAATAACAGACATCCAAAATAAAAATAAAAACAACATAGGGAAATATATAAAAAAGAAAACCCAACAATAATAAAGACCAACGAAGATAAAAACGAAAGCGCAAACAAACCAAGACGTAGCAACGAAAACCAACGAAAATGAAACGATGAAAACCAACGATGACGAAAAGACAACGAAAACCATCGATGACGAAAATACAACGATAAACCAACGAAGACGAAACGAAAACGCAAACCCACGAAGAACAAAACAACAACGATGAACCAACGAAGACGAAATGAAAACGCAAACCCACGAAGACGAAACGACAACGAACAAAGACGAATTTAAAAACAAGAACAAAATGGAAAAAGGAGAAGGGAATAATCGGACTAAGCCGAATCATAAAGAAAATGTTTCATTTAAAATATCCCTTTCGGGACGTATATTTTGGAAAAAATTCAACCTCCCACACAAAATACAAGAAATAATACGAAATATAAAAAAAAAAATCTTCTTAAGCCTAGTGGCATACGCCACATAAAAATAAATGAAAATAATAATTCTAAAAAAAAAAAGAAAAAAAAAATAATATTCTTAAACTAAAATACAAAAAGTTTTAAAAAAAAAAAAAAAAAAAAACTTGAAATTACAAATACAAAACAAAAATATAAAGAAAAACTTAAAATTAAAATACACAAAAAAAAAATATATAAAAAAAAAACTTAAAACTAAAATACAAAATATAACTTAAGTTAAGGGGGGGGGGAGTACGACGAGTCGGCGGAGAGAAACACTACCCCTGCAACAAAAAAAAAGAAAAAGACAAAGTTAAAAACAAAAGAACACAAATATAAGTTCAAAAAAAAAAAAAAATGAATGAGGAAAAAAATTCACCAATCGTCGTCGTAGATGACCCCTTGATGGCGGGGATCGATCCCGCCTCCGCAGCAGGCCCCGGCCCAGGTTTGGGAAGAGCCGCGACAGCTCTTCTAGTAGCGATGGCCGCCGCGGCCTCGGGACCACGAGGCCCCCCGGAACTCCCCGATCGGCCGGAGGAGGACTCGCCGGACTGGGTGGAGGAGCGACCTGGAGCAGCCGCTCGAAAACGATAGCAACCTCAGGGGTCTCCGGCTCCCAGGCGATGGGTGGCAGGGGCTCCGGCACCCACACCTTGCGGCTACGCATCTCCGCATAATAATGCGCGTACCGCGCCCCCTCATCCTCGTAGAGGGAAATTTCCCTCGCCACCAGAATTGGGGACTCGAAGTCCCAATCTTCAAAATCGACCTGATAAGGGTCGATTCCGAAGAGGATCCGGAGGGCGAACCTATCCTCCGTCTCAAAACGCCAACTGGAAAAGAAAAAAGAAGAAAACTTATTAATAAAATATATAAATTACAAAAAAATATATAATAAAATTAAGAAAAGAAAATACACTTACGGGTTGCGTGCCCGACGTTCAGCCCGGGTCCGAGCCACCAGCTCCTCGAAAGCCTTTCCTCTCAGGCAGCGAGTCCCCGCTGCCGGATAGATGGTCCGGAGGACCTCATCGACTTCGAAAAAGTCGAGCTCCTCGTTCGAGTAAAATTCTCCGTAGAACGGCATGGTTTCAAAGATTTTTCAATTTGGTATGGTTACACCAAAAGAAAAGAAGATACTGATGAGGAAACTGTGGAAACCTGGCCTTTTTATATCTAAATCGAGGGAGGTTACCCCGTGGAAAATTTTAGAGAAGCGGGGATGAACAGCCAATGGTCAACGAGGAAAAACCGGACGCCTCGAAAAAAAGGGCCCAATTAAAAGGAGTAGGGGAGCGAGACATCTGCTAAGCAAACGAAAAAGGACGACCAATCCAACCCTTGAGAAAAAAATCTCTTCTCAAACATCAATGAAAATAGTTATGAACATACCTTTGCTAAATTATATACATTTCCATCTAAAGAAAACAACGAATAAGAAATAGTGAAAAAAAAAAAAAAAACTAGAACAAGAAATATAAAAAAAAAAACGAAATAAAAAAAAACACGAGATAAATGATATGACATTTTATTACAAAAAAATATACAATGGAAATAAATTCTCCCGGAAAGTGACAATTAGCAATTAGCTAAGCACACAACGCGCAACGCTGAAAAAAAAAGAGAGAACAAGAAATAAATAAAATCCTAATAAAAAAAAAAGAGAGAGAAAGGAAAATAACCCATCGGTTCATAAAAGAGAAAGAGAAAGGAAAACGTACCAACAAAGATGCCGATAGAGACGCCGTTGCACGACCTGACGCCCTGCAACGAACCCCTCGAGCCGCCCTGGAGGCGCCGTTATTTCCATCGAGAAAAGTCGGCGAAGATCGAAGATATCTTCGTATGACAAATCCCAGCTGAAAAAAAAAGGGGGCCGAAAAAAAAATAGAAGAAAGGAATTCAACAAAAAAAAAACTTACACGTAAAGCCACTTACCTTGCTTCGTTCAACATCCTCCGAAGGAAACGTATACGACGAACTCCTTGTCGCACATTTATCGAAATAGTACCCGGTACATGAGGATTGCTATCAAGCAACCTCTGCAATGAAGGAGTCATAGGCTCGTTCACACGCGGTATAATCGAATCGCGTCCGTAATAGAGCGGCGGAAAATGACGAAGTCCCTTTCAATGTAGAAAGGGTTAAACGAATAAAAGAAATCTCGGAATGCACTGGGTTTTTAAACACCTCGATACACTCCGAGAGATCTTGTTCCCCCATCCTATCTGAATATTAATCGCTTCCCGCGTAGAAAAAAAGAATCTCAGCGAGATTCTTGGCGAGAATCTCGGCGAAATTTCGCTGAGAATCTTTCCAAGAATCTCACCGAAAATCTCGCCGAGAATCTGAGCGAGATCTCGCTGAGAATGCCGCATGTGTCCCGGACCGAGATTCTCATACAATCTCACCGTGCTTCTTCGCGAGATTCTTTTAAACCCAACCGGGACAATCTGCACACGATCTCACCATGCTTCTTGGCGAGATTTTTTAAATCGCGCGCACAATCTCACCGTGCTTCTTGGCGAGATTGTTTTAATCTCCCACACAAGCTCACAGTGCTTCTCTGCGAGATTTTTATTTATCGCTGCGGGGAATCTCCGGCACAATCTCGCTGTGCTTCTTGGCGAGATTGTTTTAATCGCGCGCACAATCTCGTCGTGCTTCTCTGCGAGATTTTTATTTATCGCTGCGGAGAATCTCCGGCACAATCTCGCAGTGATTCTCCGCGAGATTTTTATCTATCGCTACGGGGAATGTCCCACACAAGCTCACAGTGCTTCTCCGCGAATTTTTGTTTATTGCTGCGGGGAATCTCCTGCGCAATCTCACCGTGCTTCTTGGCAAGATTGATTTAATCGCGCGCACAATCTCGCCGTGCTTTTTGGCGAGATTGATTTAATCGCGCGCACAATCTCGCAGTGCTTCTCCGCGAGATTTTTATGTATCCTTGCGGGGAATCTTTCTCACAATCTCGCCGTGCTTCTTGGCGAGATTGTTTAATCGCGCGCTCAATCTCACAGTGCTTCTCCTCGTGGTTTTTATTTATCGCAGCGGGGAATCTCCGGCACAATCTCGCAGTGCTTCTCCGCGAGATTTTTATCTATCGCTACGGGGAATCTCCCACACAAGCTCACAGTGCTTCTCCGCGAATTTTTGTTTATAGCTGCGGGGAATCTCCTGCGCAATCTCGCTGTGCTTCTTGGCAAGATTTTTTTAATCGCGCGCACAATCTCGCCGTGCTTTTTGGCGAGATTGTTTTAATCGCGCGCACAATCTCGCAGTGCTTCTCCGCGAGATTTTTATTTATCCTTGCGAGGAATCTTTCACACAATCTCGCCGTACTTGTTGGCGAGATTGTTTAATCGCGCGCTCCATCTCGCCGTGCTTCTCCACGTGATTGTTTTAATCGCGCGCACAATCTCACAGTGCTTCTCCGCGTGGTTTTTATTCATCGCAGCGGGGAATCTCCGGCACAATCTCGTAGTGCTTCTCCGCGAGATTTTTATCTATCGCTACGGGGAATCTCCCACACAAGCTCACAGTGCTTTTTCGCAAATTTTTGTTTATAGTGCGGGGAATCTCCGGCACAATCTCGCCGTGCTTCATGGTGAGATTGTTTTAATTGAACTCACAATCTCGCAGTGCTTCTCCGCGAGATTTTTATTTATCCTTGCGGCGAATCTTTCACACAATCTAGCCGTGCTTCTTGGCGAGATTGTTTATCGCGCGTACAATCTCACAGTGCTTCTCCGCGTGGTTTTTATTTATCGCTGTGGGGAATCTCCGGCACAATCTCGCCGTGCTTCATGGAGAGATTGTTTTAATCGCGCGCACAATCTCGTCGTGCTTCTTGGCGAGATTGTTTTAATCGCGCCCACAATCTCGCCGTGCTTCTCGGCGAGATTTTTATTTATCACTGCGGGCAATCTCCCACCCAATCTCGCCGTGCTTCTTGGCGAGTTTTTAGATTTGTTACCAGCCACCTCACGTAAACCTAAGATTTTTCCGGAATCAATCCCATACGATGAAACAGGCTAGTTTTTAGATTCTTTACCAGCAGTCATACGGATTACTACCCGCGTGGATAAAAGTCGTGAGAAAGGCTGTTCATTTTAGTATGGGAAATGGTATGTGTAGTATACCTAATAATATGGAAAAGATCATTATATCTATTTTTACGGCATATGGTTTGGTTTCGTTCCCATATCCTATCCACGCACTATCATAGATACTCTTTTAGATGGCCTGAAGAATTTCGGAAAATTTTCCAATCCATTTCATACGTGCTTCTAGACTCATACGTAGACTGTTTTTCAACCGTCGTGCTAATTCTCAAAAATTAACAAAGAATCAATCCCATATCCTTAAATACATTCAATTGTAGACTCATTTGTAGCTGTCGCATGGAAACTTTAAAATTTTCCGAAAACCGATACCATATGCTGGTATAGAATTGCTTAAATACTTTATTGCATGTCCATAAAATTATATCGTACTATATAATTAGATAAACGCATTAAAGGTACACATTATATTAAATATACATGTGCTCATTATAATTCTTTATTATCCGTATTTAATATTACTATTTATAAAGATCTCTCAATGTATAATATTGTAATTGTGAATGTTGTCGTGTATATGGAATCGTTTGTTTTTTTGTTTTTCATACTTTCGGTAAACTCATCTTTATACAATGCAGATAATTATAAAAACAAATGCGAACTAGCACCGTGCTCGAATGAAGACTTGTTGACTTCACTATTTCTGCACATTGCAGGCCTACTATGCACCCGAATAACTGGAATAGTACTTCCTGTGGTAATATATAGCTCTTTCCGAGTACCAATACCACATGTTGGTATAGAGTCAATTGAATGCTCTATTATGTCCCCATTAAATTACATTATTATTATATTACGTAATTATATATCTATATCCAAAATGTTATTGTATAATTTGGATAGGTTTTCATCGATTCTCTGGTATATATATTTTGAGATAAATTAACAAAGATTTAAGAAGCATTTCGGGGATTTTTATGTACTTTAAGTCTTTCGCTGGCATAACAGTTACGAAAGACGGACAATGTTTTTTCGATCAATGCCCGTGTTTAACTTTTGGATCGCGATATTTTTTTACAGATTTACGAAGCAAAGATTAAAAATTATATTTTGATAATCAAAAAATAAACAATATCATGATTAACTCTATCAAATATTTTACTTGATCGACAGTGTGAATTTTTTTATTTTGTTAATAATTTTTTTGTATCGCGCGTGGAATATCGCGTTTTGTAAATAAAAAAAGAACAAAAGCATCGTTACCGAATGATTTTGTAATGCAAAGATAGATAATAAAAGAAAATAATGATGATTACGAGCTGCGGTTTTCCGTCGATTCAACTGAGTATTAACAAGCGTGTTAACAGCGTCGTTCTTAATGTTTTGTCTGTTTTACCACTATAACGGCAGTCGTAAGCGTTTAATAATAAGATTGCCAGTGTACTCTGAAAAAATTAAAAGAAAATCTTACACTTAAAAGTAAATAAAATTACGATTCTAAGAACTTAATGTATACTCATTGCATGTTTTTTTTTCATGGTAGAATCATCTGGAGTTCGCGACTGCATTAACAATGAAAGTTGCACTTGATGTATCACTGCCGACACGAATTGAATAAAAACTAGTGCCACTCTTTAACGTGTTCGTTCAAAATAGTTACTTCCAGCAACGGCGTCAATGTGTATTCTGCTTGTTTTTTGTTTCTTACGTTTTTTCGTATTACAAAGTCTAGAAATAAATTTTTACCAATGATCGATCACTCAAGTATGCGGATGGTTTAGAAGCGCCGGTGCTCCCGAGTCACAGAATCGTTCGTATCCAAGTTGAGGATTGCCTCTTCCAGCCACCTGCGAAATAAAATTAGAGGGTTTTAATGAAATTTCATCAATGAAACATTGTAATCTAACATTGTGTGTCTTTTTTTTCCTCTTAAGAGAGTTAATTATTTAGCGTTAAAGCCCCATAGATCGCGCGATTTCGACCACAGCTTATATATAATACTAATTGTAATTCAATATTAACCGCGAAGGCATTAATTTCCGTTTGTTCTCACTCGTGTTTGAGTTCCGTGCGGTGTCCCAGATCGGCCGACAGTTGTTGCACCAGCGAAAGAATAACCGGCTGTTGAAGAACGCACCGTGGACCCTGTTCGTGAAGTCCCATCAAACACGAGAATACTCGCGATGGTTCTGTCTTTGCTCATACCAGCACGACGAGTTCGAGATCGCTGACGCTCAATTCCTGTTAAAAGGCGGCGTTTAACGGGCCTCTTTTCGGAAGCGACATTACTCGGGATTGTGTATCAGCAACCGTGGGAATCGATATGCACGATGTTGTTACTCGCGACGTGAAAACATACAATTTTTTTCCTATGTTATCCCTAATAACAATTTATTTCGAACGATGCAAAATAATTCCAACATTGTAAGTTCCTATACACTGAAAAAACTGACCGACTGACTGACTTATCGAAAAATTGTATTTTTATCGACAATAATGAAATTACTAAAATAACTATATTTATATTTATTCTTGTAGGTAAAATTATGGGGGCATAAAAATTATGGGCAAAATACAAGACGACAAAATCAATGTATTAAACGATATCTAATTTTTTGGGTTCATCGTAAAAACAATTTTTTATTCGAAGATTTAATTCGAGTTGATTCAGGAGACTCACCGCGCTCTAGCCATGTCGATCAACTACTGACTGAGATTGTCCCTTATACACCCTCGAATCGTTCTAGCGGTGTCTTCCTGCAAGGTTGCGAGACTCTTCGTCATTTCGTTCTGCAATTCTTCGCGCACGAGTGTCGTTCTCTTTTTCGTTTCATCGTGGATACTGTTTCCCAGTAGTGTATCCACATTTTGTAAACCTATGAAACGATAAATACTTATTTTAATGCATTGCTCAGTCATTTGTAATAAAATAGTACATTACGATATACGTGTGAAAAAACTTTTCTGACGAGTATCGTACAAAATTTTACAAGATGTGAAATGGGAGTTATACGCGCGCAAAGCGTGTATCAAACTCCATTTTTCACACCGATTAAAATTTAAAAAGTAATGATTTTCTTACATTCACGTGTGCCTCGAGCAAATGCGTCGTGTACCTGTCAAAACATCGATTAACAAGCTTTTTCCATTCTCGGCAGCAGAGTGTTCGCGAAGACTTCTTTGAAAGCGTTGTCGAGTGCCGGTTTAGTGGCATTAACCGCGGCGAGGATGACAGCGTTTTTTATGTGGGCACCGTCGATAAGTTGCGTAAAATTTTCTCCGAGAAGGGCACGTAACGTCGGTTTGCAGATGCGCCTTGAGCAGCTCGACGACATCGCCAACGACCTGTGGCAGAGCCGCCTTGATCTTGTTTGTTATCGTTGCTTCCAGCGTATCGTTTTCAAAATCGTTTTGTCGAGCTAGGCGAGCATAGGGAGCATAGGAAAGCCATTGCTTATCTGCCTCGAATGGTTCAGCACGATTACCTGCAGAAATACAATACAAAATATTAAATTTCTTTTCTTTTTTCGTAGAAATATTGCGATTTTTTTTTGAGCCTCAGACACCTTCGACCGTCAATACAACTTTCGATTCTCAGGTGGAAACCGCGAATGAAGTTTAAGTAGTATCATCATTTACATATTTTTTTAATGATAAATGATTTGAATAATTATTAACGATATTAAAGAAGTTTCAGTTTTCGTAATTTAATTCTTCATAATCAAAATACAAACAAATTAAATATTAAAAATGATTTACTATTAATTAAAAACTATTCTTACTCATTCAAAATTGTACAAAAAAATAGATTTTTGTATATTCGACGAATCCGACGAATCCGATGAATATCAAATAAAGAAAAAATTAAAAGAATAAAAAAAAATCAAATTATTCAAATCAAATAAAATTATTCAAATTCAAATGATTATTCAAATTTATTTGAATAAATAAAAAACAGTGATCCAGTGAACAGTGAACAGTGGGATCACTTCCAGTGATTATTCAAATTTATTTATTCAAATAAATTTGAATAAATCAAATTTATTTCATCAAATAAAAATTCAAATCAAATTCAAATTTATTTATTCAAATAAAATTGAATAATCACTGGAAGTGGAAATTGTGATATATTTAGTTATGACAATTTTTAATATATTTTTTAAATTAATTATCGTTCAAAATATTTATTCAAATTTAGAAAGTTGAGGGTTTTTTTTTTATTCATTTTATATATTTCGATCGATAAAAGTTAATAAATTATCGCTCGAAACGTTTTTTGTTATGTAAAAAGGTGTAAAGGTTTTTTTTTTATTTTTTACCTGAAAGGAAAGACTCCTGAAGGAAAGGACCTTGTCGGTGGGCCTGGAGGGTGGTAGGTTAGCAACGAGAGCTTCGATGAGGTACTTGCCGTCGGCTTTGCCTTCATCGGGCTCAACGGCCCATCCCTTGACCCACGGCACTTTGGCGGACGGCTCCAACACGTTGTCGCTGTCATCCGGAGATTGGTTCGAACCGCGACCGTAGCCGGATTGTAACCAATCTTCTTGTTGTACGAAGATACATCGTTCTTTATTTTCTTGAAACGAGACTCGGAGTATGGAGCTACGGTGGAATACATCTTGTTGACTTCGAAGATGAGCTGCTTTACGCCAAGACTGAAAGCGAGAAGCGCATGTTCACGGGTTTGTTCATTCTTCGAGATACCAACTTCGAATTCACCGGTACCTGCTGCTACGATAAACACAGCACAATCGGCATGCGACGGTTATCAAGTTTTTGATTAAGTCTCTGTGTTCCGACGCGTTGATGATCGTTACGTAGTATTTCGCCGTTTCGAACATCCACAATGCGATGTCGATAGTGATACCACATTCACGTTTGGCCTTCACCTTGTCCAATACTCACGCGTACTTGGAAGAACCAAGCCTATCTAAACGACAAAAAGTGCGAATATTATTACCATTCATTTTTCTACCATTAATTTATTCGAATTCTATTCTCCTCTCTTAATAATATAAAGCATTTTATTCCTTTTTTCGATTAAATAATTATTTAATCAAATAGTTAATTTTTAAATGAGAAATTTATATCGAGAAAAAAAAGTGTATTTAATCTTCAATCATCGAGTATCGAGATATTTTTTTAATCACAATTTTTATTCTCAGCCATTGAACATTTTTTTTTTTTAAATTGTAAATATTTCAAATGTTGTTGATAAATGAGAAAAATCATAAATCTCATTATAATAACTCGAATGATCGGTAATTTTGGGGGGTTTTTTTTTTATCAACTCGTCAAACTTAAATTAACATTCGATATTGTTTTGAAGACTCTCAGATGGATTCAGCTGTCAATAGGCGTAAGCCTTCCAGTGGAAACCGCGAATAAAAAAAATGTTATCATCGTAGAGTCGATTTCTTGTAGCGTAGAGAAAAATCAATAACGGAAAATAGTTTTTTTTTAAATTTTTTAAAAAATTAATGTAAAGTAATTAAATAAACGGGATAATCCCCCGGGATGGAGCAATTGAGTCGCCCTTTCAGAAAACTCGTCCATCTGTCGGTAAAGGCGTGAAGCCCACCTTTATCGTGTTGGTCCACTCTGCCGACCCGCGAATAAACGGCCTGCGATTTTTTTTTCAAATAATCAAATAATCGTTCGAATGGAAATAGTATTTTACAAACTAAGGATATAACTTAAATATTTTATAATTCAAATGTATTTTTATTTTTTTATTTTTATCAAGAAGTTATTCAATTTTGTGTTAATCGGCGGGTAAATTAAATAGTCGAAGAATGAAAAAAATGAATAATATTATTTGAATAATAAAAATATGTGAAATTATAAATTTCCATGTATTTATTAATTAAATGATTATTTATTTATTCGTTCTTTCACAAATGGTATTTCTAATCGTAAATTTGGATTGAAAAAATTGTTAAATTTTTGTATATCTCAAATTGCCACAGTTCATGTATACCACTGCGGTTTCTCGATAGAAAAAGAAAACGTAATCTCCATATCCAAAAGAACTCACGAAGTTAGGACCTAAATATAGATGAAATTTTTGCATTGATGATTACATGACTTTGCGACTTCACTTATTAATTGTGGCGTTTTCTCGGAAACGATTCGAAAATAAGTGAAATACAAAAAATAAAACAAATAATGGTGATTGAGCGGAACACTCTTTGCTTTCACAAGAATATGGTTCACAAAAATTTCAGTATATCAACGACAAATGCAATAAAATATATTTGTCGGGCAGTTAAATGCTTCGGAATAATAATACCAACGATAAAAAAAATTGCCGTATTATTTGTCTTACCGTTTAGTTGATTGGGGTCGGATTTTTCGGTCCGTATTTTTTCCCTGTGAATCAGCGTGTTCACAACCAGAAAAATCAGCGACCGTTGCCGCATACAGTTGTCCACTTGTTCAACAAACAAATAAACAAGATTTTGATTAATAAAATTTTTTTAATAATAATATTATTAATAATGTAATGAATATTATTATTATAATTTTTATATATAATAAAAATATAAATATGTATCGTCTATAGTAAAAATTCACTTTAATTAAACCCATTGACAATTCGCGTAATCGAAAAGGCGTTTATATTACCTAAATAAAAATTCTAATGGGGCAAAGTTCCTGCGGTGGGTGTGGATTGATTCTTAGCGGTTTCTGCAATTGTGCTGCTTTCCAGTCGGCATCCCTACAACTCACGAAATATCGTGAGTAAAAATATGACGAAGCATTTTATCTTTGATATGCAACACAACGCCCCTGAGGAGACCGTCTTGTCTTGCAAGCAGTATAGCGCTCTTGTAATGAAAACGCTGACATACCTGCGGTACTTTGACTCTAACGTAAGCGTTATAGTCCACCAAATTTTCTTCCGATAATGCCAGACATTTGTCGCGTTGTACGCATTTCTCGTCATGATACCCTCGCCAATCAGGGTACTGATTATGACATCGCCGAGGATACCGGGCACACAGTTTCTGTAAACGGCAAACGAAACTATCAGTAAGCTCAGATAACCTGCATTTATAGATTAATTGGAAAAAGAACGCCCTTCGAACGGACTTAGAAAAAAAGGAAAACTTCATGGAGAAAAAACTAACCTAATATTTCCAACAACTTTTTTTTCTTCTGTCCAACATTTCTTTTTCATTCATTGACATTTTTCTAGAATACATAAATATAACTTTTTTTTTTTTCGACGAATGAAAATTTTTGTTTATTAAATTACAAACAAAAATAAATATCGTTGAATAAATACCTCCGAGCATGTTTCGCCTTTTGACGAGAATACGCAGACATTATTTCCGCACTGCTGATTTATGATTTATTTTTTATGTTGGGTTGACGAGGAATTCAAGGATATTTATGTCAGCAGACTAACGTGAATGTCGAACAATGATATGTGATCGATCAATTTTTTGGAAATTTTTTTGGGATAAACATAGCGGATGAGTGAGGTTAAACGGGCATTCGAACGAGTTGTTTCTTACCACGGAGCTTCCGGATAAATTCTTCCGCGATCACCGGACACCATGACTCGTAAACGAGAATATTCGTGCAAACACGCGATGTTTCACCAATTCATTTTCGTAATGTTATTGATCTTTTTCTACGATCGCCTGTCGTTCTCATACGATCTCGTTTAACGCGCACGGTATAATTCGGGCAGCCTTTCAGCCACGCGGAGTGACTCCCAGCTGATCTACGCGGAAACCCCAAAGGACACTTTCTTACCGACAACGCTATGAGATATCGCGAACAGACAAAAAGTCCCAAATGAAATGATAATCGTTGTTCCATGCACTTAGTCATGCAGAATGACCGTCATTTGACGGTTATTTCATAGTCATTAAATCGATCTAAAAAATAATGCTCATCCAACGGTTCGAGATGATTGTGCAATTCGATACTGACTCTATTCTATGTATCGTTAACAGACGAAACTAATTTCATTTTATGTGAAAAAAAAAATCAAGTTAACACTCGTTTACCATTTTGACTGCAATTTAAAGTTAATAAATAAAAAAATCGCGAATTAACTATTTTCTCACACCAAGAAGTGGATTAAGAAAAGTATTTCGTTTTGTAATTGAAATAAAGACGTTGTTAAATTATTTCAAGAGATATCGATGCCGTCAACTGTTTTCTTTTTTTTTTCATAACGCTTAAGCTTCTCCGCTGAACAGTACATTTGACAGTAGCTATTTTTATGCATTTTGCTCTTCGGAGCGGTACCGCACAGTGTTGCATATCACCGCCACTTAAAGTAGGTCATCGCTGCCAAAGCCCATATGGCGACTGCTACGAAAGTAGGTCATGTCTATCCAGTATGGCGGCGAGTTACGTGTACGCGATCATCTGTTCCGCGGATGATATTATATGCGTCTGTGATAATTCACGGTGATTCGATTACTGTATTTTTGAACCGAGCAGCTGAGGATTTATAACGAACGTGTATGAGAAAAGTAACTGTCGTGAGGAATCAAAATCAAAAGACAAAAAGTTTCTTCTATCGAGAAAAAAATATTCTTTTTGTTTCGTCTTACGGCTTACGTTTTTTTTCTGATAAATTAAAAGAATAAAAAAAAATCGACTAGAAAATTTAAAAAATTTTAATTGATTTCTGTAATTTTTTTTCTTCTGCGCAAAAGATTCTTTTGCGAAAAATCAATTATAATAACTTCGCTGCTTTCTCGTTAAAAAAATGTTTGTTCTCATCCTCATGGTATATTTCATTATTTATTACAATACAATTTTTTAGATTTTTAATTTTTACGAAAATTAATTATTGTTTTTTGTTTTTTTTTTTTTAAGATCGGAGATTTTTGTTATTAATTTACCAGTGGTACCGCCGCCGGATGGATCACTGCTAATAACGCCGGGAAATCGTAAACACCGAAAATCGAGTCCGAAGCGATGATGATATTATTTTCCCATAAGTTCGGCGTGTACTTTGCTAACGCCATCGATGGTTCGCCGTCGTTGTACGGTGACGTTGGGCGTTGGATTTCTCGGCGATATATTATAATTCAGATAATTATAATTCATGATAATTCATATTATGATAATTATAATTCAGAATAGATATGAAAGATAAATTCACGTTTCTTCAACCGCCGTAATTCGCCGTGATTCCTCAATGAGAACAACTCAAGGGATTTAGCAAAAATAACAATGAAACTCAAAGTTCACGATCAGTAAGTTTCAAATTATAAAAATAGGCATAAAATACAACAAAATTAGCAAGAGCTCACGTGTTCGTTCACTTCCAAATAATATGTGAAAAGGTTCAAGGAGAGCGAAAACAAAATGACAATAGTGTATCGTGGTCTGTATGCTATAACAGATACATCGAAGAACTTCATGAAGCTCGAGAAACGGAAGGTCATGAAAGACGTGGAGATTGTGCCGAAAACTCCGATGCGCGTGTTACACAGACGACCTAATCCTCTTCGTCATCGCCGCGTTCTTTGTCCGTATTTTCTTTGCTTTTCGGATGACGCAGATTGTAGCACTTCAAATTGACAACGCGAATAAGAGTAGGCCAATCTATCATCGAGGTGCTTTTACGGTCCACGTAATCTAAATCAGGAGAGAAAATTAGTATTCTATTCATGCGCTGCAGATATAGTATAGCTACGTTTGATAGTTACATTTTATTGCTTTCAATATTTTTTCCGGAACGGCTGTCAGTTTCACGCCATTCTTCGTCTCCTTTCCGGGCTTCGTTGTCTTCCCACGGCCAGTCATTGTTTTTAATTTTTCAGCTCCGACCAGACATAGTAATAGCCGGCGGACCATCTCGTTCGGTGATTTTTTCATCCGTAGAATATTCATTTTTAATTCGACCTCGTCAACGTAAACTCCAGAACCCGGCTGAATCTCTATCTGGAAGATTATTAGAATCCGAATTATTTAATTATTACGATGTACTTTCTATTTTTAGGCATGAACAAAAGTTTGCCTTCTATCCAGTGTGCGTGTGAGATAATTTCCGTAATTATTTGATTATTTTTATTTTTATTCTATTTGTACCTCGACATCTCCTGAATCGGAAGTCCGAGTATTGGGTCTATCGTGGGATCTCGAAGTTCCACGTTGCGAGTCTGAGGCGTCAGTTAAGGACGAGGAACGATTTTTTTCTAATAAAGAATCTCTCAGTTCGTAGACAATTGCGGACAATTTCTCAAGAGTAACTGGAATTGAATAATGAAAGTTTGAGGAATGAAATATTAAGGTGAGAGGTATATTAAGGTATAATCACTAGACCGTGATAAAGAATAAAGAATCGGATACATTTTTTATATTTAAATCCACAAGCACTATTTATTTTATTTGTAAAATTTCATGCTACTGTCATTATTATTATTTATTCATTCATACATTTTAAATTAATTTCGGGATTTTATACAAACATGTTCGATGCTACAATATGTTAAATGTTAATGCGTTACTTTTCAATCTCAAAACGAAAATAGTGCTGACACTAGAACTACCTTAATATATCGAGAAAGATGGAACGCGTAGGATATTGACATTGAAAAAATCCTAACCTGGAGAATCCGTGCGTTTTTTTTTTCGAGGTTGCGGCGATTCTTTTGGAGAGTTAGATCTCGTCGATGGGGAAGTGCCGATGACCTTCGTCTTCCTCTTGCATCTTCTAGTTGGCTTTTTTACGAAGGATTCATGTGGAACCGCGTCGTCTTCTGTGGAAGATACATCTCAATATTAAAGATAAGGTAGAAAGTTATTGAACCACGCATGAATATAAAAAAAAACTAAGCAATTAAAACAACGAACAAACCTGAAGAAATCTGAGTAAATGCATTGAGTATTGTTTTTTTTTTTTTTGATTGCGTCGAATCTTCGTTCTCACAATCTATTTGTCGTGAAGTACCAGGGATTGAAGTCGATTGCAGCTTCCATCTGTTTACGAGGGTCGGACTTGCACGTTTGCAGACGACTACATACGCGGTAAATATAAATAAAAAATCAACAAAAAACGAAAAAAGCTCATTGAGATTTAGATTTTTAAGGATGCATTATCCGTACATACGCAACCAAAAGTTTAAGACTATTAAAATTTTACTACTTCGTAATACAGTAAAAAATTGAAAAAAATAAACTGTATGTAAAAAAAAGATGAATTTTTTCAGAATATTATTATGATTTTGAAAATCTTATTTTTGATTTTTTTTAATCTTTCGCGATACCTCATTTTTGGATGGGAATGTATGGGGTATGGGTGAAGCATCCTTAAAATTATAATAAAGTACATACCAGAAATATCCGAGAGGCATTCCTCAGCGCCGGAAGATCTGATCGGTGGTGTAATTTTTTTGCCCGCCGGTTTGCCACTAGCATTACCTTCTACGATTAATGTTTTCTCAACAGCAGATCTGTCGTGAGCCTCCTCTTCGTCCCCATTTGTGTCGCTCGCTTCCGTCGTGGCGTAAAATTCTTCCATAAGCAACTTTTCCTCTATGGCTCTTGCAGTATTCCTTTTTTTTTTTTTCGATATCGCAGGACTCGCAATCTCGGAATTCTCCTCCATAATTTCGCCATTGGTGTTGACACTGAGTGAATCCAGCCACGTTTTATCATCTAATAAATCACGATACATCAATAAATCAACAATGTGGACGATTAATTGATTGATTTTTTTTTATTTGCGCAAATCGAATTTGGAGCCTTAACATTATTTTTTTTTCTTTTTTTATACAAGTGACGATCAACGATTTACAAAAACTTTATATTAAATGAATAAAAAATTAATAAAACGATGAAAATTATTGCTACCTATGGTATTGGCGGGAGAATCAGCGAACACGAGGGATAAATTGATTGCAAACGACTAAAACTCGTGGCAAGCGTTTGCGACTAAACGTTTGAAATAGCGATCAAAATTTTGTCCCGCTCATCGATTTATTATAAGAGAATATTAAAAGAAATATCCTCCGATTTCAGAAAAAAAAACGTCCATTTTAAACTGACCGCTGATTTTTATGATCTTCGCCAGATGTAATTTTTTGCGTTTGCCGTATGGGAGATCCACCGTTTGGTTCTCTTGAAACTCTTCATCATCCGGTAGGCTCAGGACACTTATTTTTGAACATCTTATCCAGAAAACCAGAGCGTACATCTTTAACGCTTCCTCGAAATTCCGGTAACCTAATGACAGTTGATGGTTCTTGCTATAGAACAGCAGTTTTTTTTTTTACATCTTCGGTGGAAGACAAAATCCCGCCGCCTCCTCCGCCCTCCTCTCTCTCTCTCTCTCTCTCTCTCTCTCACCACCATACGTCTATTCGTTTCTCACAAATCTGATTTAAAAACGATCGGTTCGAAAAAAAAAAGAAAATAACGTCAATATTTCCAATCGACCGAAAAACCTACCGAATAAAACTAAATGAATCCATCCTATACTGAATAATACGGTAATTCGTTTAGTCTAATATTTAAACTATTCAATCGATATAATGATAATTTGTATAATTATTATATTTACAACATTCTAACCACTACTTGTCACGTCTCATGATCGGAACATGACACCGGCTGACACATTATAAAATATTATCGTAACATTACGGCATTATATTCATTATTTTAGTCAAAATATTAGATTCCACGTCGCGTGACATAATACCAATGGATCGTTTCTTACGACGAACCTCGCTTCGGTTATCTCCTCATGAAAAAAAATAAATAAAATAACGTTGAGCGAATTTGCGTATTTATAGCAGAATTTAACGACAATTAATTCTCCAATCGAAGAAAGAAATAATAATAACTCGCTATTTATATCTAAGTCGTAGCGATGCAACTATGAATCAATGAACTTAAAAAAACATTCTTTCGAAAAAAAAGAGGTTTAGTAATAAAATTCGAATAATCGATTTTGCCCATTTACCATGGAACAGAATCGACTTGACTCGAAGGAGTAGCGAGATCGTGCGTCCGGTTCGTACAAATGCGTGCGAAATCTTTAAAAGAAACTATGCATCGAATTTCGAGCTGACGGACATACCACGCGAAAAAGACAAATCAACGATTGCCAAGTAGCAGTATTACACATGCATTTCTTAAATAAAAAATGATTATGAACAGTATAAAATTTAAGTTTGCATTTAACCGTATCAATTTTTTTGGTTTATCAAAGTACGCGAAAAGAAATCGACGAAGTAAAAAAAATACTGACATCAGATCGCAAACGATGTCCGTTCTAACGCGGTACGATGCGTTTATATTCAGTTTCAATTCACTTTCGTATTTGGCAATCGCAGTTTGTAGCTCGCCCACAATTTCATCTGATGCGCATCAGATCGAGAGTTCGCATAACTCGACCGAGAAGATCATTAAAGAATGGAATGCTGGCCACGAATGTTTGTTGAACATGGAATGTCACGGTCACGGTTGCGTTTAAACCGTCGGCTGGATGTGACGATTAAAATATCGTTTCCTATAAACAAAAATTACGGATTGCACCACGACTATTTCTTTTGAGTAGAGCACTGCATTCATTCTCTCGAGGAGAAAAGAGAACATGGATTTGAAACTCTCGAAGGTGTTTAACGCTTCGGCCCGTCCACCGAATGTAAATATTTTATAGACAATTTTTTTTTGCTCTTATAAAGTAAAAATGTATTGTACTAACAGGTTGCGGCAACATTATGGACAAGTAGAGTATCGAATGCCATCGAATACCATCGAATGTCGAATATTTTTGTACTTGACAGCGCTTCGTCGTGCTGATTGAGCGAAAACTTTACGTCGTAGCGAAATTCCTTTCCCCTGTTCGAAAGTCGCCGTTACATCGATTCTGCAAATTACAAAACATTTTTTAATACTCTTCTTTTTTTATTATTATAAAATATTAATAAAAAAAATTTCGGAAATTTCGTTTCGTCATAATTCATAAAAAATTCTTGCAAAATTTTCGAAAGTTTTTTTTTCTGTAAATTTCGAGCACTGATCGAGTCACAGAAAGAAAAAAAATTGAATCGGGAATTAGGCGCGAGTCGTTTCGAGAACTTGAATCGTGTGGGTTTCAGGGGGATTTAGCCGATCCACGAAATAATTAATCGACGTACACTGCTGTATCAAGAGTTTGTTTCATAGAGTTTGTTTATAGCTCACCGCTTGCCGCTCGTTCCTTGATGCGATATAGGCTTGGAATTGGTAGTGCCTTGGCATTAGCCGTCGACAGCCAGAGTAATGCTAAATGATCGAATATCCCCCTTCTCCCCCCCCCCTCACGGGATGATGGCAACATCGAGGGACCTTCGGTCATCGCTGGTGAAATACTGCTTGAGGTTCCGTTATTACTGCAGGCGTTATAATCGTTTTCGATCATTTTTCATCGTTTTTCTTATTCGAAAATACTGTTGCTATTAAGTAAAAAAAAAAAGAATGACGAAGCTTTGAAAGAAAGTAATATAAAATTCGGAATCGGAATTTTTTCGCATTCTTTTAACGAAAAATTCAAACTTAATTAATTAACATTATAATAGAATTTTCACTAGTAAAATTGGAAATTAAAATAAACAAAACTATATTAAATAATAACGATAATAATTTATGATTAATAATTGCAAATTGATTAATTTTTTCAATTAATAAATTATTTAATCAATTCGATTTAAATAATTCATTTTCATTCTAATTTTTTTGTCTTTTTATTCTATCGGACGATTGAATCGCAAAAACTTACGACGGCTTCTGTGCCAAACCAAGTACAGGGGCACATTCCAATCCTTGCGGGGAACTCAACGGCGCTGAAACTTTTGATTCCACAGGTGCCGAAATTTTTGGTTGCGCGGGCGTGAGAACTACTGGCTGCACAGATTACAGAATTCGGAGAACTGCCACCCAAACTGGTGACAACCATCGCTACTAAATCGACGATATACGAAGATTTACGAAACGATGCTAATCGACCGTCAACACAATCCTGAAATATCAAAGATTGAATGGGAAATTAATTTCAAGTGTCGACATTGAATTTTGAAAATGTCTAGTTAAAGAAAAGTAAACTTACTCCTTGCCCCACGAGGACTGCCCCTTACTTCTAAACGAAATTGTTGCATCTATTGCGCAGCAACCAAACCGGCGACTCCTTCACCGATGACTATTCCTTTACCAATTTCTTGTTCGGAACTCAACTGGCTGATTGATCATCTAGAAACCAGAAAATATTGACATTATCTTGAAGTTGATCTCTTAGAATGCACCGTGTCAGAAAGACGATTACCTTACTCTACTTCCAATGAGTTCACTGGTTCCGTGACGAAGATTTCAGACGAGTCCTGTATTATGCAGCAGAAGCAGACAGATTTCAGACGATTTATGTTTATAGCTTCTTCGTTATCTTGAAAGTCCAAAACGGTATGCACAGTGTTAAGAATGGTACCGTTTATACACGTTGAAAATCTGTTTTCAGAGACGCATGGTCTGATTATTGCGTAATCTTCAGCATCGCAGAAGCACATTGTCGGACAGTGACATTTTGTAACTCTTATAAAGCTCGTGATTTTCCCGATTTTCCTCGATTGTTGTGGACCCATGTATAGAGCATACGATGAATTAGTTCGCGGTGCCCGAGTATACTCGGTACAAGTGAAAATCATTTTTTTCTTCAAAAGTCTTTTGTAATTATAATACCGGATACCATGTATATTTGATCGCTGAAAAATCTCACTGACACTCGGATGCAATTGTAATACTTCTTGATATTTGCCAACGATGAACATCGTTTCCGTGATGCGATGACGCTTTATTCTTCCGCGCTTATAGTCCAAGTTTTCGCAAAATGAGTGCGCCGCTCTTCCTGGGACTAATTTCTCGCTTTTCAAGGTTTCGAGAGTTAAGAACTTGGAAACAGCGGAGTATATCTGCAGCTGTGGAGACTTGCTTCCATGCACTAAACTCTTTAATCTGCCGTTCAAGTCTTCATACGGGAAGCACGAAGTTGTCCACAGTGGTCCGAATTGCCGAACATTTTCGGGCAAATGTAGCATTTGGTGTACATTATTGCTCATGCGTCTCTTCCCATACAGATCTTCAAATGAAGAATTGAATTCGTTCAATGCGCGTTCAGCTATATTGAGATCCTCCGGAGAAATCGACGATTGGCAGAGTAAGTTTATTCCTAGCACCAACAGCAAATAATGCTTAAAATACGACTCGTCCATTATATCGTGCACGCATGGTATCGACCAATAAAAGAGCCAAGATTTGAATTCATGAGCTTTCCAGTAAGGAAAATGTTTTTTTATAGATCGTGGAAGTCTTTGCACGAAAGAAGGGGGCGTTAGAGAAGTGAGCCTCTTATCTACAACGCCGGTGTATGCTATCATGCTTGCCGGATGATTCGAGAAAGCCGGAGAAAACCAGATGTTTATGAGAGATTTGACGACACCTTCAAACACACAGTGCATAACATCGACTGCAATGGCACGCATATTTTCATGCACCATTGAGGATAAGATCGTAGGCCCCTTAACTCCACAAATTGCGTTCCCAGTGGCAAAAGCCTCGCGGGCATGTTGTCTCGTTTCTTCATCGGTACGTAAATCAAATGGTTCGTATGGATAAACTATGACTCTTCCTTCTATGACATATTCTCCTTGTTGTTTGCACTTCTGGCAGCCAAATCTCCCATTGAATTGCTTCATATTCATGAAAAGCGCTTTGGCGGGCAAATCACACGTTCCGCAAATTATTATTCCTTTTATAATACGGGGAATGTTTTCGTCCGGAACATGAACTACGATGCCCTGGCGTAGTTCTTGTAATCCCAGTCTAAGCGGCTGCAGAAATAGATTCGGGAGCGGTTTACTTTCACCGAACCATAAAGCTGCAAATATGACGTTCTCTTTTCTTGAGCGTTCAGTAAATGGCAATTCGTTAATTGCAAGATAAATCGGCCAAATCGAAAATTTGGAAGATTTGAAAATGCTGATTCCATCGGTGTACCATGTAAACGAAATGTTTACGTCGTCGGCTAAAAGCGCATTCCCCTCTGTCAAATCTCTATAAACTGCCCCATCGTAAATATCCTCATAGTTCTGTACATTCTGACGCTCTCTGGTGAAACGATATTGTAATTTTTCGGCAAATCCAAGTCGTTTGAATAGTGCTTCAATCTGCGGTTTTATTGGCACTTCTATAAAATATCTGACGTACGATGAATCCATACATTGCAGACAGTTCGAATCTTGCTGCTCAACACGATTGTGACACTCGATACAATAGAAATGACGAATTACTGGTATTTGCAACTCAGAAAAGTACTTGTCAAACGAGTATAACGTTGTTCTGCAATTGTTATCGGGAGGACAATGCAATGCATTCAACTTTAGTATGTCGGCCAACAATTCTCCAGAAACGTTATGCCGCAATGCTAAATTCAACGTTGCTATCATGCTTTCTGATACCGTTACCGAAGCTCCGTTGTACAGGAGTTCTTCTGCACCTCTTTGAGCTCCATTCACGTCTGGATTCTCCTCTTCATAGTCTTCGTACTCTTCGTCCTCATGCGTCTCGAAGTCGTTGTCTGACACACTATCGGATGTAGCATTGCTAACATCATCGCATACATCATTGTCATTGGAATCGCTACCAGCCTCGCTGTTGTTTTGCGTTCGCGCATTTGCAATTGAGTTATGCGATAGGTAAGAGTGAATCGAAATTTCATCGGACTCCTGACTAAGCTGTGAACCTAATTCGGAACTAGTTTCCTCTTGCTGACGCGGCTGCTCGCTATGCCCAGAATTAGAAGATCCTTGGTCGGAATCGTTTCGAATTCGAACGTCATCCATATCACGGCACTGGCGTTTGGCTCTATTTCTACTACGCACTGACTGTTCAATAATCGGTTTATACGGTGGTGCCATGTTTTTGTAAATTGAATTCAGCTTCTGAAATATAATTCACACGAACAAACTTTCAAATATCTGTTATTGCAGGCTATAAGCGAATTAAGTCGGTTTGGACTTTATTGAGAATGTAATAGAGATATATATCATGAATATCTGGAACGGGACATCTTTGGGGGTACTTTAGTTTTTACGTAATAATTTATCTATTATGTATTTTTTATCTATTGTTAATTACTGAATATATAATATGTAATAATTTGTTAAATAATCATTAATACTAGTATCATTATTATTGGTTGGTGCTTTATTTGTAAACAACATTTTTTCAAGAAATTCAAAATAGCGTTAAATCTGAACGCCTGGATAGATTTTGCTAAAAATTTAATCAAAGAAGGGGACTTGACCCCGGAACATGTGGTAAACATTTCAGCTTGATATGTCAAACCGTTGTCAAATTGTAGGATATTCCTTTTTTTTAGGTTTATTTATTCGAAAGATGGTTGGATATGGTTTTTTTTTATTAGGAGAAAATGATAAAATGCGTTGGATATTTTTTCAATTTTTTTTGCTTGGTTTTCAAAAAAATTGTCGCGAGAAGTATTAAATTTACTTAAGTATCAATATTACTCGATTCTCTCGGAGGGTATTGTGACTTCGATACTTTCAGATATTATTTTTTACTTTTTTTTCAATCCTTTAACAATCAGTTATGAACTTCAGCTTCGATTATTTTTCATGAAATTCGAAGACGTAGAATAATCTTTTTTTTTTAATTATGTTTCGCAACGGATGTCTAATATATTTTTCTTTAAATAAATAAAAAATAATAATATACGGGGAATTCTTTCCAATTTTTTTGTTTAGCTTTTGAAAATCGTTGCGAGAATTCGTTAATTCGCTTAGGTTAATACGCTCGAGTCTCGAGCCTTCAATGATTTTTTGTGGCGGTATTGGAAGGCGAACCATTTTTTCTAATTAAAAAATTATTACTCACATCACGATAAATCTTCCTTAAGCGCCTTTGGTGCAGCAATCATCGCCGGAGTCGTCGGAACGTTTGCCGCAACTACGGCACAAGCGAAAGCTCTTGAGATTCCGCTCGCGGGTTTGAAACTCCGAAGTGATCTCGGCGACGAAAATACCAGTGGATTGCTTGTGAAAAAAACTAACCACTTTGAAATTGATGCGAAACGATTTCTCCGGTCAATTGGTAGAACGAGAGCTCCTCATCGTTCCCTTCCTCATCGTTCAGTTCCTCGCTGATAGAGGATCTTCTGTTTGGCCCTCCTAAAGAAATCTGAAACAACGAATACAAATTGTAACGAAAAAAGAACATGATACAAAAAAAATTATTTTTCAATTAAAGGTTCACTTAACCTCAATGTATTGAAAGTGGAAAGAACTAATATGAAATATAGTCAAAACTGATTAAAAGAGAAAACGAAGGAGAAAAAGGTTGAAAATATAATCGATACATGTTTTACAAGACGTCATCGAAGCCGGACAAATTAATTCGTCGTTTGGAGATAAAATTATTAGATAAAATTTAGATTTGCTTTGAATAACCTTACCTTTGATCGATGTGTTTCCGCAGTTACTTTTGTTAAAAAGCCGATAATACTTATGCAACGGTACAGAGCGGAGGCAAAGGGAGAACGCAACAAAAAAATAGTCACTCGTAGCTAATTAAAAAAAATTGTTCGTACTTTTATTTTGGGGCACGTGCTCCAAAATAATCGAAATGAGAACTCCTTTCGATCGCGTGATAGACACGATCCCCCAGCGAATACGCGATAAACAGAATAAAGAAACGTTCGGAGGAAAATTTACATAAAATAACGTTAATAAATCGTGAAAATTGGTAACTAAATCTTCGTTGCGATTTCGTCGCCGTACGCTCACAACTCGCGAACTCGTCAAACTCTCGCATACGAACTAAATGACCGCTCTTCGTACGTGCGACGCAACATTCAATCTCTTTATCTGCGCTTGCCTATCGAGGGCCAATGATAATTCTCGACAGCCGTACGTGGCCGTATGACTGAAAACGCGCCGAGAAATGCTTCGTCCGAGTCAATCACAAAGAGAGAAGAAGAAGATTCTCGACAGCCGATCGCGTCGTACTTCGCGTTTAATTTTCGTTTTAATGAATAAATTGTCAAATAAATAGCTAGTGAAAGTTATTTTTTTATCATTTCAAATAAATTAGTTGATTTTTAAAAAACGATGTAAATTTTTTCAAAATTTCTCAAAAAAAAAAAACGTGATGTATTGACATTAAAGTAAATTAAAAACGTTGAAATTATCAATTAGTTGGTCGATCCGTTTATTAAACAAAAAATATTATAAAAAATTGATGGAAATCGTAAACAAAAACGAATTGTTTGCATGTGTGTGCGATTGAGATAAAGTTAGCTCACGACTTTTGTGAGATTGTGCCGCAGATTGAAGGGATGCTGAATGCACATTACCGAACCGATCCTAAACGGTTAATAAAAATGAAAAAAAAAATTATATTTCGAACGATTGGATCGATTTTTTTTCATCAAACTAGATGGAAAAAATTAATTTCTATTTAACTTCGCGAGTTCGGGCCCCTTATGGTCACGCGAACAAAAGCTTCGAATCAAATGTAAATACAAGAAATAAAATGATATTGTTTTTTGTTTGTTTTTTTTTTTTTTTTTCGTGTTTTGTTATTTATTATTTATTCGATTTATAAAAACATTTACATTACAACGTTTAGGTTAGACTTAATGAAACGCCATAATGAAACTTGATTTTTTCTTTCATTTCATGGTCATTTTGTAATTTTAAGCTCCTTGGAGTAACGGATCAGCTCTTGTATGTCGGCGTGTAGTTTAACGAAGCGTCGTTTCTTCTTAGCAACCTTGAGCACCTCGCGAACTTCTTTCGCCAACTCGTACAGTTCGTCAACATGCATTTGTCGCTCTTCCTCTAATGCGTCAGTTGACGTAGTTTGTATTTCTTTATCGGACATCTGAAACAATAAAGAGAATTTATTTATTATTTATTAGAGAATAATTATTTTATTCATTCATTTCTTTCTCTTTTTAAGAGAATGTATTTATTTTATTTTCTGTATTTATTCATTTAATAATTTTATGAAATTTATGAAATAAAAGTTTACAATTCCGAATTAAACTTGCATTTTCGATGTTTACGCTGCAACTTCGAAAATTTTTGATAAATTTATAGCTGTGTTTTTCGTTGTTGCTCCGTTAATAGTTTGTGCAGCAATGGCGTATCCTCGTGAAGACCCGAAGAGACGTGCGGTGAAAACAAATGCTGAAATTGAAAACAAACGAGTATCACCAGAGTGTTCAATATATACGAATAACAAAAAAGACAATGACCGGGGCGAATTTTCTCGAGACTGCAATTCATTATTTCGAATATAAAAAATGGTGAAAATTGTAAATGTTTTTATTTTATAAATTTTGTTTCACGCAATAAAATGTCTATTAAACTGACATTTATAATGTGCATTCATTGAAAGAATTTTTTTTTTCTCGTGAAATATTAATATATTTTAATAATTAAGACAATAAATATTCCGAATAATTTGATGAGTGATCGAAGTAATTCAGGATCCGTAACGGTACGAAAAAACAAATCGAAATACGCTGCTGCCGATACGAGTTCTTCCACCATTGTCTGTAGAATTATTTTATTTAAAAACAACAAAACAATCAATTTTATGCACAAGATTATCATAGTTTCTCAATGATCGCAAATACAAAAACAAATCACCATAAAAAAAAAAAGAAAAACAGAATATTACCAATAAACGAGCAAATGTGTTAACAAAACAAAACCGTTTTAGCGGAAAACCGTTTATTTAGCGGAAAGCCGTTATTTCCACAATTAGATCGAATTGTTAGTTGAAACGATGCGCTTTGGAAAATAAAATGGTGGATAAATATCTGATTAAAGTGATTGAAGTTTCGAATTGAAAATATCCGAGCCAATAAATCAGAGAAGCTGCACATTTTTTTTCTGCAATACATCGCATTAAATTTGAATTATCGTCGGCATGCTTCTCGCGTTTTTATATTATTCAACGGACACGAAAGATTGTTAAATCGAAAGGAATTTAATGAAAAAGGATTATAGAATTTATTATAAAGTTTGCGATTAAGTCGCTGAGAATAAAACGATTCAATTCAAAGTGTGATATTCTTATTTATTCACTAACCTGATTGTCCGGTGCATCTGCTTGATCATTTGTCAAACCGAGAGAATCCTATGAGCTCAAAAAAAGAGACAGCCATCGACAACCACATGGAACAATGTCAATTTATATTATAAATTATTATAAAACATTTAACAAGGCGATTTTTAAAAATATCGATTCTTCTTTCCACTGTCGATAAACGACAGATAAACATGTCGATAAACATTTCGCCGAAAAGCGGTACAGCTTTTCGAATGTTGCGTCTACGAGGGCGCGAGAGTTTCGTCTATTGGTCGATAGCTCTGAGGCTTCTGGCTGTTGTAGCGACGAAATAGTTTAATCGTCGTCGATGAAAGTGCCGACCATCAGCAAATGCATCGGTACACAAGTCTCGGAAGGCTCAATTTTTTATTCTGTTTCGATCTCACAATGTCGAGCATTGTACGGGTGCGTATTCTCAAACTTCACTCTCAGGACCGTCGATCGTATGTTCGAAGGTAATGCGAATTTTGCTCCAATGAAATGCGGCTATGTGACCGTAACTTGTGTTGTACCACTCGGGAGTATGACCGCTATAACAAAAAGATAGAAAAAAAAACGATACAATTAGAGATATTTTCAGACATAATTGATCAATGAAAAATAGATTCGGAAAAAAAATGTTTTTTCATAAAACTTGTCGTTTTACTAACTCAATTTATATGGAAAACTTCTTTTGATACTGTAGAAAATAAGACTGACTTTGTGTCGACTCTCGACCGATGCATGATTTGAGATTTTCCGCTTCCGCATGGCTCAATGAAATAACGAGATGCCAATACGATGCCTTGCGTACCGCCCAGCATCACCGGTGCGTCCGGATGCTCGACCGATGTTTTCACAATGACGCAGGCGCCCTGTGGTAGATCATTTCGCCAGGATCTAAATAATGAGGAACACAATTGAAAACTAATTCGCAAAAACATTAATATCGGATACATTTTTCCTACGATCTTCATATTCGCAAAAAAAAAAAAAAAAAAATAGTAGAATTCGCTCGCCTCAAAACACAGCAATCCCGCGCCGGTAAAGGGCTCATATTTCCAGCAACGCATTGAAATATCTCTGCTTTGGCGACGAGTTTGTTGACTAGTCTTTGTTTCAACACTTGTGGATCCCATATGTGACGTTCGCGTAGTACACGATGGAGGAGCTCGTTAGGCGGCGGCTCGATCTCCGTTGAAACGCGCCAAAGGCGCAGTGCATGACTATTGCCGACCTTTTTCTAAGCCACCTCGACACTCGTATCGGCCGGATTGTTTACCGTAACCCAGCCTTGGCTTCTGAAGAAATTAACAATAATCGGCGTTGTTCCATTACTCTCGTACGTTTTTGGCTACTTAAATATCGGAGATAATTGCTTGTATAACACCCGAAATTTTCGAAAGCTCAAACTCACTTTTCACGAGCTTTTTTCAACAGAGCTGTTGTAAAATCGTACAAACAACCGCGCCAATCTATTTTCATCTCCGTTCCGAGCTCCTCGAGAGCCGGCGGTACGCTTTCCTCCGTATAGTTGAAGTGGCACTGCGTCAGCATGTCGGACAAAACCTGAGAAACAAACATTTCATTAGTTTCAGTACTCCCAGTAACGTCATTGCAAAAAAAATCTACCATTAAATATATAATTTCTTCTATTTTTTTTATTAATAATTACCATGAATAGTTCACGATGCGCTATAATCAAATACAAAAAACAATCGTGAACAATCGGTCGTATAATTACGACATTAAATAAAATCGTTTCTCCGATCTTTCAATAATCGGAATGATCAAATGATTTATAAAAAGTATCTTTCCGAAAGAATTTACACCGTTGATTCGAAAAAAAAAAAAAAAAAACTGCTATGTGATAAAATTGTTGCGCGTTTCGGAATGTTGCTTTTCCCCGTTATAACGATAAATGCACATCCCTGTTGATACGTTGTATTTGACAAATATGCGTGACCCTCTCTCGTTTTAAATAGTGATGTATATAAATATCGGCTTTTGCCAAGTGAATATATGATTACATTTTCTAACGGCGATACGGCGCGCGCATAAGCGTTTTCTCTTGCGTTAAACAATTTATTATATTTTCACCGTGTCGCGAACACGAGTAACTAATATACTTGACGCGGGAGTTTTGTACGCAATCTTCTTTTTTTAAGCACAGTTTTGCTGAGGCAAAGGCAAACAGTCGATCGATCGGCTTCTCGCTTTTTACTCCGAAAAAAAATCATAAATTTTTTTTTTTTCTATGAAATTCATCGACAGGTAATCGCGGATATTAATTAAAAAATAAATTAAATTAAACAAAAATGTTAAGTAAATAATTAATTATTAATTTTTATTGCGCGAAAGCATTATTTTTTTTAATATAAAACGTCTATTACGCGCATCTTCGCGATAGTTTTCAAATTTTATGAGATTTCAACACCGTCGTTTCCGAATAGAAATCGTTTTTGTTTTTTTTTTTTCTTTAAATACGTCCACCAATCTTAATTATATAAAAACATTCCGCTCGCCGTATCGATCATAGAAAGTGTACTCGTGATCGCAGCAAGTAACCTATGTCAAACGTATAACGACAGCGAGTGAAAGTGACCGATGAAAGCGATACTTTTCGATAATCAAAAAAGCATTAATGATTCATTAGTTTAACTGAGAAAAACGAGTGATAGTCACCATCATAAAACTCGCCGGTTAAAGCAACATTATCGTCGACGAAATTCGTTGAAATTAATAACTTGAAATAAAATTATATAAAAAAAAAACGAGAACTCACTTTTATAGCACTCTTGTATCATTCACAAAAGTTCGCACTTTATTGTCGATGCCATTTTCGTTATAGTCTTTACGTTCTTTGAATTCTCAGCGCTGAAGAGGTCCATTATTTATATGGCGATCCTCCAGCGACTGGTTCCACAGTTTTTGCAGCACAATTCTGTGTAAACAAAAAAGAACAATTTTTTTTTTTTTTTTAATATAAAAATTCAATTACATTCATTATAAAAGACACATACGTTTAAAATTCTATTACGGCATTTATTATTGTCCGGGAAAACATTTTTTTCATTAAGATGCAATTTTTTGAACTTAGACAAAAATTATTCAAGTTAAGCTGAGACATTATCGAGATTATCTTCTCTCGTGCCGTAGAGCGTTTGACGGCGGAGATTTGTTTCTCCATGGACGACTCCTGTCGCGTTCGTGATCCCAACTTCTTGATCGACGCCTATTGCGTTCCACAATCTTGATCGAGATTTCAATCGCATTCGACCGCTATTCGTACTGTGAATCAACGAATTAATACGAATCAATTGCACGATAATCGATAATAATCCAAATTTAAGCGGATTAGAAAAATTTCTTTTACCGGTGCCGCGATTTTTTTCCTTTTCTTTGTCATCCTTCTAGGAGTGCGATTTTCTCGTTTCATGTTTCAGCGGCACCAACGACGTCGACAATCCGTTAACTTGAACTGGCGGTGGTGCGGGACACTCAGTCACAGGTACTGGAGGTATCGCCATGTCGATTATACTCTGCGGCATAGAAATCGGTGCGACCGGAGAAACTCTAATCGACGGAGTTTTGCTACCACCAAGGTCTTGCTTCACCAACGGTGGCAAAAGATACTCTTGAGTTTCCAACGTTTTGAATACAAGTTCCACGAAATTTTTTGTTTCTGTGAAAAAAAAAATATATATATATATCGCACATTAATGAAGATCACCTGCCCTTTTGCAACTTTTAAAACCATTTTACATCGTATAAATTCGCATGAAATATTAAATAAGCAACTTTTCTTTAGTTTCCGAGTTTCGCGGGGAGTATAGCGCATCGAATATGAAAAGTGAAAATGTATATACATCGTATATCCAACGATTTTTCGGTTTTGTTAATTATTTATTATTCATTATTTATTTCATTACGGACTGAGCAATTATATGACGACGCGTCCCCGTCGTCCCCAATTTTTTATCTTCCTCGACACCTCCGCATTTTCCGCACTTTCACCGGCACGTTAAAATACTTAATTATCGATTTGAATCGTTTGGCAGTAGCCTCGCGACTCAGGGTCAAATACAAAAGTTCGAGATTGCGTTTTGACAGTCCACTGTTACGACCGCCATTTTTGCTCATACATCGGACCAAACGTTCTTGCGTCCCTGCTGCGGCTTCTACCGCTCGGCTCTTCGCCGATTGGCCGAGAACAATTCCGTCGTCTCGTAGGGGATTCGCTCTGTAAATTACTATAAAACTAGTTCGATCGTACCGGCAGCTTTGAAACATTTTTATACATTTATGTAGTTATGTGTCTACGAAAATAATAATAATAATAATAATAATAATGGCACAATACACCGCCGATTACTGATGAATCTTTTCACGAAAGAATGTATATTTTATTAGTTTAGGTTATGCGCGAGCCAATTGCCCGAAACACTTGTCACGAATTGAAAATTAAGCGCAACTGAAGAATCGATAGGAAAAAAAAAAATGACCGAAAAAGTTACTTAATCTCGGTACGATAATTTTGTGTTAAATAAAAAAATAATTTTACATACTTACTCATGACACTCTTTCTGATTACAGATGTGAACGGTAAATGTGACCGGTAATATAATAAACTTTTTGTCTTTTGATTTTGATTCCTCACGACAGTTCTCGTAAAAATTGTCTCACACACATTCGTTCTAAATCCACGGCTGGGGTGCGTTCAGGAATTTACCTTCTTGGGTAAGGTAAGAACACCACGGGAAATGTCACGTGATCGTCGCGGTAAACCAGAATAAGTGGTGTTTCTGAACGCACAGCACAGGGGAATAATGTGACGATGGCGGATAATCGTAACCTCGTGTTACTCGTTGAAGCAACGAGAATCGAATAGCGACAGTGAGATCGACGACAATCGGTAAGTGTATGTTTAGCAAATAAATCGTTTGATAGCGATAATTATTGTATATTGTTTAGTAATTATTAGTGTATTCGTGTACACTCGTCAAAATATAATATAAGTCTGCTCCGAATTTTTTTTATGTTAGGTTAATTTTCATGACTTGGCGTGTTTGTCGAATACAAATAGAACGAATAGAATATAGAAATATAAATAGAATACAAAAAAAGGAAGGATTTTTTAATAATGTGTATTAAGAACTATATGATTATATTTTCATAACAATATTATCTATATTTCTATTTAATTTCTATCATTCTGTTTCCAGACGAAAATGGAGCGTAATGTAGCGCTTGGGATGTTTTTGGCTATGGGCCAAGTTCTTTATAATGCTGTTCTGGAGGATCATCATTCGGATAGCGAAGACGAGGATGATTTGGGGGATGGCGATCGGAATGATGTCGTGCGCATAGAAGGTTATGTGGAGAATGTCATTCCGAATCTCGAAGATCATCAATTTCAACAACATTTCCGTGTTACTCGGGAAGCCTTTATCAATTTGATGACGATTGTTGGGCCAATGCTTCGACGTGAAGATGCTCTTGGGCGTCCGACTATCGATCTGCAGTGTCAGCTTCTTGCCGTTCTTTGGTTGTTAGCGACTCCGGATTCATATAGGTGAGCATCGCATATGAAATAAAAATTTTATTTTCATTAATTTAAATTGTTTTATTATTTTATAATGAGGTAATAAAATGGGAGAAAATTTATAATAAAAATTATTTTATTATAAATTTAATTAAGTAAAATAAAAATTTTGTATTCTAAAAAATTTTCAGAAAATTTTCTATTTTATAAATAATAAATAAATTTGAATAAATTTAAATGTATATAATTATTATTATTATTTTATTATTATTATTATTTTTTTATTATTTTTATTATTTTTATTTTACTTAATTAAATTTATAATAAAATAATTTTTATTATAAATTTTTTCCCATTTTATTACGTCATTATAAAATAATAAAACAATTTAAATTAATGTCTCGTCTCGTCTGTTTTTTTTAAATGTGTTCATTTCAACGATAAAATTTACCTTCTATTACAGAACTTTTGGTACATGTAAAATGGAGTAAAATGGAGATGTAAAAGTACATCTAAAATAGAACATTTTCTGAAAATTTTTTAAGATACAAAATTGTCCGAAAATTTTCTATTTTAAATGTACTTTTACATGTACCAAAAGTTCTGTAATCGAATGAAAATTTTATCGTTGAAATGAACGCATTTAAAATACACATCTGCTGGACCGGACTCCCCCCTTCATTTATTTTCTTATTATTTAAACTTTATGTTTTCGTGAGTACACAGAGACTCATTACCTTTTTTCTCGCAAGTCAGCTGTTCAAGTGTCATTAATAACAGTACAATGACATTACAGATCGGTTGGCGAGCGTTTCGACATGGGCAAGTCGTCGCTCTTTGCATGTTTCGAAAGGGTCGTTTCTGCTTTAACAGAAATCGCGTCGCGAATAATACGTTGGCCGAGAGGAGATCGACTTCCCGCCATCAAAGCCGACTTTGAACGCATGGGTGGCATCCCAAATGTAATTGGGGCTGTCGATGGTACGTTCATACCAATTAAAGCGCCAAAAGACGATCCGGAAGTTTGGATAACTCGGAAGTGTCGAGACTCACGGAGCAACTGAAGTATTTTGTAACATGGAAAATATCGACAAAGAAACTCCGGCAGAAGTGCAAAATAATACTCAGCGGGACCGGAGGTAAAAAAATGTCGATCTCTAAAATCGTGCGTATGACTCGTAAATAATTTATTATTTTTTTTTTTTTTTCAGGTCCCCGGGGAAGGAGAGCACAAAATAATGGATTATATATAATGGTTTGGACGCGGATTTAATTATGTTGAGTCTCTGTACTCACGAGCCTCACTTCGCGGTACTCCGTGTGGAAATACGGCAAAAATGAAAAGAAATCTCAATCTCCCGAAAAAACGAGATTTTGCCTTCTGCACATATCTCTGTTGCGAGAATACATGGAACACGAATTTACATCGTTGAAAGATAAACTCGAGTTTCCGTTTGACGTTGAGAAAATAATCGACGATTGGATATTGATGGGATATTGGGATATTGGGATATTGATGGGGCAACGACTTTATACCGAATTTGCCGAATGTAAAATTGTTCGATCGCAAAAACTATACAACTTCACGAGACTATGCCAGTTAGACACGGAGTTATGCTCGTTGGTCCGACGGGATCCGGCAAAACTACAGTCCTTCGCGTACGTTGATATCTCTCTATATTTTTTATTAATTATTGTTGGATATATTTTTTATATACAAAATTAAGAAGATAAACTTCTCGCAGACTCTCAGAGACACTTATACTTGTCTCCGCGAAATGGGGATACAAAGTCAGTATTATCAAACGGTTCACATGTATGTGTTGAATCCGAAAGCTGTGACGATCGGCGAACTTTACGGCGAGATAAATATGATGTCGAACGAGTGGCACGACGGCTTAGTCGGTTCTATAGTTCGTTATGCGTGTTCCGTGAGTAAAAAATTGAAAAAAATGATACAATATTCGTTATCAATATGATTTTTTTCAATATAGTTAACCGATTTATTAAAAATTGTGTTCTCTTCAGTTTACGACGGAAGATCATCAATGGGTTGTCTGCGACGGGCCGGTGGATGTCGTCGATGTCGAAAACATAAATACTGTACTCGACGACAATAAAATGCTTTGTCTCGCGGGGCAAAGATTTTTGCAAAATCGAGCCGATGACCGGCGCTTCGTCGTTGACCGACGAGGATTCATCGATTCGCGAGACGATCGATCGGGACGCATCGACGTCGCCATTGCTGACCGCGAGCGGTCAAACGACGTCGACGATATTCATTGCGCATCGCGGTAAACCCGAAAGTATGTCGGTTTATGTGAAAACCGAGAAATCCGACAACGGTCACGTCGAGAGAACAACAACGTTTGCGGAGCAAAACACGAGTTATTCCGTGAAAAGAAGTCACGTTAACGATCCAAATCTGTCGTCGACGAAGAGACGACGAAACGATCGTATCGACGCTTATCCAATGGTCGAAGTTTCGACGATCGACGATATCGATTCAGCGAGTACTTACTACGAATCCACCGAACAGTCCTCACGCGTACGTTATCCCGAGGATGAGACGCTAAATCCCGCGGCTGTGCATTGCAAAGTCGACCAACTTCAAGGCTTTCTAACCGGCGCATCCGGCGCCGGGATTCACGATACGGATTCGCCGAGTTCGAGTCTTCAAGATTTGGGACTCGATTATCAACAGATCGAACCGGGAAACATCGAATTGTCGGGATACGAGGAGGAACAATTAGTCGACTTTCAGGATCTTCAGGGTGATCCACTGCTGTGTCCCGGTCTGGATAACAATCCAGGTAGACGAGTAGAGTGATTAGAACAACAACGCAAAAAAAAAACATATATTAATTAAAAAAAGAAAAAAAACACAAGTAATGAGGCCGGAGAGTGCGGGTTTCGCGAACGCTTCTTCATTGATACAAAACAAAAAATAAAAAAGATTTGTTACAGTTTTGGATGGGAAAAAGAAAATCGATGAAATGAACGACTTTTGGTTATCGTAACGTCGCGTTCCCAGTTATGGATATCTCTGGCTCCCATTACTCGTTCTAAACGAAACGAAAAAAAAAAAAAATTAAATAAAAATAAGTACAAAGCAAAAAAGCCACAAGAAATCTTGTAACGATTTATGTATGGCGTGTTTTCTTAGATCTAATGAAGATATTCGACGACCGGAGGCCCGTGATCGGCTTTGAAAGTGAGTTTTCATTTCGCAATTAGCTCCTTCCGCCCCTTCCCCCACTTCTTTCCGTTCATTCTTGTGTTCTTGTTCTGTATTTATTGTCTATGCATTTGTCTTTGATGGAAAATTATATATATATATATACATTTTGTTACTTGATTTTTTTATATTTTTACAAATATTTTTCGTCGTTCCTGTTTCAGAAAATTTGGATGACACGAGGATGGAACAATTTTCCAACAACGACGTAAGTAGAGACTCATTAGAGATCATTTTCTTTTGTCAGTTTCATTACACACTTTGAAATTGCAAGGGATCGTGAAATTTACTTCGATGTGGAGACGACGCGTGAAGATATATTGCATTTAGAAATACCGGAAGAAATGTCTGAAAAATTAGGGCTTTGGATGGATGGAATAGACCTTATAAATCGGAATAAGAAGATCGAATCAATGATAATATTACGGCGCAGTAAATAGGCCTATAAATTTTATTAAAAAGTAACTTTTATTTAGTAAACTATTTTATCGATTATAACGAGTCAGTGATTACTTATCGAAGTATCTTTCATCGCAATCGTTTTGGTTCAATTTTTTTATGACTGTATGCACTCGACGGCACGATGCATGTTGGAAAGAAACTGTGGGAACTATTCATAAAATAATTCTATCGTAACCCGATTAGTCTTATCCTGTAAATCAGCATACGCCGTAAATTAGTATTCTCCTTGCAGCAGGCAGTGAGCGAAGAGCTGAGGAGAACGCACATGCAACTGGCTAACCGAATGAATCTGCAGGAAACACAGCTGTGCGGCCTCGAACGTGATTTGAAAAAGCCGGTGCTTCAGACACAGCTATTCAAGCCGCGGGAACGATTAACCGAATTGCGGGTAAATATAGTCCTCAAAATAATTAATTTTAAAAAATTAATTCCTCATCACCTTTACCTCTTGAAAAGATTCAATGAAACGATCGAAACAAAAATGCGCACTACAAACATTATTTTATAAAACAAATCTCAATTTTTCTTTTTTTCTATCCTCCATATTGTCTGCTAAATAATTTAAAATAAAGTCATTCCTCATCATCTTAACTTATTGATAATAAATTTCCCCGTGAAACGGTTAAAACACAAATGCCCACTAAAAACAATTCCTTTTTTTTCGCAATTAACGAGAAAATTACATTATGCTAAATCGTATTTTCCGAAGACAAGTTTTTATTTTTTACTCTTCTTATGGTTCTTCAAGTTTGCTTTTCTTTTCATTTCAGGCGGAGCAAAAAAAAAATACGCGAATGTTGAAAACTATTCAACAGGATCACCACAACATGCAGGTGAACGTGAAGCAAAATATTGGTGTTTGAGATCAGCTTAAAGACGAGGATGTGTCGTAAGAGACTTTCGCGTCCTCTCGTACTAAAGCAATTTCTCCTACACGAATTTTGTAAATAAAAAAAAGAAGTAATGAAAACGCGCATTCCGATTAGCTTCGTGTTTCGCGAGAAAGAAAAACACGCGTTTGTTCACACCGAACGACAAAAGAAAAAAATGCCATTTGTTCGATAGCACGAGTATCGGGAACTCGAGGAAGAACGACCGAGTGGATCGATGCGCATATATGCACGAACCGTTACAATCGTGAATTCTCGATAATATTTAGAAGAGCAAGAAGAAGAAAATAATATTAAATAGTAAACAGAGAAGAAATAACTAATTTGACGACGTGAAATTCACAGTGTGTCTTGCCTCCCAACGTCGAAACTTACATAGCTGCATTGACATCGCGCTTTCTCGTCTCATCAGAAAAAAATTTGTCGATTTGCGGAGAAAGAGAGAGAGAGAGCAGAGTTGCAGGCAGCGCTCGACGTTGACGTTCGATTCTTCAATCTCCGTTAATCGTTAATCGATCGTGGAGTCGAAAAGATAAAAAAATTAAATTGTTAAAGAAAGAAGAAGAATAATATAAAAACAAATTTAAAAAAATCGTGCCTGGGTCAACGAGGTTTCGTCTAGAAAATATTAAAAAAAACATTCATTGTATAATTCACGAATTTGCGAAAGAATCTAAGAACAGCAAATAAACAATGGGAACGGCTGAAGACGCGAAATGGAATTGCTGTTGCGAGGAATTTGCTGTTGCGAGCTTTTCATCCGAAAGAGAGTATTTGCTGTTGAAATACTTGAGCAAAGAACGTTACTGTAAGTAATTCATTGAAGCGCTTCGAAGCGTTATTTGTCACCGAAAGACAACGCGGCAAAGCTTCCTTGAGATAATATTAATCGTATGTAAGTTTAATGTCGTTCTATTTGCGCAGTCGAGGAAGAAGGACGAGTGGTGTATTTGCGAAAGTGCCTTTCCACGGAGGTATACAATTTATTATGCGTTCTCTCGTTAACGGAGAGCGGACAACAGCACAAGGAGACGATAATAACGTCGAGGGAATTGTCGGCTCCGCAAACCATTCTGAATTCGACAAACGAATCGATGAAAGATTCTCTCCCGAAGTTACGCATGAGTTCCATAGGATGCCTCGCGTCTCTGTTGTCACAAGAGATTCAACGTAATAGTGACGACGAGAGTGAGGGAAAGAAATTTTATTCGGAAATTTACGGAATTATCGTTGAGCTCAGTTCTCGACACGAACCTTGTAATGTCCGTTGCGAAAAATTTGATTGTCACCGCAAACACGAAACAGGAAAATACAACCGCGAGACAAAAATGTGAACAGCGTGTACCGATTGCATGCGAAATATCGAGAGATCTTATACATCTTTTTATCGCTCACAATTACGCGAAATCGAAGAATTTGTCAAATTTAAATTTGTCAAGTGGTTATTTCAATAGTTTCTCCACGCTGAAAATAAAGTATAATGTTGAATTTTCTCTCGAGGACTTGCTTCACGCGCAAACATGTGTTTAGAATTATATTTCAAAGCGTTGCTCGACGATTGCACGATACGACGGACGAAAATTATTTGATGTTTTTTGTCAATTAAATTAATTGTTCGTTGTTGATTCTGTTGTTGATATTTAATAAAACTATATTCTACAAAGAACGTTGTGTTCTAAATTATATATACATATGGATTTTTAAATTTGTCCCTTATTATTATTTTTCAAACTGTCGTTCTATTTTTGAACTATATTAATCATTGAATTCACGTGCCTCCAGGCTTCTGCGCAAGTCACACCTCTTTCCCGATGTCGTGGAGGTCGGGAAATTGGGGAAAGACATTTCGTATTACCTTGCATTTCTGAACGCGCTTCGGTAAAAACCAGGGTAACTCTGGTCATTGCCGGGCGTATCTGAACGCAATTTTGTAAAGATTTTACCTACGTTTCTTTTGTTTTTCAAATCGGGGAAACATTGGTTACCCGCGGGGAAAGATTCGTGACTTTCTGAACGCATTTGGGTAATATCGTAAGTTCCCCTGGTCAATTCCTCGGAATTTCTGAACGCGTTTCGGTAACTATTCCCTCCCCGGGGACATTTCTGAACGCACCCGTGCACGGCTTACTTTTCTCATACAGTAATCGAATCACCGTGAATTATCACAGACGCATATAGTATCATCCGCGGAACAGATGATCGCGTACACGTAACTCGCCGCCATACTGGATAGACATGACCTACTTTCGTAGCAGTCGCCATATGGGCTTTGGCAGCGATGACCTACTTTAAGTGGCGGTGATATGCAACACTGTGCGGTACCGCTCCAAAGAGCAAAATGCATAAAAATAGCTACTCTCAAATGTACTGTTCAGCGGAGAAGCTTAAGCGTTATGAAAAAAAAAAAAAAGAAAACAGTTGACGGCATCGATATCTCTTGAAATAATTTAACAACGTCTTTATTTCAATTACAAAACGAAATACTTTTCTTAATCCACTTTTTGGTGTGAGAAAATAGTTAATTCGCGATTTTTTTATTTATTCACTTTAAATTGCAGTTAAAATGGTAAACGAGTGTTAACTTGATTTTTTTTTTCACATAAAATGAAATTAGTTTCGTCTTTTAAGAAGAGGTGAAATACCACAGTCGGTATCAAAAACTGTAAACAACTTTTTTGGCGCACATTAGCATTTACAGCCGAAAAAAAAGTTTTATCCCCTGCGGATATACCCAAAGCAGGGGATGAAACTTTTCGTTTAGCTGTAAATGCTAATATGCGCCAAAAAAGTTGTTTACAGTTTTTGATACCGACTGAGCCCGGGATAGAATAGAGAAACGATACATAGAATAGAGTCAGTATCGAATTGCACAATCATCTCGAACCGTTGGATGAGCATTATTTTTTAGATCGATTTAATGACTATGAAATAACCGTCAAATGACGGTCATTCTGCATGACTAAGTGCATGGAACAACGATTATCATTTCATTTGGGACTTTTTGTCTGTTCGCGATATTTCATAGCGTTGTCGGTAAGAAAGTATCCTTTGGGGTTTGCGCGTAGATCAGCTGGGAGTCACTCCGCGTGGCTGAAAGGTTGCCCGAATTATACCGTGCGCGTTAAACGAGAGAGATCGTATGAGAACGACAGGCGATCGTAGAAAAAGATCAATAACATTACGAAAATGAATTGGTGAAACATCGCGTGTTTGCACGAATATTCTCGTTTACGAGTCATGGTGTCCGGTGATCGCGAAAGAATTTATCCGGAAGCTCCGTGGTAAGAAATAAATCGTTCGAATGCCCGTTTAACCTCACTCATCCGCTATGTTTATCCCAAAAAATTTTCCAAAAAATTAATCGATCACATATCATTGTTCGACATTCACGTTAGTCTGCTGACATAAATATCCTTGAATTCCTCGTCAACCCAACATAAAAAATAAATCATAAATCAGCAGTGCGGAAATAATGTCTGCGTATTTTCGTCAAAAGGCGAAACATGCTCGGAGGTATTTATTCAACGATATTTATTTTTTTGTGTAATTTAATAAACAAAAATTTTCATTCGTCGAAAAAAAAAAAAGTTATATTTATGTATTCTACAAAAATGTCAATGAATGAAAAAGAAATGTTGGACAGAAGAAAAAAAAGTCGTTGGAAATATTAGGTTAGTTTTTTCTCCATGAAGTTTTCCTTTTTTTCTAAGTCCGTTCGAAGGGCGTTCTTTTTCCAATTAATCTATAAATGCAAGGTTATCTGAGCTTACTGATGGTTTCGTTTGCTGTTTACAGAAACTGTGTGCCCGGTATCCTCGGCGATGTCATAATCAGTACCCTGATTGGCGAGGGTATCATGACGAGAAATGCGTACAACGCGACAAATGTCTGGCGTTATCGGAAGAAAATTTGGTGGACTATAACGCTTACGTTAGAGTCAAAGTACCGCAGGTATGTCAGCGTTTTCATTACAAGAGCGCTATACTGCTTGCAAAACAAGACGGTCTCCTCAGGGGCGTTGTGTTGCATATCAAAGATAAAATGCTTCGTCATATTTTTACTCACGATATTTCGTGAGTTGTAGGGATGCCGACTGGAAAGCAGCACAATTGCAGAAACCGCTAAGAATCAATCCACACCCACCGCAGGAACTTTGACCCATTAGAATTTTTATTTAGGTAATATAAAAGCCTTTTCGATTACGCGAATTGTCAATGGGTTTAATTAAAGTGAATTTTTACTATAGACGATACATATTTATATTTTTATTATATATAAAAATTATAATAATTATTATTATTCATTGCATTATTAATAATATTATTATTAAAAAAATTTTATTAATCAAAATCTTGTTTATTTGTTTGTTGAACAAGTGGACAACTGTATGCAGCAACGGTCGCTGATTTTTCTGGTCGTGAACCCGCTGATTCACAGGGAAAAAATACGGACCGAAAAATCCGACCCCAATCAACTAAACGGTAAGACAAATAATACGGCAATTTTTTTTATCGTTGGTATTATTATTCCGAAGCATTTAACTGCCTGACAAATATATTTTATTGCATTTGTCGTTGATATACTGAAATTTTTGTGAACCATATTCTTGTGAAAGCAAAGAGTGTTCCGCTCAATCACCATTATTTGTTTTAATTATTGTATTTCACTTATTTTCGAATCGTTTCCGAGAAAACGCCACAATTAATATAATATAATAAACAATTTTGGATATGGAGATTACGTTTTCTTTTTCTATCGAGAAACCGCAGTGGAATACATGAACTGTTGCAAGTTGAGATATACAAAAATTTAACAATTTTTTCAATCCAAATTTACGATTAGAAATACCATTTGTGAAAGAACGAATAAATAAATAATCATTTAATTAATAAATACATGGAAATTTATAATTTCACATATTTTTATTATTCAAATAATATTATTCATTTTTTTCATTCTTTGGCTATTTAATTTATCCGCCGATTAACACAAAATTGAATAACTTCTTGATAAAAATAAAAAAATAAAAATACATTTGAATTATAAAATATTTAAGTTATATACTTAGTTTATAAAATACTATTTCCATTCGAACAATTATTTGATTATTTGAAAAAAAAATTCGCAGGCCGTTTATTCGCGGGTCGGCAGAGTGGACTAACACGATAAAGGTGGGCTTCACGCCTTTACCGATAGATGGACGAGTTTTCTGAAAGGGCGACTCAATTGCTCCATCCCGGGGGATTATCCCGTTTATTTAATTACTTTACATTAATTTTTTTGAATAAAAAAAAAAAACTATTTTCCGTTATTGATTTTTTTCTACGCTACAAGAAATCGACTCTACGATGATAACATTTTTTTTATTCGCGGTTTCCACTGGAAGGCTTACGCCTATTGACAGCTGAATCCATCTGAGAGTCTTCAAAACAATAACGAATGTTAATTTAAGTTTGACGAGTTGATAAAAAAAACCCCCCAAAATTACCGATCATTCGAGTTATTATAATGAGATTTATGATTTTTCTCATTTATCAACAACATTTGAAATATTTACAATTTAAAAAAAAAAATGTTCAATGGCTGAGAATAAAAATTGTGATTAAAAAAATATCTCGATACTCGATAATTGAAGATTAAGTACACTTTTTTTTCTCGATATAAATTTCTCATTTAAAAATTAACTATTTGATTAAATAATTATTTAATCGAAAAAAGGAATAAAATGCTTTATATTATTAAGAGAGGAGAATAGAATTCGAATAAATTAATGGTAGAAAAATGAATGGTAATAATATTCGCACTTTTTGTCGTTTAGATAGGCTTGGTTCTTCCAAGTACGCGTGAGTATTGGACAAGGTGAAGGCCAAACGTGAATGTGGTATCACTATCGATATCGCATTGTGGATGTTCGAAACGGCGAAATACTACGTAACGATCATCAACGCGTCGGAACACAGAGACTTAATCAAAAACTTGATAACCGTCACATGCCGATTGTGCTGTGTTTATCGTAGCAGCAGGTACCGGTGAATTCGAAGCTGGTATCTCGAAGAATGAACAAACCCGTGAACATGCGCTTCTCGCTTTCAGTCTTGGCGTAAAGCAGCTCATCTTCGAAGTCAACAAGATGTATTCCACCGTAGCTCCATACTCCGAGTCTCGTTTCAAGAAAATAAAGAAGGATGTATCTTCGTACAACAAGACGATTGGTTACAATCCGGCTACGGTCGTGGTTCGAATCAATCTCCGGATGACAGCGACAACGTGTTGGAGCCGTCCGCCAAAGTGCCGTGGGTCAAGGGATGGGCCGTTGAGCCCAATGAAGGCAAAGCCGACGGCAAGTACCACATCGAAGCTCTCGTTGCTAACCTACCACCCTCCAGGCCCATTGACAAGGCCCTTCCTTCAGGAGTCTTCCCTTTCAGGTAAAAAATTTTAAAAAACCCTTTACACCTTTGTACATAGCAAAAAACGTTTCGAGCGATAATTTATTAACTTTTATCGATCGAAATATATAAAATGAATAAAAAAACCCTCAACTTTCTTAATTTGAATAAATATTTTGAACGATAATTAATTTAAAAAATATATTAAGAATTGTCAAAACTAAATATATCACAATTTCCACTTCCAGTGATTATTCAAATTTATTTGAATAAATAAATTTAAATAATCACTGGAAGTGATCCCACTGTTCACTGTTTCACTGTTCACTGTTCACTGGATCATTGTTTTTTATTTATTCAAATAAATTTGAATAATCATTTGAATTTGAATAATTTTATTTGATTTGAATAATTTGATTTTTTAAATTTTTTATTTATTTGATATTCATCGGATTCGTCGGATTCGTCGAATATACAAAAATCTATTTTTTTGTATAATTTTGAATGAGTAAGAATAGTTTTGAATTAATAGTAAATCATTTTTAATATTTAATTTGCTTGTATTTTGATTATGAAGAATTAAATTACGAAAACTGAAACTACTTTAATATCGTTAATAATTATTCAAATCATTTATCATTAAAAAAATATGTAAATGATGATACTACTTAAACTTCATTCGCGGTTTCCACCTGAGAATCGAAAGTTGTATTGACGGTCGAAGATGTCTGAGGCTCAAAAAAAAATCGCAATATTTCTACGAAAAAAGAAAAGAAATTTAATATTTTGTATTGTATTTCTGCAGGTAATCGTGCTGAACCATTCGAGGCAGATAAGCAATGGCTTTCCTATGCTCCCTATGCTCGCCTAGCTCGACAAAACGATTTTGAAAACGATACGCTGGAAGCAACGATAACAAACAAGATCAAGGCGGCTCTGCCACAGGTCGTTGGCGATGTCGTCGAGCTGCTCAAGGCGCATCTGCAAACCGACGTTACGTGCCCTTCTCGGAGAAAATTTTACGCAACTTATCGACGGTGCCCACATAAAAAACGCTGTCATCCTCGCCGCGGTTAATGCCACTAAACCGGCACTCGACAACGCTTTCAAAGAAGTCTTCGCGAACACTCTGCTGCCGAGAATGGAAAAAGCTTGTTAATCGATGTTTTGACAGGTACCCGACGCATTTGCTCGAGGCACACGTGAATGTAAGAAAATCATTACTTTTTAAATTTTAATCGGTGTGAAAAATGGAGTTTGATACACGCTTTGCGCGCGTATAACTCCCATTTCACATCTTGTAAAATTTTGTACGATACTCGTCAGAAAAGTTTTTTCACACGTATATCGTAATGTACTATTTTATTACAAATGACTGAGCAATGCATTAAAATAAGTATTTATCGTTTCATAGGTTTACAAAATGTGGATACACTACTGGGAAACAGTGTCCACGATGAAACGAAAAGGAGAGCGACACTCGTGCGCGAAGAATTGCAGAACGAAATGACGAAGAGTCTCGCAACCTTGCAGGAAGACACCGCTAGAACGATTCGAGGGTGTATAAGGGACAATCTCAGTCAGTAGTTGATCGACATGGCTAGAGCGCGGTGAGTCTCCTGAATCAACTCGAAATAAATCTTCGAATAAAAAATTGTTTTTACGATGAACCCAAAAAATTAGATATCGTTTAATACATTGATTTTGTCGTCTTGTATTTTGCCCATAATTGTTATGCCCCCATAATCTTACCTACAAGAATAAATATAAATATAGTTATTTTAGTAATTTCATTATTGTCGATAAAAATACAATTTTTCGATAAGTCAGTCAGTCGGTCAGTTTTTTCAGTGTATAGGAACTTACAATGTTGGAATTATTTTGCATCGTTCGAAATAAATTGTTATTAGAGATAACATAAGAAAAAAATTGTATGTTTTCACGTCGCGAGTAACAACATCGTGCATATCGATTCCCACGGTTGCTGATACACAATCCCGAGTAATGTCGCTTCTGAAAAGAGGCCCGTTAAACGCCGCCTTTTAACAGGCATTGAGCGCCAGCGATCTCGAACTCGTCGTGCTGGTATGAGCAGACAGAACCATCGCGAGTATTCTCGTGTTTAATGGGACTTCACGAACAGGGTCCACGGTGCGTTCTTCAACAGCCGGTTATTCTTTCGCTGGTGCAACAACTGTCGGCCGATCTGGGACACCGCACGGAACTCAAACACAAGTGAGAACAAACGGAAATTAATGCCTTCGCGGTTAATATTGAATTACAATTAGTATTATATATAGGCTGCGGTCGAAATCGCGCGATCTATGGGCCTTTAACGCTAAATAATTAACTCTCTTAAGAGGAAAAAAAGACACACAATGTTAGATTACAATGTTTCATTGATGAAATTTCATTAAAACCCTCCAATTTTATTTCGCAGGTGGCTGGAAGAGGCAATCCTCAACTTGGATACGAACGATTCTGTGACTCGGGAGCACCGGCGCTTCTAAACCATCCACATACTTGAGTGATCGATCATTGGTAAAAATTTATTTCTAGACTTTGCAATACGAAAAAACGTAAGAAACAAAAAAAAAAGCAGAAAACACATTGACGCATTTTACATTTTATTCAATTTATTCAATTTATTCAATTCGTGTCGGCAGAAATACATCAAGTGCAACTTTCATTGTTAATGCAGTCGCGAACTCCAGATGATTCTACCATGAAAAAAAACATGCAATGAGTGTACATTAAGTTCTTAGAATCATAATTTTATTTACTTTTAAGTGTAAGATTTTCTTTTAATTTTTTCAGAGTACACTGGCAATCTTATTATTAAACGCTTACGACTGCCGCTGTAGTGGTAAAACAGACAAAACATTAAGAACGACGCCGTCAACACGCTTGTTAATACTCAGTTGAATCGACGGAAAACCGCAGCTCGTAATCATCATTATTTTCTTTTATTATCTATCTTTGCATTACAAAATCATTCGATAACGATCCTTTTGTTCTTTTTTTATTTACAAAACGCGATATTCCACGCGCGATACAAAAAAATTATTAACAAAATAAAAAAATTCATACTGTCAATAAAGTAAAATATTTGATAGAGTTAATCGTGATATTGTTTATTTTTTGATTATCAAAATATAATTTTTAATCTTTGCTTCGTAAATCTGTAAAAAAAATATCGCGATCCAAAAGTTAAACACGGGCACCGATCGAAAAAACGTTGTCCGTCTTTCGTAACTGTTACGCCAGCGCAAGACTTAAAGTACATAAAAATCCCCGAAATGCTTCTTAAATCTTTGTTAATTTATCTCGAAATATATATACCAGAGAATCGATGAAAACCTATCCAAATTATACAATAACATTTTGGATATAGATATATAATTACGTAATATAATAATAATGTAATTTAATGGGGACAAAATAGAGCATTCAATTGACTCTATACCAACATGTGGTATTGGTACTCGGAAAGAGCTATATATTACCACAGGAAGTACTATTCCAGTTATTCGGGTGCATAGTAGGCCTGCAATGTGCAGAAATAGTGAAGTTAACAAGTCTTCATTCGAGCACGGTGCTAGTTCGCATTTGTTTTTATAATTATCTGCATTGTATAAAGATGAGTTTACCGAAAGTATGAAAAACAAAAAAACAAACGATGCCATATACACGACAACATTCACAATTACAATATTATACATTGAGAGATCTTTATAAATAGTAATATTAAATACGTATAATAAAGAATTATAATGAGCACATGTATATTTAATATAATGTGTACCTTTAATGCGTTTATCTAATTATATAGTACGACATAATTTTATTGACATGCAATAAAGTATTTAAGCAATTCTATACCAGCATATGATATCGGTTTTCGGAAAATTTTTAAGTTTCCATGTGACAGCTACAAATGAGTCTACAATTGAATGTATTTAAGGATATGGGATTGATTCTTTGTTAATTTTTGAGAATTAGCACGACGGTTGAAAAACAGTCTACGTATGAGTCTAGAAGCACGTATGAAATGGATTGGAAAATTTTCCGAAATTCTTCAGGCCATCTAAAAAAGCATCTATGATAGTGCGTGGATAGGATATGGGAACGAAACCAAACCATATGCCGTAAAAATAGATATAATTATCTTTTTCATATTATTAGGTATACTACACATACCATTTCCCATACTAAAATGAACAGACTTTCTCACGACTTTTATCCACGCGAGTAGTAATCCGTATGACTGCTGGTAAAGAATCTAAAATCTAGCCTGTTTCATCGTATGGGATTGATTCCCGGAAAATCTTAGGGTTACGTGAGGTGGCTGGTAAAGAATCTAAAAACTCGCCAAGAAGCACGGCGTGATTGGGTGGGAGATTCCCCGCAGCGATAAATAAAAATCTCGCCATGAAGCACTGTGAGATTGTGTGGGAGATTCCCGGCACTATATACAAAAATTTACGGAGTAGCACTGTGAGCTTGTGTGGGAGATTCCGCGTAGCGATAGATAAAAATCTCGCGGAGAAGCACTGCGAGATTGTGCCGGAGATTCCCCGCACTATTAACAAAAATTTGCCGAGAAGCACTGTGAGCTTGTGTGGGAGATTCCCCGTAGCGATAGATAAAAATCTCGCGGAGAAGCCCTGCGAGATTGTGCCGGAGATTCCCCGCTGCGATAAATAAAAACCACGCGGAGAAGCACTGTGAGATTGTGCGCGCGATTAAAACAATCACATGGAGAAGCACGACGAGATGGAGCGCGCGATTAAACAATCTCGCCAAGAAGCACGGCGAGATTGTGTGAAAGATTCCCCGCAAGGATAAATAAAAATCTCGCGGAGAAGCACTGCGAGATTGTGCGCGCGATTAAAACAATCTTGCCAAGAAGCACGGCGAGATTGTGTGAAAGATTCCCCGCAAGGATAAATAAAAATCTCGCGGAGAAGCACTGCGAGATTGTGCGCGCGATTAAAACAATCTTGCCAAGAAGCACGGCGAGATTGCGCAGGAGATTCCCCGCAGCTATAAACAAAAATTCGCGGAGAAGCACTGTGAGCTTGTGTGGGACATTCCCCGTAGCGATAGATAAAAATCTCGCGGAGAAGCACTACGAGATTGTGCCGGAGATTCTCCGCAGCGATAAATAAAAATCTCGCAGAGAAGCACGACGAGATTGTGCGCGCGATTAAAACAATCTCGCCAAGAAGCACAGCGAGATTGTGCCGGAGATTCCCCGAACCGATAAATAAAAATGTCGCAGAGAAGCACTGTGAGCTTGTATGGGAGATTAAATCAATCTCGCCAAGAAGCACGGCGAGATTGTGCGCGCGATTAAAAAAATCTCGCCAAGAAGCATGGTGAGATCGTATGCAGATTGTCCCGTTTGGGTTAAAAAGAATCTCGCGAAGAAGCACGGTGAGATTGTATAAGAATCTCGGTCCGGGACACATGCGGCATTCTCAGCGAGATCTCGCTTAGATTCTCGGCGAGATTTTCGGTGAGATTCTTGGAAAGATTCTCAGCGAAATTTCGCCGAGATTCTCGCCAAGAATCTCGCTGAGATTCTTTTTTTCTACGCGGGTTACGACTCAAAGACCAACGGAGTTGCTCCGCACCTCACCAATCGGTGCCACGCACCCGTTTTATTTCCCTTTTCTTGTCGATCCTAGGAGCATTGCCGCGCCCAAAATCTACATATAAAATCACTGACATTACAGATGGAAAAGGCGTTACTCGCCCGAGGAATAGCGTTCTTACTCCTGCTATATTCCCTACCCCCGGTGGAGGGAATAATCGGATACGATTGCACCGGCGCCACTTTGAATATTACAACTGTATCACTCCTCGAGATCGGCGAATGCGACATTCCTACACAGAAAGTGAATGAAACCGCGGTCCACATCCAACTATTACAATTAAATCAATATTCTTCTATACAAGTACGACAATGTAAAGTCGAAATATATCGCGTAATTCGCCGATGCGGCATGTGGTCGCATGGGATGGACGTGCCCAACGGAGAATATGCGTATATCGATACCCTTTCGCGAGACGCTTGTTCCGAAATTCACAAGACAGGCAAAATAAAAGTTGGACAAACAGAAATATATGGAGCAATGCTTAACGGCACAATAATGCGTCCCATCTCGATAGCCGGAACTGTAAATCAAGATGCATCGTGTGAAGGGGTATATTACTCTGACCCCTACGGAAATTGGGAAAAAGTATACGTAAAAGGCACGGTTAAGATCTCGCTCCGTGATTACTCTGCGGACGTCGATGTAGATACCAACAGAATTCATTTAAGATCAGGTATGCGTTGTGAGCTTAGTGAGGGTCATTGCGTCGATATTGACGGAGGCGATACCTTTTGGGAGCCTTACCCTGAGGACAGCTGTCATTCCAAACGGTACGGTGTGCTTTACGAAGGCCCCGCCAAACGGACCACCGACACCGACACCACATACAAACAAACAATGTATTCATTAACAGAAGGAGATGTGATTTTTGCACTAACAGCCAAGGGACAGACAAATCTGTGTGGATACACATTAATTCGAACAGAACATCCTAAACTACTAATTGTAGAAATCCGCAAAGGAGATCCATTCATAAAAAAGGAACCATTGTCTGTAAACAATCTCGATCTCTTCGCATACGTAAATTCAAAATTCGTATACGTAGAAAAATACATACGAACACAAATGAAACAAATGTATGTGGATATATTAACACAGAGATGTAATCTCGAGAGACGGGTTTTGGAAAACACCATAGGACTAGCAAAACAATCACCGGACGAATTCGCTTATAACATCATGAAAGGACCAGGATATATGGCCGCATTATCCGGGGAAGTAGCCCATATCGTGAAATGCATACCAATAGAGGTAAAAATCAGAGAGACACGGGAGTGTTACACTCAGCTACCTGTCGAGGTAGGAAACCACTCCTACCATCTCACACCTCGCACACATATACTCAAGAAGACCGGAACTCAGGTCACCTGTAATACCCTTGTGCCGTCTATGTATCGTGTTGGAGGAGAGTGGTATTCGCTCGAACCGCGACCCATCCATGCAACACCACCAACCGTACTTAAACCTCTTTCCGAACACACCTGGACATACCGTAATCCACAAGCACTTGCTACCAGTGGCATATATACGCAAAAGGACCTGGATGAATTACGAGAACATATTATGTTTGCCGCTGAACGCCCCGCTATTTTAAACTCCGTCGCGAGAGGAATAGCAGGACAACCCACCATTACTCAAGGAGGAACTATTGCCAATTTAATTGACGAACAGGCAATAAATAAAATAATCGAAAGCTCTTGGGAAAAATCATGGGGATACTTCTCGACCTTCGGTACGTTTAGCGCAGGTCTAATTGGCATCGTAATGTTGTGCAGAGGAGTAAAGTTAATTATCGATACGATAATCCATGGATATGCTTTACACACGGTATACGGATGGTCATTATATCTTATCGGAGCAATATGGGATTCGGTAACGAGTCTATTACTGCATCTGGGAAGGAAACCCCCTAAAGACAACGAGGAAGATGGAAATGTCGACGAAGAACCCACCAATAAATCTCCGTTGCAACCTAAGCCGCCGAGCTACTACGCTGAAAACGAAGGAAACAGGACTACTTTCAACTTAGAACCGTTCCATTTCGGTTTTGATCCAAGAATTCGTGACCTCCAACAAACCCTGCAGCCCGAGGCATTGAATCACCATTATCATGTACCTGTAATTACACATCAAGGGACCACACTACCTTCCTATTTTAGTCCCGAAACTTCAACCCTTCCGCGCAAAAATGAGGCGGGAAGTAGTAAATCAGCAAGGGAGGATGATCATTATAAAACTCCTCGACCTTTCCACGAACCACTCAAAATGAGTCTATTGGAACACGGAATGAAAACAAAGGAATTAACATCACTTCCACCGGCATCGATACCGCCTTTCGCGACAATGCCCAGAGTTAAACCGCGAGAACGCATTCCACTAGAACTAATTCCTCAAGAGTCCACGCGACAGGAAAGGAAGAAACAAGGGTCAGTTACACACGACCAGGTAGAATCCTCCCCGTTATTAAAAACCACCGTTAACAAGGAGGTAGCGGCAGGCGACGAACCAGAGACAAAAATATATCCTACCCTCGAGAAAATAAAGAGAGTCCCTGTTCATACACCATGCCCCGAGAGAAGGCAGATGTTCCTCTCTCTCGAAAGACGTTCGAACAAGTAAAAGAAAAGGAAAAAGATGAAGAGGCGAGAATAAGGAAAATCTACAATACCATCCCTCGCGCAAATCATAATACAGAGATGACTCCGGGTAACACAATAATGAGCCTCCCTCCGAAAGGAAATATAAAAAAAAAATGAATAATAATATATTTAATACATATATACACGCACCACAATGATAATCCTGAATTTCCCTACATACCGTTACGAACTCAACAGCTTCAAATCGGTATTTTTGCTTAAAGGAGGCTCAAAATCCAGAGGACGCGAACGACATAAAATCGAAAAAAATCAACGGAATCCCTCAATCTGAGAAGAAATAAAAGGAAACAAACTGAAGAAAAGGAGCAGGAAAATACAAGCGACTCCAAGGAAAATGACGAACCAACAAACCATCGGTCCGGACTATCGTTTAGAAGAAACGCGGCTACTCAGTTTTACACTCTGGCCGAAACCAAAAGTATCAATTGAAGAATTGGCAGCCGCAGGATTTTATTACACCGGGCAGGCAGACGAAACTACATGTTTTGAATGTAAACTGACGATAAGCGAATGGGAAGCTGACGACAAGCCCCTGTTAGAACATCGGAGATGGCAAGATAAATGCCGATTCGTGCGAAGGATTCCCTGCGGTAATGTACCCCTTGGAGTGCCTCCTTCCGTTATACCTGCTGCACGCGCACCGAAAGGACCCTATGATACCAAAAGCCCCGGATCGCAAAAGGCCGATCGGATTACCCATTCTCCTGAGGATGGACCCACCTATCCGGAATACGCTGCTTATGTCAAACGCTTGAAAAGTTTTGCGAATTGGCCAACATCATCACCGCAATCAAAGGAAAGCCTTGCAGCAGCTGGTTTCTTTGCCACGGGAAAGTCTGACGAAACAATATGTTATTATTGTGGGGGCGGATTGACCGATTGGCAGGCTACCGACACAGCAATGGGCCAACACGTCAAATGGTTCTCAAAATGCAGATTCTTGCGTGCCCAACGGAGATCCGGAATCCAACCGGCTAATAATCATGATTTCGAACTATCAAAGTTATTGGAAGAATCAATCGAACTAAAGAAAGCGGATGATACGGTTAAATGGGCCGCGTGTCTAGCAAACCTCCGAAAATATACAACGGACATAAATAAATTTATCAGAGAAGCAGGAGGCAAGGGACAGAACCAAGCAGGTAGACAGGTACCGACATTGAACGAGGCAGCCAACGAGGAAAAGAAACAGGAGGCTACGATCCTTGAAGAGGTCAAAGACAATAACATTGACCCGTCAGCAAAGGCTTCGGGCTCACAAATACCATCCGAACGTAAACATCTGTCCATCCAGAAAAATACGGGAGAACCGAAACTTATCAGCATTGGCACTTTGAACAAAGTAGTCAATAATAATCTATGCCATCGTTGCTTTAAGAAAAGCATTGGAATAATGATTTTGCCCTGTCATCATGCCACTGTTTGCACCGACTGTGTGAAACAAATAAAAAAATGTTTCACGTGCAAACTTAACATTGATTACGGAGTGGAGTTCTCCATTGATCACGACTATAGCAAAGGAAATGGCTTGACACTTATCGCACCCCGTACTATCCCTGAATTATAATCTAGAAAAAATACAGGGAGAACAAAAAGAGGAAAAACGAATTCTACCTCGCATAACTTTACAATCTTTAAATAAAAATAGAATTTAGTAAAAATAATAATAATAATGATAATAATATTAATAAGGAGAAAAGGAAAATAAAAAAAAAAGAGAGCGGAGATATAAAATATGTAGGAAATAGATCAGCCAATTAAGATGCCGTAGGAAAACCAGAAAACGAAAAAAAAAAGGAAAAAAAAATAAATATATATATACACAACAAAAAAAAAGGAAGGAGAGAGAGAAAAAAAAAGGAAAACCTATAAATAACGAGACTAGGAAACTAACATATCAAGTAAGCAACAAAAGAAAGAACGGAAGAAGTACGTATATAACAACTTCGTTTCGTAATAAACTCTCTAATGCACTATAATGCAAGCCATATGCTGAGAACTTTATCGCATTCTCGGGACTATTTTCATGAGCTATGTGCATGGAAACCCCGAATAAGGCTTAAACTAATAAAATAATGCTTTTGCCCTATAAGTAAGAAAAAAAAAGAGGAAAAGTAGACTAATCTTAAACAAATAATATGAAAAAAATATATAAAAAAAAAAAGAAAATAATAATAATAATAAAAAAAAAATATATATATATATAATATGTTCAAATATACTCAAGAATTAATGCATCAATTGTCTGTATGTGTTAGTATCACCAACATGTCTCGATGCACGTGTAGAAATGGAAGGCAATTCGATAGTGTGGGAGTAAGTGCGAGGCCCGCCAATCCCGATGAAATACTTCCCATCGAAATAGGACGGAAGAAACCAGTATGCTTAGTACCCGGAGCAACGAGGCTCTATTGCTATTGGAAGTTGGCGTTGCGAATCGACATTGCAAAAAAGGACATCGTGCTGTACGTCCCACCGGAGTGGAGGGCCTTAACTCCCGACCGATTGGAAAATTGGGTCAATCAGTTACGCGATCGACCATTCGAGGACATCGTGTTAGGAAGGGTTCAATATTTTTGGACCATTGATGTACTTCTACCGGCACGGCAAGACTACCGAACGGTCCCTATCCACGGGAGAAACGGATGGCCAAATTTCTTCGAAACTACACCCATATGGAATAAACCAAGGCTGACCTACGAAACCGACCCTTTATCCATCACGCTGAATCGCAACCCAATCCCGCCCTGCCTGGGTATGGAAAATGTGGTGTGTTATTGGCGCATGCGATTGCCACGGACTGTACAACCACGACGATACGTTTGGGTACCTCCTGAGTGGAGACGACTCACCGATAAAACTCGATCGTTGTGGGCGCGTAGATTAGGCGCTGATCCCGAACAACCAATTGAACTCGGAGGAACTCATTATTATTGGGATCGTGATACAATTATTCCTTATGGACAGAACCCGCATTCCATAGAATACGTAGGATACGGGAGATATAAACATCTTGACAATCAGGATGAAATCGACACACCACCTTGTCGGCCAGTCATCAGGTTCCCCTCACCACCCCCTCGTGCAGTACAAGTCGATAGAAAGAGCAACCGATTGAAGGATAAGATCGCCCAACGGGATCTCCCAGTCCCAAAAGAGAGAACAGGACCCTTCCCGAAACTAGTGCGAGAATACGTGGAACCCTTCGACCAACGAAGTGAGAACGCATACACGACCCCGTACCCTCGACTCGAGACCACCGTTTAAAGGGAAAGGCGAGATAGAGAGAGAATGAAAAGAAAAGGGAGAAAACTATTCGAAAAAAAAAAAACTTTTACTACCTCGTAAATTTTAAGGGATAAGGAAAAGGAAGAAAGAAAAAGAGAAAAAAATATATATATAACACAAGAAAAAAGGGGCACGAGGAAAATAACCACATACTTCTATACATCTATAATAAGGACAACTAATCGTCAACAACGAATTACGCGAATACTCCCATCTATAATCCGCAGGAGATGGTCCAATACCAGTTAATCATGACCGTCGACAACTCCTACACAAACCACAGCAGATCATACTACTGGTGTCTCATCCCGGGAGTCTACGTACCCCCCGAATGGAAGGACGTGCCCGTTAGCATCCTGGAAGAATGGATCGCACTAATACCTGAGGAATCGGAATCAGCAATCATCGGAGGCACAACCTACATCTTACAATATGACTTATTACTACCATTAGGTCAAAGTTCGCAATACATCATGACCGAGGAGGACGCAAAGATTCAACAAGCAAACGAACAACGGTTATACGTCCGAGAAATGATACCAACGGTGGACGCATTACTAAGGGAAGTTCAAGGCCGCAGACGGTTACGACTTGAACCGCTCAATTTATAACACCACTCAACTACAAGAACCATCATTAAAGATAAGAATTAGAATAATAAAAATATAAAATTAATAGGAAATAAGAGGAACAAATGCATATACATACATTGTGACGGGCTTTTTGTCGCTTTCGGTCGACGACAATCGGCTACCCCGCCCAAAATATAATGACGCCCCAAGTTCCTTGCACTCTATTTCCCTACCGTTCGTTGGGCGCCAGCATACCGTACCACCCCCAGTATGCAAGGGTTTCTTCTTCACTTCAACTACTACTTACGGCTAGCAGGAGGGGTGCAGTTCGGAACAATAATTTGACTCAAGCTTTCAATTAATAAAAATCACAATAACAATCTGTTTATTCAATAACAAAAATCCTTCAATATAAGTGACTGCTGTCTGACCACTCAAATTGACTCACGAAATTCGATACAATCTTTAGTGCAACCGAGTAAATTCGTCTCTCGCCGCTGCGAGCAGAAATCACCCGAGTAATGTCTCGGAAATACCGGGCACGAGCGAGAAAGCCACGGCAACACGTGGACGGCACAATAAATAACCGAAGATGGTCTGCACTGCATGCACCTACCTTGATTTTCCCTGTCCGTACGCTACACGGGTCGTCCTCGTGTCTTTCCTCGAGCTACGAGCCAATATTCGTTATTCCTTCCAACAATCCCTCGGCCGTCGTCACGGCGGTTAATCCTCACGATAATTAATCCTCTAACCGATGACACGGGGCACAATGATTTCTTTAACTCCCGTGGCTCGCACGGCGTATAACAAATATCACGGACTATCCTTTACACTACTTTCTAGCTATCGAATTTCTATCGCACGTTATATTAATCGATCCGCATCGATCCACGCGTCGCGCGAGAGTGCCTCTCGCTCGTGCTCAGTTACGCGTCTCAGTAATTGGTGGGAGGGGGAACGAGCCCTTTGTCGCCGAAAATCTCCTTATTTCTCGAATGTTCGCGACGTCGCTCCTCTCGTAGTTCCCCTCTCGCGTCTCCCACTGGCCGTCTCCGCGTAGCTGGACACCTGAAACGTATAATATGTGCGCCGGCAGTTTCTCTATTCCTATAGATTTTTCTCTCCTCGGGTGTCGCCGGGGGACGACTCGGTATCGCGTTTTCCTATGACTCTCGCGCGTTCTCAACGGCTAGCGTGCCTGCGAGAGCGTTACAACGCCTCGTCACATCCCCCCACTAGGCCCTGACTACCCTGCGCTTACGCAGGTAGGCACACGCCGATCAACCATCTGCACGCCTTGCTACCGAGTCATTCCCCGCACGTACCCGGTATTTTTCAAAACCCGACCACATTATCCTACAATAATTACACACACATATCCCAAACCAAAACATAAATCTTCGAGTCTAAATATTCCGCGGGATAACTTGAAGCCTTCTTACATCGCTACCGCGCTAGCATCGTATTACTCGTCCGGAGAAGCCGGTTGCGAACACAACAATTTACACGCGACCGCGTTACTCACACAAATCGACCACGGGAATCCCAGCGGAGACGGGTGCACTCCGATGGCCTACCCTATCTCCTATTCCTAACCGTTGCCAACCCGGTAACGCCTCGTGATCGGGGTATATCGTTTCGCGATCCTCGGGCTAATCCGCGATTTTCGTCGTTGCTGCGCGCTTCTCGATCCTCGCGGGGACCACGCAAATTTCCCGGATACGACGGCTACTCTCTGCAGCGGTACAAGCGCTACTAATCGAGAGGCGACCTTTGTGCTTCCCGAGTAATCCGCGCGCGGAATTCGACCCTAATCTTCTTCTTCTTCGAACGACGTCGCAGCTTCTACCTCGTTCGCCTCCCTCGTCTGGACGTACGTACGAAGGTTCTGCGACTTCCGTGTATCCCTTGCATCGTTGCTGTTCGGTGGAGACTTCTTCTCCTCCCACGCGAACTGCTTCGCATGGCATTCGCTCTTCCTCGGCGGAGGACGTCGAGCTCTGGCTCGTGCCTCCTGCTGCTCGATTGCCACCGCCTTAGCTACAAGCTCTGCGTAAGATCTCACGTCCCGGCGATCTAGTCTCTCCCAGTATTCTGGGCGCAGCCCGGCGAACGCGTGATCAAGCTGACTACGTAAGCTCTTCGGTCTTCGCAGTCGTTCGAACAACCCTTGAAGGCAGATCAGATAGTCCTTCGCGGATTCGGTATCTCCCTGCGTTCGCTGACGAATGTCCTCCTTTAGTCCTTGCTGGTCGTCGTCAGCTCCAAACCACGTGCGAAACTCTCTTATGAATCCTCGCCACGAGTCCCAACTGTAGCGATTCGATCGATACCACAGTATGGCACGGCCTTTCAGAACTTCCGGTAAGACTTGCAGTCGATCGTCGTATCGGATGTTTGCTGCTTCCATTTTCTCACGGAGTTGTTCGATGAAGTCATCGCACGCGAGTTCGTCGTCTCCGGAAAATTGAAGCTGCCAATTTCGCGCAATCTCTCCGATGTCCCATCCGTCGTGGCGTCGCGCCGGTGAGCGGCGTGCTCGTCGCTGCGAGCGTCCTTCGGGGCTTCTTCCCCGTTCTCTCTGGTCTCGCGTACGACGCCGCCCATGCGGTCGCCATCGCGAGTCGCTGTCGGACTCGAACTCTTCCGATGACTGCTCGCTTACCCACGCTGATCGCGCGTAATCCCGTGTGTATCGTACGCTATGTCTCGGACGTACTTCGTCGTCCTGTCGTCTCCGACGCACTTCGTCGTCGTATCGTCTCGGACGCAATTCGTCGTCGTATCGTCTCGGACGCAATTCGTCGTCCTGTCTTCTCCGACGCACTTCGTCGTCGTTGTTACGTATTTTCCTCGCCGATTCCTTAGTTCTTTTCGGCGCCTCTGGTACTGTATCACTTCCGATCTGCATACCGATTTCCTTCGTATGCGACTTGATGGCGGCGTTCTCTGACGATCTCTGATCCCTGTGGCGATTCGCAGCGCCATTTTGCGTCCCCTCTTGTACGTCCTCCCGGACTCTTCGCGAGGCCTCGCCTAGACGCTGCTTATCGCTCACCGTCGGTTTATTCTCATCCTGTTTGACCATCATTCTACGAGTGAGATCGCCCATCACCCCGCGTAGCCGGTTTCTCACTACCACTGGTTCCCCTTTCGTACTCAGGAATAAGGCTTGTAGTATTTCGCGAACCTTGGCCACGGGCAAGTCATCGACTTCTGCCGTCAATACGGCGAGCTCCGCTTCGTCTTCCGGCATCATATCCTCTGGACCCCACGGGGTTTGTGGACAACCATGCTCCCGATACTTGTGCCTCCGCAGACGATCGCGGATCTCATGGCTGGTGCCTACATCGCTCGCTCCAACTGCGCATAACAAGTGTCGTACTTCCGCGTCTGTAATGCAGTCGATCCACTGTAGCGGATCCGTCGCTCGCTTTTCTTCACTCCTCAGCGTTCTGTCGTCGAAATTCACGAAGGCTGAATTGAGGACCGAAAGCTCGGTAAGCGTTTCATCGGTTGGCGTCGCGAATGTGTCGAGTGTCTCCTCGTCTGTCGCGGCCATTTCGCGTTCTTCGTATTTTCGCAGCACGCGCGCAATTATCTTTCGAAAAACTCGCAACCGATTTAACGGATCAACGCACTATCTATTTTTCCAAAAATCCCGATTTAATTTTTCTTCGAAAATCCGACGACGATTTCTCGGATCGGCGCGATAATAATTTTCCGAAAATTCCGACTCAATTTTCCTTCGAAAATATTCGTACCCGATTTACGAATCGACACGATTCAACTTTCCCGAAAATTCCGAATTAATTTTCCTCGAGAGTCCGACGACGATTTTTCGGATCGGCGCGATATTATTTTCCGAAAAGTCCGGATTTATTTTTTTCGAAAATTCGTACTCGATTTATCGGATCGTCGCGATATTATTTTTCCGAAAATTCCGAATTTATCATCGCTCTCGAAATTCCAGAAACTTCCACTTTTATTTAATTATCGCTGCCGAATTAATCCGTTTTTATTTTTGGGTGCGGCACTTATTTTGTTTCAACTCGCAAAATAATATTTCGCAACCGAATTTTATTTATTCGACTTTCTTTTTATCTACTCGATCGCGAATCTATTTTCTTCACCGACTGTACCGCACTGTCAAAATTTATTCGCGAGATATCCACTGTCGATCGCGCTGACACTTTTCGAATCTTCACGTAATTTTTCGCTAAATTCTTCTAATTAATTTTTCATCAATTGCAAATTGATTTATTTATCTCGAATTTATTTATTTGTTTCGATTGTCCGCGTTCACTAGTCGACGATATCGTATCGCGAATATTATTCGTACGCGAACTGACACTTCTCGCGCGGCGACTAAGTGCGTACCCGTAGCTACCTAGTACACGTGCACTGGAGCGTCTCGCACTATACGCGTCTCTCTCACGCTTCGAGCGTCTTCGCGGCTGAGAGACACGGCACTTCTCTCATACGAGCGTCGTATATTTCGCGTACTGTCTATTTCACTTTCGACGTTCGCGCGGTTGAGCGTCACGGATATAATATTTCACGAATATTTTTTCTCTACGTGTTCTCGAAACCGCGCTTCGAGCGAGAACTTCGAGTATCGTCGCGCGAACTTTGTTTACACTTTACGCGCGCGGTCACCTCGACTCGAGCTCGGCTCGTCGATGTTTATTTCACACACCGATAATTTCCGACAAATATTCTCGAAGCAATCTACGCCTTCGAGAATATTTTCTCAACGACTTTTCAATAAATGTTCGACAACTTCCGAAATTTTTATTGTTTCGAGAACATTTTATTTTTCCCGAGCCCCACGTTGGGCGCCAAAAATTGTGACGGGCTTTTTGTCGCTTTCGGTCGACGACAATCGGCTACCCCGCCCAAAATATAATGACGCCCCAAGTTCCTTGCACTCTATTTCCCTACCGTTCGTTGGGCGCCAGCATACCGTACCACCCCCAGTATGCAAGGGTTTCTTCTTCACTTCAACTACTACTTACGGCTAGCAGGAGGGGTGCAGTTCGGAACAATAATTTGACTCAAGCTTTCAATTAATAAAAATCACAATAACAATCTGTTTATTCAATAACAAAAATCCTTCAATATAAGTGACTGCTGTCTGACCACTCAAATTGACTCACGAAATTCGATACAATCTTTAGTGCAACCGAGTAAATTCGTCTCTCGCCGCTGCGAGCAGAAATCACCCGAGTAATGTCTCGGAAATACCGGGCACGAGCGAGAAAGCCACGGCAACACGTGGACGGCACAATAAATAACCGAAGATGGTCTGCACTGCATGCACCTACCTTGATTTTCCCTGTCCGTACGCTACACGGGTCGTCCTCGTGTCTTTCCTCGAGCTACGAGCCAATATTCGTTATTCCTTCCAACAATCCCTCGGCCGTCGTCACGGCGGTTAATCCTCACGATAATTAATCCTCTAACCGATGACACGGGGCACAATGATTTCTTTAACTCCCGTGGCTCGCACGGCGTATAACAAATATCACGGACTATCCTTTACACTACTTTCTAGCTATCGAATTTCTATCGCACGTTATATTAATCGATCCGCATCGATCCACGCGTCGCGCGAGAGTGCCTCTCGCTCGTGCTCAGTTACGCGTCTCAGTAATTGGTGGGAGGGGGAACGAGCCCTTTGTCGCCGAAAATCTCCTTATTTCTCGAATGTTCGCGACGTCGCTCCTCTCGTAGTTCCCCTCTCGCGTCTCCCACTGGCCGTCTCCGCGTAGCTGGACACCTGAAACGTATAATATGTGCGCCGGCAGTTTCTCTATTCCTATAGATTTTTCTCTCCTCGGGTGTCGCCGGGGGACGACTCGGTATCGCGTTTTCCTATGACTCTCGCGCGTTCTCAACGGCTAGCGTGCCTGCGAGAGCGTTACAACGCCTCGTCACAACATACACGTACACTCACACATACACATATACCTACGTACACGCACACATACACATATACCTACGTACACGTACACGCACACATACACATGCACATACAAACATCCACGCATTCATATATAACAACAAACGTAGTAACTTTTATAACTTAATAATATGAGAAAAGGAAAGGGAATACATTACTCTATGAATTATATTCGGGTAAATCCTTAAGGAAGGAAATAATGGTAGCATTAAAATATATATATCAAGAAATATATCTTTAAGAATAAACATAGAGCCAAGAGAAAACAAGTCGCAATCAAAAAAAAAAAAAATATTCTCAGTTTCACCCCGCGCCGCGGAGGCGATTATTAGGCTTCCCCTAATAATCGGCTTAAGGGGGGGGAGGTGTTACGTCCAGCGTAACGCATAGTTTATTTCCTGTTTTACCTTCAATAGTAGTTGAGCCTAAACCTTCTTTGTGAAAGTAAAAAGGGGAATCTGATCTAAAAATTCTTCATTTAACAATATCTATTTTACCTACTGCTTAATCAGTGTCAAGGTAGCCTAGAGTCTTTCCAAAATCGGTGTCCTACCTTAGCGAGTCGATACCGATGAAACAGGGTAAAACAGATCCGGGCCTCACAGGCGGAGGTCGAGAAAGGCGGTCTCTGACCCCTCTCCTGAGCGCTCCCCTGGAGAGCCAAAAAGGAATTAAAAGAAACGCGGCCCGCTGACAGTTACCATTGGGACCTACTAGTATCGATATCGACTACCTCCCCGTAGATCAGTAAATCTATTTTACCATGGCTCGAAACCATTCAGGGAGGAATTTACAGACAGTCGATTAAAACCGTCGGGTTTAGATACATAGAATCGGGTCGACAAGTTATCCTCGTTAAGGGAAACGCTTTAAACAGTGTTTTAGTTGAACCGAACTCCACAAGTTAAAACGAAGGAGACGGGGCTCATGACCTTGATTTTAGCAGGAAGAAGGAAATATCTTCTATTAAATCTTAATTAATTAATCCTTAAATAATTAGTAAACCACGGATTCCTCTCATTATAACACATCGGAAAGCAATAGAGGTCAGACTTCTGAAGAAAATAATAAAGTAATGATCAATAGAAAAACGAAACTGAGAATATAGTCAATTTAAAAAGAAATAATAATAGACAATTCACCCCCAGGAATTGCTCTCTTGAACGCCTGTGTTTATCCTTATGGTATTAATTAAGTACGTAGTAGTAATTACACGGAGAATGATACCATTATAAAAACGAAAAGGGATTTTCACCTTCTGAAAATTATACAACGTTGGCATTCGACAGTTCAGGTACAAAACCGCCGAGTAACGAAAAAGAGTTCTCTCGCAACAGGCAGAAAACTTGTCCATAAACTCTCCGACTGTAAAGAAATTACTACACGTACAATATTAATTTAGTTCGTCCTTCGAGAAATTCTTAACCATGGACAACTTGTACGCCATTTGTTTAAACAAATGACTGAAGGAGTTAACGGTAAAGCATTTGCCGAGGAAAGTCTTTTCCATGGCACGCCCCTGGACGAAATAACATGGAAAAGATTTATTGCTTTATTAGTAATATAGAATTATACTTTTGCATTATTATCCAGACAGACGAGTACAAACTAATCAAGTACTAAATAATTAGTTCACGATAATAGGTTATGGTTTATATCAATGATATTCATTATTATATTTCATTATTATATTCATTTCTGTTAGGAATAAGCGAGTCCTGGTTATAAGAGTCTTACGAGAAACTACGAATTTTATAATTCACGTAATACGCATAAAATTCCGAAGACATAGGAGAGCGTATTTTCACTGTTCAATACCGGTTTTTATTTGTCTAGACAGTTGACGAAATTCTATAGTCCGATTGGAACTCGTGCGACCTTTTTACATATAAAGTATTTAGCCATAAAAGGCTGCATACCAACAAAAATCTTTCTGGTAATGACTTCCCGGAAAACGGAAACGAGAAAAGGAGGGGATTGATGCCTACGTGATCTCGTCTGCGCCCTTTTACTTTTCGATACCCCACCCCGTCATCCACGGCGCGGGGCCCGATAAACGCATTGCGCCTAAAAGAAGGACTTAAGATCATGGACCAATCAGGGATGAGACCGGTAGCATCACCTCATCTTCTCGTTACTGTACCAGAATTTTATACCGAATAGATATACAAAAAGACACTCGCATAGCAACATCCCCTCTACTTGTCACCAAGAAAAATGGTATAAAAACCCCCGAAATTGTACGCTGAGGAGCACACGTTTTTCTGTTATTAGAGGAGGATATTCCCTCGGTTTCCTTCAGTTTTGTTGAGCACATCTTACCTAGTTATTATCGGGGGATATTCGTTCAGTTTTGTTGAGCACACTTTACCCAGTTATTAGAGGAGATTATTCCTTCAGTTTTGTTCAACATATTCTTTCATTTATTTGTTCAAGATACCACAGTAGTACCGCTCAAATCAGTTATCCATTGTTTCGAAATTCAGTTTTAACCCGATTGTCTTTCAGACTTTCGAGTTGTCAGTATTAAATCCAGGACTCAGAAAAACGGAATTAATTCTTCAGTCTATGATTTGACATTGTATTTCGCGAGTTTTAGGAATTCCAACCATATAGACATTTGGTCTCCATTGTTTTTTTTTGTTCAATATTATCATCTGTATTACTCATATTTTTTTGTGACATTAAAAAGTATTAACTCTACCTGCATTTCCGTGAAACACATCAATTTTTTTCTTTAAATTCATTTTTGAATTAAACCAACGTGAAGAAAGTTCTATATCCACGAACACCAGGAAAGCACCGTTTATTACCGTAAGTACCTGTTTATTTATTTATCAACAGTGCATTATTTCATTTTGTTCTTGCAACCCAGTGATTTGAAGTGACCACCAAAATCTCGTTTAACCGTGTCGCGTGCTCCGACACCTGGTCAGAAAACGGCAGGTAGCTGCCGTCTCACCGAAGATTTCCTCTCTATCTCTCTCTTTGCCTGAGAGACGCCAAACCCTCTACTAATTAGTTTACACCCTACGACACGCATTTAACAAGCACTCTTAAGGGCTCCATCCCAAGCAATTTTCCGCAAGGTTAGGCTTTAAAAAGGAGCAATCGTTGTCCTCCTTATCGACACCAGGTGTGGTAAAGGTTGGTTTAACACCCACTTGACCAGCGCGTGCGATTATAACGGAGACAACTGTTATATTTCAAACTAGTAAAGAAACAACGCTAGTTTGGACGTAACACTTATCATATAAATTATTTAGAGCTACTGTCGGCCTTCTTTGCCTTGAAATGCTTTGCGGAAAATCTCAGGGACTGCGAGGTGTTACTACGAATTGATAACACTACTGCCATCGCTTATATAAACAAGATGGGCGGTATTCAATTTCCGTTATTGGGTAGTTTAGCGAAAGAAATTTGGAAATGGTGCGAAAAAAGGAACATTTGGATTTTTGCTTCTTATATTCCATCGCGAGAAAATTCTGACGCCGATTTTGAATCGAGACGTCTTGAACCAGAGACGGAATTTGCCTTGTCGCGATCAGCCTTTCGAGTTATCGAAAAAGAGTTTGGCAAGGCCGAGATAGATTTATTTGCTACAAGGACAAACACGAAATGCGAACGTTACGTTTCTTGGTCGAGAGATCCTGGTTCAATTGCGGTAGACGCGTTCACTATTAATTGGAGTCAATATTTTTTTTATGCACTCCCTCCGTTTGTTTTAATCCTACGCGTTTTAAAAAAGATTGAAGATAATGACGCTAGGGGTATAGTTGTGGTACCGCATTGGCCAGCACAAGTTTGGTATCCGGTCTTCACGGCAATGCTTGACAGTGAACAGATTTATTTTAAACCCAACGTGAACGTCTTACGTTCTCTCGATAGACAACCACATCCGATTTGGAAAAGAATTACCCTGGTTGCCGGGGTGCTGTCCGCGAGGCGTTAAGAAAAAGAAATGTACCGGATGAAGCTTTTACGATTATGCTATCTTCGCTATCGGAGTCGTCGCTTAAGCAATACGATAGCTGTTTGAAGAAGTGGTGGTTATTTTGTCGACGAAATATTGTCGATCCATATAATTGCGACACATCGGATGTTTTAAAATTTTTTACCGGGGAATATGAAAAAGGAGCTTCACATGGTACCCTTAATAGTTGTCGTTCAGCAATTGCTTTATTGCTGGGGTCAGAGTTGAGAGAAAATCCACAAGTCCGAAGACTATTTAAGGGTATTTCGAAGCTTCGTTCTGGAAAACCTAAATATGAATCAACGTGGGATCCACATATCGTTTTGAGTTACCTGTCTCAATAGGGAAAAAATGAGAATGTTACATTGGAAAAGCTATCGTTCAAGTTGGTAACACTAATGGCTTTAGTCACAGCACAACGTATGCAGACACTCGCTTTGATCGATATTCGCAACATTCAAAAAACTGAAACCTTGTTAGAAATCAAGATCCCGGATAGGTTGAAAACGTCAAAGATAAATAAAACGCAGCCAACTTTGACAATACCGTATTACAAAGAGAACTCGAGCGTCTGCGTGGCGTCAACGTTGGAAATATATTTGAACAAGACAAGGGAATTACGCGGAACCGAGACTCGGCTATTTATAGCACTTAAAAAACCCTATAAAGCGGTATCAAGCCAAACATTAAGCAGGTGGATAAAAAAGACCCTTAAAGAAAGCGGAGTCGATACGGATACCTTCGACGCGTACAGTACGCGCCATGCGTCAACTTCCACAGCAAAAAGAAGTGTGGTCAGTATTGACGAAATTAAAAAAGCTGCAGGCTGGTCAGAAAAATCGGGCACATTCGCCAGATTTTACAATAAAGATATTGTTCGAAATAAGGAGACGTATGCAAAGGCTATTCTTGAAAGAGTGGCTAATTGATACGATGTTTCATGTTTCTTTAATTGTTAAAAAAGAGTTAAAGAACTTGCACACGGAATTTCTGATACATGGTATTTCTGCCGTAATGAACTGTAAATAACTACACATTGATCTCGAGGAAGAGGCGCGCAATACAATTTAATGATTAAACGAACTTACCCATAAGTGAAGTTCTATCATAATTGTATGAAGCGCCTCTTCCTAAGAGATCAGTCCCACCCATTAGGATTGCCCTTTTTTTAATGTTACTAACATTAGAAACCCTGATAGTTACGGCAGCACTTTGAATAAATGAGCTACAGGCTACCATGAATACGAGTAAACAAATTTGAACTGAAAAATTGTGGCGACATCGGTGCATAGTAGGAGCACTACACATTGATCTCTTCGGAAGAGGCGCTTCATACAATTATGATAGAACTTCACTTATGGGTAAGTTCGTTTAATCATTAAATTTTGTTGTTTTGAATTTATTAATATTTTCATGGCATTAATAGCGTTTGCCAATAAGTTGCATCGATTATTCTTCCTGTAATTCTGGACAACTTTACCATCTTTGATTCATTTGATACCGTAATTTATAGTTTAATTGCGAAGATTTTTAAAATGGTCATCTTCATTAAATTAGCGTTAAATTAGAAAGCGTGTGGGAGTATGAAACCGTATTTTTTTTAGGATCGTGATTAAAGAAAATTATGTCATTATAATGATGGGTGGTTGGATGATGTGGGGGATGTTCTGACTCTCAATCGCGTGACGCGTATATTCAGAAATATTATACAATGCTGTTCGGTGTCGAAATACTGAAACTATTTCGGTAGTCGGGGTTAATTTCCATACATAAGGTAATGTAGGTTCCCCTTTTTACGTTGGAGGCCCCGTTTTGACCTTCAGTTAGAAAAACTTTAATGGTCTGGCCGCAGGGTAAAAGCTTAGATCTATACTCCTTGAGTCGATGCAGTAGTCGATTGTACCGACGTCGGCAGCGGAGTTCGCTGTTTCACCGAGGGTAGTGCGTGTGTCGAGGGGGATTGAGACCTCTGTCCGCATCTAGCTCGTGTGGTAGATAATTTTATCATCTATCTTTTACCCTGTTTTTAGCTTTACATGCTGACTATTTTAACCTTCCTGGACATTTTTTTCCCAATGGAAAATAATTCCTGAAGTATCGTTCAACGATTGATGAGAGAAATCATTTCTTCTCGTGATTTTTATGAGGATGAGTGATATTTGGATTTTCCAAATATCACTCACGATGGTTGAGAGGGCAGTAGTTATTGGTCAAGATCCCGAAAATATTAATGATAAATAATTACGAATTCTCCTAGGCAAATTAACAGTCTACCGAGAGCTGCCACCAGGTAACTCGGGCCTCTCTCGCGCTCCCGCTGTCGTACGCTTCGGCCTATTGTTCTTGCGCTCGAGCTATCGTCCCGTCGTGTGATCGTGGTGTCTCGAGTTACCGTGAATCTCGATATCGTTCTCGCTCTCGTGTTCTCGCGTCTCGTTCTCGTTCGCGTTCGTTTGTCGACTCGTGTGTTTAGTGTGCTATCCTCGATAGAATTCCGAAAAAAATTCTTTCGAGTTGATAATCCGATCGATGCGTTACGATTAACGCTCTCGAGTGTAGTGCATACGTGTGAGTTCTCGTGATATCGTCAGATGCAGATCCTGGTCCTTTTTGGATAAATTACGCATTTTCGGTGAGTTTTTCGATTCATCGAATTTATCGTTTTCGTGTCGCGCTCGTGGTCGCTCGCCTCGCTTCGATCTTTCGATCAGCTGAGTCCTCGCGACGTACTTACCTGTGATCTCGTGGCTTCTTAGCCAGCAATATTAATTTTCGCTACCGACTAAGATGAGGTTGAGATTTCGATCTCCGGTTCTCGTGCGCTATTCTATTGACCTCGGATCGCGACACTTCTACCACAATCCGTAACCTGAGCAACCGTGTATTTCCGCAACCGTTCGCTCTCGCTAGTGTCACGGCATTAGTTCTCGTTACCGTTTAGTTCTCGTTTTGTCGTTTCGTTTGTTTTGTCCTTCCGGAGGTCGCCGCTCCTCCGGCCTCCAGTTGTGATAACCCTCATAAGTGAGAGTACATCATAGGGAACATGAGGGTAAGTGGTAAATCATTATGTATGATGTATACATAAAATCATTAGTATAAATCATAATGCCATTCGATCGTTCTAAGGGTAGCTTGCGTATATACCCTATCGCCCGTATCGGATTGATTTCTATTGTATTTATTGCAATGGTTCCATACCGTTACGCGATCTCGGATACATTCTCACTGAAATTCTTGTGGAGATTCTAGTCTAGAATCTAAACGAGATTCTTTTTTTCTACGCGGGATGTCCGTATTTGGAAGCTCATCGATCAAGAAACGCGGTAGCGTCTCGACGCCAAGTGGTTTAAAAAGTAAAAAGTCCGCGCGCATCGAGCGCGACCGTGTACTTATACGCCAATATCGTGCCCCCGAAAGTTTGACATTTTTTTTCTCTGAAACGAGACATCGGATCTGAATTCCAAAGAGACTTTCATAATATAATTCGAATACAAGCTTTAAAATGCGTCTGGAATCAGCCCGATCGGTGCTCGAAATGATGAGATATCGCGATGTTGCCAAAAAAATCCTCACTTTCACGATGAAATTTTTCTTCAGAGATTTTTTTGTCTGTCCGTTGTTTGTCCAATGTCCCATCATGCCTGTGTGTTGCGTCTGTGTGTCCATGCGTGCGCCCTGCATATACAACGGTATAGGCGGAACGAACGGTTAGCTGTTTCCGATTTCCAAGTGTCAGTTCGTGAACACAGCAACTTGTGATATCCGTATCGACGATCCGCGATCCGCGAATAGTGCACTTGCATTCAGTCATCGAAATAGAGGTTAAATACTAAGAGGTTATTTATAATTTTACTATCGCGAAAAGTACTAATAAAAAAATCTCTCTCGTGGTATAAAAAAGGAATACATGTGTGAAAAAATTATCATAACTAATTGCAGGCGAGTGGTAATTTTAATTAATAAATATTATGCGTGTGATACAAAAAAAATCTTTAAAAATAAATAATTCAAAAGAATAATAAAAAAAAAGAAAAAAAAGAATAAAATAAATAGTAAAAACATTTTTCTAGAAAAATGTAAAAAAAAGACGCTAAGTGGTTTAAATAAATTTTGCGAAAAAAAAATTCAAAAAATAAAAAATCATACAAGCCAAGTAAAAATAAAAATAAAAAAACTTGGCGAGTCCTTACACCACAAATAAATGTAGTAGGAATGAAAGAAAGGACGAGCAAAGTTTTTTATTTTTTATTTACTTGGCTTGTATGATTTTTAATTTTTTGAATTTTTTTTTCGCAAACATTATTTAAACCACTTAGCGTCTTTTTTTAATATTTTTGTAGAAAAATGTTTTTACTATTTACAATACTAGGAGGTTACGGGTCAAAACTCGTCGACCAATCACGGCACGAATAAAGCGACAACAATATAAAACTCGCATTTCGATACTTTCGATATGAATCGATTAAATATCGCCACCAACTCTTTAGGGGTGGATAACTGGAACAAAGTATGCAAGAGAACAAAATAGAACTCTTGACTGCTGAATAAGTTCCAAAAAAAAACAAGCGTAGCAGCGCCCTGCGGGCAGATGCTCTTGTTGGTGGGCTACGCCCCCAAAACCCCCCGAAAAATGTCCCTTCGGGACATTTTTTAAGGAGCTCACAGGGGTACACGTCGCGCTCTGTATCGAGTGTTTTTACACATCGCGCTATACGCTACGGATGAAATATGTTTATACGTCCCGCTCCGCATTTCATTTCGAAAGCACGTATGAGGGAAAAACATTTATCAGTTACGTAAATTGATTCATAGTGTTGAACCTTCGTCGAATAAAAAAATTACTACGGATATTTTCTTTTTGTTTGACGATCAATTGTCAAATATTGAGACACGAGACATATATAACGTATTCCATCGCGTAGAACTTGATCAAAATAATTTATCGAATCAAATCATGTCTAATAAAGTCGTTTTATTGGATTAAAACTTATGACCAGATTTAATGAATATAAAACAAACACACAAAACATGTACAAACACCAACACGATTACCATTTAGCATTCAGGTCAAATATCCCCTTTAAATCCTTTCCCTTCAATATTTTTTTTTCATCCCCATAATAGATGAAATTAGTTCGTTATTGTTTCTGTAGAAGACCAAAGCATTGTAGAAGAGAAGTTCAAGAATTTTGCTATTCTTCGTGATTTTCAATGAAATTTTGTCGACATTTATGCATGCTGCAAAAAAATGCTATATCGAGAACAAAAAAATATATCGTCTTGGTTCCTGTCATGTATTGAAGAGAAAGTAGTACGTTACTCGAATAAAAAGATTGTCGTCTTGGATGGCTCCGAAATATTTTTTACACATTGATGAAATTCTTAAAAAATTCAACTGTGAAGGCTCTTCGGCAGTCTTCTTATACAAAAATTCGTTTCTACATTTTGAGATGTATTTTTTTTCTTTCTCATAATACATGGAATCAGCTTGTTATTGTCTGTGTAGAACAGAAAAGTATTGGAGACGAGAAGTTTAGGAATTCGATGATTTTTTTCGGTTTTCAGTGAAATTTTATTGATATTTATCGTCGCTTACAAAATTTTTTTATAATTTTATTATATATTTTTATCTTTTTTATATTATATATTATAATTTAAAATTATAATATAATTTTTTATATTTTTATAGAATATTTTTTTTTATTCCATTTAATTACCAACAAGGATAAGTTGCTCGGTCCGGAAAAACTCGTACAATCAACAAATTCAGTGTTTTTTACTCTGCCGATAAATAATTGTTTAAATTTGTTCTTTAAGAGTACAATTGTGTTTTTCCGAAAAAATATTTTCAAGACGTGAGAATATGAAAAAAAAATCGTTTTTGAAAAAATTGAAAAAATTTGAAAAAACGTTGGAAATACGTCGATAGAATAATCATTAGCAGTTTTTTTTTATCAACTTTAAAATAATAAATCCAACGAACACAATTGACAGAGATTTATATATCTCTGCAGCGAATCATATCTCGGCAGCGAAAATTCATATCGACTCTTATCTCTTGTTGTTTTGAAGAGGAGAATTTACGTTGCCAGAAAAAAAATTAACAGTTTTTTTTATCAACTGTAAACGATTAAGTCCAGAAAACAAAATTGACAAAGATTTCGAATGCAATGAATCTTCGACGGTCGAAGGATGAAAAAATTAATTTTTCATAATTTCACACTTTTTATCTGCGCAATAACGCGTAGAGTCAGTTTGTATTTGGGTAAAATACGAACAAAGATTGAAACGAGATGTCGATTTTTTGTTTAATTTGAAAATCATCCCGCCACAGAGTACGCCCGCCGCGACATATGAGCATCCGTGTATCGTCTGCTACGAAATTGTCATCTGCTTCCAAAGTTTGACATATAGAATAAAACGAAAAAATATATACTCATGATTTTTTTTAGTTCTAATTGGTAAATTGTAATTATTTTGGATATTCGATGAATTTTTTTTGTGAGTTTATAACCAATTTTGTCAGTGAACACGTGAAATTTATCATTTTTATTACGAATATGAATAAAGTATAGTAAAATATTGCGAATGATTTTCGGTGAAAATATATTATTTTCGAAATAAAAAACGCAAACATTTGTGAATGAAAAACAAAACGTCTCTCAATACAACGGTGTATTCAAAACTTACGGACAGATTAAGATTGTTTTCGTCAATTTCTTCAATTTTTAATTCCGATATTGAAAAATTATTTAGTACTCTGTTTGTGTCTGAGTGTCGTTTTTAGGCACTCACTATAACAATAGGCAAAGAGTGCCTATTGAAATGACCATCCGTTGCTCTTCGGAGTCTGTCGAAGGGGTTACTCCGCAGCGCATACTCCAAAAGTTTTTATTTTTCACTATTTGCTTCGGTGTATCTCCAAAGTCATGCGTAGTTACTTTGCAGTGACTCCGATGAATAGAAATATTTTTTTTAGCCTGCGGTGCAATGAAAACAACTTTTTGGTTGAATTTTTCTTCTCGGACGTCCGTATCACACTGTAGCTTTACATGGTGCGAACCAATTTTGTTCTTCTTCGCAGGGTTTTTTTATTACATTATTTCCAGTATGCACATCACTTTAAAACCAATCTGAGACCTTTAGGTATTTTTTCTAAAAAATTATTGGCCACAATTTGTATTTGCCTTCCGTCAAATGTCCGTACGGTGCCATCATAATGAACTCTACGAACCAATTCTTTTCTCCTTCGCAGCATCATTTTGTTTTATCAAAAGCAGTATGCACAGCAAATTTGGATACAATCCTACATCTCTAACTATCTATTCATCACAATTTTCCATTAAAAAATTATTTTCTCACATCGGATGGCCGTACGGTGCTCCAATTAAGAAATCTGGAAACCAATTCTTTTCTCTTTCGCAACAATATTTCATTGCATCGAAAGCACTATGCACAACAAATTTTGAGTCATTCTGACAAATATAATTTTAATTATATAATAATTCAAAAACAGTGGTCATAACTAGATTTGCTTCAAAGGTTATGTTATTTAGATTTGCCAAAAATACATTTTTCGTCATGTTAAAAAAAAAAACCTTCGGTTGCGAAAAATGAAATACGAAATATCACACATTGGTTGCCAAATATAAATCCTTTTTATTTCGAAAATAATATATTTTAAACGAATATCATTCACAATATTTTATATACGTTATTCACATTCATAATAAAAATAAAAAATTTCGTGAAAACTTGGTTATCATTCCACAAAGAAGAATCATCGAATATCCAAAATTATTGCAATTTGTCAAATAAAATTGAAAACAAACGCGGCCATTTATTTTTTTCCATTCATTCTATCTGTTAAACATTGGACGCCGACGATAATTCGATAGCAGACGTGATAAAGTTTGCATACGCCGCAACGTTGGTATTCTGTGTCGGGATGATTTGAATCGAAAATAAAAATCTTATTGTTTTCTCATTGTTTAATGTATATAACTTTAAAATTGGGAAACTGCAGTTTACTTTTTTCAAATCTCTAACAATTTTTCGAAACAAAAAAAATCAATTTTTACGTCGTATGTTTCCAACCACCCTTCTATTTTTTTTCAATTGTTTCAATATACTTATCTCAAAACAAAATGAAACGATAGAAAAATAAAATTTCTCGAATTTCTCGTCTGCAATGTTTTACTCTCCGACAGTGACAATAACCAGTGAATGGATTCTATCTATTATGGGGAAGAGAAAAAATGCTTAAAATGTTATAACCGAATTCTCTTATAGATGGACCGTCCAAGAGTCCTCGCCGTCGAATTTATCGAGAAATTGATTTGTTTTTTATTTTGGACGCATCCAAGACACTACAACATTATTTTGAGAAGGGTACTACTTCCTCTTCAATACACGAACCAAGACGATATCTATGTTCGTTCTCGAGTTATAATTTCTTTGCTTCAACAATTAATATCAAGTAAATTTGATTGAAAATCGTATCAAAAAGCAATTTTTCTTAATATTCAGCTCCAATACTTCGGGTTCTGTCCAGAGGCAATAATAAAGTGATTCCATGTATTTTAGGGAAGAAAAAAACATTCAAATATATGCATTTAAAGGGGACATTAGACCTGTTGGTAAATGGTAATGGTGTTCGTGTTGGTAAATATTTTTTGTGTCGATTTATACTCATTTAATCTGGTCATAAGTGTTAAGCCAATAAAACGACTTTACTAGACATGATTTGATTCGTTAAATTAATTTGATCAAGTTCTACGTGATGCAATTCGTTATATTTGTCTCGTGTCCCAATATTTGACAATTTATCGTCAAACAAAAAGGAGATATCCGTCGTGAATATTAATAATCACTTGGTACAAAAAAGAAATGTTTTTATTCGACGAAGGTTAAACACTATGAATTAATTTACGTAACTGATAAACGTTTTTCCCTCATACGTACTTTCGAAAAGAAACGCAGAGCGCGACGTATAAACATACTTCATCCGTAGCGCATAGCGCGATGTGTAAATACACTCGATACGCAGCGCGTAGCGCGACGTGCACCCCCGTGAGTGCCTTAAAAAATGTCCCGAAGGGACATTTTTGGGGGGTTTGAGGGGCGGAGCCCACCAACAAGAGCATTTGCGCCCGCAGGGCGCTGAGACGTTTGTTGTCGTTCGAAATATAACCGATCAATTGTATCCTTCGATCGCCGAATTGTTGAAATTGTGACGCCGTTTTTCGTCACGGGCTCCACACGCGCGCCGCGCGGCCAGGTTAGTGACGAGGCAAGGCAAGAGTAGGCAAAAGTCGATAGGAAAACGCAACAAGATCCGCGTTGAGCGATTATGAGACGGGGAACTTGTTCTCGGGGATAAAATATCAACTGATCTCGAGATAATTAATAAAAGTTATAAAATGATAAAAAGTACAATTTAACGTTTTGGCAAATAAGTTATCGATCCCGTGGGGATTTTAGCTGAGAGATATCGATTCGAGATAAGTTTTATAGAGAGAAGAAGTCCATCGCGGAATTCCCGAAATATAGAGAGATTGATACCGTATACGATGAAGTATGTCGCGTAGTAGAGTCCGGGTATGAATCGTGTATGGATTTTGTGAGATTCGTTGAGTATACGATTGTGAGTTCGAGTTTTGAGTTTTGAGTTTTGAATGAATTTCAATGTTGAGGTTTGAGTTTGAGTTTTCGAGTGAGTTGAGTTTGAGCGGATGTGAGACTGGAATGGGACGCAATTCTTCGTTAGTTGGAGGAGCAGGGGTTGAGAAGGTGGCGTGGAAAGGAGCCGACCATTCGTGCTACCCACCACCCGATCACCCCAATCCTATGAGACTTCCCGCGGATTAACAAGTCCGGCTGAAAATCCAGCGCACTAATGATAGAGAGGCAAGCAGACGCCGGAGATTAGGTTTAATTTTGAGGTTTTCCCGATTTACCGCGATTCGAAAAACATTTTTGAGTTTTGAGTTTGGAAGGCCTTGTCGGCGGGGACTGGACCACCTCGTCGGCAAGGATTGCCCGGTCCATTTAGAGTAGGGGTCCTGTGCTTGCTTCTGTGTGTGTGAACGCGGGGATATCCCTCCGAGCCTCGCAGAACGACAGGGCGGTAGGCGGGAGAGATCAGGCAAGACACCGGCCCGATGTCCGTTCCAGTGAGTGGGAGAAAGTGCGTATGTGTGTGCGTGTGTGTGCGAGAGAGGTTTTGAACCCGGCTCTCTCTACGCGAGTTTCGGAAATTCGATTTGTGTGAGCTGTCGATAATTTTTGAGTTTACGAGTCTTCTTGTACGAGCCGTCGTCGAGAGAGGATCTCCGAGGAAGTCTCCGGTAGCGTTACTGTGAGTGCCTTGTGGAGAGGCTCTTCCGATGTGTTAAGTAGGTGAGCAGTTAAGCGGTGCATTATTTTCTTTGGATTATTTTGACGCCGTATCCCGATCCCGTTCGATAAAAATCTTGAATTCTCGTTTGGCGATCGAGTTCGATTTTCATCGTATATATTTTCCGTTGGAAAATGAGCGCGTTATGTTTCTTCATCACGAGTCGCAACTCCGCGGGAATTTGCGAGATACCGAAAAATAAAAGTTTCGAGCTCGAGTTGAACCCCTCACTACGTGAGCGTGGTGAGATACTCGCTGCGATCTCGGTAGCGAAAGCTACAAACGGTGCGTGAGTGATTCTTCGTCGTCATCGTATTCGGTAAGTGCGGCATAGCCGTTGTTGTCGAGAATTGCCCAGCCTTCGGCTTGTCGCTATCCGCGAAATTGTCGTCGCCTTCGCCGCATCATAAAAATTATTAATAATCAGAAACACGATTGCCTTATGTATTTGAGTTTTTTCAATAGTGGAACACGTAAGGAAAAATTTTGCATTGTTATTGAATATTCCTTTTTTTTTATTTCCTGCGACTCCGACCCTCTCTACCACAACCAAGCATACTAAGCGACCCTGGTATACCGCTCGCGTCTCCGTCGTTAGTATTTAGTCGTGTCGTGTTTCCGGATTTTTGCGATTAGGAAATTTCGTGTTTTATTGAGTATCGAATTTTTTTGTTATTGACCGGTTCGTCATCTTCGGTGAAAAAAGATGGCTGGCGCCCACATTAGTTTTTTTGTTATTTAGTAAGAGTTAGTTTGGCCGACGGGGAACGACCGAAGAGTGACGGGAAAATTCCCCTCACAAAATATAAAATTGTATGTATTATTTTGATTGACTTTTCATACATTTTGTGGACTCGAACCGAATTTCAGAATAAAATATCTATTATCGCATATTTTAAGGTCGGATATTTAGGAACGGGATATTTGGGAAAAAGATCTTATGGGAGGGTTTTTTTTAACACCGGAAACATGGAATTTCATCCGGATATTCTGACCAATGGCAGGATATTTTAAAATAGGATATTTTGGAAATGGATGCATGTTTACGATGAGTAATAATCGGGGAATTACTTCCTCGCTCTATTTGTCGAAGTCAGTTATCACGCCGGCAATATAACTATCGGCGAGTGGAACCTACGGGCGCCGTGCGAGTCAATTTCATTAAAATGCCCGCCTCAACGTTTGATTTCGACGGGCGAAAGCCCCGCATTTTATCACTTCCTATGTCTATTTATATAGTGAATACATGAGTCCGGTATGAAGCACACACTTAAATGGATTTATCGAACAGTGCGATTGTCGTCTGCATCCTGTAAAGCGTGATAGATGGTGCAGTCATACTCAACATCATACACAACATACAATGTCATCATCCAAGTATCACTCAGACATATATCGTGGTCGTAGAGCTGTATTGCATCTGGCTCCAGTTAGAACTGTGTCGTTGTTTTAATTGCGTTTCAAGTTGACAGGAGCAAAAAAGTCCGCGTAAAAAATTGAATTTGGAATTATTGGAGATCCGTTACTTGCACATAACTTCCTGTAGGCATTGAAATTTATTTCTGTGCGCGTAACCTGATTGATTTCGTAATTATGAAATTTAAAAAAATTACGTTTATGGAAAGTATCAAATTATTCGTTGGCATTTTCATAGTTTTGGAATTATCATCGTTACATCGAGCGGTTTCTGTACTAGGACATCCATCAGAATGCACAAAACATGAAAGGTAAATGAATTATATTTATTGTGGGATATAGAAAAGTGATAATATTGTTATAATAATAATTTAGTTTGTGCTTCGTCCATTTAAAAGAAATTATTTGTTCCTTTGGTGTATTCGACCAATCGGGAAATCCAGTGACTTTACGGATTGGTTATAACAAGGCTAAAACAAAATTTAAAACGTTCTGCTGGTGGTGAGCGTGTATGTCAACAATACTCAACAGTAAAATACATCATGAGACGCGGTAGTGTCTGGACGCCAACTACCAGTAAATAGTGATATGTCCCCGGCAACAAACGTATACCGGTCGAGCGCTACTAAGTAGTTATACGCCAATATTGGGTACCCTCATGTTCTGACACTTTGTTCTCGTGAACGACTAAATTAATAGAAAACATCATACCAATCTTCTAATATAAATCGACTACTAGCTTTTACACGAGCCCTTCAGCAACCCTATTTATTCGTGTGTTCTTTAGATATGACCGTGTGGTGCCAAAAACCCACACTTTCACGAGATTTTATTCAGACTGTAACACTTTCGATGTCCTGTCCTCTGACGTCACGAGCCACGTCACGGCCAATGCCGCTGTGTTGTGTCGGTATGCTCGTACGTGAGTCACGCCTACAGACAAATAATCGATCGAGGCAGCGGGCAGGCATCGATTCAGCGTCAGCTGTATCCATGACGTCACAACTAATACTTCGTTAATACAATATTTGGATGCGCGACCGACCGCATCGTGAATCCAGTACATGTATGGGTGTGTAATGAATAGCCAGATACGCGGATATTTATCATGAAATGAAAAGTCGGAAAATGGTTGAAATACTAATAAGTGGGTATTTATTAGTCGTAGAATATAATATACTAGCGGGTTGTTGGGCTCGCGCGCTTCGCGCGCTTGCATTGGATTACATTGGAACTATCTAAGTAAAGGGTTGCGGGCGTAGTGTCAGTGAATATTTAAGAATAAACGAAAAAAATTCGACGTGTTACTACCATTGATAGATTTTTATTAGTTGGTTTTTGGCCAAATTCGCTCGTAATTGAGTCATAGTCTTTGAGTCGAGAATTTTTTTTCGAGATGCACCATGGGAAGGTAAACAACTAAGCATCTTATTCAAATTCGAGATTAATTACGTAGCGAGTTTCAAAATTACTACGTAACCATTCTCGAATTAAAATAGCAATTGAAAATTATAAAGTATATTGAATATCAACTTCATTTTTGTTAACCAAATTAACAAATTTGGTTCACGAACACGATTTTGAAAAATCAAATCCATAATTTAAAATTGCCACCTTATTGGAGAACTTCTGTTTACACAATATTGGGTGCTTTACCTCCAGGTACGTGAATGAATAAATTTTTTTCTGAACTTACGCGTGAGCACTTTACATATAGTTGAACGTGTGAAAAACACATCGTGTAAATCAATATCGGCAACTTAAAAAGTTTGACCGTGTGATTTGTTGATTGTCATTGGAAAACATAGTTTGACTGGAAATTGGATCCGTTTGAACTCGAATGGGTAATTTGCTGCTATCACGGGTATGCGTGGTATTAATACATATTGTTGATTGAATTACCGGTAAAAATGTCAGCTTCTAATATGTAAGTCATTAATCTTGTAATTATTAATCTGGTTCCATTGGACAGTTTGGTGATAAGGGTTCCGATTTTTAATTTTTGGGTATGTCATGGACGTCCTGGAGGGTTGAGAGAATTTAGAAATTCAATGGGATAATTGGTTACTTGCTAAATTTCTGTGACACTATCGATCGACCGATACACATATTTATGTGTATCTTTAAGTATCAATTCGTTGATGAAATTAACTCTGTCATTTTTCGGCGCAAGTATAGCGCGTTCCCGAAATCAAGAGCCTGTATGTTTTGAAGGTGTCGATATATTCGGATAGACTTTTGATATTAATTCAGTCAGCTCAGGTACCACCGTCGCTAATTTTGAATTAATATTATTTTCGCCATTCTGTTCAGGGTACGTTCCACTGCCAACTTGCAGTAGTGTATCAGAAAATACATCTGCTCGTGCGTCACGTTTTAAATAAACTCGCATGTTTGTTGTTAGAGTCAAAATTTCGACAGATTCCCACAAAAAGATGATTTCACACACGCATTAATGGCGTCGGCTTTACTGCCTCTAGGTATTACAGGAAGAGTTTGTCGAAAGTCTCCCGCAAATACTATCGACAGAATCAAGAACAATTACCGACTCCCAATAACCCATTTGCGTATGTCCCTGGGACGAATAAATTTCAGTGCCATTATTGTGAACGAATGTTCGCAAAAAAGCATGGTGTTTTACAACACCACCGGCGCAATGCGAATCAAATTTGTAAGCGAATTTACACTTGTATTTATTGTAAGAAGACGTTCCGGCAAAAAAATCATCTAAGTTCCTACAATAGGCAGCATTAAAAACCGAAAATAAAGTATGATTTTTACAGATTTTTTTTATGTCCTATATATGTCTCTGTGAGTTTCTGTGAGTGTCTGTGAGTGTCTGTGAGTATCTGTGAGTGTCCGTGAGTGCCTGTGTGAGTGCTGTGAGCGTCTCGTGGACAAACACACAAAAAAAATCGGGACTTTCTTTTATATATATAAAGATTAGAGAATAGGGAGAGTGTACCGTCTAACACTTCGGCTGGTCTGGGATGAACTGAATAATCAGGTGTCGAAGCAAAGGGCTTCGACGCCGGTAACTTGTATTGTTGCGCGCGTGAGGTATACCTCCGCGCGCTGATAAGGACCGTCGCGCGGATGCTGGTCGCGCAGCGGCTTGACCGTTGCCCGGAGACAGCGGTCTAATTGCTGCTCTCACGGCAAAACTGCTAACGGCCAAGATATGCGTTATTGCGCTTCTCAGAAGGAGAAGCGAGCGTTGCGAAATATTATGGCTATTGTAAAATAATGAAAAAGATTTTTCAGAATAGGGGACCGTTACACTCCCCCCCCAGAAAAATTTAGCGATGCTCCTGCATCGCGCGTTATACATAATATTTCGATTGTGTGTGCGACTCTATACAATCCGAAAAGAATTAGAAAAAGGAAAATATTTTATTTTTGTGTGTTTGTGTGTATTTGTGTTGAAAATTTCTTCTTTTTTTTGTTGATCCGTTGTATATTCCTTGAATGGAACCTTGGATGGTTCCTTGGATTTTTGGAAAAATAGATTATTGTTGGGTTCTGTAACATTTCTAAAAAAAAAAACTTTAGTTGTTCGGGTTAGTAGGGGTGGTTAAGTTATTATGAGTCGGTTAGGTTAGGAATAATAATATATGGATAAATTCAGTAAATTTTACGAATAAGGAGAAATATTGTTCCTTTTTAGGCACTCACTATAAAAATAGGCAAAGAGTGTCTATTGTCTGTCGGTGGGGTTACTTCGCAGCGAATACTCCAAAAATTTTTATTTTTCACCATTTGCTTCGATGTATCTCCAACATCATGTATTGTTAATTTGAAGTGATTCCAATGACTGGTAATATTTATTTTCGCCTGCGGTTGAATAAAAATACCTTTATTACTGAAATTATCTTCTTAGACGTCCGTATCACAGTGTAACTTTGGACTGTGCGAACCAATTTTTCTCTTTTTCGCAGGAATGATGTATCATATCATCACCATTGTGCACATACATTTTGAAGCCCCTGCGAAGTATTTGAATATATGCTTAAGAAAAAAAATCCATTTTTGCTTCGACAAGTGTCCGTACGGTGCTGTTGTTACGTCCAGACGAGCTCTTGCGAGTTCGTACAGAACATGTGTAACGTCGGTCTCTCTTTCGAGTCAAGGCGTTGGCCCTTTACTCAGGGACGGAGACCTCGCCGTGCACTGTCCGTCGATAGGAGATTACGCTAGGAGGATTGTTGGGACTGATAGCCTCGTAGCACGATGGTAGTAGTAGTGTACAGCTATAGGGAGACAGGATTTACCCCCTCCACGCGGCCACTGGCGCCAACCCCCCACCACCGGCGTCTACCCCCACCCTCTCCCCCACCCCACTGTCTGGCCCCCACTCCTTCCCCCACCCCCGTAGGGCCCCTTAAGCCACGCCCCCTTATTTATAGGGAGCCAATGAGAGAGAGGCTGTGAAAATCTCTGGGCTGTGATTGGTCGTCGCATTTTCAGCGAGCCGTGATTGGTTGTCTGGAAATTCCCCGAGCTCTTATTGGTCGAATGATTTTTCAATGGCGCCCTCTATATATTTTCATCGTTTTTCTGAACTAATATTATTCCAGTAAACTTGCAGCGTTCTGATTGGTTGTCCAAAAATTTTCCAAGGCGCCCTCTCAGAGTTACCGGCTTGTTGTTAATACTAAAAAATATTCTACAGTCGGTAAAATGGGTTTTAGGCGGATCCTTATGATGGTAATTCGAAGCAGGTAAAAAATAAATCGGCGTTTTAAGTATATCGAATTATCGTTATTATTCAGTAGCTTAGACGTTCTGTATAATCCATCCCCTCTCATGTCTCATCCTCGCAGCTAACGAAAGTTTACAATACACGGTTAACGAAACATAAAATACTTATTCATATATGGTTATTATATAAGTAAGGGCAAGTGACGCAAAGTGAAGACTGACGAGAAATAATCTTAAATCTACTTATAATAATAATTACAATGAGAAACGATATAATTATTAATACTGGATCGACGTAAAGTTACCGTTTAGTATGATTATACGCATGGTCTGATGTCTCTTAATAGTATATCCAAAACAGCAAATGGGTATGTATACGATTACACGGCTATTCAACCGCACTTTTCTTATTCTTCATAAGGTGTTTTTTCATCTCGTTCACGATGAAAGGGATACCAAGAACCGTCAGTTCAAGGAATACGATGCCAAACGTGAGCTCGATAAACGACGGGTCCAATCGGTGTTTAACAGCTTCTTTCAATGACTTGAAATTATTTTTTATCAAATCTTTGACACGCGAACTGTCTATCTTTTCTGGTGTCTCCATTGGCGGAATATACATCAGTAATTCGGCACAAAGTACGTCGAGGCACTTTTGAACATGTGTGACATTTCGTTGTAGGCGTCGGAAACGTTCGTCCGTGCATACCATTAAGTTGATAAGCCCGTCAAACGACGGTTTTTGCATCACAACGGCCGGTGAATACTTTCGACGTTTCTTTGTCGGTGTGCCTAATCCTTCGTCGTCGTCGTCCTTCTCCGCGGGGTTTTCTTCAACACGGTGATCAAACGCGACAGATTTTGAACCGAAACTTGCGTATGGAAGATGGGGTGCGCCAACCCGATCCCCAGGCGATCTTTTGACTTCCGTCAAAGTATTGTGAAATGGCAGGTAGATGAGTTTGCAGCAAGTTCCAGGCTTCCGATTCAAAGACAATACCACCGGCCGTGCTGTTGTTCTGAAGTTTTACGACAGGCTGTATACTTCCATCGGCGCGCAGTTGTAGTCCAATGCTCACTTTTTTTGTCTCGGACTGGTTGAGTGTATATGTCGTACCGAGAATCAGTGGCGATTCGAGACGTTTTTTGTGGTCCTCGGACAATACGTAATCCATGGTTGTAGATTGTAAATCGTAGTTCCGAAGATCTTCACCGCCGATAGCTTGACTCATTTTAAACAATGGACAGCGAATAAGAGCGTAATAAATAAACGAGAAGAAACTCGAAAGCTCAAACTCAAATATCTTTAACGCTTTCACGGGCCCGGACTGCCGATGTTTGTTGTATCGTTCCGCTTATATGTGATATTGAGGCACCGTGGCACTAGTATCTCTGTAAACTTCACATACTATGGTAGAGAGGGGAGAACTGGTTGTAGGATCGTGACGCATATGCCACAAAGAAAACACCTGCATATGGAAAAGAAAAGCCGATATACATAAACAAAAGATATCGATCTTTGAGTGCAGAGAAACGTCTGGCTATAAATCTGGTATCCCGGAGATCTAAGATATCGATCGCTGGACCTCACAGTTGGAGATCCGCGGCGCATGAAAAGTCATAAAAATTGGAAGAGTTGACGGTCACAACACGGGATACGTTACCTTACACTTGAAATTTATGGATTTTTGTAGCGTTCTGTCACGGTCATAAAACCAATCTAGATCAACCGTTAAAATTTCTAAGTCGTAAAATAAAAAAAAGATGTGCAGCGTCTTTGAGATGAGCCGATATTTGTCGTGGGACTCCGTATTGTTTAGTTTGATGAAAAGGGATTTAGCTTCGAAGATCGTGTCCAACTGTTACCTCGATATTGTTTTGACAGTGAGATACAATAGACGTGGACGCTGTGTATTGCAACGGTCCATAGATCCAGATCTATTTCAAAAGGGCGTCGGTGGCAAACGGTTATCTGCAGATCGGTATTTTTATGACTGGTCGGCTCGTGACAACCCTTCGAGTGGTGTTTGAGGGACAGAATTTTTTTCGTTTTATTACCTATAGTGTCGGTGAAAACAATCCGAACCGTCCTCGAGTCGATTGTTCAAAGGCTTTTCGACGGTGCGACAAAGTGTAGACAGTATTGTTTTTATGTATACGATGTTAGCCTTATTTTGGCGGTACGACAAGTTACAGGTACCAGCTTTTTTATGCATAACATACGATTCGTATTTTAGCGCAAGGTTGCATGCGCATTCAACAGAATAACCCGCGCCACGGGGTAGCTCTATATTTTCACCATCGGTGCGCAATGTCTTGAGACAACGAAAAGAGGTGAAAAAATATGTCGGCTTAAGGCAATGAGAACAATAACCGTCGAAATCATAGTAATGTTTACCGGAGACAGTGTAACGTCTTCCGTTTTCTCGCATTTTCATAGGCAGGAAATTGTAGTGGGGTGTAGGCGAAAAACTATAAAAGCTTCGGAAAGACAAATCTTTGACAATTCTCTGTCGAGAAGTCATTCGTGAAACTTCAAACAATTTGCTGTTTCGTGAATCCTTTATAGCCCGTGTTTACGCAGCGTGTCTTTACGTACGTTTCTCGCGGTTTTAAGGTTTTATATATATATTTATATATATATTCAGTGCAGTGTGCAGTGTGTTGTAAAGTTTAATTGTTTTCAACAAACTTTAAAAAAAAAAAAAAATGGAATCGTTCCGTGCTCGCGTTCTTGTCAAGGCGGTGCAGAAAGTCGTTGGGTTTGCGCGATTCCGAAGCGCCGTGATTGCGCGACGCTGTACGGCAACGTGGGCGAAGCGGCTCAACGCAATGACCCTTCACAAGCTTCAACGAGAGTTTCGTTGTATTTTGAGACAATTGCCGGTGAGGGTCATTGGCCGGCTTCACAGCTATCAAGCGTTTGACAATTCGCTCGATGCGATCGTGATCGCGGTGAGCGTTGTGGAAGAGCGCAACAGCGGTCATCTGCACGTCGTCCGTGATCTCGTCAGCAGCCGCGAGAACGCCCAATGCGGTCTCGATATGTTGGCGTCGGACAGCGAAAGCGACGAGGACGGCGACAACAACGACGACGACGAGACCAGCGATGCGGTTGGTGTCACCGCGGAGGACGACAGCGAAGGCGGCAGCGAAGGCGACGAGGAGGACGACAGTGGGGACGACAGCGGGGACGACAGCGCTGACGACAGCGTGGACGACAGCGAGGCGGATAGCGGGGACGACAGCGGGGAGGATAGCGGGGACGACAGCGGGGACGACAACGGGGTCAGCGCGGACAACGAGGTCGTCCGCGAGGACACGGACAACGTCAGCGAGGGAAATAGCGAGGCCGCGACGTTAATCGTCGTATCGTCGGACGAGCGCGACGATACAGATGCTGAGGCCTACGGAGTATGCCTCAGCGAGGACGACGACGACGACGACGACAACGAGAGCGACAACGACGACGACAACGAGAGCGACAACGCAGGCGATATGCTGTCGACTGCTGAAACGCTCATCGTTACGTCGGCGGATGCAGTCGACCAACACGAGGAGTCGATGGACGTTTGCGAGGAGGACGCTGCAGCGGAGAGGAGCCTCGATATGGAGGTCGACATGATAATGGACCGTCAACCGGCCGTACCAATGGGTAAGTTGACGTTTTTTAAATAGCTAAAGTAATAAAAAATATACACGCTGTAATTAACATGTGTAGATGCATATACATATATATATATATATATATGTTGAGACGTATCTCATAGGCGCATACTATAAGTAAGTATAGAGAGTATAGCGCGAGAGCCCGCGTGGGCTCCGACTCCCCTAACTGTACAGTACGCGCCGGTAGTCGGCAAGGCGGCCGCGAGATGCCGTATTTTCTCGCGGACAGATGATCGACAGCGCGAGCGTAAAAGGGCGAGCGCGAGTCGAACAGTCACCGAGTTCTTCAAACAGAAGAATAGGTATTATTTCCATTTTTGATCCTCCGGGTCCCCAGAGCCTTCGGTGACGTTGGCTCCAGGTGTACTCAAATTCCCGAACCAGGGTGCACATATCTTTGGTGACGAAGTAATGGGCATTCCTGTATCCAGTCACCGCTAGTAGGGTCGCGAGTAGGTAGGTAACCCGAAAGGGAGGGAGCCGGAAGCGAGTCGCGGATCGACCAAGTGGTGACACGGTTGGTTCACGATCTCGTGGAAGCCGAACTCTCCGACGAGGGCCCTGCGCTACGGGTATCGGAAAATCATTGTCGACAGGTTCGCATGATATTCCTGTGGGATACTTCGTAGGCACGGCAGAATAGAAACGCAATTAAAATTCATTTTTAATAATAGTTTACTCCCAAACTTAAACCAAAATTTAAATCATGCAACTTGGAAAATTCACGAAGAAACTTCATCGGCATCGATTGTAAAGTTCATTGTCTCTCGTATCGAGCTTCGACTCGCTACGCTCAACGAAAGGAGGATGATAGAATAAAAAGGGGAACAACTCGTAGAGTTAAATTTTTCACGATTTACCGACATTCGGTCGATAAATCGCTTTTCGGTCTTTCTTTTTGGGTAGAGTCGCAACTCAAAGAAGAAATTCAATCAAATTAGCATAAATGGATGCGTAAATAGAGAATTTCGAATAATTCAAACACTTTCCGTTTTCTTTAGCGCCATCCGCGTGTAAAGCAACTAATAAACGTTTTATTGTATAGAAATTGATAATTACAGCTCGCCGAGAACTCGAGTGTGTTTCGAAATCTTTAGAGTAAATAGAAAACTACGAAAAGGGTAAGCGTCGATATTACAGATTCCAATGTATCACATTTTCTAATAATTTTTTAATAAAAGGAACAATATCACTGAATCGACAACGTCTAACGATTATTTGCTCGCCCCGAACCCCTAACGTGAGCCTTCGAACCGTGTGCGTGGCACCGGCCAAAAGGTGAAACGTTACAACTGGCGCCCAACGTGGGGCGAGCGAAGGGGTCGATTCAGGGATATTGATTAGAGAAAAACGAAACGTCGACGACGGGTAAAGTTACGAGAAAAATAACTTCGCGATAAAAATAGTTTACTCGCGAATAAAACAAAAAAGACGGTTAATTTGGCGATAAAAATCGGGTTTTCGCGGAGGATAAAAAAAATAAATAAAACAATTAAAATGGCGGAAAGGCCCAACACACCGGAGATTGGAGGAGAGGACTTTCAGGAGCCAGAAACCCAGGAGATCCCGAAGGACGCGGAGGGGCAGGACAAAATGGGAGACACCCGAACACAGGCGCAATTCGCCGACTCGGGAGTCGGTGATGCCTCCGCTACACTCCCGCCGGATCTGGATTTAACCACGACGATCTCGGTTCCTGCTCTCAAACACTATTTCGCCCAGCAATTCGGGAATTTTGGTCCAATAAGGACAGAAAAAAACAAAGGAACCCGAGCAAAGGAAATCGTACCAAAGCCGAAGCCGAAGGAAGCGACATTGGAGGAAATATTAAGGGCCATCAGGGAAACAAACCACCGTCTAAATAAAATCGAGACAAACCAACAACAACACAGGCAGGAAATCGAAAGCGTCAAGACTGAATTTAAGCAAAGTCTTGAGAATTCGCGAAAGGAGACTTTGCAATACATTCGACTGGAGGTCCAGAAATTAGACGAAAAATACAGCGACCATTTTACGGTCTTGCAAACCGCGATGGCAACCGAAAACTACAATTTGACGGAGTCAATAAAAAAATCAGCCAAGGAGGCGCAACAACGATCAAATGATTTAGCTTCGAGGATGGCATCGTGTGAAGTGACGGCAGCGCAACAACGATTAAACCTATCTGAAATAGACCAACGACTAAAAAAGTTCGAGGAGAACAGTCGAGAGATGCTGGCGAACAGCACACATCTTCCGGGAATGGGCCAACAACCACACGGATTCGTTCACCAACCAGAACAAAGGACTGACTTGACTTTCGATACGGAAAATGACGCACCACGCGTGAATAAAATCAGATTGTTCCCACCAAAGTTCGATGGATCGGGTAAACAAAGACCAATGAAGTTTATCCGCGAATTAAAACAATACTGCGAGGCAACGAGGCCAACCCGAGCGGAATTCCACTACCTAACGGCCCAATGTTTCGAAAAAACGGCCAAGGAATGGTGGACGCTCGTCGAGGAAGAAATTGACAACATCAATAAATTAGAACAAAGCTTTCAAGCAAGATATTGGAGCGAAGAAATCCAATTCAAAGCGAGAAAGGCGCTAGAATTTGGCCATTTCGACGAAAGAGGACAAAACACTCGCGCTGAGTATGCGACGAGACTGTTTGGGACAGCGAGAGATCTCACCCCCACCCCAAGTGATGGCGAAATCATCAACGCACTTTCGAGGCATTTCTCAGAGGAGATTCGCGCTACAATGATAGCTAGGGGTATTGATTCATTGGAAAGGCTAATCCTTCTCCTCGAGAAGTTTGATCAAGCCGGACCAATAAATTCCCGACGAACGAATGCCCCGAGAAATGGACCAGGCAGGTTCGATAATAATAAAACGAACAGATCAACAGATCAAAGAGGTGGCCAAACGGGGAGTAACTACAATAAAACGAACAAACCATGGAATACGAACCAACAGCCACAACAAAGATCGACACCAGCCAATAAAAACCAGACGGTGGCAGCAATTCAAGTAGAAAAAGCCAACGAAGCTGTACCGTCTACATCGAAACAGGAAAACTAAAGATGGTTGTATCCCCATCCAATGAAGACGGAAAACCGGATACAACAACTAAACGAAAAACAAAGAGGAAGAAGAAAAAGAAGAAAACCGCGGACATTAACACAATTTTTACGGACATTCGGGAGTATCTCATGGGCGAAGAGATAAACGGGGAAGAAGTTCAACTGACAGAATGTCCAGAAATTGACACTGTAATAGAAGGAATAGGAACAACTGCCTTGACGGATCTCGGTAGTAAAATAACTGCAATTTCCGAGGAATTTTACTTGCGTAACTTGGATACGCTACAGCACTGCCCAACGTTACCGGTAACAGGAGTAAGTGTAAGGGGCGCGCTTCGAGGGAGACCCGTAAGGGTGAAAAAACAATTAATGGCGTCTACCGGAATCGGTGCGTCAGTAATACAAATTAAATACTTGATCATCCCAGGGCTTATAAGGGACAGTATTCTCGGGGTGGACTGTTTGACGGCGTTAAAAAGTGTTGTCGATCTCGAAAATGGGACAATAAAAATCCAAAGCGGTGGACGATCTGAGGTCGTAATGATTAGGTCAGCTGAACCAAGGAAGGTCACTGCCAATCAACCCGAGACGTCAATAAAAACCACGGAGGATAATCCCTCGAGCGACACACCGCGCAATTCAGTCATCCCCCGCGAAGAAGCAAGGCCCGATAAGTCTCCGCGGGATGTATCAATGATAATTAAAGAGGAGGAAGAGGATGCGATAACGCAAGAAGAAATTATGGAGAAGATAGAAGAAGCGACGCAACTTACATTGGAACAGAAGAGTCAGTTAAAAGACATCTTATGGAAGTACCGGCGAGTTTTTCGGAAGTCGCCGGGAAAAATAAGTGCCTACGAACACGAGTTACAGGTTACAAGCGATAAACCACTCGTGGGATACACCTATGAGATTCCGTTTAAACACTTAGAGAAGGTGGATGCAGAAATAGAAAAACTATTGAAATACGACATTATTCAACGTTCCACGAGCCCTTGGATTAACCCAATGACTGTAGTAGCAAAAAAGGACGGAACGGTACGATTATGTTTGGACGCGCGGAAATTGAACCAGCAATTGATTAATGATAACGAATGTACGCCGCACATCGAAGAAATATTTCAAAGATGCCACTCGGTAAATGTAATGAGTAGTCTGGATCTGACCAGTAGTTTTTGGCAAATTCCACTACACCCGAACTCGTATAAGTACACTGCATTTAGGCACCGCGGTAGAATCTATGAATTCAAAGTTACCCCATTTGGATTGAAAACGAGCACAGCAAGTCTGTTGAGAGCATTAGATATTGTATTAGCTAATCTTGGGGGAAACGTGATCAATTTCGTGGACGACCTGCTGTGTATCTCCAATACATTCGAGGAACACATGCGGCATTTAACTGAATTATTTCAACGACTAGAGGAGCACGGAATGACTCTCAAATTAAAAAAGGCGAAGTTTTTTAGAAAGGAAGTAGATTTTTTGGGTCATGTCCTAACGACGACGGGAATAAAACCACAACTCGAGAAAATTCAAGCGATTCAGGAATTTCCGGCGCCGAAAAACATAAAGCAGCTCCGAGGATTTTTGGGTTTAGTTAATTACTACACAAAGTTTACTAACAGACACGCGCATGAGTCGGTGACTCTGTTGGAACTATTGAAAAAAGGAGTAAAATGGAGATGGAAAGAAGAAGAAGAACATGCCTTTAATCGAATCAAGAGATTATTTATCAGCGATGTTTTGCTGAAGCATCCTGATCCTTCGAAGGAATATATTTTACAAACAGATGCAAGCGATTATGCTCTCGGAGCAACTCTTGCGCAAAGAGACGAAAAGGACGAATTAGGCGTTGTCGTTTTCGCAAGTCGGACCCTTAAAGGTCCCGAATTAACGTATACCACTACTGAAAAAGAATTACTAGCTATTGTTTGGGCTTTGAAGAAATTTAGAACATACTTAATGGGAGCGCGGATACGAGTAATAACTGACCACAAGGCGGTCATTTTTCTAAAAAATTGTAAACTTCTGAACGACCGTTTAACCCGATGGATACTCGCGATTCAAGATTATGATATCGAATTCGAACATTGTCCCGGGGTCCGAAACGTCGTCGCGGACGTACTTAGTCGAATCGACGAAAGAGGAAAAGACATAAAAAAACCCAGTGGACGCGAAATTGTTATCAACGCTCTGTTGATGCAGAGACCATCAAGGGAAATCGAAGAGCGTATTCGCAATATCGTAACGGAACAAAAAGAAGACGAAACGTTAAACGCCCTTCGCGAAAAACATGCGGTAGATAACGAAGACTCTAAATATTGTATTGAACGGGATATCCTGATGGACAAAAACAAAAAAATCGTTTTACCAACATCACTGCTAAAACCATTAAGTATCGAAACACACGAAATGTACGGACATATCGGGTCGAAAAAGGTTTGGAAACTTTTACAGGAAGACTTTGCGCATCCGCGGATGCAGCGCCATATTCGACAGCTTTTAGCAAAATGTGATTCCTGTCAACGAAATAAGGTGCCTAACCAACATTCCTACGCCACGCAGCAGAATATTGTCCCGGAGAGACCGGGCGATCTCGTGTCTATCGACTATTTTGGACCATTACCACCGGCACAAGCAGGAATGAGATACATTTTGGTAACAATTGATGCCTTTAGTAAATTTGTCAAACTTTATCCCCTCAAAGCAGCTACAGCACCAGCAACAATTGACCGGATCTTCAATCACTACATCCCGAACTACGGAAAACCAAGAAAACTCCAGTTTGACCACGGAACACAATTCACCTCGAAAAAATGGTTAGATAAGTTAGCTAGCGAGGGGATTCAACCAGTGTTCTCATCGATCCGACATCCGCAAGGTAATATTGTAGAGAGGGTCAATAGAGAATTAGGGAGATTCTTTCGATCATTACTAGCTGATAAAGAAACACACTCGAGTTGGTTGAAATGGGTTGCCGCCATTGAGGATTGCATCAATGAGACCCACCACGAGACGACTGAATTTACACCAGTCGAACTGCAACTAAACATGAAGCCTCTGCGAGTATGGAGGGAATGGATTAAAGTCCAAAGGAGGGGGGAAGAACCTCTAGAGCAAAAATTGATGTTGGTACAAGAGCGTATTCGAAGAAAGGGAAGACAACGAGCGCAAAAATTTGACAATGCGCATAAATTAATTAAGTTTGAGGAAGGGGAACTAGTTCTCGCAAAAGCTTGCAATGTAAGTGATCCAGCCAACAAAAGAATAGCTAAATTCTTCTCAATTTATGAGGGCCCATATAGAATCAAAAAGAAAATTGCCGAATCCACATACATCTTGGAAAATGAGTCCAACAATCTAGAAAGGGGGATGTATCACGCTTCAAATTTGAAGAGATATCAACAATAGGAGATAGTATCTGTTTTTTTTGTTTTGTTTTGTTTATTTGAGTTAAAAGGAAAAAGAAACGGAAATTAATCGGAATTTTCGTTGTTTTTTTTTTCTTTTTTTTTTTTCTTCTCTTTTGTTCGCAGCCTTATAATGAACAAAAGAGAAATCGCGACTCAAACGGAAAGGGGGTTTTTGGTCCACCACTTCTGTGGTGGCACCCCAATTCCCGGGGATTGGGAATACCAGCCCACCCCCGTGGGACTCAAAATTATTACGGCCGGCCGTTGGTCAGAAGCAGAAGGAGAGAAGGTGTCGTTGGGACGCGGGTGCCAAACGACGTTAAGAAACGTAAAGAAAAACCGAGGGATGCAGACAATGGAGGTGACGGAGGAGGAGAAGAAAGGATGGAACGAGGAAAGACGAAGATTAGAAGAAGCGGGAGGAAGGAAGAGGGATTGGATGATTAATAAAGAAAGGGAAATGATAAAAATAAAAAGGAAGAAAGACAGGCATAGGGAATGGATAATAAGGAACAGGATGAGAATGAGGAGTGAGCGGGATGACAAAATCAGGGAGGCGATGGAAGAGTTGCAAAGATGGGTTGAGCGAAAGGAGAGGGAGTTTGAGGCGGCGGAGGCCGCCCTAGAAAAACAAATTCTAGAAAGCGAAACCTCCCCCCCCCAGATGATTACCTCCCCACCCGAAGAGGTTAACAACAACTTGGAAAAAGAAATAAAGCTGTTGGAGGAGGTACTTGTTGACATCCGCAAGGACAACGTCCCTCCCCCAACAGCCCCCTCAGGACTCAAAATAATCAAAATAGAGGTCTTTAAGAAACCCCTCATTCCCATCCGCCGTCGCGACTAAAAGTCGAAAAGGAAAAAAAAAAAAAAAAAGGAAGAGAGAGAAAATGTATTTTTTTTGGTTTTGCCGAATGGCCCAGTGTAAATATTGTTCGCCGTCAGGCCTTTTTTTTGTTAAATCTATTTTATTTCTTTTTTTTGAGAGAGAGTCCGAGACTCAAGCCGGCATAAATAAAAGCCAAGTTTAAGTTCATTTCGTCTCAAAATTTATTGAAATTCCTTTGTTCCCAAGAGATGACGATGAACAATATCCGGAGCAGAAAGGGCCCCAATAACATCCTGCAAGGAAGTTATTGGGTCCGGAGGGGCGTTGAGACGTATCTCATAGGCGCATACTATAAGTAAGTATAGAGAGTATAGCGCGAGAGCCCGCGTGGGCTCCGACTCCCCTAACTGTACAGTACGCGCCGGTAGTCGGCAAGGCGGCCGCGAGATGCCGTATTTTCTCGCGGACAGATGATCGACAGCGCGAGCGTAAAAGGGCGAGCGCGAGTCGAACAGTCACCGAGTTCTTCAAACAGAAGAATAGGTATTATTTCCATTTTTGATCCTCCGGGTCCCCAGAGCCTTCGGTGACGTTGGCTCCAGGTGTACTCAAATTCCCGAACCAGGGTGCACATATCTTTGGTGACGAAGTAATGGGCATTCCTGTATCCAGTCACCGCTAGTAGGGTCGCGAGTAGGTAGGTAACCCGAAAGGGAGGGAGCCGGAAGCGAGTCGCGGATCGACCAAGTGGTGACACGGTTGGTTCACGATCTCGTGGAAGCCGAACTCTCCGACGAGGGCCCTGCGCTACGGGTATCGGAAAATCATTGTCGACAGGTTCGCATGATATTCCTGTGGGATACTTCGTAGGCACGGCAGAATAGAAACGCAATTAAAATTCATTTTTAATAATAGTTTACTCCCAAACTTAAACCAAAATTTAAATCATGCAACTTGGAAAATTCACGAAGAAACTTCATCGGCATCGATTGTAAAGTTCATTGTCTCTCGTATCGAGCTTCGACTCGCTACGCTCAACGAAAGGAGGATGATAGAATAAAAAGGGGAACAACTCGTAGAGTTAAATTTTTCACGATTTACCGACATTCGGTCGATAAATCGCTTTTCGGTCTTTCTTTTTGGGTAGAGTCGCAACTCAAAGAAGAAATTCAATCAAATTAGCATAAATGGATGCGTAAATAGAGAATTTCGAATAATTCAAACACTTTCCGTTTTCTTTAGCGCCATCCGCGTGTAAAGCAACTAATAAACGTTTTATTGTATAGAAATTGATAATTACAGCTCGCCGAGAACTCGAGTGTGTTTCGAAATCTTTAGAGTAAATAGAAAACTACGAAAAGGGTAAGCGTCGATATTACAGATTCCAATGTATCACATTTTCTAATAATTTTTTAATAAAAGGAACAATATCACTGAATCGACAACGTCTAACGATTATTTGCTCGCCCCGAACCCCTAACGTGAGCCTTCGAACCGTGTGCGTGGCACCGGCCAAAAGGTGAAACGTTACAATATATATATATATATATGCATATATACGCGTATTGTTTATATATATATATTATATATTAAACATTGGTTTAACTTTATTTGTTAAACCACAGGTGTGCACCAATGGCTATTGCACGCCGCTCAACCGTGCGACGTGCACGGTGCCTGGTGCCTGGGCGGTTGTGCCGCCTTAGAGTTTCCACCTGTGACCCAAAGACCCGATCCCTTCTGTATTAATAGTCCCGTGTCCTCGCGTCATTATGACCCGGTGTCGAATGTTGATTCGGATTCTGAATCATCATCATCATTGCCAATGAGATATCCGGAAACGGAATCATCATTGTCAATGAGTGATCCAGAATCAGAATCACCCTCGTTTTACTACGCGGATCATTCTGACAACGACGCCGTTCGCGCGATACCGAACCACCTGCTACAAGCACCGTGGCACGATTCTTGCAGTGTCCATCAAAGCGCGAGAATCCTTTCGGTTTACGACACTCTGGTGTTCACCGTCACGTACGTTGACATGGTAAACGGCTCGGGTGGTTTAGATAGTAAAATCGCGAGTAATCGGTCCATCGTTTTAATCGGAAATTTTGATAATTTGTGTTTCCCTCGATCGCTTGTCGTAAGCCTCGCGAATGCGCGCAACAAAGAAGATCGAAGCGAAGAATCGAGAGTTTTTTATGACAAAATTCGTCATAAAAAATCGAAATTTCAACGGGACGAGGCTGAAAAGCTTGTAAATGAGGCTCGCGTAGTAGTACCGGCGTCGGGCTGCACTAATATAGAAATCGAGGTTTTCCAAGGGCATTTTATGGCTGCCGGTGTAGCTATAGTCGTATACGACTGGGACTCTTTAGGTAGCGGCGCGCAACCCATCTTCAATGGGCACTCGCGCTTTCAAGACGTTCCGGCGCACACAACATTAAATATTGCGCACTTTGCGGGCGAGGACCACTATTCACCGATCACAAATCTTTTAGCAGCGGCCGGTGGTAGAAACTATTGTACACCGTGCAACAAATCGTACCGTTTTTTGCAGCGTCACGTGTGTAAATGTCCTCGTTGCTACGCGTCACCGCCATGTCCGGTCAGATCCATCGACGCTAACGATCACGATGCAGTTATCGACGGTTATGAACTGTCATGCGAAAATTGTAACCGGTTTTTTCATAGTGTAGCGTGTTTTGACAATCATCTCAAAGCTCGCGAATATCGGGTCAAAACACACGCTTCTGAGCGAAAATCGGTTTGCGAGACAGTCCGCTTTTGTAAAAAATGCTTAAAGCTGTTCGATGCTACGCTAAAACCGCACAACTGCGGTAAAACTTTTTGTCAATTATGCCGGAGTGTACACGGGTACAATGAGTATTGTTATATGCAACGGGTAATACCGCGAATTCTATCTGACGAGAAAAAACATCCGCGAACGCTCTTTATATTTTATGATTTTGAGACCCGTCAAGACACGTTTTACACGAAAACACCGGGTGACGATACTCGCGAGCACATTGTCACACTTTGCGTGGCACAGCAGCTGTGCGAAAGATGTTTATCTTCCGTTGATGACGTGAGAGTCGGTGCCGCGTGCTGCTGGTGCGGTGTACGAAATCACATTTTCCGCAGATCACCCGTCGCGGAATTAGTCGAACTCGCGGTACGTCGTTCCACATCGTTCAGCAAAATCGTCTGCATCGCGCACAACGCAAAGGCGTTCGACGCGCAATTTATCTAGCGTCACGTCGTCGAACACTGTAAAGATCTCGGTGTGCCGAAACTCATTCTCACGGGGAATTCGATAATCTCGATGCGTATAGGCCATACTGTTTTCATCGACAGTATGAATTATTTTCATATGCGGCTCAGTGCACTCCCAGAGGCCTTCGGCTTCAAAGATAAAATGGGCAAAGGATACTTTCCGCATTTGTTCAATACTCTAGAGAATCAGACCTATATAGGTAAACTACCTGCCGCCGAGTTCTATTCACCGGAAACTATGAGTCCCGACGAGTATACGGCTTTCTACGAGTGGTATGCCGAAACAGCAGCACTGAACGAGATTTGGGATTTTCAAGCAGAGATCGAGAAATATTGCGTCATGGACGTGGATATTTTACGACGGGCCTGCAATGAATTCCGAAAAATATTTCTCGAAGTCGGTGTTGTTTGTCCGTTTACAGAGGCAGCAACAATCGCGTCGGCTTGTTCAAAAGTATTTAGACGTAACTTCCTCGTACCGCAGACTATCGGTCTCATACCTGCCGGTGGGTACAGACTCGCAGACAGCCACTCGAAGCAAGCTAATGAATGGCTTTTATGGGTCGAACATTGCGTAGGTCATGAGATAACTCATGCCACGCGCGGTCGTGAGTTTCGGCTACCCGAAGGGATACTCGTCGACGGGTACGCTCAGAGAGGCGAAGATCGCTTTGTCTATCAATTTCACGGGTGTTATTGGCACGGCTGCCCCCGCTGTTTTCCCGAGAACCGTACAGCACGGTCACGCGCCAACGATGAATCGTACGAACAGCGTTACGAGCGTACTCTGGCAACCGACACTACGATTCGCGAGCAGGGTTACGTATTAGAGGTGATGTGGGAATGCGCGTTTAACGACGAGCGAAACATCAATCCGGCGATCAATGCGTTTTTGCGTGAGCATCCGCGTCTAAAGTCTGAGCGTCTGAATCCTCGCGACGCGTTCTTTGGCGGTCGAACAGGTAACACCGTGACCTCGTACGATGTTGCGGAGGGTGAAAAAATCAGTTATATCGACATCTGTTCGCTCTATCCGTATATTTCTAAAACGGGTCGTTTTCCGAAGGGTCATCCTAAAATTTACGTCGTTTCGGAATGCGCCACTTTGCTTAACGGTTCGTTCGATGCTCTGGGTACGACGGTTAACGGCTTGATTCGTTGTACGGTTTTACCGCCGCGAGATCTTTTTCATCCGGTTCTACCGGTACGTATGCACCACAAGTTACTCTTTGCACTGTGTCGTACATGTGCCGAGGAAAAGACACAGTTGTCGTGTCCGCACGAGGATGTAAACGAGCGTGTCTTTACCGGTACGTGGGTAATCGACGAAATTTGCAAAGCACTTGAGGTCGGCTATAGAATCGTTGAAATATCCGTTATTTGGGCATACGAAATGACTCGATATAATCCGGAAACACGCGAGGGTGGTCTGTTTGCCGATTATATAAACACCTTTTTAAAGATTAAACAAGAGGCGAGCGGTTGGCCGGCGGAATGTGTCGATGCAGACTCGCGGGCAAAATACATTGACGACTACGAGAGCGCCGAAGGTATTCGTTTAACGCCGGAAAAAATTAGCAAAAACTCGGGTTTACGTTCCGTTGCGAAACTTTGTTTGAATTCGTTTTGGGGAAAATTCGGTCAGCGGGATAATTTAACGCAAACGTCCGTCATTAATACTCGCGAGCAGCTGTTGTTGCTTTTGGGTGATAATGACAAAGATGTGCAACGGCTTACTGCCGGTAAACGACGAGGTTTTGTACGCAAACTGGGTATTGTTACGTCCAAACTAGCGTTGTTTCTTTACTAGTTTGAAATATAACAGTTGTCTCCGTTATAATCGCACGCGCTGGTCAAGTGGGTGTTAAACCTACCTTTACCACACCTGGTGTCGATAAGGAGGACAACGATTGCTCCTTTTTAAAGCCTAACCTTGCGGAAAATTGCTTGGGATGGAGCCCTTAAGAGTGCTTGTTAAATGCGTGTCGTAGGGTGTAAACTAATTAGTAGAGGGTTTGGCGTCTCTCAGGCAAAGAGAGAGATAGAGAGGAAATCTTCGGTGAGACGGCAGCTACCTGCCGTTTTCTGACCAGGTGTCGGAGCACGCGACACGGTTAAACGAGATTTTGGTGGTCACTTCAAATCACTGGGTTGCAAGAACAAAATGAAATAATGCACTGTTGATAAATAAATAAACAGGTACTTACGGTAATAAACGGTGCTTTCCTGGTGTTCGTGGATATAGAACTTTCTTCACGTTGGTTTAATTCAAAAATGAATTTAAAGAAAAAAATTGATGTGTTTCACGGAAATGCAGGTAGAGTTAATACTTTTTAATGTCACAAAAAAAATATGAGTAATACAGGTGATAATATTGAACAAAAAAACAATGGAGACCAAATGTCTATATGGTTGGAATTCCTAAAACTCGCGAAATACAATGTCAAATTATAGACTGAAGAATTAATTCCGTTTCTCTGAGTCCTGGATTTAATACTGACAACTCGAAAGTCTGAAAGACAATCGGGTTAAAACTGAATTTCGAAACAATGGATAACTGATTTCAGCGGTACTACTGTGGTATCTTGAACAAATAAATGAAAGAATATGCTGAACAAAACTGAAGGAATATCCCCCGATAATAACTAGGTAAGATGTGCTCAACAAAACTGAAGGAAACCGAGGGAATATCCTCCTCTAATAACAGAAAAACGTGTGCTCCTCAGCGTACAATTTCGGGGGTTTTTATACCATTTTTCTTGGTGACAAGTAGAGGGGATGTTGCTATGCGAGTGTCTTTTTGTATATCTATTCGGTATAAAATTCTGGTACAGTAACGAGAAGATGAGGTGATGCTACCGGTCTCATCCCTGATTGGTCCATGATCTTAAGTCCTTCTTTTAGGCGCAATGCGTTTATCGGGCCCCGCGCCGTGGATGACGGGGTGGGGTATCGAAAAGTAAAAGGGCGCAGACGAGATCACGTAGGCATCAATCCCCTCCTTTTCTCGTTTCCGTTTTCCGGGAAGTCATTACCAGAAAGATTTTTGTTGGTATGCAGCCTTTTATGGCTAAATACTTTATATGTAAAAAGGTCGCACGAGTTCCAATCGGACTATAGAATTTCGTCAACTGTCTAGACAAATAAAAACCGGTATTGAACAGTGAAAATACGCTCTCCTATGTCTTCGGAATTTTATGCGTATTACGTGAATTATAAAATTCGTAGTTTCTCGTAAGACTCTTATAACCAGGACTCGCTTATTCCTAACAGAAATGAATATAATAATGAAATATAATAATGAATATCATTGATATAAACCATAACCTATTATCGTGAACTAATTATTTAGTACTTGATTAGTTTGTACTCGTCTGTCTGGATAATAATGCAAAAGTATAATTCTATATTACTAATAAAGCAATAAATCTTTTCCATGTTATTTCGTTCAGGGGCGTGCCATGGAAAAGACTTTCCTCGGCAAATGCTTTACCGTTAACTCCTTCAGTCATTTGTTTAAACAAATGGCGTACAAGTTGTCCATGGTTAAGAATTTCTCGAAGGACGAACTAAATTAATATTGTACGTGTAGTAATTTCTTTACAGTCGGAGAGTTTATGGACAAGTTTTCTGCCTGTTGCGAGAGAACTCTTTTTCGTTACTCGGCGGTTTTGTACCTGAACTGTCGAATGCCAACGTTGTATAATTTTCAGAAGGTGAAAATCCCTTTTCGTTTTTATAATGGTATCATTCTCCGTGTAATTACTACTACGTACTTAATTAATACCATAAGGATAAACACAGGCGTTCAAGAGAGCAATTCCTGGGGGTGAATTGTCTATTATTATTTCTTTTTAAATTGACTATATTCTCAGTTTCGTTTTTCTATTGATCATTACTTTATTATTTTCTTCAGAAGTTTGACCTCTATTGCTTTCCGATGTGTTATAATGAGAGGAATCCGTGGTTTACTAATTATTTAAGGATTAATTAATTAAGATTTAATAGAAGATATTTCCTTCTTCCTGCTAAAATCAAGGTCATGAGCCCCGTCTCCTTTGTTTTAACTTGTGGAGTTCGGTTCAACTAAAACACTGTTTAAAGCGTTTCCCTTAACGAGGATAACTTGTCGACCCGATTCTATGTATCTAAACCCGACGGTTTTAATCGACTGTCTGTAAATTCCTCCCTGAATGGTTTCGAGCCATGGTAAAATAGATTTACTGATCTACGGGGAGGTAGTCGATATCGATACTAGTAGGTCCCAATGGTAACTGTCAGCGGGCCGCGTTTCTTTTAATTCCTTTTTGGCTCTCCAGGGGAGCGCTCAGGAGAGGGGTCAGAGACCGCCTTTCTCGACCTCCGCCTGTGAGGCCCGGATCTGTTTTACCCTGTTTCATCGGTATCGACTCGCTAAGGTAGGACACCGATTTTGGAAAGACTCTAGGCTACCTTGACACTGATTAAGCAGTAGGTAAAATAGATATTGTTAAATGAAGAATTTTTAGATCAGATTCCCCTTTTTACTTTCACAAAGAAGGTTTAGGCTCAACTACTATTGAAGGTAAAACAGGAAATAAACTATGCGTTACGCTGGACGTAACAGTATCAATAGACGAGGCAATAATACCATCATCGCAAACGAGCGTCGTAATAGCGGCGTACACAACAGCGCAAGCCCGTTTAAAATTATACAGCTATTTGGAGAAACTTGACCGGCGCGTGCTGTACTATGACACCGACTCGGTGATTTATGTTAGCACAGGTCAACCGGGTGAATGGGTACCGCCGCTCGGTAACTTCCTCGAAGACATGACCAACTAACTAAAAAACCGACAGACTATATAAAGTCGTTTGTCTCGGGAGGCCCAAAATTTTACGGGTATCAGGTGGTGAATAGCGCGAGCCCCGAAACGATTATTAAAACAGAGTGTATGGTAAAAGGGTTAAGTCTAAATTATCAGAATTCCCAGAGAATAAACTTCGAGTCGATACGCGAAATGATTAGAGCTGATTTGCCGAGACAGAATGTAGAGTCGATTCAGCTGAATTATTCGTCGATTCAGCGAACGGCACTTCATGATGTCATAACTCGCCCAATGTCGAAAACCCGCCGTGTCGTTTGCCATAAACGACGTCATGTGTCTCACACACTGTCACTACCGTTCGGATACAAAGGATAACCCTCGGTAGCCTGATAACGTTAATTTGTATCGTTGTCGTCGTCGTCGTCGTCGTCGTTGTCGTTGTCATTGTACAATATAGATATTAATACAAATAGTTTTAAATTGTAAATTTGTATATAAACTCGAAATAAGACTCGTACTACAGATGTATATATGTAAATATGTGTGTGTGTGTGTGTATCTAACAGAAATAGTATAAATGTACATAATATTGTCAATAAAGTTTAAAATGTTTATAAAACTGCGTATATCGTTAAGAAAAAAATTTGTAAATATATGTAATTTAAAAATAAGTATAAATATGTACAAACGCTATACATCGATAGAATAAAATATGTTTATTTTTACACGATTCGACATCATTGTCAATTTAAAAAATAAAAAACTTTCAAACGTATTCCCGCTTGTTGTTGACAATTTTTTCTTTTATTATAAGCTAGGCGGCGCCACATGCGCAATATGAGCTTATAGAGCACATGTGGCCGCGGTATAGAGCTGATCGAAACGCGCGCGCGTGCGCTCGCCCGCTCATAAGCTGATGTTGCGAGCGAACGCGTCTGTACTAGCTGGACCACCGCCGTGCACACGTCGAGTTAGCTTGTCCGCGACGTGTGTCCTCCGCGCACCGCCGCCGCCGCCGCCGCCGCAGAGTTAAGCTTATAGTCGCGTAAAAACGAGTATATTTTCAAGTGTTTTCGGTGTGAGGAAAGAAAGAAAAAACACGTGAAAATGGACGTACGTTGGAAACATCCGTGGACTTCACTAATTTGTGGGCCAACAGGCTGTGGTAAGACAGTTTTCGTGCGAAGATTCTTACGCCATCTAGCGGCTATGAGCGATTCAACGTTTGGCCGTATTATATTTTACTACGGTGATAATCTCGATGCCGATACTGCCGCTCTGTTCAAGAATTCGTCGCATGAGGATTCAACGAACACTAATGTTAAAATTGAATTTCACGAAGGACTGCCGCAGCCGGAGGATTATTCGCAAGATAACGATTGTAAGAAATTAGTTATTATCGACGATTTAATGAGAGAATCGTCAAACAATACGATAGTAGACCTCTTCACGAAAGGCAGTCATCATAAAAATATCAGCGTTATTTTCATAACGCAAAATATTTTTCATCAGGGACACGGACAACGCGATATTTCGCTGAATGCGAATTATATTGTTATTTTTAAAAATCCACGAGATCGGGCACAAATTCAACATCTTGCGAGGCAAGTTTATCCCGAGGATCCGCGCTTTTTAACGGAAGCGTATCACGATGCAACTGCGCAGCCGCATGGCTATCTACTGTTGGATCTAAAGCAATCGACGCCTGATATGTGTCGATGCCGCACCAATATATTTCCCGACGATCCGCAAATGCATGTATATATACCGAAAAACAAGCGAGGCTTTCGTAAATGATGATTTTGCCTGACGTATTTAGTCAAACGGTGAAACAGCAAAGGCATCAGTAGCGCTCGAGTGTCGGTTACGCAAACATCTCGGAGGGCGAGAGCGAGAAGATGACGGTAAAGAAGAAGAAGAAGAAGAGAGCGTCGTGTTCTGTGCGATCGCCGATCGATAAACGTCACGTCGCTTTTCTGAACGCCCTCTGTCATGCTAGTAAAGAACGGCAAAAAGCGCTGTTACGAGCGGCCGATGAATCATTGGTCAAGTGTATATGTGAATGCGCGCTAAACGTTTTACACGGCGTAGTAGCGCTTAAAACCAACGTGAAAAATCGTCTGAAAAAATATAAAAAGGTGTTGCGACAACTAGCGCCATGGTCCGCGGTAAGACAGAGCGGCGGCGGTGGCGGTGGTGGTGGTGGTGGTGGTGGCAAGAGTAGAGGCGTCAGTGGCGCCTCGCGCAAACGACGGAAATTCAACTGGCGAGCGAAAAAACGCCTCATCATGCAAAAAGGATGCGGAGCATTTTTGCCGCTTTTATTGGCACCGATTATCACGAGTTTGGTTAGTAGACTGTTTACCGGCAACGGTGGCGGAAGTACCGACTCTTAATACAAACGAGCGAGATCTAATGGAACACGCAAAGAAAATGATTTTAGTACCGGCTGAAGAGGCTGGGCTATGGAAAGAGCCGATGATCGGTGCCGGCGGCGGCGGCGGCGGCGACGGTGGCGCCGGAATTCGTACACCGCCTGTCGGACCACCAAGTGTACAGACGCCGGGCGATCCTATATCGCGGCTCGATGAGGAACTTTCGAAAATTTTAAACTCAAAAAAGTATCGCGATGACTCGGAAAAGTGGAAACAATATCTACAGGTGCTGCAGAGGTATTTATTTTTGCTCGAAGCACGAAAAGGTCCGATAGATCCATCGCTACCTGGAGCGACCTCTACCGTCGCCCGCGAACAGCAAACGTCATCACAGGCAAATGAACCGTTCGATGATACGATAATCATAGACAGCGTTCCGCAAAAGTTTCGGCATAAAGCTAAAGCTCTCGTGTCTTATCTACGCAATTCACCGGGAGCAGTACCACGCATCAGATGGGACCAAGAGGGACGTGTGACCATAGACGGCAAGCTCGTGCCAAATTCAAATATTGTCGATCTTATTAACTACGCAGTACGATCGCGAAAGGAGTTTAAAGCCGTGGGACGACGCGACTTTATTCAGAGTCTACGAGATATCTCTGTTCCACGCGAATTTATCGGAAACACAGCATTGTGGACGCTTGGAGGAGAGCCGAGATTGCGTGTTGAGCGTAGACAAAATTATTCTAGTGTGGATAACGACGGAACCCCCTATTACAGCAGCGAAGAAGAAGAAGAAGAAGAAACCATAGCTACGAGGGTAAAACGGCCGGCTAGTAAAAGTGCCGCTAGTGTAAGGCTTAGCACTAGCCGCGAAGACATACTCAACGAGCGACGAGGCTTAAATGCCGACTATTCGCCAAAACAGAGTGAAAAGGACGAGTCAAAGACGAAGAAAAAGAAGAAGGATAGCATGATCGAGGATACGGGAACTACCGAGCGGACGAGCATCGGCGAACGGTCAGACGGGTCCGTTCATTTACCACGAGGGTTTGCGCACTGGCTCAAACTATGAATGGGGCCCAATGACTGCTGTACCATAACCGTCAACGAGAGAGAGAGAGAGAGAGAGAGAGAGAGAGAGAGAGAGAGATGTCGTACGAAAAAGTGTATTACGACCCTTCGCATCCCGCTGGCTACGCTGGTGCAAGACGACTCACAGATAAAAGGAATGAATTAGCGACTGTTTATGACTGGTTGACGCAACAGGACGCGTACACAATTCACAAGCCTGTCAAACGGCTTTTCCCAAGACTTCGCTACAGTGTCGACAATATAGACGACGTTTGGGAGGCTGATCTCGTTGATTTACGCTCGTTAAAGAGTTACAACGATGATACCTTTTATCTACTCACAGTCATTGATGTATTGAGCAAGTATGCATGGGTCGAACCGTTACAAGACAAAACAGTGCACTCTGTGACGCAAGCGTTTAAACGGATTTTTCAACGAAGCAACGGCCGCTTACCCGCTTGTCTACAGACCGATAAAGGCAAGGAATTTGTCGGAAAAGAATTGCAAACCTTTCTTACGGAGAACAATATTGTGTTTAGAGTTACGCGTAACCCTGATATAAAAGCGGCGATTGTCGAACGCTTCAATCGTACGCTAAAAGAGCGAATGTGGCGTTACTTCACGCACCGAAATACTCATCGATACATTGACATCTTGCAACAGCTCGTCGAGGCCTACAACCATGCCAAACACTCGTCGATTAAGATGCAACCGGCCGCTGTGACTTTACACAATGCCGATGTAGCGTACGAGAATATGACGAGAGCCTCGTTGAGACAACGCAAAAAAAGGCGTTTCACCGGGGTTAAATACAAGTGCGGCGATTACGTTAGGATTAGTCGAACAAAAGGCACCTTCGAGAAGGGTTACGAGCGGAATTGGAGTGAAGAAATTTTCCGAATCACAAAAGTTACGGTCCGTCAGGGTATCCGAGTTTACGAATTAAAGGATCTCGAGGGAGAGTTAATCGACAGTTTTATTTAAACGGAAGAAATCACGCCTGTACACGAGAAACGTGTTGCGGAAAATAAAGAATTCAAAATTGACCGTGTAATACGTACAAAAGGGCGCGGAGCAGCAAAACAGCTCTTTGTCAGCTGGGTCGGTTACCCGTCGAAATTCAACTCGTGGATACCTGCGTCTAACGCTCACGATCTTGCCACGTAGCAAACGCACCCCGCCGGCTAACATGTACACCGACGAAAATTTTTTTCTCGTGCTACCGAGCAACAGTAGCATGAAGTATTTTCCGAACAACACTACGACAAATTTCACCACACACCTTTCACGTGAAATAACCCTCAATGGTCATTGGGTTGTGGGTCTAACGGAAGTTCACATACCCTGCACGATGATACATATCCAGCGTGATGAGACTGAAATTCAGTGGACACAGTGTGGCCGAAAAGACAGAAAAATCAGTCATATACCGTACGGCATATATGACAATCATGAGGCTTTAATGAAAAGTATAAATAGTCTGCATGGTATAAGCGAGGCCGGTATACGACTAGTGAATGCAAAAAATGCAAGCGGTTACGTCGCGATTGAGGGTAAAAAGTGCGGTAAAGAAATTGACGAATCGTTGAATTTCTTGCAAATGAGCGACATGCTTCGTCACGTATTTGGATTCGAGTTAACACCTGGTAAAGATTGGGAACGCGCCGGGAATTCGTACGTGAGCTTTACGCGTGGGATACAGCGCGAAAGTCAGATGCCCGCCTGCATTGCCCGCGCTCTGCCCGAAGAAATCTTTGTCTACTCGGATTTGTGCGTACCCTACACAGTTGGCGACACACAGGCCGCTCTATTACGAATAATAAATCTGAATACGTCAAAGTACAAGTATGGCTCGACGCAGGTGAAATATTTTTCGCCGGCAAATTACCGCTGCTTAATAATTGCTTTCGCACGATCGAGATAGATATAAGAGACAAGTTGGGACGGCCAATCACATTTGAGTACGGGACGTTAACGCTAACGCTTCACTTTAAACGCGTCTCTTAGACGACGAAATGGCGAACCACTACGCGTCATATTACGAAAATCAAATCGGCGGCGGTGGACGTATGAGCAATGTTTTCGTCGGTGCACCTTATCAAAGGGGCCACGGAATTGGACGATTTCTCGGCGGACTCTTCAGAAGTGTACTACCGCTCCTCACGAGAGGTGCTAAAGCTATAGAACGCGAGGCGTTGCGCGCTGGCTTGCATGTTGTTGAAGACGTAAGCGGGAACAATATACCATTCAAGGAGTCGCTGAAACGTCGGGCCAGAGAATCCGGCGACAATTTGAAACGAAAAGCCGACGAGAAAATTGCACTACTTATGAATGGATCCGGCTATAATAGTCCGATCGCCGCGCGATCGATGCAGTCGTTGATTGGACGCGCAACTCGTCGCACCTCCGCGAGAAAGAGATCTACCAACACGCGAAATAAGAAGACGAAAAAGGGTAAAAAGAGAAGTACCGCTAGTGCAGCATCACGAAGAAAGAAGAGAAGGACGAAGACGGGGAAAGTGACGAAGACTCGAGTAAATAAAAAGAGGCGGCGCGTTGATATTTTTGGAAGTGCTTAAATATGTCCTTTCTACACTCACACTCGTGTGAATGTATGAAGTCGGAACTCGACTTATTCACAATACCACCAACGCAGACGTCTATAGAATCATCGCAATGGGTTCACTACAAGCCTGTCTCTTCGCTGTCGGACGACGGGCCCATCGAATTTGTGATACTTGTCCACGGGGAGGAATACCTGGATCTCGCGCATACTATGATCGCTGTAAGCCTTAAAATAATATCCGACGGCGGCGCAGAGTACAAAGTTGCACCCGTAAACAATTTTTTGCACAGTCTCTTTAATCAAGTAGACGTGTTTTTTAATCAAAAACTTGTCGCACCGCCTAATAATGCCTACGCATACAGAGCGTACATTGAAACGTTGTTAAACTATGGCCCTGCCGCAAAAACATCGCATCTGACTACGGCTTTGTGGTATGCCGATACTGCAGGCGGTTTCGAGTTGTTGCCGGGCGCGAGTCCGAGCAACGCCGGCCAAGACGCGAGAGCCAGTTTTGTCAAAGGAGGCCGGACCTTGGATATGATTGGCCATCTTCACTGCGATGTATTCAATCAAGACAAATTTTTGCTGAACGGCGTGGAAGTACGACTACGTCTCGTACGCTCGAAAGACGCTTTTTGTCTTATGGAATCGCCATCAAAAGATGTTACACACAAGATATTAATTCACGATACAACACTGCTGATAAGACGAGCTAGAATCAATCCAGGAGTACTTATAGCCCATGCAAAGACGCTGGCTAAAACAACAGCGAAATATCCTATAACGCGTGTGGAGGTTAAGTCGTTTACCATGCATAATAGTGGCGTCGCTGGCGATACACTGGACAATGTAATACTCGGCCAATTACCGAAGCGCATAATACTCGGTTTTGTTAGCAACAAAGCTTTCAACGGCGATAAAACGTCAAATCCTTTTAACTTTCAAAATTATTCGATAAATTTTCTATCACTGTACGTTGACGGTCAACAGATACCTGGAAAGCCGCTGCAACCGGAGTTTGAGACAAACAAAACGTGGATCGAATGCTACCATACCCTTTTTTCAGGCACAGGTATACATTTTCAAAACGACGGCATAGACATTTCACGTAGCGCTTACGCAAAAGGTTATTGTCTGTTCGCCTTTGACTTGACGCCCGATCTATCCGCAAACTGTTTCACCCACTGGAATCTCGTTAAACACGGTACCGTGAGAATCGAAGTACGTTTCACTAAACCCCTCTCATCTACAATAAACTGTATTGTCTACGCCGAGTATGACAATGTTATTGAAATTGATTCGGCTCGTCAAGTGATCACGGATTTTAGTGCTTGAGCACTCCATCCCTTCTCCGCTGCATAACGCGTGATCACGCATTCCCCGGCGAGGGCGCTATACGTATAGTCGAAACGTATTTAAGACCGGCTACGAGCAAGCATTCGACATCATTTCGTCTCACGCCTTCAGCATGGACGCAATAGTTGATATTCAAGCGCTATACGGCAAGCATGGAGAGTTTCTTCCTAAGGAGATCGCCGTTACAACGATACAGGGTGATCATATCGGCCATTGGGTTATCGACTCGCCATACGATTTTGGTGAACTACCTAAAGAAGTACGCGCGAGTAATAATCGTCTAACGTGCTTTCATCACGGCATAGAGTGGGTTGACTGTGATACACCATTACCAAAAGTATACGCGGCACTAAAAGTCATGTGCCGATACGCACTTCGCATATACACGAGAGGTGTACAAAAAGCGGAAATTCTACGTGACGTGCTGGGGCGCGACATAGTCAACCTCGAAGATTACGAGGGACCTAGCTTCAAGAACATGCCGAAGTACGACACTTGGTGCATATATCATGGCGTGTCAAAGGAAGACGCCGCAAAGTGCGCATTAAACAACGTGGGGAAAATTAAACGTTGGCTTCGGACTCAGATTTTGGATAAGGAGAATGCAGTTTACTCGGAACCAGTGGACGCCGTGCAACGGAAAGATCGGTCAAACGATATGCCGAGAAAAGCAACACATATCGACAGTCCGACCGATACAGATCAAGGTTCGAGCGTGGGAGACTATATAGTCCCAGCGCCTTCGAGCAGTGACAGCAGTGCTACGACGAACACCTGCGACGCCACGGTACCTGCGGAGGGTGAAATAGTTGCCCTTTACCGTAATAAACAACTCTCGCCACCACCACCACCACCAAAGCGCCAACCAACGCCTACCGACCCTCGTAACCCTCATCAGTATCATCATCATCATCAGCATTCACCAAGACGTCGCCCCCACTCTCGCACAGGCAGCATCTACAATGAACAGCCTAGAAATACTGGAGGCTCTACGACATGTCTCAGCACAGACGAAAGGAGTCTTCCCCGCCGATCGCATCCCAAGTCGCTGGTCTAGACCCACAGCCATCGTCGCCAACACGGACAATCATACGAAACCAGGAACTCATTGGGTAGCCATATACGTCGACAACAATGGTCAAGGGATCTTCTTCGACAGTTACGGACTGCCTCCACTTGTCCACCAACATCGCAATCGACTGCGACGAAATACCACGAGCTACGAGTGGAGCACCAAACCCCTACAGTGTATCAAGTCTCGAGTGTGTGGAGAATATTGTGTTATGTTTCTTGACTATATGTCTCGGGGCTACAACCTTGCTGCTTTTTGCAGGCTATTCTCGGCTAATAAGGTGAAAAACGACAATATTGTGCGACGTTACTACAAGAATCTACGATATGTGAAACATAAAAGACGAAACCTCTCAAACATCCGTCAAAAAAGACTTTTAAAAGGCAACGGTAATGACTGTACATCACGGTGTATACAAACATGTACAGCCCGTTTCGGTTGTCACCTGTAAATAAACGAATAGAAGGAAAAAATATAGAAAAAGTTTTCATCTCATCTTTATCGTCGACACACGAGCTCCCCCACCACCACCACCATCGGCAAATATAAAAGACGATCACTCCACACGAGAAAGCACACTTGACAACGATTCGTGGCAACGACAACAACCTCGCTAAAATGGAGATCATCAGTGGCATACTAGTCATCGACTGTGGCAAGGATCCCTGGGAACTCCTCCCGGAGGAGCTCGAATACATTCCCAAACCCTTGCTACTGAGGCACTGGAGCGAATACATCGACATCCTGTGGTCAAAACTACCTGAACATATTCGACTGGACCCCGAGGTTGCATCATACAGAGCCTGTAATAAACATTGGGCACCCAACGATCTAAAGATACGGCTCGAAGGGTATCCACCGCAACAGAGAGAATGCCCCGACTGTCTACAGGAGGTCATAGAACAAGAGTCAACACCATCGCCGGACCAACCTGAGAAGGTATTACTGCGTACACCGAAGCCCAAGCCCGAGCGCCAGCAAGACACACCACTGCCGTCAACCGACTCTACCGTGACCCTTGACACATCACTCAAGACCACTGATTTTTACAAATTGTAAAACCTAGAAAATTGTAAAATGTCAATACAAGAAAATTAAATAAACAACAATACTTTTGTAAATGTTTTTTTTTATTTGTCGGTACGGTATTACCATTAGGATAATAGAGGACGAAAACTAATTTACCGACTGCAGAATAGTATTAGTATTCAAAACTACCGATAATTCCTAGAGGGCGCCTTGGAAAATTTTTGGACAACCAATCAGAACGCTGCAAGTTTACTGGAATAATATTAGTTCAGAAAAACGATGAAAATATATAGAGGGCGCCATTGAAAAATCATTCGACCAATAAGAGCTCGGGGAATTTCCAGACAACCAATCACGGCTCGCTGAAAATGCGACGACCAATCACGGCCCAGAGATTTTCACAGCCTCTCTCTCATTGGCTCCCTATAAATAAGGGGGCGTGGCTTAAGGGGCCCTATGAGGGTGGGGGAAGGAGTGGGGGACAGACAGTGGGGTGGGGGAGAGGGTGGGGGTAGACGGCGGTGGTGGGGGGTTGGCGCCAGTGGCCGCGTGGAGGGGGTAAATCCTGTCTCCCTATAGATGTACACTACTACTGATGGTAGAGCATGCAGAAATAATAGTTGAAGATGGTTTTTGCGTTGTACTCACTAAATACTTATTTATTTCTCGATGTTCGAAGAAAATACAATCTTCTGGTTACAATCACTAGTTTAACTTAAACTTTTTAGAGACTTAGCCGCGCAGGGCTTTCGCAGTTAGTCTCGTCGAACAGAGCCTTGCTCGCTCTGCGAAGTTTCGTTGCGGATGATGTTACTCGGAGAATAATCGTAGAACTACTGATTTTTGGTAAAGATGCTCGGTCTTATATACTAGTTTTAGTCCTATGCTAGTAATGCAAAATAGTTTGCGCTGGTGGGGTTAATGAGTATTATAAAAGTTCACGACCCCTTATTTGAAGTAACCGACGAGATGAGCTGCGGTGCTCTAATTAATTCTCGATAGGAAGAATTTCGGCGAAGCGATTAATTGCTCTAGCTAAAAACTGTAAGATGACCGAATATTTGGAGAAACAGATTCCGCGTTTTTAATTTGCGTAATAAAACTAGTGGCGGTGTCCAAACGTATCGATAACGGAGCGCGGCGTTAGGAAGCTACAGCTGCAAAGGTCGTCTGACGTAGCGCTTCCTAATAGTGACTCGATGCGGAAGCGATGACGCGTGCCTCAGTCGTTTGGGCTATAGGCGTACGTATGTGCGCGTGACTCGTACGCGAGATTCTAATACTTTATCTGGAGTGATATGTTTTATGATTTTTAGTTTCGAGTTCTCGTTAATTGCTATGCGGTAGCTACTGTAGGAAAGTTACGTAGGACGTAACACCTCCCCCTTAAGACGAATGTCAGGAGTGTAAATGCTTTGACATGAGGTTAGATTTGTCTTCCTAATGTTAACTAAAATTTTAATTAGTGGAATATAAGAAAAAGAATATATATATCTAATAATATTTAATAATAATAATATATATCTAATAATAGTTAACATTTGTTCGAGTATATATATTGAAATGTTACGAGTTATTATCACCCGAGTTAATAGGACTCGTTCCTATCCTTCGGGTGATTTCCTGAAATGACTCGCAGCGTAAGTCCGATTTTTTTTTTTTTCCGCGGATGATTCGCGTATTAAGGTTCTTGTCTTGGACTCGACTCAACATTTATTTGAAGGGAGCTGGACGTGCAGTTTACAGATTTACGTTAATTATTTTGGGTTTTACGTTTTTTTTTTTTCGTTATTGTAATTTGGATAGTGGCCTCAGTGGTCTAGTATCACTCACAGGTATTTCGCGCTACCAAAGTGTCTGACCCTCTCATCATAGGCTCACTTATACAGGGTGTTGATGACGGTGAAGAAGTGTTTCACGGATTTCTTCTTTCCGTTTCTTGTTGTTATTCTTATGTCTAAGTTAAACAGCCAGAAGGGCTAACTACAAATTGAATTTATGAATTTTGAATTCACCCAACTACGGGACGTACGCTGGGTGGAGCTTAACACTCAATTTCGAATAGTGAACAATTAATTTTTCGATCGTCAAGATTTCGATCGTTAGGAAAATCCACAACACTCTCGCTTCTCACGTTTATATGCGTCTGACAATACGTATAAACGATTAATCGCTTGTTAATTCACAACTTGATTTCTCGGCAGAAGCAATCTGGAGAAATGGACGCAGGTGTCCAGCCCAGAGCTCACGGTTTCGTCGTTAGGAGTATGGAACGGCGGACGCAGTTATCCGGAATTCCAGTACTCTCAACGGTCCCTATCTTTTCTCACGAAGATGTAACGGAATGATAGTATCTTTTATCACGAAGATGTAACGGACTGATAATATCTTTTATCACGAAGATGTAACGGACTGATAATATCTTTTATCACGAAGATGTAACGGACTGATAATATCTTTTATCACGAAGATGTAACGGACTGATAATATCTTTTATCACGAAGATGTAACGGACTGATTGTTGGGACTAACGATCTCGTTAATTCGTAAACTCGATGATTTTTCTGAAGTGCCCTGCCGTTTCGGATGCTCGCTTTTATATCAATCTCGAGGGGGTGGAGTTGACATATGTGGCGTGATATTTCGTCATTTTTTCGATGTTGGGGATGAAATTTGCGTAGGAAGTATTTCGTATCACGTGGTATTTCGTCGTGGTAGGGATGAAATGCATTGGGGAAGGGGAAATATCGCGCGATGTCACGTGATTCGATTGCATCACCTCGATTTTGGTAGGGATGAAATCTCGAGTAGAAGGGGAGATATCGCGCGATGTCACGTGATTCGATTGCATCACCTCGATTTTGGTAGGGATGAAAGTAGTAGGGGTCAGGTATAGGGAGACAGGATTTACCCCCTCCACGCGGCCACTGGCGCCAACCCCCACCACCGCCGTCTACCCCCACCCTCTCCCCCACCCCACTGTCTGGCCCCCACTCCTTCCCCCACCCCCATAGGGCCCCTTAAGCCACGCCCCCTGGGTTATAGGGAACCAATGAGAGGACGGGTGGAAAATTCTCTGGTTCGTGATTGATCGTCTTTTTTTCCCCGAGCCGTGATTGGCCGACTGGAAATTCCCCGAGCTCTTATTGGCGGACGGCTTTTCCGAGATGCCCTCTACAAATTTTCATCGTTTTTCTGTACTAACATTATTCTAGTAAATCGTTGTGTTTTGATTGGCCGTCTTATTTCTCCTGGTGCCCTCTAGGAGTTACTGACAATTTATAATACTAATGTTTTCCGCAATCGGTAAATTAGTTTTCGCCTTCTTCTATATACCAAATAGCAATATAGAAAATGTAGGAAGTATAGAAAAACTTTCGCCCAAATCGGTGATCGAACTTGACTCTCCTGGTCGCCGAAATTGCTGGTCGTGTACGCTAACCACTTAACCACGGGTCGCGTATTATACAAGCACTATTCTATAGCTAGTCAACCTAATCGTGTTCTCTCTAACCTTACGGTTAATATCCTCCATACAGTCGAAAGTCTGAAATATTTTCTTTTATTTATTTATCTAATGTCTTATTTAAAATAAATTTATTGATTTTGTAGAAGTCGTGTAAATTTTTAAAAAATTTCCGACATTTTCAAAATTTGGAAAAGTTAAATAAAGTCCCAAATTTGGGTATGTTCGCGTAAAAGCATTTCTAATCACACTCGTAAAGTTTCGACGCGAGTGAACGAAAGTTAAAATAACAATAGTCTAAACATTTTTTAAAAAACATACATTTTCTTAAGTTTTCTGATATTTTTGCATTTGTTCGAAATTTTAAAAAATGATTTTTTCGAAAACATACATTTTTACACATTTTCTGACATTTTTAATTTTTTGAAAATTAAAAAAAGAACATAAATCCTGAAATTATGAATATGTTTTTGTAAAATTTTTCTCACTGCTCTTGTAAAGTTTCGGAGCGATTGTGTGAAAGTTAAAGTAACAATAGGGTAAACATTTTTTAGAAAACACATTTTTTAAGTTTTCTGATATTTTGCATTTTTTCGAAATTTTGAAAACGAAATTTTTTCGAAAACATACATTTTTACAAATTTTCTGATATTTTTCAATTTTTTGAAAATTTAAAAAAGAACATAAATCCTGAAATTATGAATATGTTTTTGTAAAATATTTCTCACTGCCCTTGTAAAGTTTCGGAGCAATTGTGTGAAAGTTAAAGTAACAATAGTGTAATCATTTTTTAGAAAACACATTTTTTAAGTTTTCTGATATTTTGCATTTTTTCGAAATTTTGAAAACGAAATTTTTTCGAAAACATACATTTTTACAAATTTTCTGACATTTTTTAATTTTTGAAATTTAAAAAAGAACATAAATCCTGAAATGATGAATATGATTTGTAAAATATTTCTCACTGCACTTGTAAAGTTTCGGCGCGATTATGTCATAGTTAAAGTAACAATAGTGTAAACATTTTTTAGAAAACACATTTTTTAAGTTTTCTGGTGTTTATATTTTTTCGAAATTTTGAAAAATGAATATAAGTACAAATATCTACGTATTTGCTGTGAGGATATAGAAAAGTGGTAGATACATTTGTATCGTCGGTGACACGTACGTCGTAATCACACGATACATTAAAAAAAAAAAAAAAAGATGAAGACTTCAAAATGCTACGATGTTCACCGAACGCCGTACCAGCAGTAATTTGGCGATCGGTTGGCCGGGACCGTGTTTGACCGGCCTTGTCAGACCGAACATTACATGGAATTAGTCGGGCAAGTTGGTTATAATGAGAAATTGTTGATTTACATTCACTTTTGTTGGTCGAAACTTCACGTATAAAATGCGTCGGAACAATTTTTTTGATAAGTTGTTTGGCTGGAAACGATGCAATGGACATTCGATCGGTATCGCCGTCGCAAGAAAGACATAGAGAGAGAAAGAGAGAGAGAGAGAGAGGTGTTGCGTACGAGATTGCCTAGCATTCATTGAAGATGTCTCAATTAAAGAATCGAAAATCCGCAATCTAGAGCTCTCTGTGTTCTTACGAACTTTTTCCAATTAAAATTTGAAACATTTTCTGCATGTTATTCTTCAAATATGTCGGCTACGTTCTGACTCACACAAAGAGGTGAAATACGTTACCTCGCTCTCTCTCTCTCTCTCGCTCCGGCGTAACGTCCGATCATGCTATCTCTCTCGCACACCATAGGAATCTCCTCTTAAAGATTATAAGGCTATCCGTGCAGTACAGCCGAGAAGATGACGATCTTAACAAATGGCTTCTTCGTGCTTTATACGAGAAGTTTTTGTCACCTAATGCAAATTATAAAATAAAACATTTCGTATTATTGACAATCTACTAGACTAATCCTGTGGTGCATTTCCTCAATCAAGTTCCGTCAAACTCCGCCCCGTCCACCCGCACACACAGTTTCTGGTGAGATGTACGTCCGGTTCGGTCCGGTACGTCATCACAGCATTTTGAAGTATTTAAATTTTTTCAATCAATCAAACGCGAACACGCGATTCATGGCTTTTTCGGAAGATAGACACATGGGAGATTCTCAATGTGTTTTAATAGCATTTTTAAATTTTTGCCAGAAAAATTTCTCAATTTTCGTGTACGTGAATTCGGAAATTCATTTTTTAGTTTTTAATTCTTTGTCGACCGCAAAGAAAAAATATATGTAAATTTTTAAAAATACGCACATGAGAGATTGCAAAATAATTATTAAAATTTAATATTTTTACCAAAATGTTTGCCAAATATTCATTACACGAATTTGGATCGAATATTTATTCTGTCACGAGTAGAAAATTCATGAAGAATCTTTCAAACAAAAAATTACCTGGGATCATATTTTATGTTTAATAAAAAAATCCTTCTTACGAACGAATGAAAATTCGTTAAGCAGTTTCAACTATGTAAAGATTCATGAATTTTTCAAAAACTGCTACACGGAAAAATTAAATTTGCGAAATCAATGTGCTTTTAATGCCGTTTGTAATATTTACTTAAACATTTTTTAATTGTCGTACACTTGAAGTTGCATTTCATTTTTTATTTCTTTTTGTCGATCGCAAATACAAAATTTATAAAAAATGTTTCAAACAATAGATATATGAAAGTTGCTCAATATTTATCAATAGTTTTACAAAAATGTTTGCCAAATATTCATTACACGAATTCGGATCGAATATTTATTCTGTCACGCGTAGAAAATTCATGAAGAATCTATCAAATAAAAGTTACCTGGGTTCATATTTTATGTTTAATAGAAAAAAATCATTTTACGAAAGAATGAAAATTTATCAAGCATTTTTAACTGTATCAATTTTTTTGTTTATCACGTTTGTAATTTTTATTTCTTTTCGTCGATCGCGAATACAAAATTTATAAAAAAAAAAAAAATGTTTCGAACAATTGATATATGAAAGTTGCTTAATATTTTTTATTTTTACGAAAAGTTTGGCAAATGTTCACCGTACAAATTTGGGCCGAATATTTTTTTATCGTGAGTACAAAATTAATGAAAATCTTGTAATTCAAAATTACAGGGCTCTTTCTTATTCGTATTTATTTAATTATATTAAAGACAAACCAATTATCGAGCAAGCTCACCGAACATAATCCAACAGAACAAATCCTTTACAAACATTCAATACATTTTTTCACATTACCGTAAATATTACATTCTTATTTTAGAGCAGCATTATTAGACTACTTAAAATAATATATATTAATTTTAGACTTTGAAAAACGCACCTAGCCGTAAAAATAATCAAATCTCTGCCGACAAATAAATTTAAACTAAGTAGAGACACAAATTCCAATGCATTGCAATTTCTATTTGTCACTTTGGCCTGTCAAACTTTTAGCTTTTCGACCGTACGGTGTACTTCGACATTTTCTCGAGTTTTTTCTGTAAACAAAAAAAAAATGTAAAATACATGAATATTGTTGTACAAAATGGAACTCTTCTACATTATACAAATGATTGGAAAATATTTGAATTAATATAAAAACGGTACATACGATTCAATAATGTTGGCACGGGGACGCGTTCGAGCGCTTCTGATTGGCCCGCAACTTTCTCTTTTGTCCAGTAGCCCCACTTCCGATGAAAAACGCTCTACGATCTCAACCAAGACTTGTGGTTCCTCCTCTGAATCCCAGCTTGGCTCGTCGTTTAAGCCCCATAAATCCGTGGTCGTTGGAATAACACGGATATTTTCATTTATATTTCCGTAATAACCCGCATTTTTTTCCTTCTTAGAGGTATCTCGCCAAGATGTGAAGGTAAATGAGGTGGATGCGTCCATGCTTTGTCTACAAAAGACAGAAAGTACATATGATGTAACGCGCAAATATTCACAATGCTTAAAATAATACGCGAGAAGAAAAATATGGAACACAAAAGTCACCTCTCCATTTCTGCAGGTGAACGAAAAGCTCCTTTCGATTGTACGGTGACTCGGTTTTGACGTCTGACGAAAGCAACGACAACGCGCCAGGTTTATATGGATTGTCCCCACCATACCTGTTTTGGGCGTACTTGTTTGACATTTTCTCTAATGCTTCAAGCATCCTAAGATTTTAGTGAAAAGATCTGTGAAACTATACGTTTCTCTTACTAATATAGCAGCCCGACCCATTCTATTATCTTTATAACCGAACGACATGAAAAAAAAATGCTTCACCCCTTGAATAACCCAGGTAAAAGGGTACAAAAAAAAAAAAGAAAAATTTCTCTTGTTCACGGTACCGTGGTGAAGTTAAACACCGTGTCTCCTTACATACTAGTTAGAAAAAATATATTTTCACGATACCTTCAGTACTCGAAATACGGTTTTTCTTTAGAAAATTATCATAATGAGGTTTCGATTTACCTTTTGCAGGACGATGTGAGACATCGCAACACCTTTGTTGAATATTTTAACGAAACAAAATTCTGTGGGAATTAACTTGAATATGATGCCTTGGACATGTAATGTTTGGGAAATCGTGAAAATAAAAAACAACACTTTCATGTATAGTCAATTTTCGGTTTAACATTCAATTTTTATTTAACATCACTAATCTTTACAATTATGCAAATACGCAATGAGAATTCGAACATCGGTTAAAGATATGTAATATCATTGCGATGTGTATAGGTCACCGTTGATGTACAGTCGTAGCAGTAGCCTAAGTATTGAAGTGTGCACTCGTGAATAGCCCATCCGTAGAATGGCACAACTATGTTAATAGAACAAATGTATAACACATTAAAATTGTGCGATATATAGATGGTAAATGCATATTTTTTAATTTTAAAGTACAACTTACACGTTAACGGTGACAGTACGCTGTGTCCGAAGAGTTGAAAGTCCGAGTTGGGAAAACTTTCAGTAGCTGTATGCGCCGCGTCGGCCTGAGATGAAGTAGGATAACTCGTACGCAAATAGGGTTGTCCGAACGCAAATTCTGCGATATTGGTGTTGAAATTTGAATCAGTAGAATCACTTTGCCGATAGCGCTGCACTGCTATGTAACGATTCATAAGACGACTCACGCCCGGAAAGTCACTACCGCCCCTCGAGCGAATGATTCCAACCGCAATTAAGACGGCTTGGTAAGACACGTCAAACGCTCCACAATCATATACGCGGCCAATTTCTCTAAGAGACAATCGGTTCAAAACCGACCGCATCGTGCGGCGAGCCTGCTGAAGCCTCATACTCCTCAACTTCGAAAGGCGATGTAACGTAAACCATCTTGCTATGGGCGCACTCCGGACGCGCATTAACGTCACCGTTTTAATAATAGCTTCAATCAGGTCGTTTGCAAGATAACAATCCATTTTTATTTGATTTATTTCAATTTATGATCAAAACCAGTACACACGACAACACAGGACAAGTTATACGAGCATCCGTACGATAGGACCGAGATTGGAAATTGTCAAAATGTTTGAGTATGCGCTGCTTTATACATTTTTCCCAGACAACCGTTACCGGCTTTGCCGAGGGGCGGATTTTTCGAAATTGTGCATTTACTGTGTAGGAAGAAACGCATGATTTGTCGAAATGTACGCTTTCCCTCTATCATTTGTTGGACGAAACCTGTTACTGACGTATTTGGTAATTCAACAGGTAAACCGTTTTCAAATTTTATACTTTGGACAGGCTTTCAGTCCTGAGAAGATCGGCAAAAAAAAAAAAACGGCAATAAACAAAAAAAAAAGGAGTGAAAGCAAAGTATGCTACCGTGAACAGGTGATTTTGGATGTCGGCTAGCGTTTTTCAGAAGGTTGAACGGCCATAAAGACACTTGTGTTTACAGGTAGATGTTAGTCACCTCAACAGTGTCACAGGTCATATTAAGGAAACAAAGCCCTGTTGGAGCAAAGCCCTCCGAGTAAACACAGGTACTGGTATATACAGAAGAGATTCATAGCATCTGCAGTATAAAAAAAAGGAGTGAAAACACGGATGCGTCCATCGTGAGATCACCGGAGTCGGCTCCCCGTGGTTACTGTCTCGAAGTCGTTGTAAACCCGACGAAATTGCTGAGAAAATCGATGAATTTCCTTCCACGTGCGTGAAATACCCTCCAAATTTTATACTTTGGGCAGGCCTTCAGTACTGAGAAGATCTGAAATACTGTAATAAATAAAAAAAAGGAGTGAAAGCAAAGTATGCTACCGTGAACAGGTGATTTCGGATGTCCGCTAGTGTTTTTCCGAAGGTTGCGCCGCGCCAAAGACACTTGTGTTTACAGGTAGATGTTAGTCACCTCAACAGTGTTACAGGCCATATCAAGGAAACAAAGAAGAAATGAGAAACAAAGCCCTGTTGGAGCAAAGCCCTCCGAGTAAATACAGCTACTGGTATATACAAAAGAGATTCATAGCATCTGCAGTGTAAAAAAAAAAAAAAAAAAAAAAAAAAAGGGAGCGAAAACACGGATGCGTCCATCGTGAGATCAACGGAGTCGGCACCCTGTGGTCACTGCCTCGAAGTCGTTGTAAACCCGACGAAATTGCTCAGAAAATCGTCGAATTTCCTTCCATTTGCTCCTCTACAAAAAAATCAACGAAACGGCTTATGTTTGTTCTTTTACAACAAATCAACAAAACTGCCTCGTGCAGCTCCTCGAAAAGCCGTCGCAACTGCCTCCTTTTCCTCCTCCATACATAAAAAATCGAGGAATTCAGTTCGCAATTACCTCCTTTTCCTCCTACACACATTAAAAATCGAGGAATCCAGTTCACAGCTGCCTTCTTTTCCTCTTCCTTCAACTACCTCCGTTTCCTCTTCCACATACAAAAAAAATCGAGAAATTCAGAATTAAAATTGGGGCCGGAATTTCTCGATTTTTTTTGTATGTGGAAGAGGAAACGGAGGTAGTTGAAGGAAGAGGAAAAGAAGGCAGCTGTGAACTGGATTCCTCGATTTTTAATGTGTGTAGGAGGAAAAGGAGGTAATTGCGAACTGAATTCCTCGATTTTTTATGTATGGAGGAGGAAAAGGAGGCAGTTGCGACGGCTTTTCGAGGAGCTGCACGAGGCAGTTTTGTTGATTTGTTGTAAAAGAACAAACATAAGCCGTTTCGTTGATTTTTTTGTAGAGGAGCAAATGGAAGGAAATTCGACGATTTTCTGAGCAATTTCGTCGGGTTTACAACGACTTCGAGGCAGTGACCACAGGGTGCCGACTCCGTTGATCTCACGATGGACGCATCCGTGTTTTCGCTCCCTTTTTTTTTTTTTTTTTTTTTTTTTTTACACTGCAGATGCTATGAATCTCTTTTGTATATACCAGTAGCTGTATTTACTCGGAGGGCTTTGCTCCAACAGGGCTTTGTTTCTCATTTCTTCTTTGTTTCCTTGATATGGCCTGTAACACTGTTGAGGTGACTAACATCTACCTGTAAACACAAGTGTCTTTGGCGCGGCGCAACCTTCGGAAAAACACTAGCGGACATCCGAAATCACCTGTTCACGGTAGCATACTTTGCTTTCACTCCTTTTTTTTATTTATTACAGTATTTCAGATCTTCTCAGTACTGAAGGCCTGCCCAAAGTATAAAATTTGGAGGGTATTTCACGCACGTGGAAGGAAATTCATCGATTTTCTCAGCAATTTCGTCGGGTTTACAACGACTTCGAGACAGTAACCACGGGGAGCCGACTCCGGTGATCTCACGATGGACGCATCCGTGTTTTCACTCCTTTTTTTTATACTGCAGATGCTATGAATCTCTTCTGTATATACCAGTACCTGTGTTTACTCGGAGGGCTTTGCTCCAACAGGGCTTTGTTTCCTTAATATGACCTGTGACACTGTTGAGGTGACTAACATCTACCTGTAAACACAAGTGTCTTTATGGCCGTTCAACCTTCTGAAAAACGCTAGCCGACATCCAAAATCACCTGTTCACGGTAGCATACTTTGCTTTCACTCCTTTTTTTTTTGTTTATTGCCGTTTTTTTTTTTTTGCCGATCTTCTCAGGACTGAAAGCCTGTCCAAAGTATAAAATTTGAAAACGGTTTACCTGTTGAATTACCAAATACGTCAGTAACAGGTTTCGTCCAACAAATGATAGAGGGAAAGCGTACATTTCGACAAATCATGCGTTTCTTCCTACACAGTAAATGCACAATTTCGAAAAATCCGCCCCTCGGCAAAGCCGGTAACGGTTGTCTGGGAAAAATGTATAAAGCAGCGCATACTCAAACATTTTGACAATTTCCAATCTCGGTCCTATCGTACGGATGCTCGTATAACTTGTCCTGTGTTGTCGTGTGTACTGGTTTTGATCATAAATTGAAATAAATCAAATAAAAATGGATTGTTATCTTGCAAACGACCTGATTGAAGCTATTATTAAAACGGTGACGTTAATGCGCGTCCGGAGTGCGCCCATAGCAAGATGGTTTACGTTACATCGCCTTTCGAAGTTGAGGAGTATGAGGCTTCAGCAGGCTCGCCGCACGATGCGGTCGGTTTTGAACCGATTGTCTCTTAGAGAAATTGGCCGCGTATATGATTGTGGAGCGTTTGACGTGTCTTACCAAGCCGTCTTAATTGCGGTTGGAATCATTCGCTCGAGGGGCGGTAGTGACTTTCCGGGCGTGAGTCGTCTTATGAATCGTTACATAGCAGTGCAGCGCTATCGGCAAAGTGATTCTACTGATTCAAATTTCAACACCAATATCGCAGAATTTGCGTTCGGACAACCCTATTTGCGTACGAGTTATCCTACTTCATCTCAGGCCGACGCGGCGCATACAGCTACTGAAAGTTTTCCCAACTCGGACTTTCAACTCTTCGGACACAGCGTACTGTCACCGTTAACGTGTAAGTTGTACTTTAAAATTAAAAAATATGCATTTACCATCTATATATCGCACAATTTTAATGTGTTATACATTTGTTCTATTAACATAGTTGTGCCATTCTACGGATGGGCTATTCACGAGTGCACACTTCAATACTTAGGCTACTGCTACGACTGTACATCAACGGTGACCTATACACATCGCAATGATATTACATATCTTTAACCGATGTTCGAATTCTCATTGCGTATTTGCATAATTGTAAAGATTAGTGATGTTAAATAAAAATTGAATGTTAAACCGAAAATTGACTATACATGAAAGTGTTGTTTTTTATTTTCACGATTTCCCAAACATTACATGTCCAAGGCATCATATTCAAGTTAATTCCCACAGAATTTTGTTTCGTTAAAATATTCAACAAAGGTGTTGCGATGTCTCACATCGTCCTGCAAAAGGTAAATCGAAACCTCATTATGATAATTTTCTAAAGAAAAACCGTATTTCGAGTACTGAAGGTATCGTGAAAATATATTTTTTCTAACTAGTATGTAAGGAGACACGGTGTTTAACTTCACCACGGTACCGTGAACAAGAGAAATTTTTCTTTTTTTTTTTTGTACCCTTTTACCTGGGTTATTCAAGGGGTGAAGCATTTTTTTTTCATGTCGTTCGGTTATAAAGATAATAGAATGGGTCGGGCTGCTATATTAGTAAGTGAAACGTATAGTTTCACAGATCTTTTCACTAAAATCTTAGGATGCTTGAAGCATTAGAGAAAATGTCAAACAAGTACGCCCAAAACAGGTATGGTGGGGACAATCCATATAAACCTGGCGCGTTGTCGTTGCTTTCGTCAGACGTCAAAACCGAGTCACCGTACAATCGAAAGGAGCTTTTCGTTCACCTGCAGAAATGGAGAGGTGACTTTTGTGTTCCATATTTTTCTTCTCGCGTATTATTTTAAGCATTGTGAATATTTGCGCGTTACATCATATGTACTTTCTGTCTTTTGTAGACAAAGCATGGACGCATCCACCTCATTTACCTTCACATCTTGGCGAGATACCTCTAAGAAGGAAAAAAATGCGGGTTATTACGGAAATATAAATGAAAATATCCGTGTTATTCCAACGACCACGGATTTATGGGGCTTAAACGACGAGCCAAGCTGGGATTCAGAGGAGGAACCACAAGTCTTGGTTGAGATCGTAGAGCGTTTTTCATCGGAAGTGGGGCTACTGGACAAAAGAGAAAGTTGCGGGCCAATCAGAAGCGCTCGAACGCGTCCCCGTGCCAACATTATTGAATCGTATGTACCGTTTTTATATTAATTCAAATATTTTCCAATCATTTGTATAATGTAGAAGAGTTCCATTTTGTACAACAATATTCATGTATTTTACATTTTTTTTTTGTTTACAGAAAAAACTCGAGAAAATGTCGAAGTACACCGTACGGTCGAAAAGCTAAAAGTTTGACAGGCCAAAGTGACAAATAGAAATTGCAATGCATTGGAATTTGTGTCTCTACTTAGTTTAAATTTATTTGTCGGCAGAGATTTGATTATTTTTACGGCTAGGTGCGTTTTTCAAAGTCTAAAATTAATATATATTATTTTAAGTAGTCTAATAATGCTGCTCTAAAATAAGAATGTAATATTTACGGTAATGTGAAAAAATGTATTGAATGTTTGTAAAGGATTTGTTCTGTTGGATTATGTTCGGTGAGCTTGCTCGATAATTGGTTTGTCTTTAATATAATTAAATAAATACGAATAAGAAAGAGCCCTGTAATTTTGAATTACAAGATTTTCATTAATTTTGTACTCACGATAAAAAAATATTCGGCCCAAATTTGTACGGTGAACATTTGCCAAACTTTTCGTAAAAATAAAAAATATTAAGCAACTTTCATATATCAATTGTTCGAAACATTTTTTTTTTTTTTATAAATTTTGTATTCGCGATCGACGAAAAGAAATAAAAATTACAAACGTGATAAACAAAAAAATTGATACAGTTAAAAATGCTTGATAAATTTTCATTCTTTCGTAAAATGATTTTTTTCTATTAAACATAAAATATGAACCCAGGTAACTTTTATTTGATAGATTCTTCATGAATTTTCTACGCGTGACAGAATAAATATTCGATCCGAATTCGTGTAATGAATATTTGGCAAACATTTTTGTAAAACTATTGATAAATATTGAGCAACTTTCATATATCTATTGTTTGAAACATTTTTTATAAATTTTGTATTTGCGATCGACAAAAAGAAATAAAAAATGAAATGCAACTTCAAGTGTACGACAATTAAAAAATGTTTAAGTAAATATTACAAACGGCATTAAAAGCACATTGATTTCGCAAATTTAATTTTTCCGTGTAGCAGTTTTTGAAAAATTCATGAATCTTTACATAGTTGAAACTGCTTAACGAATTTTCATTCGTTCGTAAGAAGGATTTTTTTATTAAACATAAAATATGATCCCAGGTAATTTTTTGTTTGAAAGATTCTTCATGAATTTTCTACTCGTGACAGAATAAATATTCGATCCAAATTCGTGTAATGAATATTTGGCAAACATTTTGGTAAAAATATTAAATTTTAATAATTATTTTGCAATCTCTCATGTGCGTATTTTTAAAAATTTACATATATTTTTTCTTTGCGGTCGACAAAGAATTAAAAACTAAAAAATGAATTTCCGAATTCACGTACACGAAAATTGAGAAATTTTTCTGGCAAAAATTTAAAAATGCTATTAAAACACATTGAGAATCTCCCATGTGTCTATCTTCCGAAAAAGCCATGAATCGCGTGTTCGCGTTTGATTGATTGAAAAAATTTAAATACTTCAAAATGCTGTGATGACGTACCGGACCGAACCGGACGTACATCTCACCAGAAACTGTGTGTGCGGGTGGACGGGGCGGAGTTTGACGGAACTTGATTGAGGAAATGCACCACAGGATTAGTCTAGTAGATTGTCAATAATACGAAATGTTTTATTTTATAATTTGCATTAGGTGACAAAAACTTCTCGTATAAAGCACGAAGAAGCCATTTGTTAAGATCGTCATCTTCTCGGCTGTACTGCACGGATAGCCTTATAATCTTTAAGAGGAGATTCCTATGGTGTGCGAGAGAGATAGCATGATCGGACGTTACGCCGGAGCGAGAGAGAGAGAGAGAGCGAGGTAACGTATTTCACCTCTTTGTGTGAGTCAGAACGTAGCCGACATATTTGAAGAATAACATGCAGAAAATGTTTCAAATTTTAATTGGAAAAAGTTCGTAAGAACACAGAGAGCTCTAGATTGCGGATTTTCGATTCTTTAATTGAGACATCTTCAATGAATGCTAGGCAATCTCGTACGCAACACCTCTCTCTCTCTCTCTCTTTCTCTCTCTATGTCTTTCTTGCGACGGCGATACCGATCGAATGTCCATTGCATCGTTTCCAGCCAAACAACTTATCAAAAAAATTGTTCCGACGCATTTTATACGTGAAGTTTCGACCAACAAAAGTGAATGTAAATCAACAATTTCTCATTATAACCAACTTGCCCGACTAATTCCATGTAATGTTCGGTCTGACAAGGCCGGTCAAACACGGTCCCGGCCAACCGATCGCCAAATTACTGCTGGTACGGCGTTCGGTGAACATCGTAGCATTTTGAAGTCTTCATCTTTTTTTTTTTTTTTTAATGTATCGTGTGATTACGACGTACGTGTCACCGACGATACAAATGTATCTACCACTTTTCTATATCCTCACAGCAAATACGTAGATATTTGTACTTATATTCATTTTTCAAAATTTCGAAAAAATATAAACACCAGAAAACTTAAAAAATGTGTTTTCTAAAAAATGTTTACACTATTGTTACTTTAACTATGACATAATCGCGCCGAAACTTTACAAGTGCAGTGAGAAATATTTTACAAATCATATTCATCATTTCAGGATTTATGTTCTTTTTTAAATTTCAAAAATTAAAAAATGTCAGAAAATTTGTAAAAATGTATGTTTTCGAAAAAATTTCGTTTTCAAAATTTCGAAAAAATGCAAAATATCAGAAAACTTAAAAAATGTGTTTTCTAAAAAATGATTACACTATTGTTACTTTAACTTTCACACAATTGCTCCGAAACTTTACAAGGGCAGTGAGAAATATTTTACAAAAACATATTCATAATTTCAGGATTTATGTTCTTTTTTAAATTTTCAAAAAATTGAAAAATATCAGAAAATTTGTAAAAATGTATGTTTTCGAAAAAATTTCGTTTTCAAAATTTCGAAAAAATGCAAAATATCAGAAAACTTAAAAAATGTGTTTTCTAAAAAATGTTTACCCTATTGTTACTTTAACTTTCACACAATCGCTCCGAAACTTTACAAGAGCAGTGAGAAAAATTTTACAAAAACATATTCATAATTTCAGGATTTATGTTCTTTTTTTAATTTTCAAAAAATTAAAAATGTCAGAAAATGTGTAAAAATGTATGTTTTCGAAAAAATCATTTTTTAAAATTTCGAACAAATGCAAAAATATCAGAAAACTTAAGAAAATGTATGTTTTTTAAAAAATGTTTAGACTATTGTTATTTTAACTTTCGTTCACTCGCGTCGAAACTTTACGAGTGTGATTAGAAATGCTTTTACGCGAACATACCCAAATTTGGGACTTTATTTAACTTTTCCAAATTTTGAAAATGTCGGAAATTTTTTAAAAATTTACACGACTTCTACAAAATCAATAAATTTATTTTAAATAAGACATTAGATAAATAAATAAAAGAAAATATTTCAGACTTTCGACTGTATGGAGGATATTAACCGTAAGGTTAGAGAGAACACGATTAGGTTGACTAGCTATAGAATAGTGCTTGTATAATACGCGACCCGTGGTTAAGTGGTTAGCGTACACGACCAGCAATTTCGGCGACCAGGAGAGTCAAGTTCGATCACCGATTTGGGCGAAAGTTTTTCTATACTTCCTACATTTTCTATATTGCTATTTGGTATATAGAAGAAGGCGAAAACTAATTTACCGATTGCGGAAAACATTAGTATTATAAATTGTCAGTAACTCCTAGAGGGCACCAGGAGAAATAAGACGGCCAATCAAAACACAACGATTTACTAGAATAATGTTAGTACAGAAAAACGATGAAAATTTGTAGAGGGCATCTCGGAAAAGCCGTCCGCCAATAAGAGCTCGGGGAATTTCCAGTCGGCCAATCACGGCTCGGGGAAAAAAAGACGATCAATCACGAACCAGAGAATTTTCCACCCGTCCTCTCATTGGTTCCCTATAACCCAGGGGGCGTGGCTTAAGGGGCCCTATGGGGGTGGGGGAAGGAGTGGGGGCCAGACAGTGGGGTGGGGGAGAGGGTGGGGGTAGACGGCGGTGGTGGGGGTTGGCGCCAGTGGCCGCGTGGAGGGGGTAAATCCTGTCTCCCTATACCTGACCCCTACTACTGATGAAATCTCGAGTAGAAGGGGAGATATCGCGTGATGGTGAGTCACGCTGTTACGTAACCCGGACGGCTGAGAGGGGATGAAAATTGCCGGTGGTGGGGCGAGAATCACGCGATCTCACTGCCGTACTCAGTGGCTGTGGGGCCCGCCATTCCCTTTTGTTATTAATAATGCTTTTCCGGTCATGTTTGAAGACTTATCAATGCTCTTTTTTGTGCTTATTTATGAGGGTCGACTCTTCTCAGGCGTTGGTTTGCTTGACGAGCGTTTTTTTGTTGTTTTACTCCTGGCGTATTAAGGATTCTTGCTTCTGCTGTGATTATTCTCAAAATGTTGTTAATCTCGTGTTCGTTCTTTTCCCCGCGATGTTGTAGAGCATGAGAGACGTTTTACTCTTGCTTTTTTTTTAATGCTAGGATTCATGTTTTTCGGTTGGGATGTTTAGCAGCGTCGGTTGCTTCGCAATTTCTCGTCAATTCTGTAGGAATTTTCACATAAGTTGCTTGTTCTTTCCTATCTGTCTTTTGGCAAATTCGTGTTGAGAGGACTCCCTGTGTTTATCGTAATTTCTTCTTTAATTGTGTCATCCGTTTTTAGGCACTCACTATAACAATAGCCAAAGAGTGCCTATTAAAATGACCATCCGTTGCTCTTCGGAGTCTGTCGAAGGGGTTACTCCGCAGCGCATACTCCAAAAATTTTTATTTTTCACCATTTCCTTCAGTGTATCTCCAACATCATGCGTAGTTACTTTGAGGTGACTGCGATGAACAGAAATATTTTTTTTAGCCTGCGGTGCAATGAAAACAACTTTTTGGCTGAATTTTTCTTCTCGGACGTCCGTATCACACTGTAACTTTAGATGGAGCGAACCAATTTTGTTTTCTTTCGCAGGGATTTTTTATTACATTATTTCCAGCATGCACATCACTTTTAAAAGCAATCTGAGACCTTTAAGTATTTTTTCTAAAAAATTATTGGCCACAATTTGCATTTGCCTTCGGTCAAATGTCCGTACGGTGCCATCATAATGAACTCTACGAACCAATTTTTTTCTCCTTCGCAGCATCATTTTGTTTTATCAAAAGCACTACGCACAGCAAATTTAGAGACCATCCTACATCTCTAACTATTTATTCATCACAATTTTCCATAAAAAAATGATTTTCTCACATCTGATGTCCGTACGGTGCTCCAATTAAGAATCCTGGAAACCAATTCTTTTCTCTTTCGCACCAATATTTCATTGCATCGAAAGCAGTATGCAGAACCAATTTTGAGTCATTCTGACAAATATAATTTTAATTATAAAATAATTCAAAAACAGTGGTTATAACAAGATTTGCTTTAAAGGTTATGTTATTTAGATTTACCAAAAATCCATTTTTCATCATGTTGAAAAAAAAAACTTCGCTTGTGAAAAATAAAACCCGAAATATCATACACAGATTCACAAATGTTTGCGTTTTTTATTTAGAAAATAATATATTATCACCGAAAATTATTCGCAATATTTTATCATATTTTATTCACATTCGTAATAATAATGATAAATTTCAGGTATTCACTGAAAAAATTGGTAGTAAACTCACAAAAAAGATTCATCGAATATCCAAAATAATTACAATTTCCCAAATAGAACTAAAAAAAATCGCGAGTATATATTTTTTCGTTTTATTCTATCTGTCAAACTTTGGAAGCAAATGACAATTTCGTAGCAGACGATACACAGATGCTCATACGTTGCGGCGCGTGTACTCTATGACCGGATGATTTTCAAATAAAAAAAAAATCGACATCTCGTTTCAATCTTTGTTCCTATTTTCCATAAATACAAATGGATTCTACGCGGTATAGCGCAGATAAAAAGTGTGCAATCATAAAAAAAAGAATTTTCTATCCTTCGACCGTCGAAGATTCATCGCAGCTGAAATCTTTGTCAATTATGTTCACCCGATTTATTCGTTTACAGTTAATAATAAAAACTGCAAATTCTTTTTCTGGCAACGTATTTTCTCCTCTTCAAAACAAGCCAAAATAAGAGTTGAAATCTTCTTTCGTTGCCGAGATATGATTTTTTTAAGCAAAGACTAATTTTACGAATTTTCGTCAAAAAAGTAATCGTTTTTTCAAATTTCTCGAAATTGCCGTCTCTAATACTTTCCTCTCAAAGAAATCGTATTTACAAACTGACTCTCCGCGTTATTGCGCAGATAAAAAGTGTGCTATGTTTAAAAATTTAATTTTTTACACTTCGACCGTCGGAGATTCATCACATTCGAAATCTTTGTCAATTTTGTTCGCTGGATTTATTCGTTTACACTTGATAAGAAAACTGCTAATGATTATTCTATCGACGTATTTCCAACGTTTTTTTTTTTCAAATTTTTCGTCGAAATACGAATTTTTTTCATATGCTCACGTCTTGAAAAGTTTTTTTTCGCAAAAAAAAAAAAAATTGTACTCTTAAAGAACAATTATAAACAATTATTTATCGAGAAAGTGAAAAACACTGAATTTGTCGATTTTACGAGATATTCCGTACCGAGAAACTTATCCTTGTTTGTGATTAAATAAAATTTAAAAAAATACGATATGATATGATGCTAAATTTGATATTTTTAAATTTGATATTATTTGATATTTCGGAGCTATCCAAGATGACAAATTTTTGATTCGAGTAACGTACTACTTCCTCTTCAATACAAGACAGAAACCAAGACGATATATTTTTTCGTTCTCGAGATAGCATTTTTTTGCAGCATCCATAAATATCGACAAAATTTCATTGAAAATCACAAAGAATAGTAAATTTCTTGAACTTTTCTTCTACAATGATTTGGTTTCCTATAGATAAAATAACGAACTGATTCCATCAATTATGGGGAAGAAAAAAAACACTGAAGGGGAAGGATTTAAAGGGAATATTTGGAATTGAATGCTAAATGGTAATCGTATTGGTGTCGGTACATGTTTTGTGTGTTTGTTTTATATTCATTAAATCTGGTCATAAGTTTTAAGCCAATAAAACGACTTTACTAGACATGATTTGATTCGTTAAATTAATTTGATCAACTTCTACGTGGTGCAATTCTTTATATTTGTCTCGTGTCTCAATATTTGACAATTTATCGTCAAACAAAAAGGAAATATCCGTCGTGAATATTAATAATCAATTGGTACAAAAAAGAAATATTTTTGTTCGACGAAGGTTAAAGACTATGAATTAATTTACGTAACTGATAAATGTTTTTCTCTCATACGTACTTTCGAAAAGAAACGCAGAGCGCGACGTATAAACATACTTCATCCGTAGCGCATAGTGCGATGTGTAAATACACTCGATACGGAGCGCGTGGCGCGACGTGCACCCCCGTGAGTGCCTTAAAAACTGTCCCGAAGGGACATTTTGTCCCGAAGCGACATTTTGGGTTTGGGTGGCGGAGCCCACCAACAAGAGCATCTGCGCCCGCAGGGCGATGAGACGCTTGTTTGTATTTGTTTGCCGAGGCGTTCGTTATTCATAAAAAACCAATCTTTCGAAATGGGATTTTTCGCTGTTCAGATCTTGCTCTTGGTAGTTACGTAGGTTACCCTTTGCGTAGTTATCATCGGCTCTTATCGCGTTCGTGTTATACTGCCGATTGATTACTTAGGCATCCTACTTTGCTGACCGTGAGTCTAGATCGATGCGTTATCGCACGATTGTTCTTGAGGGCGGGGTTCATTGACAGCGGGCCTTCGATCTCGTGGGCGGGGCCTCGCGGTTTCCTTAACCTCGCCTTGTCGGCTTGTCAACTTCATGCTCCTCGAGCTTCCTTTGCTCCTGATGGGTCGTGTGGATCGATATTCGATCGACGCGACCTTTTGTGACGGACGCGCGTCAGTCTGTCGCGTCGTTCCGTTACAATATATGAATATAATTCATGGCTAACTCTACGCGATTAATATATTCTTGATATAAAGTGAGATTTTTTTTCGTATAAGGCACTTGTAAATAGTTGGTAAATGTTTGTATTCATTATTTTCTTACGAAGTGTTGATGAATTCCAGTAGAGGATTGACGTATTCGCCCATGAATTCTTCGTCCTTTATTTCTTCTAGGACCGTATCCAGCCAGGTTGGTTCTGCGGATAGCTGTTGTTGTGTCCCAGAGTTTTCCACGTCCTTGAGATATTCTTTGACCATCTGACTATTGGTGGTGGCAGCCAGAGCTTTCTCAGTCAAGGTGTTATCGAGCAGCATCCATTCTTCTGAAGTGTGGAAGATATCTCTTCCTTCTCTTCTGCCAACTGGACCATCTCGATAATTTTTCGGTCTCATTCGTCCATTCCACGGTACGCGGGTGTCTTAGGCCGTTTCTCCGGGTTATCGTAGGTTATTCGCTGCAAGTTCCATGGTGCTTCCCCTGGTCGATCGGTGGATGTTGAATCGGTGACATGTTGCGATTCGGTAATACGTGTTACTTCTTCGTCCTCTTTACTTCTCGGTTGATCGTTTTGCAGTCGGGTAACTAATTTCGCGTATGATTTCTCGATCCATTTGGTGTGTTCAATCCTCATTATGTTGGCGGTGGTTCGGTCGAACACTTGTTGTTCGAGCAACACTAGTCGTTGTGCCGTCAGAACCTTATTAAAGTAATTTTTTACTCTGTGCGCGTTGTTGATCACCCATTCGGTCGTAAAAGTTGACTCGGCCATTATATATATTTTTTTTTATTCCAAAGCGATGTCTATTGTTTCTCTGGCGAGTATCGCGTCTTTATTGTCGATGTACGCGTTCAAACACTTAATGCAGCGTCCAGCAGTCCGGATAAGTAGATATGGCTTCCTGCAGTTGTGGCACGGTAGAGTCAATGGTCGCGGTGAATATAACAAACTGTGATGAATTACCGGCCGAAGTCCTAATTCAATTCGTAGTGGTCCGTTGAAGCACTCCCCACAGTATAAGTAAGGATTTTGATCAGTGACACACGATTTTCCGATGATGCACACACAATCCCATAGTTCGTCGTAGAACTCAGAATTCGGTAGTACTCCGTAAAGTAGCGGTCGCAGTTGAACTGGCGGTTTCATCGAAGACCTTACGACGACGTTGCCACAGGCGGGATTCTTTAAAAATGAGATGGTATGATGAGAATCGCCTTTTTATAGAGATGGTCTTTTTAATTGATAGAGTGTTTAGGAGATGCATAATGAACAGTAGGCCCTTCAAAAGAGATTTTGTGAGAGTGTTCGAGTGTAGGGTAGAGAGGAGTAGTGGATGTTGCTTCTGATAGTGGTCTTGATCTGTCTTCAGCTTGAGCCTCATTATTGGTTTACTTTTCTTGATTTTTACCGAGATGTATCAGTAAATGAGTGATAGAACTCCAAATGGCTCCCAAGAGATGTAGTGACCATCCATAAATTGAATGACGCGCATATCCGTGGATGACGGTATCAGCGATAAGCTTTACTCCACGAATTACGAGTATTATGCCTAGAACTCCTGTACTCGCGGTTCCAAAAGTCATGAAAGAGCCCCATATTCTCTCCCATGCGCTGCGTGATATTTTCTCGAGCGCTTCTTCGTCTAATAGATGCAACAATGAGGTGCCTTGATGTTGCGTAGGGTGTCCCGTGATACCCCGAGCGATTGTATTCAATATAGCTGTCCTTTCGGCTGGGAACATAATATGATCTCTCATACTGTTGAGATCCGTTTGTGTATAGATTCCGCTTATTGCCAAATCGCCCGGATTCGAGTATTTCCATGTAGGCTTGGTGAGTGGTTTTATTTGTGGTGGTGCTGATGATTCCACTGGAGCTGGCGTTAGTTTATACCATGATCCCTGAAGTTGGTACATTGCTGGTACCATAAGGTTGCAAGAAATCTGTCTTCCAGCTTGGAACAGTATATGCGTTCGAGGAGAAATGAATAAGGTTTCATTTCCTCTGGATACTGGCAGATGATGATAACAGTATTGTGTGTGATGAACCCTGACTTCCACTGGGATGCATTTTATTATATGCACTACTTCGCCTGCTACGACGGCCATATGACCCGGTCCCTTCATTAGTTGATAAGCGAACTCATCGGGTGCTTGCGTAGCCAACGTAAGCGTACTTTTTAGTACTTGTCGTTCCAGATTACAGTTTTGTTTTAAAATATCGTAGTACAACGTATTGAGTTCAGATCGAATGTGTTTCTCGAGGTAAACGAATTTGGCGTTGATATATGTAAACATATCCAAACTTTCACTTGAAACTTTTCTGTGTGCATTTTGCATTGCTCCTCTCATAGATTCGAAAACGAACATTTTGGGATGCTCGGTACGATACAATATGTGCCCACATACATGTAGCTCTTGTTTCCGTGTTAGGGCGAACGTTATCTCGCCTCTAGTTACGGCATATACTACCTGAGGTCTTCCCTCGATGGTGCTTAAGAGTATGTTCGAAAGTCCTTCGTACAAGACTTCTTATTTGCTGAAACGACATTTGTCATCTGGTAATTCATTCCAGTAGGTGTGTCCTCCCTCTACGTCAACGCACTCTGTATCGGATAGCGGGCAAGATATACCAGAACGTAGTGAGACTTGATTTGTATTGAGGTTGACCGTTGCGAAGTAATCTTGTCACATGCACTTCGCCTTGAACTATGACGTCGTCCCATGTGCCGTAAGGGTCTGAGTAGTAACTCCCTGTACAGTACCCGTCGTTTTTAATCGTCCCAGCTAGAGTGACGCTGCGCGTCGTTGTCGAATTGGGCTTTATACCAAGAAATACCGAGTACGGTGAAAGTCGCAATATGCCATTGACCTGTAGGTTTTTGCAAGCTTCGAATCCGATGTCGTGTATGTATTCCATAACTCCTTGGGCTACCACTGAATTATGCGAGTGCATTCCGCAGTGGTACACTGTGCGTCGTATAGAGATTTTACACTGTATGACGGCAGTTTTTGTGAATTCGCTGATTTGCTTGAGCTGGATATACTTTGATGTTACGTTCGGTTCGACTTTTGGTATATCGCAATGTTCGACATCCAATAGTGATAGCGTAGTGATGTTCAATCGGGATGATCCGCAGTCATAACCTATGAGGCCTTCTGCACGACCAGCTATACCGAAGGTCAGCAATGCTATAAACATTCCAAGTAGTTTACTGCTTCCCGCCTTCTTTTTCCTGGGTGGTTTTACAGGTACGGTTGGTGCAACTTCGCTCTCTAGTTTTCTCATTTTGCTCCGGAATATTTCTTCCTGTGCGTCGGGAGCTATCAGGGTCTCGGTGCTGTCCGCAATTGAAGGTGATTCTTCCTTGATAGGTGTTAATGCTTGCAAGTCGTTGCGGGTAGTCTGCACATGTTTTATAAGAAACTCACGAAATCGCATGGCATGATTGAGAGCGCAGCAGCGAGTTCTTCGCAATATTATGCCGTGTTGTAGACAAAAGGCGTGTTGTCCCGGAAGTGTTTTGATTGGCGGTGCCATTCTTGTAATGTTTATAACTTCAGGCAACAAAATCGCTCAGAAATTTTGCTATGTCACTGCCGTGTACATAGATTCGTTTAGGGTTTTGAGTCACCTTGGAGATTCGTTGAAATAGCCAAGAGTACATCTCCGATTTCCCATTCCAAGCCGTGGCCTGCTCTAGTCATGTATTTATTTATAGCTTGCGCGTGGCGATTCAAGGTGTGCCCGTAGGGAGGTTCCAGTATTCAAGGTGTGCCCGTAGGGTGGTTCCAGTATCCATGGAAGAGAGAGACTATTGCGATTTCCTTAGGTATGAGATTGTCTCCGTTGTCAATGAACCCCTCTATGTCGATGATGTAAATTTCGGTTTTGTCCATTTTCCTGATGCAGAAAGGATGTGAGCATGAATTTCGTGCGTATTATTATTTCTTATAATATTACTCATCATCACTACTATTTTCTACGTCTATGTGTGAATATCGGAGACGGTTGGGATGTACGATACGAGTCTCGTGCCCAATTCTTATCTTTATGTTTCCATCCCGCATTATCTCTTCGATTCTATGGGGCCCGGTGTAATGATCACCAAATTTCCCTTGCTTTTTCCAACGTTGTAAATAAACGTAGTCACCGAGGTTGTATTGTTGAGGACTTATTTTACGATCATAATATTTTTTTGATCGCTCCTTGGAGGCAACCAAATGATTCCTCGCTATCTCTTGAACGTCGTGGAGTTTTGTCGCTAGCTCGGCAAGATAATCGCTATATGTTCTTGGCGGCTCGACGTCCACTGCGGGTTCGTAAGAAGGCTGACGCGCTAGTTTTCCAAACACGAGCTCGTAGGGTGTATGCTTCGTTCCCTCGTGTACGCTCGTATTGTAGGAGAAGGTAGCGAGTTCCAACCATTCGTCCCACTCTTCGTCTCTAGTTACGTATTGTTTCAGGTATTCGACTAGAGAGTGGTGTGATCTCTCCAAGGATCCATTCGATTGAGGGTGAAATGCCGTTGTACGACACTGTTTGATTTTAAACTTCTTTGCAACGCCTTTCATTACAGCGCTCAAGAAATTTGCCCCTTGGTCGGTAAGTATAGTTTTGGGAGCTGCGAAGATGCTTATGAAGTGCTTCACGAGTGCATCGGCGATGTTGACTGATGTTGCTCTGGGTAGTGCTACTGCCAGCGAGTACTTAGTTAAAAGATCTTGCATTGTGAGGATGTATTCGTTGCCGATGCTCGTTCGAGGTAGTAGTCCCACAATATCCATGGAAATTTTGTCAAACGATGCGTCTGGAGTATCGGTAATTATCATTGGCTGACGAGTCTTGACGCGTACCAATTTTTTTAGATGGCACGGTAGACAGTGTTGAATGTACTCTTGGATGGTGGTCTTCATATCTTCCCAGTACCATCGTTGCCGTATTCGATTGTACGTCTTCGTGACACCCTTGTGCCCTCCTAATGTCGGGGCGTGAGCCTCGCGTATAATTTCCTTACGCTCGGCTTGCTCCGGATATCTTATCGTCCCTAGGCAAGTGATAAGCCTAGTTGGAACGTCGATGAAGGCCTTTTTAATATTGCTCAGTATGTATTCCCACGACATACCGTTAATCGTTTTTGTTTTTGCAATGCTTATTGAACGTAGCTCTAAACTCTTCAGGATCCTTTTGAGTTCCGTTATCATCGATGTAAAGGTGTGTTGGTCGATAACTCCACCGTTCTTTGCTGCTATAACCATGGCGACGTGATGTTTAGAATTTTGTTTCATTGCGACCACGTTACCAAAGCTCAAATTGCGAAATTTTGGTAGCGAGCGTCGTGCTGCCAGATTTTTAGATCCTTCGTCACACGGTTCTCCTATTTCCGAGAGAAAGTATAGATAATTATCCTTCCTCATAAACAACTGCTCATTGCTGGTTATCTGGGGACTGTGTGTTTTCCCGTTGATTTTTGTGTCGCTTCTGGCTGGTGAAAAGATTCTAATGTATCACTATCGGATCGGTCGAATATATATTCGTCCGAAGCACCAGATATACTAAAAGTTTCGTCTTCGTCGAGATTAGCGAAGATTGAGTATTGATTTTGTGTATTAGGATATACCGGTGTGTCTTCCTCAATACCAATCACCACAGGTGATTCCTGTCTTCTTCCCCTTCGTTGTTTAACTATGGGCTTAGTTTTGCCTATTTGAGCTGTAGGTGGAGCTTGTTTGTTATCGTGACTCCGTAGTCTCGACGATATTGGTCCAGCATCAGATTTTCGGGCGCTGTAGCCGTTGATGATTTCTTTTTACTTACTGTGGGCTGCGGAGCCGTTGGTCGTAGCCGTCTCGCTACTGGTTCCCCTTCTTCGTCTGCAGGCTCCTCGTCCGAGCATGCTGCCTTCGTTTGTTTCCTTATCGGATAAGCGTGTTCCGATGCAGACGCGTGCCCGTTATCTTTTGAAGTCTCCTCGCAGGGATTTCGTGATAGGGCGTCAGCATGGATATTTGTCTTTACTGCCTTGTGGACTACTTCGTACTCATATTCCTCAAGACGTAGGCGCCAGCGAGTGAGGCGCGATGTCGGGTCTTTTGAAGTGTGTATCCAAACTAACGGTTTGTGATCAGTAACCAATTTAAACAGCCGTCCATAGAGATATGGTCGGAACTGTGATACAGAGTGAAGTATCGCTACGGCTTCCTTCTCGTACGTGCTGTATTTTTGTTCTGCATCGTTCAATACTCGCGAGGTATACGCGATAGGACGATCTTTGCCCAACGGTCCTTGACTGAGAATTCCACCGACTGCTGTCCCTGACGCATCCGTGGTTACGATAAACTGTTGAGTAAAGTCTGGATACTGTAACACAGGTTCTTCACATAGTTTATCGCGCAATGTTTCGAACGCTGCTTGTTGTTCGTCTTGCCAGTTGAAGGTGGCGTCTTTCTTTAGCAGAATCGTTAGTGGCCTTGCGATCTGAGAAAATTTGTCAATAAACCGTCTGTAGTAACCAGCAAGTCCTAGGAATTGTCGTATGTTTTTCGCGTTTTTGGGCCTCGGAAAATTTTTCACTGCCGATACCTTAGCCGGATCGGGTCTCACTCCATCTTTCCCGATAACGTGTCCCAGATAAGCGACTTCTCTGCGTAGAAACTCACACTTACCCGCGTAGAAAAAATTAGTATGGGATTGACTCTGGGAGGACGATGGGCGAGAGGCTGGGGTTTGTTTGGGATTGAATCTGGGAAGCACTATGGGCAGTCATCTGGGTTTTGGGACCCGGCTGGATGGTTTCCCAGACCTTTTCCCATAGCTTCAGTGGACGGGGGAAATCCTCGTGCAATCAATCCCATACGCTTTTCCAGATTCTCTCCCAGCCGTCGCATACGAACGGGGATCCTCGTGCAATCAATCCCATATGCTTTTCCAGATTCTCTCCCAGCCGTCGCGTACGACCGGGGGAATCCTTGCGCGATCAATCCCATACATAGAATCCCATGTTATGTGTAAGTGAAAGAAGATGAAAAAATAGATTTTGTCAAATGGAAGAAAAAAATAAAAAACGAAAAAATATGCCTAAAACCAATTTTTTTCGACGGATATGAGTTCCCCGAGCAAAGTTAAATGCTGCTGTACGTAATCGGCGTTTGAAATTCGATGTAGGTCCCAAAAATATTGTAAAGTATTGGATGAGTTTAACATAGATCTTTTAATTTATTTATCCAAGCTTTTCCCAGTACATCACATTATTTTTGGGGCCTTAAATGAAATTTAACCGCCGATTATGTACTACAGCGCTTAACTTTGCACGGCGAAATCATATTCGTTGAAAAAAATTAGATTTGAGCATATTTCTTCGTTTTTCATTTTTTCCTTCCATTTGACAAAATCTATTTTTCCTTCTTCTTTCATTTACACATAATATGGGATTCTATGTATGGGATTGATCGCGCGAGGATCCCCCCGGTCGTACGGTACGGCCGGGAGAGAATCTGGAAAAACGTATGGGATTGATTGCACGAGGACTCCCCCCGTCCACTGAAGCTATGGGAAAAGGTCTGGGAAACCATCTAGCCGGGTCCCAAAACCCAGATGACTGCCCATAGTGCTTCCCAGATTCAATCCCAAATAAATCCCAGACTCTCGACCATCGTTCTCCCAGAGTCAATCCCATACTAATTTTTTCTACGCGGGTATCTGGTTGAAGCTTGAGGTGTGCTGCCCTCAATCGCTTCATTAGTCTTTCCAATTTCAATTCGTGTTCTTCCAAGGAAGAAGCATAAATGACGATATCATCCAGGTACACGAAGGCGTCGGAGCCTTGAACTCCAGTGAGTACCTGATTCATGAGTCGCTGAAACGTAGCCGGAGCGTTTTTCAATCCGAATGGCATTCGTGCGAACTCGTAGTGACCATATGGTGTAGAGAAGGCTGTTTTGTGCCTGTCCTCTGGGTGCATCTCGATTTGATGAAATCCAGACGCGAGGTCGAACATTGAGAAGTATACTGCTCCTCCTAGTTGATCCAAAATTTCATTTATTAATGGTAGCGGGTATGCGTCGCTTATAGTTTTTTCATTCAGGGCGCGGTACTCTAGTACCATTCGCCATCTCTTATTGCCTCGAGAGTCGGCCTTTTTTGGAACGATCCTTAGTGGCGAATTATACGGAGATTTGGAGGGCTCTATTATGCCTCCGTCGAGTAAATCGTTGACTTGACGATTTATTTCTTCCTTAAGAGTCGGCGGATGCCTGTATTGCCGAAAGTTAATAGGGACATCGTCGGTCGTGATTATGCGATGCTTTAGTACGTTTGTTGTTTGGAGTTTCTCGCCAGGTAGATAATACCTGTCAGCAAACTCCTCGAGGTGCATTTGAATGCTATCTCGTTCTTGTGGATTTAGGTGATCCAGGCGTAACAGGCTTTTGATTTTTGCAACTCGGTCGTCTGTATGTATGACGTACGCCGTTGCGGTTTTGCCTTGAATTATCGCTTCGTGTGTATTCTTGGACGGAATCGCGTATAATCCCGCATCCTTAAAATTCTCATATGTTGGTGCGTCGTGGGCTTTGCACGGCGCGTGAGGCGGCTGCGTCTCAGTGTTATCGTGCTGTAGCGGGTTGGATCCCTCTGCAGTTTGATATAGAGCTGGCGTGGCCTCTGTCGCAACATCTATTTCCTTGTGGAGATTGTCCATAATCTCTTCGTATGGCTCGATTTTGAGCACTGGCACGGCGACTTCTATTTATTCGTCCGTGGTGTTAATGAGATAAAGATGGGCCTTGCCATCATTATTTGTGACGAGTGCTTCACCAAGGAAAACTCCTTCTGAGATGATTTGACGGGGTAAGTAGCCAAACTTTACTTCTGGATTGGCAACCCGTACGTAAAAGTGTCCCTTTGTTCGTGCTGGGATGACGATTGTTTCGAGCTTCATGAAAGGTATAGAGTTCATACCCCATCGTAGACATCGATCAGAGTATGATACATCCGCGTGGTAGGTGCGGAAGAATTCGGTTCCGATGAGACCGTCGTCTTCAATCGTAAAATCGTCGTTTACGAGGTGAAAGGTGACGTTGGAGTCGAATAATTGTATCGCTGTTCTTCCCAGTGTCTGGACGTAATCCTTTGTTATTCCGCTGATCTTTACGGAGTCCGATTTGTCAATGTATACTCTTGGTGAGATTTGTTTACATTTAATAAGGTTTAATGAAGAACCCGTATCGATCATCAGCATTGTTGGCTGTACAAGATCTTTAGAGGTTACCTTGACAACAGGTACGTTACTTGTGCGATTCAGCAGGGCTGTGGCGACTCTCGCTGCCGGAGTATTATCTTCCTGTAGATGCCTTACAGGTTGTTGTGGATTCTCTTGAGTTTCACTTCGCTGATTTTTCGTTGACGAACCGGAGGTGGTACCTGAATTTTTCTGTGAAATCCACCATTGTAATTTTCGACATTCTTCAAGCGTGTGTTCGAGATTCTTGCAAAAACTGCATTTAGGCAATCGTTTCCTTGACGATGAGTCCACTGTGTTGTACTGGTTCCTCCCTGTATTTGGGGACCCTTGATAGTTTTTTCTGAACTGCTGCTGTGGTGATTTATTCCCTTCTTGACGCGAGTTCGTAGGTGGAGAAGTTCGTTGCCAGCACGAGGCTGCTAAATGTCCCGTCTTGCCGCAAGTATGGCAAGTTGGCTTCTCCTTGATGTAGTGTATCTTCTCATTTCGCTGATTATGATCAGATGGATGTTGATTTGACTTCGGACTCCGTGGATTTCGTAGTACATTCTTTGCGTGTTCTTGTCTTTCGATATCTATTGCTTCCTTCATAGTATCGCTGAACGTTGCTCCCTTCGTAATTTTATTTTCGATCTCTGATTTAAGTCCTCTGTTGAAGCATTCGACCAGATCGACGCCGAGGCTTCTTTTGAATGCATCGTCTACTACTCCGTTGTGGCTCTGTTTGTAAGCATCACCAATTCTATTACCGAGATCCTGAACTCGATTAGAATATGCGAGAACCGATTCGTTGTCGAGTTAGAATACTCTTCCCAATTCTCCTTGCAGTTGATAGACCAATTTTGCTGGCATATAAAGCGTTTTAAGGAAATCCATAAACGCTTGTACAGTGTTTAGCGCAACCCCGTGTACCGCGCGATGTGCTTCTCCTCGTAATTTGTTTCGAAGTATGAGCGCGAGGTTTGCCTGTGCCTCTTGAGGAAGCATCTGTGTTGTTTCTTCGCATCCTTCAATGAAATGTGACAGTGGAATGTTGTAACCGTCGAAGATGGGTACCGCTTCAAGCGCGTACTTAACAGAAACTGGAGGTACAGCTGGAGCGGCCATGACGTGTGCGACAATATTGTCTATACCGTCTTGTAGCTGATTAATTTGCCGTACTGCTAATTCGCCAAGACCTGAGTGAACTGGTTGTTCCGTTGGTGGTCGTACGGTTGGGTCTGTTGAAAAGTTGATTTGTCTGACCCGTGAATTGAGTAGTCTCGTTATCTCCTTGATAACTAGTGCTTGTATGCGCACTGCTCATGCGAGGATTCTGTGTAGATGGAGTTTGATCCACTGACGTTTTAGTTGGTGTCCTACCAAGCGTCATTCTTCATTCTCAAGACAGTGAGGGCGTTCAATATCCCACTTCTGACACCAAATTTTGTTTTGTGTTACGTCCAGACGAGCTCTTGCGAGTTCGTACAGAACATGTGTAACGTCGGTCTCTCTTTCGAGTCAAGGCGTTGGCCCTTTACTCAGGGACGGAGTCTTCGCCGTGCACTGTCCGTCGATAGGAGATTACGCTAGGAGGATTGTTGAGACTGATAGCCTCGTAGCACGATGGTAGAGCATGCAGAAATAATAGTTGAAGATGGTTTTTGCGTTGTACTCACTAAATACTTATTTATTTCTCGATGTTCGAAGAAAATACAATCTTCTGGTTACAATCACTAGTTTAACTTAAACTTTTTAGAGACTTAGCCGCGCAGGGCTTTCGCAGTTAGTCTCGTCGAACAGAGCCTTGCTCGCTCTGCGAAGTTTCGTTGCGGATGATGTTACTCGGAGAATAATCGTAGAACTACTGATTTTTGGTAAAGATGCTCGGTCTTATATACTAGTTTTAGTCCTATGCTAGTAATGCAAAATAGTTTGCGCTGGTGGGGTTAATGAGTATTATAAAAGTTCACGACCCCTTATTTGAAGTAACCGACGAGATGAGCTGCGGTGCTCTAATTAATTCTCGATAGGAAGAATTTCGGCGAAGCGATCAATTGCTCTAGCTAAAAACTGTAAGATGACCGAATATTTGGAGAAATAGATTCCGCGTTTTTAATTTGCGTAATAAAACTAGTGGCGGTGTCCAAACGTATCGATAACGGAGCGCGGCGTTAGGAAGCTACAGCTGCAAAGGTCGTCTGACGTAGCGCTTCCTAATAGTGACTCGATGCGGAAGCGATGACGCGTGCCTCAGTCGTTTGGGCTATAGGCGTACGTATGCGCGCGAGTGACTCGTACACGAGATTCTAATACTTTATCTGGAGTGATATGTGTTATGATTTTCAGTTTCGAGTTCTCGTTAATTGCTATGCGGTAGCTACTGTACGAAAGTTACGTAGGACGTAACACTGTAACTTTAGACTGTGCGAACCAATTTTTCTCTTTTTCGCAGGAATGATGTATCATATCATCACCATTGTGCACATCCATTTTGAAGCCCCTGCGAAGTATTTGAATATATGCTTAAGAAAAAAAATCCATTTTTGCTTTGAAAAGTGTCCGTACGGTGCTGTAACTTAGGACTGTGCGAAGCAATTTTTCTCTTCTTCGTAGGAATGATGTATCATATCATCACCATTGTGCACATACATTATGAAGCCCCTGTGAAGCATTTCAACTTTTGCTTAATAAGAAAAATCCATTGTTGCTTCGACAAGTGTCTGTACGGTGCTGTACCTTGGACTGTGCGAAGAAATTTTTCTCTTCTTCGCAGAGGTGATGTATCATATCATCACCATTGTGCACAATCATTTTGAAATTACTGCGAAGCCTTTAATGAGGTGTTTTAAATTTTGTTCTGCTAAAAGTCCATACGGTGCTCCAATTATGAAGTCTACAAACCTAATTTTTTCTTTTTCGCAGCATTATTTTATTTTATGAAAAGCACTACGCACAGCAAATTTGAAGACATTCTGACATTTCTTAGTATTTTTTTCTCCAATTATTTTTAGTGAGGAATTATTTTAAAAGGTTATATTATTTTAATTTTCCAAAAAACAATTTTTTATCATGTCACAAACGAAAATTTGGTTGCGAAAAATGAAATACGAAATATTACACATTGATTGCCAAATATTAATCCTGTTTATTTCGAAAATAATATATTTTGAACGAATATCATTCACAATATTTTATATACGTTATTCACATTCATAATAAAAATAAAATATTTCGTGGGTGCACTGAAAACCTGGTTATAATTCCACAAAGAAGAATCATCGAATATCCAAAATTATTGCAATTTAGCAAATGGAATTGAAAACAATCGCGGCTATTTATTTTTTACCATTCATTCTATCTGTCAAACCTTGGAAGCCGACGATAATTCGATAGCAGACGTGATAAAGTTTGCATACGCCGCGACGTTGGTATTCTGTGTCGGGATGATTTGAATCGAAAAGGAAAATCTTATTGTTTTCTCATTGTTTAATGTATATAACTTTAAATATTGGGAAACTGCAGTTTACTTTTTTCAAATCTCTAACAATTTTTCGAAACAAAAAAGAAATCAATTTTTACCTCGTATGTTTCCAACCACCCTTCTATTTTTACTTCAATTGTTTCAACATACTTATCTCAAAACAAAATAAAACGATAGAAAAATAAAATTTCTCGAATTTCTCGTCTGCAATGTTTTACTCTCCGACAGTGACAATAACCAGTAAATTGATTCCATCTATTATAGGGAAGAAAAAAAATGCTTGAAGTGTTATAACCGAATTCTCTTATAGATCGACAGTCCAAGAGTTCTCGCCATCGAATTCATCGAGAAATTGATTTTTTTTTTTCATTTTGGACGCATCCAAGACACTACAACTTTATTTTGGGCAGGGTACTACTTCCTCTTGAATACACGAACCAAGACGATATCTATGTTCGTTCTCGAGTTATAATTTTTTTACTACAACAATTAATATCAAGCAAATTTAATTGAAAATCGTATCAAAAAGCAATTTTTCTTAATATTCAGCTCCAATACTTCGGGTCCTGTCCAGAGGCAATAATAAAGTGATTTTATGTATTTTAGAGAAGAAAAAAACATTTAAACAGATGCATTTAAAGGGGACATTAGACCTGTTGGTAAATGGTAATGGTGTTCGTGTTGGTAAATATTTTTTTGTGTTGATTTATACTCATTTAATCTGTTCATAAGTGTTAAGCCAATCAAACGACCTTTACTAGATATCATTTGATTCGGTACATTAATTTGATCAAGTTCTACGCGATGCAATTCGTTATATTGTTCGTAAAACAGAAAGGAAATATCAGCTGTGAATAATAATAATCAATTCGTATAGAAACGAAGTGTTTATATTCGATGACGGTTAAAATATGAATCAATTTACATAAGTGATAAATGATTTTCTGCCATACGTTCTTCCGAGATGAAACGCGCAGCGCGACGTATAAACATATTCGATATGCAGCGCATAACGCAAAGTGTAATCATACTCGATACGGAGCGCGTAGCGCGACGTGTATTCCTGTGAGTGCCTTAAAAAATGTCCCAAAGGGACCCAAAGAGACATTTTTCGGGGGGTTTGGGGGGCGGAGCCCAACAGCAAGAGCCCTTGCGCCCGCAGGGCGCTGAGGCGCTTGTTATTATTTACTGTGGTTTTTCGTCTATCGTAATTTCCAATTCGAACCCTTATTTTATCCGTTCCACAATTGTTTATGTATTTGTCCTTATTTTGTGGTGATTTGTCATTTGACAAATCCTTGAATTTGTCTTTATTTTGTGGTGATTGTGTGTGATTTGTCATTTTTACATGACTGCCATGCTCTTTTTGCACAAATGACATTTTTTTTTGCAGAGCATCGTAGTCATGTAAAAATGATAAATTGTCATTTTGCATGACTGCGATCATTTGTCATTTTTTTCCACATTTTATTCGATAGCTCCATCGGGGGACCTTACAAAAAAAATTCCTGCACTCGTAACATAATAAATACTCCAACGAAGAAAATGAACCATGAATAGTTAAAACTGATTTACTTCTCCGGTCTGAATCCTGCGACAAGTAAAAAAACTTTGACCATCTCTGCTTGTTGCGAACGATCGCTCATTTTCCGGACTGCCGCGCTCTCCTAGCGCGGCAGCACGCTCCGGCATTGATCACTGATCGATACTCGCGCACGCGCGGCTCCGTCGTCTTGCCGCTGCTCGACGAGAAAGAGACGAGACTACCGGCACGGACGACGGCGGCCATTATCAGCATCGGCATTGTGCGAACTACACGTGCGTTCTCGCGTCTCTACGGTTTTCGGATATTCTCGGACGTTTTCTCGGTCTTCTCGTCATCGGAATATTCTCGCGATCAGCTCAGTGATAGTGGAAGAGGTGTGTGCGACAACTCAACGCATATTCGCGAACAGGAGCGCTCATCGAGGAGAATCTCAACGACTTAGCTACTCTCGGCATCGCCAACGGATAGTTCAACGGTCGACTCAACGGCGTCGCGTCTCACCGTCGATTTATTATCACGCGGAGCGCTCAAGAACTCGACAGGTATTTTTCACTCTACGCGGTACTCTCAAATTGTATAGTGAAATAAAGACAACGCTCAAATGCCTGTAATGCGTCTCTCGATGTAAATTTATTTAATTGCCCTGACCCCTCTCCCGCGCATCCATCTTGCTCTCGATCCTTACTACGCGAGTTTCACGACTATACGAAACACTGCTTTTGCATCGACAAACTTGGCGACCTCCAAAAAATTAAAAACGGTAGTTAATCAGATATAGAATATGAAAATGCAATCGAATTTTTATTTTTTATTTTTTTCAGACAGAAAAAAAGTAATGAACATTCTACTTTTTAAGTGACTCAGCCCCCTTAACACAGCGACTTCATTACTGATAAAATACCACAGCGGCTTTATGGCTGAGAAATTGACACGATGCCTTCATCGCTGCAAATTTAATACAGGCTATATATTGTAACGTGGCAAAATTTCAGCCCGTTACTAAAATCCGTTTCCCTCGCACCAGCGCTCCCGAGGCGATTTCACAGGGCTTAATTTTAAGAGTTAGGGGTTTTATTTTTAATTTTTCCTTCGATTTAAAAAATTATTTCATGTCGTCCGAGTCGCGGGCGAAAGAGTAAATCGACGAGAGAAGGAGTTACCGTCGGTTATTCGTCGCGGACGAGGGATTTTGACACGAGAGTCTTCACCACCGAGTTTCGTCGTCAGGGACTCTCAAGCCGAGGAGGTCGTCGCTATCGAGTCTCTGCCCTCTGCCCTCTGCCCTCGCCATTTAAATCGCTATCAAAGCGATCTGAGAAGATACCGCCACTTCGGAATCGTTGCTAAGGGGTCATTTTTCCGAAGGGCATCAGCCGAAGGCCTGAGCTGCGTCATTGCATCACTTAAAGAGCGTTATGAAAACAGGCAATAGTTTGGATCAATTATCTTGGTCATCAATAGAGCAAGCTTTCCGACAAACTTTCGCGGAATCCGGACGTAAAATCATGGTCTGTTCGGGCGAAATCCAACACCCTCCCAAAGAGGATCGGGAAAAGATAATACCCGAATACCATGAATCGACCGTAGGCGTACACAAGTGCGCTTCGAAAACATATTGGCGAATCCGAGAAGATTTTCATTGGGAGGGAATGCGAGACGATGTTAGGAAGTTTGTTAAAGGCTGTAAAAGCTGCCAGGACCACAAACTCGTACGTAATAAGACACGTCTCCCCATGAAAATCACGGATACACCGGGCGAACCCTTTGAAAGGGTCCAGATGGATATAGTTGGACTATTGCCCGTGACTGAAAGGGGAAACAGGTACATCCTAACCTTTCAAGACAACTTTTCAAAATATTGCGACGCGGTCCCCTTAAAAACGATAGACTCAGTCGCAGTAGCATGTGCTTTCGCAGAACAATTTATTACGCGGTTCGGTTGCCCAGGAATCTTGCACACCGACCAGGGCAGCAACTTTGTTAGTAAAATCATTCGAACAATCTGCAAAATATTTAAAATCAAGAAACTCGAGTCGACAGCATTCCACCCTGAATCTCTGGGATCTCTAGAACGGAGCCACCACACGCTCGTAGAGTATTTAAAACAATTCGGCAATGAACAGAATTGGGACTCATGGTTACGCTACGCCATTTTTAGGCACTCACTATAAAAATTGGCAAAGAGTGCCTATTAAAATGACCATCCGTTGCTCTTCGGAGTCTGTCGAAAGGGTTACTCCGCAGCGCATACTCCAAAAAATTTTATTTTTCACCATTTGCTTCGGTGTATCTCCAACATCGTGCGGAGTTACTTTGAAGTGACTGCGATGAATAGAAATATCTTTTTTAGCCTGCGGTGCAATGAAAACAACTTTTTGGCTGAATTTTTCTTCTCGGACGTCCGTATCGCACTGTAACTTTAGATGGTGCGAACCAATTTTGTTCCCGGGGTCACCATATTTTCTATCATTTATTTCTGGCCCTACCGTCGCATCATCGTCTGCCATCACCTCATCGAAGATATCGGCCGTTCTGTTACATTTTTTTATCCCTTAAACAAATTAGACGTTGAGTTTGAGATTTCAAACAAATTGAACGCAAATTTTTATTTACTAGCAGTGAGCGCCCGCTTCGCGTGCGTAGCCTTATCTCTCTATTTAATTTTTTTTTCGATTCGACTTTATTATTTACTTGAACTGTCAAAGTTTGTCAATCAATTATCAACTATCAACTATCAAAAATGCAACATAACTAAAGTTGCTTGTCTAACAGCATAAGCTTCAGCCCCTTCTGACAGCCAATCAGGCAACGAATAAAGCGACAACAATACATGTATCGAAATTTCGATATATTTTAGCCACAGATTTTTTGAACAAGAATTAACAATTTAAGCACGAATTTTAAACTGTGAAACAAATTTAATATTAGCTGTAAACTTTAATACAAATTAAAACGTAAAATTCAATTTGTTGAATAATTTGAATGTATTTTTCTATTCGTCAGACAATTAAAACATGAATTTCGAATTTTTGAACAATTTAATCGTGAATTTCGATTTTTTAAACAAAGCAACCGTCATTTTTTTTTTTTTTAATAATCTAAACGTGCATCTCCAAATATAGATTTTTTTTTTATTTATTGTCGCATCAACATTGGGGTTATTAGCGACACACATATTTACATTGAGTACATAGTATGAGAACAGAGAGTTATAAATTTTCGTATACACAAATTTTCTTGGTGAATTCGATGGTTTTTGAAGCATTATTCTTATTTTAGAGGCATTCTTTTAGCAAAGATGGGAGACCTAAATTTGATCGCCGATTTCGGTATTTAGGGCACTCTATAATGAGATGCTGGATGGTTATTTCGGTGTTACATAAGTCGCACAGTTTAATCGGAGAATGGTCAAAAAGGTGGACATGTGTCATGTTAGAGTGGCCAATCCTCAATCGATTCACTACGCTTTGGTCTTTTCTTTTGGTGAAATTCGGAGTTTTTTCCCATATAGATTCTCTGATGTTGTAAAGCTTCGTGGGTCGACTCGCGTACCAATGGTTGTTCCATCGAAAGTTTATACCTAGGCGGATTCCATGTTTGAGTTCTTGGATGGTAATAGGGATTTCGTCAGAACGGTTTGTCACTTCTGTTGTAGCAGCTCTTGCGGCGGCATCGGCTTTCTCGTTTCCGTCGATGCCCTGGTGCGATGGAACCCATACCAGAGTTACGGATGTATTACTGCTCGAGAGTTCGGATATTTTCTTTTGAATTTCTTGGATCATAGGGTTCAAGTTAAATTTGTTTCCTATTGCTCTCAGTGCCGACATGGAGTCACTGAAGACAGCTACTAGCGTTGGTCTGGACTCTTCAATTACCCTCAGAGCTTCGAGAATTGCGAAGGCCTCGCATGAGAAGATGGAAAAATATCGTGGAAGCTTGAAGGAGAGCGTGATGTCGTCCATGACAATGGCACAACCACGATTTTCGTCAAGTATGGACCCATAGGTGAATATCTTTAGGTGGTTTGCATATTTAGTGAAGATTGTCTCTTGGAATATATGCCGCATCTGCGTTGCAGAGGTGTACTTCTTTTTAAATATCGAGGTATGGATATCGACGTCGATGTTTGGTCTCTGCGAGTCCCACGGTGGAAAGGGATGGATTTTCCTTTCCGCGACTATAGGCATTTGGATATTTAATTCTGCCAGGATCTGTTCGCGTCTCAATTGGAGCGGTCGAGGGAGGCTCGGTCGGTCTTCGTATTTTTCTGGGGCACTTATTGTTGATGGTTTTCGGGAGATTGTAGAAACAACTTGTCCCATTCTTCTCATATGAATCGGAGGCTCGTTGGCTTCTGCGAGGACACTAGGGTTTGGACTAGATCTGAAGGCTCCAATTGCTAATCGAATGGCGGTCGTCTGGATGGTGTCTAGCCTCTTCAAAACGTGATTGGAGGCCGATCCATATATAGTGGATCCATAGTCGAGTTTATTTCGAATTGTTGTTCTATAGGTGGTCAGAAGGATATCTCTGTCGGCTCCCCAATTTTTGGAGCTTAGAGGTTTCATTACGTCAAATCTTTTCCGGCATTGTGTTTTAAGAAGTTTTATATGAGGTGCCCAAGAGACAGTTGTATTAAATGTCAGGCCAAGTATTTTAAGGGTGAGACATCTTTGGAGTTTGGTGTTTCCGAGGCTTAGCTCTATTTGTGGAGTATTTGCGGGTAGAGGTTTGGCAAACACCATAAATTGCGTTTTTGTTTCTGAGAATTTGATACCTACTTGGTCAGACCACGCGACGAGCTTATTTAAGGTGCCTTGTAGCATTTCTTGTGTCGTTTTTCCTGAGCACATTATGGTCAGGTCGTCAGCGAATAGAAGACCCTTCGAAGGAGGTTCGATCATGCCGAGGATGTCGTTGATAGCGAGGAGAAAAAGGGTGACACTTATGACCGATCCTTGGGGGAGCCCATTTTGGATTACGGTTTCTTTCGACATTCGGTTTTTCCAGCGGACTTCGATCTTCCTATGGCTGAGAAAGTTTTTAATAAATGCTATTAAGTGTCCTCGCAGTGGCTTTTCTATTAATATGTCGATAACACGTTGTCTCCAGATCATTTCGTAAGCCTTTTCAATGTCCATCGAAACGGCTACTACATGGAGATTATTCACAAAGGCGTTGCAAATGAAGCTTTCCATTTGCGTCAAGTGGTCTGATGTTGATCGGAACTGCCTAAAACCACTCTGGAGTGGGGACAGCCAGTTATTCCTTTCAATTGTCCATTTCAATCGTCTGTTTACTAACTTTTCGAGAAGCTTGCATAAGTTGCATGTCAGGGCAATCGGACGATAGTTTTTAGGACACGTGATGTCCTTTCCTGGTTTGGCGATTGGAACTACGGTGGCCAGCTTCCACGATTGAGGCAAGCAGTCTGTTGCCCATATTCGATTGTACATTTCTAGAAGAAATTTGTGTCCCTTGGTCGGTAATTTTTTTATGAGAATTATAGGAATCCCGTCTGGTCCCGGACTGGAGTTTTTGCAGAGAGAGAGAGAGAGAGCTGAGTGGAATTCTACTTCGGTGAATGGTGAGTTTATCGGATCGTCGTTCTCATGGACTCTATTTGTGAGAAGTCGTAGTGAAAGCTGGGTTTCGTTTTCGGCGTTGCTCTTAAATTTGGCGAAGACAGGACTGTAGTTAACATCACTAGAGTTTAGTGCGAACGTGTTTGCTAGGAGGTCGGCCATGTCCTGTGGGTCCGACACCGAGTTCCCGTTCGGGTCAATAAGTAGTGTGGAAGAGTTTGCTAGACTTTGTTCTCTAACGCGTTTCAGTCCTTGCCAGATGTCCTTTGTCGGTGTGTTGCTATTTAAGGAACTGACGAAGGTACGCCAGGATTCTTTCTTACTGGATTTGACAGTTTTCCTTGCGACTGCCCTTAGTTTCTTATGTTGTACTTTCAGGTCCTCGGATTTATGACGTTTGTATAACTTGAAGGAGTGTTTTAAAGCTCTTATAGCTTCTTCGCAAGTTTTTATCCAACATGGCACTTTTTTATTTTTATAGTTGGATTTTTTCTTTTTTATCGCAACGTCTGCGGCATTTCTAATTTGTGTCATTAAGATATCAAGAAGTTCTTCTACACCAAGATTGCCTTGCGCTTCTAAAACTTCGATATCGCTTAGATTTTCACTTATAAAGTCGGCGTAAAGAGCACAATTCGCAGAGTTGAACTTCCAGGCGATCGAGGATGGCGTGAAGGTAGTTTCGTTATCTTTATTGGCATTATAGTTCAAGTGTAGCGGAAAATGGTCGCTGTCGTGAAGATTTTCGTTAACCGACCACGTAATCTCATCTGCAATATTAGTCGAGCATATGCTCAGGTCGATGTAGCTAAGAGAGCCGGACGCACAGTTAAAGTCGGTGGGTTCGTTTTCATTCAAAACTAACTCTGAGTTATCTAACCACTTCTCTATCAGCTTTCCTCTTCGATCCGTTTTAGATGAACCCCATAGAGAGCTATGGCTGTTGAAGTCGCCAACAATAATTAGAGGTTTTGGCAGCTGTCGAGATAAATTTTCAAGATCGCTCAGTTCGAAGCTTGTACTATTGGGCAAGTATAGATTGCAGATTGACGTTTTTTGTGGAATAGAGATCGAGATGGCCACCGCTTCAAGATTGGTCACAATCGGGATTTTGACGCACGGAACATTTTCGGTTGCGAAGATTGCAACGCCACCACTAGCATGGTCCGATTTCGTTCGGTTTTTGAAGAATGATTTATATCCTCTAATTAAAGCGCAATGATCACTCTTGAAATTCGTTTCTTGTAGGCAGATTACTGTTGGAGAATGGTCTTTTTGGAGCAGTTGGAGAAACTCTCGTCTGGCGTAAAAACCGTTGAGGTTCCACTGCAGAAGCTTCATCGGTCTTATGCTTGATCCTCTGACACCACAGGGTCCGAGGAATCATCGTCCACCGATGACATCGAAGATGACCTCGTTATTGGCTGCGACGCTGTCTCTAATTTTTTTTATCAGTTTGCTAAACCGTATTTTCGATCCGCGGTCTGATAGGAGCGAATATAGCTTTCTGAGCATGTTGCTGAGGTCAAGTTCTTTGGCAAGAAACTCCGTTGAGAGGTCGTCGAGGTTCTGTTTGGCTTGCGCCTTTTCCCAAAAATTTTTGAAGTGACTGAAGTTGAGAGGATATTCGTTAGGCTTCGTCAGGAGTTCCCTTTCGATGTCCTTGAAAGGGTTCGACGATGGCCCAGTAATTTCTTGTTTTTCGAACGACTTACGATTCTTCTTGGTGCGAGCTTTCGCATTATATTCCTTCGTAGTAATTGGAAGCGCAGGGTAGTCCGAGATGCTCAGCGTAGGGTCGGTGGTCTCTTCGGAAGGAGTGGGAGACGATGCGCTCAAGAGTGGACGTTTCGAGATCATCGTGATGCTAGTTTGACTCTGAGATACCTCCGTTGGTACGGCGTCGGCTCCATTAGTGGGAATCGAAGATAGAGGACAGTTTTTCGCAAGATGCCCTTCTTTTTTGCAGATGAAACATCCCGAGTTGTCGCTGGAGACGAATATGGTGTAGTTCGTATCGTCGTAGTTTATATGGAGGGATTCCGGTAGTATTTGAACCATATCTGGGGGCACGTAGGCTTGACGGCGAAAACTCTATAGATTAGCGAGCGCGGGGTGTTCAGGGTCATTTATTCCAGCTTTGTGGTACGTCATTTGAGATGCAAGGTCGATGTTTCTAGCTCTCAAAATCTTCACGATCTCATTGTTCGGTATGATGGGAGGCACGTTTGAAAACACAATTCTCTGGTTCTTCGATATCAGAGGACGTATCTGGAGACGTCTGTTTCGAACTGTTATTGTTTTGTGCGTGGCGATCAGGTCTTCGGCTAGGGCTTTCGAGCCCAAATATACACAGACCCTGTTGTTCGAGATTTTTGAGATGAATCTCATTTGGTCGGCTGGAATTTTTTCGGCAATTGCCACAGCATAGTCTTTTATTGTGGAACCTTCGATAGTGTCAATTATGATTGCTTGATCTTTAGTCGGGGTGAGCTCGACTCTTGCCGCATTTGCGTAGCATGTAGATTGATGAGACATTTTAGAAAGTTTAGGATACTTCTCTGTACTCAGAGAGTTCCTTGTAGTGGTACTGATTTAAGGTAAATACACTATTCTGTGTGGTGAAATAAGCTTTGATTTTGAAAGATTTTGTAAGTCGCCTTTGTTTTCACTCGCGTTAGGCACAGCGGCATGGAAAGTAAACACCATGCGGCCGCACCGCAAAAACACGTCCGTTTCGCACGAGCGTTGAACAAGAACTGAAATATAGATTTTGAAACCAAGTCAAACGTTAACTTTACATTTTTAAATGAATTAAAAAATAACCAGTCGAGAAATCAGGAAATAACAAGAAAAGAGTAGAAGAAACAATAAGAGTCGAGCAAAAAAAAAAACAAAAAAAAATTAATCAGAGAACAACCTCAAATGAATACTTCGAGGGATCAACCGATCGAAACAAGATACGTAAGTAACCCAAGCGACTCGAGCTTAGCTCGAAGCTCAAGCACCGAACGTGCATCAAGCTTAACTCGAAGCTCTAGCACTGAGCCTACATTGAGCTCGACTCGATGGGTCGATCAGCAACGAGCCGAGTCGAACACGGAGCCGCTCGATTGCAGTGGAGCTTCTGCACATCCCTAATGCCTGAGAATAAGGCTGGTTTGGCGAGGGTTTGGCAAGATTTTGTACTGCGTAATTCTGTACTGATTGCTTCAAGTCCATGATCTGGTCGGCCATCATAGCGAGTTTGCCCAAATTCGTCTCTGTCATCCTGATTGCCAGGATGATAATGACTTGCTGCGGCAACTGTTCGAGGAAAAGGGATTTGAGAATCGCGTCGTCACATTGATTTGACGACAAGTTACGAAGGTGACGTAGAAAATGACTATGCTTGCGATCTCTGAGCAGTTGGCCTTTCAGCTTGCGTGGAAGCTTGCTTTCCTTCGATTCAGAGAATGATGAAAGTATGCGCTGTTTTATAGCGTTGTACTTTTCTTGCGCCGGTGGGCTTTAAACCAAGTCGGAGACGAAAGGCAGTATGCTGGGATCCAGATTCGTGAGGATGTACTGGAATTTTGTTTCGTCGACTGTCACACGGGCTACTGCGAATGACGTTCCAACCTGCACGAACCAGATCGTGGGATCATCCTTCCAGAACGGAGTTAATTTTGCGATGCGAGATATCTGGTTGTCGTTGTTGGCCATGCCGGCTCCCTCGAGGAGAGATTCGCGGACAGTATCTTCATTGCTCGATAGTAGTAGCGTACAGCTATAGGGAGACAGGATTTACCCCCTCCACGCGGCCACTGGCGCCAACCCCGCCACCGCCGTCTACCCCCACCCTCTCTCCCACCCCACTGTCTGGCCCCACTCCTTCCCCCACCCCCATAGGGCCCCTTAAGCCACGCCCCCTTATTTATAGGGAGCCAATGAAAGAGAGGCTGTGAAAATCTCTGGGCTGTGATTGGTCGTCTCATTTTCACCGAGCCGTGATTGGTTGTGTGGAAATTCCCCGAGCTCTTATTGGTCGAATGATTTTTCAATGGCGCCCTCTATATATTTTCATCGTTTTTCTGAACTAATATTATTCCAGTAAATTTGCAGCGTTCTGATTGGTTGTCCAATTTCTCCTGGTGCCCTCTAGGAATTATCGGTAGTTTTGAATATTAATACTATTCTGCAGTCGGTAAATTAGTTTTCGTCCTCTATTATCCTAATGGTAATACTGTACCGACAAATAAAAAAAACATTTACAAAAGTATTGTTGTTTATTTAATTTTCTTGTATTGACATTTTACAATTTTCTAGGTTTTACAATTTCTAAAAATCAGTGGTCTTGGGTGATGTGTCAAGGGTCACGGTAGAGTCGGTTGACGGCAGTGGTGTGTCTTGCTGGCGCTCAGGCTTGGGCTTCGGTGTACGCAGTAATACCTTCTCAGGTTGGTCCGGCGATGCTGTTGACTCTTGTTCTATGACCTCCTGTAGACAGTCGGAGAATTCTCTCTGTTGTGGTGGATACCCATCGAGTCGTATCTTTAGATCCTTGGGTGCCCAATGTTTATTGTTACGTCCCGGAGCGGTCTCGGGAGTCAAGTTAAACCTCCTCGCGTGAAGCGCGAAGAGTTTATATTTATTTTTTTATCGGGATCGGTCTGATTCGCCCTGTACAGGACGTTCTTGAGGTTGGCTGTGCGAGTCAATGAAATATGAGATTTAAAATGAAAAAATGTTCTGTTTATTAATAGTGGATGTTTAAGGAGCGTTAGATAATTACAGACAAAATAAAGGAATAAGTAAAGTCGCTCTCCACTCACACACGCATACTGTCTAATACTACTTACGATTAGTTCTTAAAATTCGTTGCTTAAATCTACACGACAGTTAATATTGTTCGTGGCGTAATTCAAGGCACTATAACTAGCGGGAGAAGGCTGACCACCGCGACGTAAAACACTAACTTGGCTCCCTTCGGCCTTATCGACTTTCGAACGATTTCTGTAGACCGCGGATTTCCAAAGAAAGATTTTAAGTTTACTAAGCAGGAGCTACTCGAGGAGTTTTTCCGAGACTAGCTTTTCGCTCTCGTTGTCTAACGGGACTGATCTCTCCGGCGTGCACATCCGCCGATCTCGCGACCGGCGGGCGGCAGGCCGGGGAGGATTCTTGCTGCCGTCGCGTTTTGTGGTCAGCGGAAAAGGTAACGAAGCCGTTCTCGCGGTATTCGTTACTATCCGCGGAACGTGCGCGGCAGTCAGCTCATCTCCTTGCTTATCTATCTAACTTAGCTTATATTTCTATTTGGTTTCTATTTCGCGCACTCGCGCGATCGAGGCTACGGCAGCGAAATTCGCTACCGCATCCACGACCAACACGAGTGCGAGAACTTAGTCGGCATGATGAGGGGCTCTCGAATTGCGCCGGGGAATTTTCCGTTAAGCACGGATCCTTTCCCGGCGCGATCGTAACATTATTACAGGCTCTGTATGATGCAACCTCGGGGTCCAGTCGAATATGTTCAGGTAATTTTGCCCACAGGATGTCGATGTATCCGCTCCAGTGCCTCAGTAGCAAGGGTTTGGGAATGTATTCGAGCTCCTCCGGGAGGAGTTCCCAGGGATCCTTGCCACAGTCGATGACTAGTATGCCACTGATGATCTCCATTTTAGCGAGGTTGTTGACGTTGCCACGAATCGTTGTCAAGGGTGCTTTCTCGTGTGGAGTGATCGTCTTTTATATCTGCCGATGGTTGCGGTGGTGCGGGAGCTCGTGTGTCGACGATGTAGATGAGATGAAAACTTTTTCTATATTTTTTCCTTCTATTCGTTTATTTACAGGTGACAACCGAAACGGGCTGTACATGTTTGTATACACCGTGAGGTACAGTCATTACCGTTGCCTTTTAAAAGTCTTTTTCGGAGGATGTTTGAGAGGTTTCGTCTTTTATGTTTCACATATCGTAGATTCTTGTAGTAACGTCGTACAATATTGTCGTTTTTCACCTTATTAGCCGAGAATAGCCTGCAAAAAGCAGCAAGGTTGTAGCCCCGAGACATATAGTCAAGAAACATAACACAATATTCTCCACACACTCGAGACTTGATACACTGTAGGGGTTTGGTGCTCCACTCGTAGCTCGTGATATTTCGTCGCAGTCAACTGCGATGTTGGTGGACAAGTGGAAGCAGTCCGTAACTGTCGAAGAAGATCCCTTGACCATTGTTGTCGACGTATATGGCTACCCAATGAGTTCCTGGTTTCGTATGATCGTCCGTGTTGGCGACGATGGCTGTGGGTCTAGACCAGCGACTCGGGATGCGATCGGCGGGGAAGACTCCTCTCGTCTGTGCTGAGACATGTCGTAGAGCCTCCAGTATTTCTAGGCTGTTTATTGTAGATGCTGCCTGTGCGAGAGTGGGGGCGACGTCTTCGTGAATGCCGATGATGATGATGATACTGATGAGGGTTACGGGGGACGGTAGGCGTTGGTTGGCGCTTTGGTGGTGGTGGTGGCGAGAGTTGTTTATTACGGTAAAGGGCAACTATTTCACCCTCCGCAGGTACCGTGGCGTCGCAGGTGTTCGTCGTAGCACTGCTGTCACTGCTCGAAGGCTCTGGGACTATATAGTCTCGCACGCTCGAACCTTGATCTGTATCGGTCGGAATGTCGATATGTATTGCTTTTCTCGGCATATCGTTTGGCCGATCTTTCCGTTGCACGGTGTCCACTGGTTCCGAGTAAACGGCATTCTCCTTATCCAAAATCTGAGTCCGAAGCCAACGTTTAATTTTCCCCACGTTGTTTAATGCGCACTTTGCGGCGTCTTCCTTTGACACGCCATGATATATGCACCAAGTGTCGTACTTCGGCATGTTCTTGAAGCTAGGTCCCTCGTAATCTTCGAGGTTGACTATGTCGCGCCCCAGCACGTCACGTAGAATTTCCGCTTTTTGTACACCTCTCGTGTATATGCGAAGTGCGTATCGGCACATGGCTTTTAGTGCCGCGTATACTTTTAGTAATGGTGTATCACCGTCAACCCACTCTATACCGTGATGAAAGCACGTTAGACGATTATTACTCGCGCGTACTTCTTTAGGTAGTTCACCAAAATCGTATGGCGAGTCGATAACCCAATGGCCGATATGATCACCCTGTATCGTTGTAACGGCGATCTCCTTAGGAAGAAACTCTCCATGCTTGCCGTATAGCGCTTGAATATCAACTATTGCGTCCATGCTGAAGGCGTGAGACGAAATGATGTCGAATGCTTGCTCGTAGCCGGTCTTAAATACGTTTCGACTATACGTATAGCGCCCTCGCCGGGGAATGCGTGATCACGCGTTATGCAGCGGAGAAGGGATGGAGTGCTCAAGCACTAAAATCCGTGATCTCTTGACGAGCCGAATCAATTTCAATAATATTGTCATACTCGGCGTAGACAATACAGTTTATTGTAGATGAGAGGGGTTTAGCGAAACGTACTTCGATTCTCACGGTACCGTGTTTAACAAGATTCCAGTGGGTGAAACAGTTTGTGGATAGATTGGGCGTCAAGTCAAAGGCGAACAGACAATAACCTTTTACGTAAGCGCTACGTGAAATGTCTATGCCGTCGTTTTAAAAATGTATATCTGTGCCTGAAAAAAGGGTATGGTAGCATTCGATCCACGTTTTGTTTGTCTCAAACTCCGGTTGCAGCGGCTTTCCAGGTATCTGTTGGCCGTCAACGTACAGCGATAGAAAATTTATCGAATAATTTTGAAAGTTAAAAGGATTTGGCGTTTTATCGCCGTTGAAAGCTTTGTTGCTAACAAAACCGAGTATTATGCGCTTCGGTAATTGGCCGAGTATTACATTGTCCAGTGTATCGCCAGCGACGCCACTATTATGCATGGTAAACGACTTAACCTCCACACGCGTTATAGGATATTTCGCTGTTGTTTTAGCCAGCGTCTTTCCATGGGCTATAAGTACTCCTGGACTGATTTTAGCTTGTCTTATCAGCACTGTTGTATCGTGAATTAATATCTTGTGTGTAACATCTTTTGATGGTGATTCCATAAGACAAAAAGCGTCTTTCGAGCGTACGAGACGTAGTCGTACTTCCACGCCGTTCAGCAAAAATTTGTCTTGATTGAATACATCGCAGTGAAGATGGCCAATCATATCCAAGGTCTGGCCTCCTTTGACAAAACTGGCTCTCGCGTCTTGGCCGGCGTTGCTCGGACTCGCGCCCGGCAACAACTCGAAACCGCCTGCAGTATCGGCATACCACAAAGCCGTAGTCAGATGCGATGTTTTTGCGGCAGGGCCACAGTTTAACAACGTTTCAATGTACGCTCTGTATGCGTAGGCATTATTAGGCGGTGCGACAAGTTTTTGATTAAAATGTTACGATCGCGGCGGGGAAGGATCCGTGCTAACGGAAAATTCCCGGCGCGATACGAGAACCCCTCTTCGCGCTGACTAAGTTCTCGCACTCGTGCCGGTCGTGGATGCGGTAGCGAATTTCGCTGCCATATCCGCGATCGCACGAGTGCGCGAAATATAAACCAAGCAGAAATATAAGCTAAGTTAGATAGATAAGCAAGGAGATGAGCTGAGTGCTGCGCACGTCCCGCGGATAGTAACGAATACCGCGAGAACGGCTTCGTTACCTTTTCCGCTGACCACAAAACGCGACGGCAGCAAGAATCCTCCCCGGCCTGCCACCCGCCGGTCGCGAGATCGGCGGATGTGCACGCCGGAGAGATCAGTCCCGTTAGACAACGAGAGCGAAAAGCTAGTCTCGGAAAAACTCCTCGAGTAGCTCCGGCTTAGTAAACTTAAAATCTTTCTTTGGAAATCCGCGGTCTATAGGAATCGTTCGAAAGTCGATAAGGCCGAAGGGAGCCAAGTTAGTGTTTTACGTCGCGGTGGTCAGCCTTCTCCCGCTAGTTATAGTGTCTTGCATTACGCCACGAACAATATTAACTGTCGTGTAGATTTAAGCATCATACTCTAAAATTAATCGTAAGTAGTATTAGCCAGTATGAGTATGTGAGTGGAGAACGACTTTTTCTAAAACTATTATTTTTCCTACAAATTTATACAACGCTCTATACAAATTCAAATTTCAACTTCACTATTAATAAATCGGAATACATTTAAATTACCAATCGCATTTATCATTCGCACAACCAACCTCAAGAACGTCCTGTACAGGGCGAATCAGACCGATCCCCATAAAAAATAAATATTAACTTGACTCCCGAGACCGCTCCGGGACGTAACAAGTAAACTGGTGTCAGAAGTGGGATATTCTGATTACTTCTTGAGATTGGTTGACGAGATAAGCGTCAACACTTTTACTTTCTAAAAGACTTGCAATCACTTTTCGAACTTCTTTGACTTAACTTCTTCAAAATTTTTCTTAACCTGAAGTTTAACCGTTATACCGTTATCCGTCATAGACAGACGTTAAATTGAGATATTGACAGTCAAACCTACGTTATCAGACAAATGGTGCAGCAGGAATACGCACCTGTGATACCAGGCTATCCTGAGCACGAGATTTTCTCGGATCAGTTGGCAGGAGGTTCGGCAATCTTCGAACCTAATTTCAATTACGGAATAAATATCGTCCGCCTTAGCGAGCTCGAACCGAGCGTAGAAATACATTCTGCAACTCCCGTCCTGCTCTTGAAAGGCGACGATATAATCGAGCTCCTCGGAACTGTCCTCATCACTACGACGGCAGGACCTGGGGGTCCTATACACAATACGTATTTATTTCACATCGCGGAGAATTTTACCAGTCCCTACGCGGGGGTGGTTGGCACGTTTGCCACTTGGGACCCATCAAACTATCATTATCAACCGATTATAATTGCGCCGGGCGAATAAACCGCGAATACTGGTAATAATTATAATTCCGTTGTAACTATCATCCGTGCGTAAAATATATAAAATGGCGACGGGTGGTGGAGAGCAGGCGTCGGTGTCGGCGCCGACGCTCGACGTCTCGACGCGAGCCCTGCAAGACGTAAGCACCGCGATGCAGAACATGACCCTCTATAATCGGTACGCGAACCTGTCGACCTTTGACGGAAAGAATATGTCACTGAGGGACTTCCTTAAGGATATTCAAAACATAAAGATATTTGTGCCGGCGGAAAACGAATCCGAATTCGTCGCGGCGGTAATATCTAAATTACGCGGTAGTATTCGTAATTGCGTATACGGGGAGACGATCAACACGGTCGAACAGCTGTCTAAGTTGTTAAAGAAACGTCTCGCGAGAGGAAAGACCTACGCATACTATAGTCAACAATTATCGTCCATAAGAATGAAAAAGGACGAAAGCGTAGGCGATTTTTACGACCGAATCCGTATTTTAGTTAGTGGCAGCCGTACTGCGTACCGGACGCAACAAGGCAGGGATCCCCCTGATAAGGATGCGGATCCTATCTACGATCTTGCGCTTGCGGCATTCATGGATGGATTGCCGACAAATATTGGCCAGGTCGTGTGGCCTCGAGCGCCAAAGACTCTAGACGACGTCTTTGAGATCGCGGCGGAATTCATCGAAAACGAAGAACGCCGGTCTCGCCGCGACGGTAATATTGCGCAAGTGCTCTACGGGAACTTCGGTGACATGCGTAGTCGATCGCCAAATTCCCGTTCAAATTGGTCTAATCAACGGCCCGGAAATCGCTCGCCGAGTCCCAATTGGCAAGCGAGAGAAGGGCGCGGCAACGCACCTCAGCAACTAGAGGGTGCGAGACGAATGGACGCAGAGGGCTGCGGGCACGAGTTCTGTTGGTTTCAGGGCAGAGGCTGTCCTTGTTGCTCGTGGAACCGTATACGCGCGGCAGAGGCCCGGGCGTCGCGGCCCGACGGTCCTTTAAACTCGCAACCGGCTCGTCCCGCGGAACCGGTGGCGAGCCGGACGCGATCCAATTCACCGATACGATCGAGCCGTTCGCCCGACGGGCTACAGTCAGTGAGGTTCCTGGGAAACAATGCCTCGTCCTCTGGAACCCCACCCCCGTCGAGGACCCAGTAGTTGAATTAACTGCACCGGAGCTGCGCCGCAAGACGGGACGGTTCTTCCTTGACACCGGCTCCGCGGCCAGCTTAATTAAATTAGATGCGCTAGATGAAGACCTGCGCGTTGACACTCATGATATTATCTGGATAACCGGCCTGGAGGAAACGAAAATTCCTACGCTAGGATCCGTCAATCTTTATTTTAACGAAAAACCGAGTAAATTTTACGTAGTTCGCCGATTGCCGTTATCCAGTGACGCGTTAATTGGAAGACCGTTCTTTTACGGTGAAGGAGCGGAAATCTCCTTCCACCATAAGGCCTTAGTAACGCGGAGCGTCCCGATTCGCCCGAAACCGTTTGTCGAGAGTCCTCCCGCAAAACCCGAACCGACCGCGGAGATACTTTTCACGAAAGCGAAACTCGCGAAAAGAAAGTACAGGTTACGCGCGCGGATGCGCGAACAAATTGCGTTACCAATCGCGGAAACGGACTTGAATGAGGGGTATTTGCCGCGGGTAGAAACTTTAAAGGGCGTGTACGTCGGGGACGCGATCGTAACGCGAAACGCGGGAGTCTGTCAGGTACTGGCGATTAATACGCGATTCGAAGACGTGGAGATAGAAATACGCCCGCAGGAGATCGAGTCCTTCGAAATAAAAAACCCGGGAGACTTAGACTCAGGGTTTGAAGATGATAGCACCACGGACGAAGAGGCGTCTCCGCCAGCCGATCGAATATCGGCGATAATGGAAGCGTTACGACTAAACGACCTCAACGACGAAGAGCGTCGACACGTTCGACGACTCGTAGAGGAGTTTCCTTATCGATACAAACTGCCGGGGGATAAACTACATCGGACGGATCTGGTATACCACCGGATCCCGACGATTGACGACTTACCTGTAAATACGAAGCAGTATCGTTTCCCCGTGGTCTATAAGGAAGAGATGGACCGCCAGGTACTAAAGAAACTTAACGACGGAGTCATAATTCATTCCTGCTCCCCGTATAATTCTCCCGTGTGGATTGTGCCGAAAAAGGCTGATTCGCAGGGACGTCCTCGCATGCGAATGGTTATAGACTTCCGCAAACTCAACGAAAAAACTATCTCCGACGGATATCCATTGCCAAATATGATCGAAATCTTAGAGCAACTCGGCGAAGCCAGATACTTTTCGACATTCGATCTGGCGAGTGGATTTCAACAAATACCCATGGATCCGAGGGATGGTCCGAAGACCGCGTTCTCCACGCTGAATGGTCATTACGAGTATGCCAGAATGCCGGAAGGGCTGAAGAACGCGCTCGCGACATTCCAGCGTCTCATGGACCGCGTGTTATTAGGACTACAGAGAACCGAAATGTTTGTCTATCTGGACGACATTGTGGTATTCGCCGCATCCCTCGAAGAACACGAGAAGAAAGTTCGCAGACTCATGATGCGTTTAGAGGATGCGAATTTGAGCCTGGAACCTGATAAGTGCTCCTTCCTGCGAAGGGAAGTCGCATACCTCGGACATATCGTCAGCTGCGACGGACTCCGCATGGATCCGAAAAAGCTCGAGTCCGTCCGATATTTCCCGGTACCAAAGACCCAGAAAAATGTACGGCAATTTCTCGGCCTTAGCGGTTATTACCGTCGTTTTATTCTCGATTTCGCAGAAATCTCCAAACCGTTGTCGGATCTCTTAAAAAAGGGACAACCCTTCGTGTGGGGACCAACACAGAAAAAGAGTTTTCGCAAGCTACGAAAAGCACTATGCAGCGGACCGATTTTGCGATATCCCGACCTCGCGAAGCCGTTTACCTTGACGACCGACGCGTCGGATATAGCTCTCGGCGCCGTATTATCACAAAATCACGAGGGATGTGACTTGCCGGTTGCGTATTTTTCGCGCGTCTTGTCCCCCCCTCAAGTCAACTACTCAACAACCGAAAAGGAATGTCTTGCGATAATAGAATCTATTGAACATTTCTCGACATATCTTTACGGGAAGAAATTCACGCTTGTTAGCGATCACGAACCGCTGAAATGGATGCAGACCACTCTGGATCCAGGGAAAAGGCTCAACCGGTGGAAAATGCGACTGCGAAAATATGACTTCGACTTCGTGTACAAGCCGGGAAAACTAAACACAAATGCCGACGCCCTTTCTCGCAATCCGGTCGCCGAAGAGCTGTCGGGTTCAAGCGATTCGGAGGTACAGGCGCCGGGAGATACGAAAGATAAGGGTTTGCAGGTATTGCCAATATCATCTGGCGCTGCTTCCACTGAGAAGGGGAACGCATCAAAGCCCAAACCGATCCTCAAAGCTCCATCGGGGGCACGAAAGAAAAATCCTCCGAGGGTGGTTTTACCGCCGAGTACAGAGGCGATAGCCGGCCGCACGTGTGCGAGATTACGCACGTCACCGAGCACCGCACCGGTTTACAAGGAGGTCAGCACGAGCTCGGAGGCGTCCGAACCGCCGATACAACGGCTGCATCGAAGCATGCTGCCCGCGGTGCTGCTCCCCCCGAAACGGCCGAAACCTACCCCGCGTGTCGCACCTGTCACGGAGGAAGCGACAACCGATTTGGATACGGCGGCAGCCGTGGATGCCCCGATGAATCCTCCCGGCATCGCGGTAGTAGTTAGACCACCAATGGATGAATGCGACGATGACGATGTGTTTCAGCCTGAAGAAATACTACCACGTGCGCAACCCGGGGGAGATTGTGCGTCGAAACAATGCAAGAGTCCCTCCAATGGTTCGACGAATCGCTGCGACTGTTGGAGGAACGATTTGAAAACAAAACCAGCGCACAAGATCCTAAACAAGACTCCTATGGCGAGGAAAATTTCGACTGGCCGGACTTCCTTTCCGAAGGAAATGAGGTCCCACCAGAGACACAGGAAATTCTCAACGCCCTTGACCCGATTGATGAAGCCGGGCTTGATCTCGAGCTATCGCGTCGGCTAGAGAAAATCGCCGAGCGAGAGAAATGGGTAAGCGAAGCCGAATTACTTCGGCGCGTAAGCCTTAAGGGAGTCACGCTGCCAGGTAAAGAGGATGATACCGATGCCGATGACGAGAGCGAGGAGACGAAGGAAATCGACCCGAGCCCGTCGGAGGTCATGGTTCACGAGGCAACCGAATTCGAAACCGCCGCGCCGGAGGTCCCGCGACGATCGGTGAGATGGTCACTGCCTCCCGCGGGCCACGATCCCATGGCGCGTTCCACGCCGCACCCGAAGCGAGCGGTGCGCGCGGCACCGGAGGATGACACTATTACCAATCCAATTCCCGAGGACGAATCAAGCATAGACTCGATCCCCGGGAATGGATCGAATGGTAAAACAATCGACCTTCAGGAAGAAACACCAAAAATCGGAATTAATTGCCCCAACGCCTCGTTCGAGGTAGAGCCATCGGATAGCGACTTCGTCAATGATGGGCGCGATTCGAAGTCCTTGAACGATAAAGTCGCGGAAAGGCACGATAAGCCGGTAGTCGGTTCTCGCGAGTGCCTGACTTACCGCATAGACAATTATGTGCACTTTATCTCGGCGGACGGCGAATTATCCACCCCGATCGGGCGATTGTTAGCCGACCTGGGAAAAATCAACGCACAAGCCATAAAAAATCAAGGATTACGGGTCGGCCAGATAGCAATAACGCCGCACGGCGAGCGAAATGTCTACAGCGTGGTTGTAAAAACCCGTTATTTTGACCAGACGCCGGACAACAACGTATTACAAGGCTTAGAAAATCTGAAAAAAATTCTCATAAATTCAGGCGTCGAGTCGTTTCGAATCTCACGTGCCGGGGATTACTCCGACACCCTGTCGAGTGGACGACTCGTTGAAAAACTACACGTGCTCTTCGATAAGTCTGGCATAGCGGTGACGGTCTGCTACGGCAAGCTGTTATTGCCGCCAGCAGAGTCGAGAGCTAAGATAATAAATGAGTTTCATTGTAGCCTTTTCGGAGGACACAAAGGAGTAACGAAAACTTATCGGAAAATCCGAGAGCGTTTTTATTGGCCCTCGCTTCGCAACGATGTCCAAAATTTTATTAGACGCTGTAAAGGCTGCCAAGAGCGAAAGCTTGTACGGGCTAAGACCCGTGAGCCAATGCTGTTGACGGATACACCCGCCGATACTTTCGACAAAGTTTCACTCGACACCGTGGGCCCTTTACCCACGACGCCTCATGGCAATAAACACATACTTACCATGCAGGATCATTTGTCGAAGTATTGTCTAGTGGAGCCTATTCCGGATTTAAAGGCCACCACTATCGGCGAGGCCGTTGCGCGCCGATTGTTTACACAGTTCGGCGCCCCCCGGGCTATTCTAACCGATCGAGGGGCTGCTTTCACCAGCAGTCTGCTACAAGAAATATCCGACATATTCAAAATAAAATAATTAACGACCTCCGGGTACCGACCGCAAACTAACGGGGCACTCGAGAGGAGTCACATCGTATTGGTGGAATATATAAAACAATACGCCACTCAATACGACGATTGGGATAGGTTATTGCCTTACGCCGAACTCTCGTATAACACGTGTGTTCATGAGGAAACAAACTTCACACCCTATGAAATTGTTTACGGGAAACTGGCCCGGTTGCCGAGCGAATTCCCCGTTGACAATAAATTAGAAACGTACAATTCTTACACCATCGAATTAATCAAACGATTGTCGGAAATTAGAGCGATGGCGGGAGATAATCTAAATGCAGCGAAAGTAAAATCTAAAAGCTATTACGATCGGAAGGTCCGCCCTTTCGAAGGTAAGATAGGCGATAACGTCTACGTCCTTAAGGAACCAAAGAAAGGGAAGTTTGATTGTCAATATCACGGGCCGTATCACATCGTGGAAATATCTGATCGAAGTAATGTAATCCTCGAAACAGTAAACGGTCAAAGAATTCGTAAACACGTTGACAAAGTCAAGTTGGCGTATGAATAAATTAGTTGACTATCCTGTGTAAGCCGGGAGGATTCGAACGACGCGCGGCGTAACGGGATACGTAAGCCGGGTGAGCAGGTAAGACGGGGTATAATAGCGCGCGCTCCCTCCGAACGCGTGCCGTCTCTGTCACTCTGTCAACGCCGCGCGGCCGAACCCTTCCAGGCAATAAACAAATGTAACCGAATGTCGTATGAAAGAGAACGAGTGTAATCTAATGTGAGCGAGGCGAGATTAGCCATGTGTTGTGTTTTGCAGACGTAGCCGCCAGTGCGCGATAATCTCCGCCGAATTCTCCCGGGCAACAAATCTACCGGGAAGATGAAGCCGTTGATGATATGCATGTGCCTGACTTACGTCCTCGGCCAGTTGAATCAACGTGACGTGTATCAGGTGACCCCGGTGGCGGATCGCCCAGGACTGTACTACGAGCGAGTGGTGACCCTTCTATTGCAACATGTCGATTGGAGGGTGGCTATTTTTATCGACTTGCAAAAATTCCTATCAAGCTTCCCGGAGGAACAATCGCGATTGTCAGAAGTGTTAGAAAAGTGCCGTGAAGTAACTTTCACGCTGTTCCACGGCACCAACTTTCCGCGAGGCAAATGCAGCGAATTACTAAATTCGGATCATTTGAACAGCCGCGTCGCGCACGCTAGAGCGCTAGCGAACGAGTTGTCCAGAATAGCTCACGATTCCACCCCTATTAGGCCTCCCAGTGACCTCCATCTGCGCACAATGAAAAAGCGATCCGTGCCTCTAGGATTCATCGGCTCGCTGAGCAAGTCGCTTTTCGGGACGATGAACGAAGAAGACGCGGAGTATATAAACAGTCAGATCGACAGATTGTTTTCCGATCAGGCTAACATCACGAGGCTTATCGGGAAGCAAATGCATCTCACTCGTTCCATCCTACAGGAATTACACGAGGAGCATCTCGAAGAAACCAAGCGAGTAAACGTCATGGACCGACGAATAAACGAATTGTGGAAAATCATAGGAGGAATCACGAAGGATACCGCTGAGATGATCTTTCGCGTCGAGCTCGTAAATTACGCACGGCGCCCCGCGTAGAAAAAATTAGTATGGGATTGACTCTGGGAGAACGATGGTCGAGAGTCTGGGATTTATTTGGGATTGAATCTGGGAAGCACTATGGGCAGTCATCTGGGTTTTGGGACCTTTTCCCATAGCTTCAGTGGACGGGGGGAGTCCTCGTGCAATCAATCCCATACGTTTTTCCAGATTCTCTCCCGGCCGTACCGTACGACCGGGGGGATCCTCGCGCGATCAATCCCATACATAGAATCCCATATTATGTGTAAATGAAAGAAGAAGGAAAAATAGATTTTGTCAAATGGAAGGAAAAAATGAAAAACGAAGAAATATGCTCAAATCTAATTTTTTTCAACGAATATGATTTCGCCGTGCAAAGTTAAGCGCTGTAGTACATAATCGGCGGTTAAATTTCATTTAAGGCCCCAAAAATAATGTGATGTACTGGGAAAAGCTTGGATAAATAAATTAAAAGATCTATGTTAAACTCATCCAATACTTTACAATATTTTTGGGACCTACATCGAATTTCAAACGCCGATTACGTACAGCAGCATTTAACTTTGCTCGGGGAACTCATATCCGTCGAAAAAAATTGGTTTTAGGCATATTTTTTCGTTTTTTATTTTTTTCTTCCATTTGACAAAATCTATTTTTTCATCTTCTTTCACTTACACATAACATGGGATTCTATGTATGGGATTGATCGCGCAAGGATTCCCCCGGTCGTACGCGACGGCTGGGAGAGAATCTGGAAAAGCATATGGGATTGATTGCACGAGGATCCCCGTTCGTATGCGACGGCTGGGAGAGAATCTGGAAAAGCGTATGGGATTGATTGCACGAGGATTTCCCCCGTCCACTGAAGCTATGGGAAAAGGTCTGGGAAACCATCCAGCCGGGTCCCAAAACCCAGATGACTGCCCATAGTGCTTCCCAGATTCAATCCCAAACAAACCCCAGCCTCTCGCCCATCGTCCTCCCAGAGTCAATCCCATACTAATTTTTTCTACGCGGGGCGTCGAGATAAAAATCGACCGCTATATCGACGCGTGTGAACAGTACCTTCAAGTCATCACAGCGGCCCGTGACGGACGTTATCATCCGGCCGTTCTTACTACGGCACAGCTAACGGCCATCTCTCGTGAAATAAGCGAGCGCGCACCCGAGTTTGAATTTCCGCTCGCCGGCGATTACCTGCGAGGGGAGTTATTGGCACGAGTATCGCGCGCCGATCTAATGTATCATTCGGGAAGGCTACTGATTATCGCGCATATTCCGCTGCTGGACCGAACAAGCTACAACCTGTATCGAATGCATCCGTGGCCGGTACCGCAGACAACAATCAACACAACAGGATCGGCCCATATTACGCCGGCTACCACGTATATCGCGGTGTCAAACGATCGCCGGAATTATTTCCTTGCCGACGATATCTACATCGCCGGATGCAGTCGACTCGAACAAAAATACATTTGCACGATGGAAATGCCTTTGCACGAGGTATCGACGTCGGAACAATGTGAAATCACGATGATTACGAGACCGTCGGTAGAAGCCTATCGCGGCTGTAACGTGAGAATCCGGACTCAACACGGGGCCTCATGGACACATTTGCCATCTCAAGGAGGGTGGTTGTTCTCTCTCAACGAACGAGAGAAAATACATATTCTCTGCGCCGGACTCGGGGAGATAACGACGACGCTGGAGGGGGCCGGAGTGTTCCATCTTAGCCCCAACTGCGTCGGACGGACGCGAACAACGGCGCTCACCGGCATACGTACTTACGACAGCCGGGAGCAATATTTTTATACGCCGGATGTATCGCTAAATGTGACGATCGTGGTACCAGAACTTCTCGAGCTCCCGAATGCCGCGAGCTTCGCATTAGCCCCCGAATTACCTGACGAAATAATTCCGGGAAAAATCTCGGAGTCATGGAAGCTGCAGGAGGACGGTGAGTCGTTGTTCGAGTTAGAACAACGAATCATTGAAATAGGAACTCATCGACGCGAAAAGCAACGGCGGCAATATTTATTCCTCGCCGGATTTTCGTGCCAAGGGCTATTGATAACGGCATTGATGTTTTGGTTTTGCCGTTCAAGAATATTGAGTGCATTACCGTGCCTATGCCGTTCAAAGCGACGACGACGAAATAGTGGGCTCGAGGCAGGATGAGGGGACGACATAGAGAAACGAATCTCGCGAACGAAACTTCGTTCAAAGAAAGGCTATCGCTTTCCGAGTACCACACGTGAGGCTGCGGCATCGGCGACGTTCGACGTTGAGAGCGAAAACATCGTAATCTCAAGTGGAGCCGAGCGCCGTAACAAAACACCAAAATGCTCTCTGCCCAGGCAAGACGCCGAGGTAGATTAGAACGGTTTAGCTGACTCGAACCTTTGTGCCCCCCACCAAGACGTCGGTCCCAATAAGGGATGGGGGCAGCAAGACGCCAGAGGAACGCTTGACGACCGCTGGACGCCTCATCGTCACTTATTAAACTGCCGTCACCCGAGCGACATATACCTCCGACGGAACTACCGAGGAATACCGCCGCGAACAAAGTGCCGGGGTGTTGCAGTGCCTAGCATACGTCGTGCGTTGTGCGAACAGATCTTGGTGACGTTACGCGAATAAAACGTGAATAATCCGAACATTACGCGTGGAAATTAACGGGGACTCGGTGAACAGATCTTAGTGACGTTACGTGAGTAGAAACGTGAACAATCCGAACATTACGCGTGGACATTAACGCGGACTCAGTGATAAATCGTGTCAGTTGTTGGAGCCGAGTTACGCCGCGTCGCCTGTCCGGGTTACTGCGGTTAAGTTCGGTTCATCCTCTGAAAACCCGTCTAATCGGGCAGTGCCCAGTCAATCCGCACCTACTGTGGAGGTCACCCTGCGTGACGAATTAGCGAAATCCGCGGATTTAGCGTCAACCCGCTGAATTAGCGTAACCGCTGACTCCCCTTGAGTGCGAGACTGAGCTCTGTCCTTCCTCTCCTTGAGCGATCTTCCGCTCAACCTCCCCGTTCTGTGCGAAATCCGCTTGAGATTTTCCTGGCGGACTTTACTGAGCGGTAACACCGCTTAGCATCGTCTGCCGGAGTTTCTCTGAGCGTACATCCGCACGAACACCCCTAACCTTTATTCCCTGCGAGGAGGGTGACCGGGATAGCTCGCGGTGCCTGAATGGGTCGGCGTGCCGGGGCAAAGCACCGTCAACAATGCGAGAAGGCGATCGCAGCGGCGGCTGCGAGGAACAAAGAAGAGCCAGTTTGCGAAGCCGTTGCGCCTACGGCTGCACCCCAGCAGTCGTCCGTCGGAACGGCTCAACCGGCTCCACCATCCGCGCCTACTGAACCGCCGACAACCGCGAGTAAGGAGAAACCGGTGGCAACGGTACTGCCCTGGAGTGTGGCCATACCATATATCATACCGGAGCGGCCACCCGCCTCGCGGCCACCCGCAGTAATCGAAGGAAGCGCGGCACCTGCAGCAGAGGAGCCGATCGCCGGACCATCGAGGAGGCGACGGGCCGACGCTCGTGAACCAACGGTCGACGGACCGCCGAGGAGACGACGAGCCGCCGCTCGCGACCCAACGGCCGAAGCACCAGCGGAGCCGGCCGACGAACCACCCAGGAGACATCGACCGGGCCCGCTATCATCGAGACGACGCACCGCTCGAGAGGCGGTAGAACCGGCAGCGCCCCAACCGGCAACCATCACCATTGAGTGAAGTTCGCGTCGATAGAGTGAAGTTCGTGCTGATCGAGTGACATTCGCGCCAATCGGGACTTTCGTGCGTGAAGCTCGTGCGATTGAGACTCTCGCGAGTGAAGTTCGCGCTGTTAGAGTGAAAGGTTCGCGTGAACGAACAATGGAACAACGCACAAGGAACACCACGCTAAAAGGTCTCTGCGCATGCTGTGGCCGAACGGTGTCAACATGCCCAGACTGGGCCAACTGCTACGAGCGAGCCACCATGCGGCCAGGGAGAGGCGGCGAAAGACGCACCTGCGTCCTTTGCTGCACGACCCTGGCCTACAAGGACATAGCGCGACACGCCGGCGTGTGCGTCGCGCAATACGCGAGATGCATACAGCATCTAAACGCCGACGGAGCCGGCGCATCCGGCGCCAGCAGGACGAAGACCGTGGCGACGGGCCCCCTCATTGGGCCCAGCCAGCCAGCTACCAGTCCGGTACCGCGACCATCGCGAACGATCTGGCCGACCGCGAGACCGGGAGCCCCGGTCAAGCGGCCGGCCACAATAACCGTCAAGGACAAGGCGGTACAGGCGGAACCGGCAACGAAGGAGAAGGGCACCGGGACTGTGCCAATGAGCCTGACGCCGGGAACAGCGGCCACATGTCCACATTATCCACACGGCCACATTATCCACATGTCCAATGGATCGGGCCCGTGCGCCTCGGACGTCCGCTCTTAACTTCGGATAGGCAACGGCTAGAGAGAGCTTTCGACAGCCTCTGGCGCGAGGTTTACTCGCTGCTCGACGCGGGAGACGACGAAAGCGTCGCGGAGCCACAAACCGAGGTAGAGGAGGCCGACGGCCAAGAACCCGCGGCGCACCGCGACGAGGAAGCGGAGGAACCGCCTGAAACGAGGACGGAGGAGGCCGAGCCCGAGCCGGCAACACCGACGTCCGAAGACGGCTCCGAGAAACCAGATGAGGCACCGACAACCACCAGGATCTATGGACCGCGAAACCAAGATCGGTTCGACATCTGGGTGGAGAGAGGGCTCCGTTTTGAAGAAAAGGCCGCCGATTATATGGACGCAGCAGGCCGAGCCGAACTCCGGAGGAGCTTCGCCCGCGAGGAAGCGGAGACACCGCTCCTGACGAAGGAGGCCGATGCCGAGCCGGCACCAGCACCGACATCAACCGAAGACGACACGGGCCCGAAGACACACGCGGCTCCTCCTTCTCCGCCATCGCCCACTGTAGTGGCAGAACGCCTCCGGCAGTGGGTGGCACACCAGCAATGGTTCGGCAAAAACATCGACGAAGCTGCGGATCAGGAGAACGGCGATCGCGAGATGGCCGCGACACCCGTCTCCACCAGCAACGAAGACGACTTCGGGAACAAGAACGGCGACAACGACGATCCGGCTGTGCGAACTGCCGCCACGGACGGCGCAGCCGGAATCGAAACAGCCACAGACGTCGAAGAACTGGACCGACTACTGTGGTTGCAACTACATCTGCAGCCACAGGTATTCGCCTACGAATTCGGAACGCCGGCCGAGTTCTTCGAGTTCGTCAACAACAAAACATAGACGGCGAGGGAGACACGGCCGTCAACAACAACACCTTGACGGCGAGGGAAACACGGCCGTCAACAGCACATAGACGGCGAGGGAAACACGGCCGTCGAAACCCACCTCACCAACTGCCAAACCGCCGTATCGTTGATGCATTTACCATTACTCTTATACTTTTATTTTCTTCCGTATATCTTCTTTTATTATCCTTATTTTCTTTTTACATATTTTCATTATTATTCTTAGTAATCATTATCAATAGAGTTACCAATTACCATTATTTACGCGACGAACCGACAGGGTTCGCGCGCTCGTCCGGCCGATCATTGCGATGATCGAATCGACGAGGGCGTCGACTCTTAAGGGGGGAGGGATGTTACGATCGCGGCGGGGAAGGATCCGTGCTAACGGAAAATTCCCGGCGCGATACGAGAACCCCTCTTCGCGCTGACTAAGTTCTCGCACTCGTGCCGGTCGTGGATGCGGTAGCGAATTTCGCTGCCATAGCCGCGATCGCACGAGTGCGCGAAATATAAACCAAGCAGAAATATAAGCTAAGTTAGATAGATAAGCAAGGAGATGAGCTGACTGCTGCGCACGTCCCGCGGATAGTAACGAATACCGCGAGAACGGCTTCGTTACCTTTTCCGCTGACCACAAAACGCGACGGCAGCAAGAATCCTCCCCGGCCTGCCACCCGCCGGTCGCGAGATCGGCGGATGTGCACGCCGGAGAGATCAGTCCCGTTAGACAACGAGAGCGAAAAGCTAGTCTCGGAAAAACTCCTCGAGTAGCTCCTGCTTAGTAAACTTAAAATCTTTCTTTGGAAATCCGCGGTCTATAGAAATCGTTCGAAAGTCGATAAGGCCGAAGGGAGCCAAGTTAGCGTTTTACGTCGCGGTGGTCAGCCTTCTCCCGCTAGTTATAGTGTCTTGCATTACGCCACGAACAATATTAACTGTCGTGTAGATTTAAGCATCATACTCTAAAATTAATCGTAAGTAGTATTAGCCAGTATGAGTGTGTGAGTGGAGAACGACTTTTTCTAAAACTATTATTTTTCCTACAAATTTATACAACGCTCTATACAAATTCAAATTTCAACTTCACTATTAATAAATCGGAAAACATTTAAATTACCAATCGCATTTATCATTCGCACAACCAACCTCAAGAACGTCCTGTACAGGGCGAATCAGACCGATCCCCATAAAAAATAAATATAAACTCTTCGCGCTTCACGTGAGGAGGTTTAACTTGACTCCCGAGACCGCTCCGGGACGTAACAAAAAAACGCGTCTACTTGATTAAAGAGACTGTGCAAAAAATTGTTTACGGGTGCAACTTTGTACTCTGCGCCGCCGTCGGATATTATTTTAAGGCTTACAGTGATCATAGTATGCGCGGGATCCAGGCATTCCTCCCCGTGGCCAGGTATCACAAATTCGATGGGCCCGTCGTCCCACAGCGAAGAGACAGGCTTGTAGTGAACCCATTACGATGATTCTATAGACGTCTGCGTTGGTGGTATTGTGAATAAGTCGAGTTCCGACTTCATACATTCACACGAGTGTGAGTGTAGAAAGGACATATTTAAGCACTTCCAAAAATATCAACGCGCCATCTCTTTTTATTTACTCGAGTCTTCATCACTTTCTCCGTCCTCGACCTTCTATTCTTTCTTCGTGATGCTGCACTAGCGGTACTTCTCTTTTTACCCTTTTTAGGCACTCACTATAACAATAGGCAAAGAGTGCCTATTAAAATGACCATCCGTTGCTCTTCGGAGTCTGTCGAAGGGGTTACTCCGCAGCGCATACTCCAAAAATTTGTATTTTTCACCATTTGCTTCGGTGTATCTCCAACATCATGCGTAGTTACTTTGAAGTGACTGCGATGAATAGAAATATTTTTTTTAGCCTGCGGTGCAATGAAGACAACTTTTTGGCTGAATTTTTCTTCTCGGACGTCCGTATCACACTGTAACTTTAGATGGTGCGAACCAATTTTGTTCTCCTTCGCAGGGTTTTCTTATTACATTATTTCCAGTATGCACATTACTTTTAAAACCAATCTAAGACCTTTAAGTATTTTTTCTAAAAAATTATTGGCTACAATTTGCATTTGCCTTCGGTCAAGTGTCCGTACGGTGCCATCATAATGAAGTCTACGAACCAATTTTTTTCTCCTTCGCAGCATCATTTTGTTTTATCAAAAGCACTACGCACAGCAAATTTAGAGACAATCCTACATCTCTAACTATTTATTCATCACAATTTTCCATAAAAAAATGATTTTCTCACATCTGATGTCCGTACGGTGCTCCAATTAAGAATCCTGGAAACCAATTCTTTTCTCTTTCGCAACAATATTTCATTGCATCGAAAGCACTATGCACAACAAATTTTGAATCATTCTGACAAATATAATTTTAATTATAAAATAATTCAAAAACAGTGGTTATAACAAGATTTGCTTTAAAGGTTATGTTATTTAGATTTGCCAAAAATCCATTTTTCATCATGTTAAAAAAAAAAACTTCGGTTGTGAAAAATAAAACACGAAATATCATACACAGATTCACAAATTTTTGCGATTTTATTTCGAAAATAATATATTATCACCGAAAAACATTCGCAATATTTTACCATATTTTATTCACATTCGTAATAAAAATGATAAATTTCACGTATTCACTGAAAAAATTGGTAGTAAACTCACAAAAAAGATTCATCGAATATCCAAAATAATTACAATTTCCCAAATAGAACTAAAAAAATCGCGAGTATATATTTTTTCGTTTTATTCTATCTGTCAAACTTTGGAAGAAGATAACAATTTCGTAGCAGACGATACACAGATGCTCATACGTCGCGGCGCGCGTACTCTGTGGCCGCATGATTTTCAAATAAAAAAAAATCGACATCTCGTTTCAATCTTTGTTCCTATTTTACGTAAATATAAATGGATTCTACACGGTATAGCGCAAATAAAAAGTGTGCAATCATAAAAAAAAGAATTTTCTATCCTTCGACCGTCGAAGATTCATCGCAGCTGAAATCTTTGTCAATTATGTTCACCCGATTTATTCGTTTACAGTTAATAATAAAAACTGCAAATTCTTTTTCTGGCAACGTATTTTCTCCTCTTCAAAACAAGCCAAAATAAGAGTCGAAATCTTTTTTCGCTGCCGAGATATTATTTTTTTTAAGCAAAGACTAATTTTACGAATTTTCGTCAAAAAACGAATCGTTCTTTCAAATTTCTCGAAATTGCCGTCTCTAATCCTTTCCTCTCAAAGAAATCGTATTTAGAAACTGACTCTCCGCGTTATTGCTCAGATAAAAAGTGTGCTATGTTTAAAAATTTAATTTTTTACACTTCGACCGTCGGAGATTCATCACATTCGAAATCTTTGTCAATTTTGTTCGCTGGATTTATTCGTTTACACTTGATAAGAAAACTGCTAATGATTATTCTATCGACGTATTTCCAACGTTTTTTTTTTTTTCAAATTTTTTCAAATTTTCGTCGAAATACGAATTTCTTTCATATGCTCATGTCTTGAAAAGTTTTTTTTCGCAAAAAAAAAAAAACAATTGTACTCTTAAAAAACAATTATAAATAATTATTTATCAAGAAAGTAAGAAACACTGAATTTGTCGATTTTACGAGTTATTCCGTACCGAGAAACTTATCCTCGTTTGTGATTAAATAAAATTTAAAAAAATACGATATGATATGATACTAAATTTGATATTTTTAAGCCACGATAAATATCAATAAAATTTCATTGAAAAACTTAAAAAATTATCGAATTTCTCAAACTTCTCGTCTCCAATAATTGTCTGTTCTACAGAGACAATAATAAGAAGAAAAAAAAATATATCTCAAATGGTAGAAATGAAATTTGTTATAAGAGGACTGTCAAAGAGTCTTCAAAGTCGAATTTTTCAAGAATTTCATCAATTTGTAAAAAATGTTTCGGAGCCATCCAAGATGACAAATTTTTTATTCGAGTAACGTACTACTTCCTCTTCAATACAAGACAGGAACCAAAACGATATATTTTTTCGTTCTCGAGATAGCATTTTTTTGCAGCATCCATAAATAACGACAAAATTACATTGAAAATCACAAAGAATAGCAAATTTCTTGAACTTTTCTTCTACAATGATTTGGTTTCCTACAGATAAAATAACGAACTGACTCCATCAATTATGGGGAAGAAAAAAAACACTGAAGGGTAAGAATTTAAAGGGGATATTTGGCCTGAATGCTAAATGGTAATCGTATTGGTGTCGGTACATGTTTTGTGTGTTTGTTTTATATTCATTAAATCTGGTCATAAGTTTTAAGCCAATAAAACGACTTTCCTAGCAATGATTTGATTCGTTAAATTAATTTGATCAACTTCTACGTGGTGCAATTCGTTATATTTGTCTCGTGTCTCAATATTTGACAATTTATCGTCAAACAAAAAGGAAATATCCGTCGTGAATACTAATAATCAATTGGTACAAAAAAGAAATATTTTTATTCGACGAAGGTTAAACGGAAAAGAAGGAAAAGAAACGCAGAGCGCGACGTATAAACATACTTCATCCGTAGCGCATAGCGCGATGTGTAAATACACTCGATACGGAGCGCGCAGCGCGACGTGCACCTCCGTGAGCGCCTTAAAAAATGTCCCTTCGGGACATTTTTCGGGGGGTTTGGGGGGCGGAGCCCACCAACAAGAGCATCTGCGCCCGCAGGGCGCTGAGACGCTTGTTCGTCTTCTTGTTTCGCGTGTTGGTAGATCTCTTTCTCGCGGAGGTGCGACGAGTTGCGCGTCCAATCAACGACTGCATCGATCGCGCGGCGATCGGACTATTATAGCCGGATCCATTCATAAGTAGTGCAATTTTCTCGTCGGCTTTTCGTTTCAAATACTCGCCGGATTCTCTGGCCCGACGCTTCAGCGACTCCTTGAATGGTATATTGTTCCCGCTTACGTCTTCAACAACATGCAAGCCAGCGCGCAACGCCTCGCGTCCTATAGCTTTAGCGCCTCTCGTGAGGAGCGGTAGTACACTTCTGAAGAGTCCGCCGAGAAATCGTCCAATTCCGTGGCCCCTTTGATAAGGTGCACCGACGAAAACATTGCTCATACGTCCGCCGCCGCCAATTTGATTTTCGTAATATGACGCGTAGTGGCTCGCCATTTCGTCGTCTAAGAGACGCGTTTAAAGGGAAGCGTTAGCGTTAACGTCGTGTACTCAAATGTGATTGGCCGTCCCAACTTGTCTCTTATATCTATCTCGATCGTGCGAAAGCAATTATTAAGCAGCGGTAAGTAATTTGCCGGCGAAAAATATGTCACCTGTGTCGAGCCATACTTGTACTTTGACGTATTCAGATTTATTATTCGTAATAGAGCGGCCTGTGTGTCGCCAACTGTGTAGGATACGCACAAATCCGAGTAGACAAAGATTTCTTCGGGCAGAGCGCGGGCAATGCAGGCGGGCATCTGACTTTCGCGGTGCATAACACGCGTAAAGCTCACGTAGGAATTCCCGGCGTTTTCCCAATCTTTACCAGGTGTTAACTCGAATCCAAATACGTGACGAAGCTTGTCGCTCATTTGCAAGAAATTCAGCGATTCGTCAATTTCTTTACCGCATTTTTTACCCTCAATTGCCACGTAACCGCTTGCATTTTTTGCATTCACTAGTCGTATACCGGCCTCGCTTATACCATGCAGACTATATATACTTTTCATTAAAGCCTCATGATTGTCATATATGCCGTACGGTATATGACTGATTTTTCTGTCTTTTCGGCCGCACTGTGTCCACTGAATTTCAGTCTCATCACGCTGGATATGTATCATCGTGTAGGGTATGTGAACTTCCGTTAGACCCACAACCCAATGACCATTGAGGGTTATTTCACGTGAAAGGTGTGTGGTGAAATTTGTCGTAGTGTTGTTCGGAAAATACTTCATGCTACTGTTGCTCGGCAGCACGAGAAAAAAATTGTCGTCGGTGTACATGTTAGCTGGCGGGGGGGCGTATGCGACGTGGCAAGTTCGTGAGCGTTAGACACAGGTATCCATGAGTTGAATTTCGACGGGTAACCGACCCAGCTGACAAAGAGCTGTTTCGCCGCTCCGCGCCCTTTTGTACGTATTACACGGTCAATTTTGAATTCTTTATTTTCCGCAACACGTTTCTCGTGTACAGGCGTGATTTCTTCCGTATAAAAAAAACCGTCGATTAACTCTCCCTCGAGATCCTTTAATTCGTAAACTCGGATACCCTGACGGACCGTAACTTTTGTGATTTGGAAAATTTCTTCACTCCAATTCCGCTCGTAACCCTTCTCGAAGGTGCCTTTTGTTCGACTAATCCTAACGTAATCGCCGCACTTGTATTTAACCCCGGTGAAACGCCTTTTTTTGCGTTGTCTCAACGAGGCTCTCGTCATATTCTCGTACGCTACATCGGCATTGTGTAAAGTCACAGCGGCCGGTTGCATCTTAATCGACGAGTGCTTGGCATGGTTGTAGGCGTCGACGAGCTGTTGCAAGATGTCAATGTATCGATGAGTATTTCGGTGCGTGAAGTAACGCCACATTCGCTCTTTTAGCATACGATTGAAGCGTTCGACAATCGCCGCCTTTATATCAGGGTTACGCGTAACTCTAAACACAATATTGTTCTCCGTAAGAAAGGTTTGCAATTCTTTTCCGACAAATTCCTTGCCTTTATCGGTATGTAGACAAGCGGGTAAGCGGCCGTTGCTCCGTTGAAAAATCCGCTTAAACGCTTGCGTCGCAGAGTGCACTGTTTTGTCTTGTAACGGTTCAACCCATGCATACTTGCTCAATACATCAATGACTGTGAGTAGTTTAGCGTAAATTCTCTACACCGAATTTACCTACTCGAGAACCCTCAACCTCGAGCCACAAAACGTCACGAAAATTTTCTCCTTTTTATTTTCCCTCGCGGGATGGGCGCCAGGCGCGTAACACGCCAGAGAAAATTCGACTAGGTTGATTAGCTAACGGCTAGCTGCAGCTTTTCGAGAACCGGAGAGGGGCGGGGTAAACTCAGCGTCGGTATTCGGACAAGACAACAAAACAAAATAAAGTGCAACTCAAAACTTGAAATATCCGGGAACCAAAAATCACCAATGTTCTTTTATTCGAATAATTGACTAAGCTAAGAGAGAGAAAACCGAAGATCTCGGAGGAAACCTCTCGTCCCGGGAACCAATGAAATTTTACAATAATTTTCTCAGAATTTCCCCAACGCTCGGGATCTCGCTGTCGCTCTCACGCACTCGCTCACTCACACACACAAATTACCGCGTCGCGCGAAGGCTCTCGTTCTCGCGTTTCACTCTTTCTCTCTCACACAATAAAAATTCGATTTTCGGGGAACGAACGGAGAATCGAAGACACGTTAAAACGATTAATGCAAAAAGAACAAAAATATAAATACAATACAAAATTACTTCGATTTTACCCCGATTCACTCGCACACACACTCTGGCGCACACGACGGCCTCGCGCGCACGACGGCAACGGAAAGGCGACTTCCCGTGGGATTTATCCCCAAGGCACGTTCACGGAAATGATTCGAAAAATTATAAATTTTGAAAATATTATCGCGACTCTTAATTACGACCGATAAACTGAAAAACGAGCACGTCTCGCGGCTCCGCACACAGAATTAACCGATTTTCGCCGACCTCGAAGAAACGGCCACGCTTTCTCGAGAACCGTCGAACCTGGAGTACGCGACAAAATATAAATTTTATTTCCACGCCGGTAACCCAAACGCGGAAAAATAAATAAATAACCCGAAACAATAAAACAAACAAAATCCGCGAACTACCGATCTTAATTTAGTCCCTCGGACGAAAGAGCTCACCGATGTCTCTCAATTTCTCGTCGTGAGCGATCCAGTTGTTCGGCTCGCGAAATTCTCCTCCGTACGGTATCCGAAATATCGATCGACGATCCAGCTCGCTCCGAAACTCAACGGGAAGTGCCTTGAGTAACGCGTCTCTCACGCTCTCGTTAGCGACACCCCTAGCCCTTACCTAATCGCGACGATTACGGATATTCGCGACGCTCGGCCCTTTTCGGAAATTTGAATATTTCTCGAACTCTCTCGCAACGTCGTAGCGCTGATTGACGCGCGAGAGCGCGACGGAAGACATTGTCTCCGCGGTACTCAATCCCCACGTTCGAGAAACCATGCGACGATTTTCTTTCTTCCTTTTTCTCCCGCTCGCAATAATTCGAGAGCTGCGATTTATAAGGCGGCGACGCCGGGAAAAACAGTGTTCTCTTCCCTCGACGTTCTTATCGTCTAGCCAACGATAGGCTTCGGGGGTAGAGGCTCCTCGACGATCGTTCTCCGTACGGTACGAGAACCTCTGCCGTCGCTGACTTGTCGACGGTAGCAGTGCCGAAGATTCTCGGTGGAAATCGATGAGAATCGATGTTCCGTCTCCCTCGCTGTCCGGTTGCGGCTCGCTCTCTCGCCCGAGGCGCGGGTACATGTAATAATTTTTTTATAAAAATAATTAAAAATAATTCTAATTTTACCATTTGGCCCTAAGGAATCGCCTTGTGAGTGCCGGAGCGAGCTGAAAATAACGGGCTGAATTTTGCCACGTTACAGTAGATAACAGGTATCATCGTTGTAACTCTTTAACGAGCGTAAATCGACGACATCAGCCTCCCAAATGTCGTCTATATTGTCGACACTGTAGCGAAGTCTTGGGAAAAGCCGTTTGACTGGCTTGTGAATGGTGTACGCGTCCTGTTGCGTCAACCAGTCATAAACAGTGGCTAATTCATTCTTTTTATCTGTGAGTCGTCTTGCACCAGCGTAGCCAGCGGGGTGCGAAGGGTCATAATACACTTTTTCGTACGACATCTCTCTCTCTCGCTGACGATTATGGTACAGAAGTCATTGGGCCCCATTCATAGTTTGAGCCAGTGCGCAAACCCTCGTGGTAATTGAACGGACCCGTCTGACCGTTCGCCGATGCTCGTCCGCTCGGTAGTCCCCGTATCCTCGATCATGCTATCCTTCTTCTTTTTCTTCGTCTTTGATTCGTCCTTTTCACTCTGTTTTGGCGAATAGTCGGCATTTAAGCCTCGTCGCTCGTTGAGTATGTCTTCGCGGCTAGTGCTAAGCCTTACACTAGCGGCACTTTTACTATTCGGCCGTTTTACCCTCGTAGCTATGGTTTATTCTTCTTCTTCTTCGCTGCTGTAATAGGGGGTTCCGTCGATATCTACACTTAAATAATGTTGTCTACGCTCAACACGCAATCTCGGCTCTCCTCCAAGCGTCCACAATGCGGTGTTTCCGATAAATTCGCGTGGTACAGAGATATCTCGTAGACTCTGAATAAAGTCGCGTCGTCCCACGGCTTTAAACTCCTTTCGCGATCGTACCGCGTCGTTAATAAGATCGACCATCGGCGATCATCGGCTCTTTCCATAGCCCGGCCTCTTCAGCCGGTACTAAAAACATTTTCTTTGCGTGTTCCATTAGATCTCGCTTGTTTGAATTAAGAGTCGGTACTGCCGCCACCGTTGCCGGTAAACAGTCTACTGACCAAACTCGTGATAATCGGTGCCAATAAAAGCGGCAAAAATGCTCCACATCCTTTTTGCATGATGAGGCGTTTTTTCGCTCGCCAGTTGAATTTTCGTCGTTTGCGCGAGGCGCCACTGACGCCTCTACTCTTGCCACCACCACCACCACCACCGCCACCGCCGCCGCTCTGTCTTACCGCGGACCATGGCGCTAGTTGTCGCAACACCTTTTTAGGCACTCACTATAACAATAGGCAAAGAGTGCCTATTAAAATGACCATCCGTTGCTCTTCGGAGTCTGGCAAAGGGGTTACTCCGCAGCGCATACTCCAAAAATTTTTATTTTTCACCATTTACTTCGGTGTATCTCCAACATCATGCGTAGTTACTTTGAAGTGACTGCGATGAATAGAAATATTTTTTTTAGCATGCGGTGCAATGAAAACAACTTTTTGGCTGAATTTTTCTTCTCGGACGTCCGTATCACACTGTAACTTTAGATGGTGCTAACCAATTTTGTTCTCCTTCGCAGGGTTTTTTTATTACATTATTTCCAGTATGCACATTACTTTTAAAACCAATCTAAGACCTTTAAGTATTTTTTCTAAAAAATTATTGGCCACAATTTGCATTTGCCTTCGGTCAAGTGTCCGTATGGTGCCATCATAATGAACTCTACGAACCAATTTTTTTCTCCTTCGCAGCATCATTTTGTTTTATCAAAAGCACTACGCACAGCAAATTTAGAGACAATTCTACATCTCTAACTATTTATTCATCACAATTTTCCATAAAAAAATGATTTTCTCACATCTGATGTCCGTACAGTGCTCCAATTAAGAATCCTGGAAACCAATTCTTTTCTCTTTCGCAACAATATTTCATTGCATCGAAAGCACTATGCACAACAAATTTTGAGTCATTCTCACAAATATAATTTTAATTATAAAATAATTCAAAAACAGTGGTTATAACAAGATTTGCTTTAAAGGTTATGTTATTTAGATTTGCCAAAAATCCATTTTTCATCATGTTAAAAAAAAAAAACTTCGGTTGTGAAAAATAAAACACGAAATATCATACACAGATTCACAAATGTTTGCGTTTTTTATTTCGAAAATAATGTTGAGACGGGAAGCATATACAGCTCCCGCTCAATAAATATTATTAAAATATTTCTATTCATTATGCGATTTTTCTCGATTTTACGAGATTTTGTTATTTTCGGCGTTTGAATTCCCCGCGCTTTTCTCCCGCGGGGAACTTCAAAATCTATTGGTGCATTCGAATTTCAAAAATCAGGCATTCTTATTGGCCTTTTGGTAAAAGCCAATCAGAGACATTCGAGCTCTCTGATTGGCTGAAAAAGGGTATAAATCAGCGAGCGCGAGAAGACTCGCCACCGGTTCTGTCGGCGACGCTGAACAGGTGACTTCTCCTTCGAATCCTCCGGGTCCGAAGAGCTTTCGGTGACGTTAGCTCTACGAGTACTCAATCTTCCCGAACCAGGGTGCGGGAGGCTATCGGCGACGTAGCTTCCCACATTCCTGTACCCCACGTCCACGCAAGTAGGGACCGCGATAGGGAGGTATCCCCGACGAGAGCGAGCCGGAAGCGAGTCGCGGACCGGCCACGTGGTGACACTTGCCGGTTCACGATCTCGTGGAAGCCGGACTCTCCGAGGAGGGCCCTGTTACACGAGTGCCGGGAGAACGCGAGAACCGTTTCTCGCGCAATCCCCGTGGGGTATCTCGTGGGCACGGCAGAGTAGATGCGATATTTAAAATTCCTAATTTAAAGTAGAGTCACCCGCGTAAAATAATTCAAATTTTAAATCTTACGCGCTTCACTAATTTTCGTATCGATAAGGGATGCTCGGCTGATAAAGTAGGAGAAATTTTTGTATCCTCGTCGAATTTCGATGAGTTTTGTTTAAAATTAATTGCTACGCGCAAACGAGGAATTAAGGGAAAAATTTAGTTTAAATCATCTTTCTGTTTTACCGATATTTCACCGGTAAATTCGGGTATTGCAATTGTTTATCGAGGAAGTCGAGACTTTCAAGATAAAATTCTGTTATTTCGTAGTACTAAGGGGAAATATTTGTTCGAATCGTGCTTTTTCGCAATTTACCGACATTCTGTCGATAAATTCGAATATTTCAATTTACTTTCATAGAAGAAGTTACATATTTGGTTCACACGAGGAATTAGAAGAAAAATTCCTATCCTTTCAATATTTATTTAAGTTTCAGCGCCATCCGCGAGATACTGATCAACTAATATTAAATTTGATTTTGGGAAAAGATTTGTAGCTTTACGAAAACTCGAGTGTGTTTCACTAGACGTTAAGGCGACAAAATAAGGTAAGCAACGACATCGAGGAGATCTGAATATTGTATTGCAAATTTTATGTGTTTTTCAATAAAAATTTACTCTTTCACCAATTCGACAACGTCTAACGATTTTTCGCTCGCCCCGAATCCCAAACGCGATCCTCGAGACCGAGTGCGAGGCATCGGTCGAAGAGGTTAACGTTACAATATATATTCACCGAAAATCATTCGCAATATTTTACCATATTTTATTCACATTCGTAATAAAAATGATAAATTTCACGTATTCACTGAAAAAATTGGTAGTAAACTCACAAAAAAGATTCATCGAATATCCAAAATAATTACAATTTCCCAAATAGAACTAAAAAAATCGTGAGTATTGTAACGCGGTTTTTTTGGCGCGTTACATGAATTGCGACATTGGCGGTTTTTGGTCCCGTCGAGCATACGTTCTCCCCACCGACAGGGTCCCCAAGCGATCTCAAGGGTTCGAAATTTAAGCGAAGCGAATAAAGTTATTAATTTCTTGGTTTTCTTATTTATTTATTTTTCACGAGCGCAACGAGGCGAATTGCATCGGCGAGTGATCTACGTTTAGCGTCAATATTTTCGAGACAAACGGAACAGGAGTATCGTTTTGGCTAACGGTACCGCTACGAGGTCATCGCATCTTCTCTCATCCTTCAGCAACACCGAAAATCATCGCTCTGGGCGCACCGATAACGGAGAAGTCGCAGCTTAGCGATGTCAACATCGTCTCAATGATGTCTGCACCCCGGGACCAACGTCTACGAAGATTCTTTAAGCGAAACGTCGTGCGATAGTCGAGCGGGGCGTCAGCGCCGTCTTCGTTCGAATATTAATTTCGCGCGAGCGATAGTTCGCGATAATCGTAGGGCGTCGCCAGGTACCGGGGTACCAAAAAGATTAGCAAAGGGAGGGGAGAGCGAGACCGCGATACGAGTTAGCGTAGATTACTCGGGGACTCTCGTCGTATCTTTTGTGGTGTGAGGACGTGTGCTCGAGTGATCGAGATGGCCAAAGGGACAACTCCGCGCGAAAGGGTGTATCACCTCGGTACCGGACCGATCGCGGATTGGGAATTATCAACGGGTCGGAGGGTTGGTCAATTCCGATAATTTCCTCGTCGAACATCAGACTCTCGCCGGTAAGGCTCCCGTCTTTTCCCTCGGACGCGTTCTTTTTCTTTTGTTCAATTATTTATTTTTGAGTGTCCGCGCGCACTCTTCGCGATGACGGTTCTCGTCCCAGGCAATCAGAAAAGCTTCTCTCGGTGACGCGTGGGACTCGTCAAGGGAGAAGTTAGCCTGCAATAGAAGGACGGCCCGTCTCGTATTTTTCTTGATTTCTTTCAATTCATTTTGTATTAGTTTTCGGAACTTGGGATCGCTTAGGAAAATTAGTAGAAATTGAATGTACGCGAGAGATCCGTTCAGTTAAGTGTGGCGAGCGGTTGCGGGGACTCGGACGTGCGGGAGATAATCGTAGGCGTGCTTCGACGGCTTTGGCTGTTCGAACTCGCAGTGCGAACTCTAAAAGTTAAACGAGCCCTCTGCCCGCTTCGCGCCGAGTGATCACGCGGCTTAGTGGGGTTTTAGTATTTTTCCGACACGTTTTTCGGTACCGTCGGGTGCGAGATGTACGTCGAGACGCGAATTTAGTAGGGACTATTATTTTTGTGATTGTTGATAATTTTTCGTCGCGGAAATTCAAGCCGGCGAACTGAGTAACCGGTGAGAATTTTAGTAGGGAGATTCCTATTTTTGTGTCGAGTCATCCCGGGTACCGTCCCGGCGAAAAGTGACGTGTAAATTATGTTTTTCGTCGAATAAATTTATTTATTGTGATTTCCCTAAATTTTGCTTGATGTTAATTGTTTTATTTATTTGAGATGTACCCCTTATATAAATCGCCAAGACAACGAACCGCCCCTCTACCCTTGTGAGCTGCAGTTAGCCGGCTGTAGTCAATTTTCGTTAATTCATGAGCTTTGAAAATCCGATCGCGTCGAGCTCGATGCTCGGCTGGCGCCCTTAAAAATAAGTAAGCGATCGAGACGAATTTTTGTGGCCAACGGGGTACCGGTTTTGTTTATTTGATTTTTCTTGAATTTTTATTTTATGAGTGTGAGGGGGCCACTCCTTGGAAATTTCGGTCACAGTATATATTTTTTTGTTTTATTCTATCTGTCAAACTTTGGAAGCAGATGACAATTTCGTAGCAGACGATACACAGATGCTCTTACGTCGCGACGCGCGTACTCTGTGGCCGGATGATTTTCAAATAAAAAAAAATCGACATCTCGTTTCAATCTTTGTTCCTATTTTACGTAAATATAAATGGATTCTACACGGTATAGCGCAAATAAAAAGTGTGCAATCATAAAAAAAAGAATTTTCTATCCTTCGACCGTCGAAGATTCATCGCAGCCGAAATCTTTGTCAATTATGTTCACCCGATTTATTCGTTTACAGTTCATAATAAAAACTGCAAATTCTTTTTCTGGCAACGTATTTTCTCCTCTTCAAAACAAGCCAAAATAAGAGTCGAAATCTTTTTTCGCTGCCGAGATATGATTTTTTTTAAGCAAAGACTAATTTTACGAATTTTCGTCAAAAAACGAATCGTTTTTTCAAATTTCTCGAAATTGCCGTCTCTGATCATTTCCTCACAAAGAAATCGTATTTACAAACTGACTCTCCGCGTTATTGCGCAGATAAAAATTGTGCTATGTTTAAAAATTTAATTTTTTACACTTCGACCGTCGGAGATTCATCACATTCGAAATCTTTGTCAATTTTGTTCGCTGGATTTATTCGTTTGCACTTAATAAGAAAACTGCTAATGATTATTCTATCGATGTATTTCCAACGTTTTTTTTTTTTTTTTTCAAATTTTTTCAAATTTTCGTCGAAATACGAATTTCTTTCATATGCTCACGGCTTGAAAAGTGTTCTTTCGCAAAAAAAAAAAACAATTGTACTCTTAAAGAACAATTATAAACAATTATTTATCAAGAAAGTGAAAAACACTGAATTTGTCGATTTTACGAGTTATTCCGTACCGAAAAACTTATCCTCATTTGTGATTAAATAAAATTTAAAAAAATACGATATGATATGATGCTAAATTTGATATTTTTAAGCGACGATAAATATCAATAAAATTTCATTGAAAAACGAAAAAAATTATCGAATTTCTCAAACATCTCGTCTCCAATACTTGTCTGTTCTACAGAGACAATAACGAGCTGATTCCATGTATGACGAAGAAGAAAAAAAATATATCTCAAACGGTAGAAATGAAATTTGTTATAAGAGGACTGTCAAAGAGTTTTCAAAGTCGAATTTTTCAAGAATTTCATCAATTTGTAAAAAAATATTTCGGAGCTATCCAAGAAGATAAATTTTTGATTCGAGTAACGTACTACTTCCTCTTTAATACAAGACAGGAACCAAAAAGCTATATTTTTTCGTTCTCGAGATAGTATTTTTTTGCAGCATCCATAAATATCGATAAAATTTCATTGAAAATCACAGAGAATAGCAAATTTCTTGAACTTTTCTTCTACAATGGTTTGGTTTCCTACAGATAAAATAACGAACTGATTCCATCAATTATGGGGAAGAAAAAAGACACTGAAGGGGAAGGATTTAAAGGGGATATTTGGCCGAATGCTAAATGGTAATCGTATTGGTGTCGGTACATGTTTTGTGTGTTTATTTTATATTCATTAAATCTGGTCATAAGTTTTAAGCCAATAAAACGACTTTACTAGACATGATTTGATTCGTTAGATTAAATTGATGAACTTCTACGTTGTGCAATTCGTTATATTTGTCTCGTGTCTCAATATTTGACAATTTATCGTCAAACAAAAAGGAAATATCCGTCGTGAATATTAATAATCAATTGGTACAAAAAAGAAATATTTTTATTCGACGAAAGTTAAACACTATGAAATAATTTACGTAACTGATAAATGTTTTTCCCTCATACGTACTGTCGAAAAGAAACGCAAAGCGCGACGTATAAACATACTTCATTCGTAGCGCATAGCGCGATGTGTAAATACACTCGATACGGAGCGCGTAGCGCGACGTGCACCCCCGTGAGTCCCTTAAAAAATGTCCCTCCGGGACATTTTTCGGGGGGTTTGGGGGGCGGAGCCCACCAACAAGAGCATCTGCGCCCGCAGGGCGCTGAGACGCTTGTTATATTTTTTCAGACGATTTTTCATGTCGGTTTTAAGCGCTACTACGCCGTGTAAAACGTTTAGCGCGCATTCACATATACACTTGACCAACGATTCATCGGCCGCTCGTAACAGCGCTTTTTGCTGTTCTTTACTAGCATGACAGAGGGCGTTCAGAAAAGCGACGTGACGTTTATAGATGGGAGTAGTAGGTGGTGCACTATGGCGACCCCCACTCCTATCCCCACTCCTATCCCCTCCACTTCGGTCCCGTCTTGAGCTCGGCTTGAAGTGGTGAGATAAAAGTGGGGATAAGTAGCGTTTTGGGGCGTCATAGTGCACCACCAGTTTATTAGAGCCATTCAAAATTTTTAAAATTTTAAAAAATAATTTTTAAAAAAATTAAAATTAAAAAATTTTAAAAATCATTTTTAAAAACAAAAATTTAAAAATTTAAAAATTTAAAAAATTTAAAAAATTTAAAATTTAAAAAATTTAAAATATTTAAAATTTTTTAATAATTTAAAAAATTAAAAAAAATGTAAAAATTAAAAAATAAAAAATAAAATTACCTTTACTGTATCCTCTCTCTTTTCTCCTGTCTTTTCACTCTCTCTCCTGTCCTTTTTAACGCACTCCTGTCTTTAATACACTCCTGTCCACTTATCACACTCCTGTCCACTTATCACTCCTGTCTCTAACGCACTTATTCTCCTAATATGCTCAGCAGCACCTCCATGCTGCGGATACACTCGGCTGCATGAAATTTAAACGAGCGCACTTTAACGATGCCCCTACACAAGGGGCAGCGTACTTTTTTATTAGGGCTTAGCTGCGAGCGCGCAGCTCTAACGACAGCCCTGAAGCAGCGTAACCAATTATGGTCCGCTCCTTCAGGGCAGAAAGGGCAGATATTTTTTTTAATTTTGTCCTCAATTATCTGCAGCCGACCGTTTGTACACTTTAACTGCACCTTCTGAAAGTCCGTCGTATTGAGTTCCGGATTAAATCGCGTGCTGAATCCCCAAGCGTTATTATCGGCCATTTTTTTTTTTTTTAAAACAATTACACCACTTTTTTTTAATAGCGTTATTCGCTCACTCGATGCTCTCGCACACGCGCTACTCGATGAACTGAGTGCCTGTTGCTGCAGTTGTGCAGTAGCTCGCGAAGAAGTTGCTGACACTGCAAATTCTCAGACGCTCTACGGTGCGGACGCCGTCCGAGTCGTCAACGGGTTGGCGATCTCTGTCGCACCTATTCGACGATATGTAAAATTTTAAAGAATTAAATTTAAAAAAAAAATTACGTCAACGGTTTGGCGCGTCTGTTCAATGATTAGTAAAAAATTTAAAGAAATATTTTTTTCAAAAATTTAAAGAATTAAATTCAAAAAAAAAAAAAAAAAATTACGTCATTGGTCTGTCGATCTTTGTCGTGCCTATTCGCTGATACGTAAAAATTTTAAAAGAAATATTTTCAAAAAATTTTAAAGAATTAAATTCAAAAAATTACCTTTCACTGTATCGGTTCTCTCTCTCTCTCTCTCTCTCTCTTTCTTCTGCCTTTTTCACGCTCCTGTCTTTTTCACTCTCCTGTCTTTATACACTTTCACTCTCCTGTCTTTTTTTTCGCGCACTCTCTCTCTCTTTCTCCTGTCTTTTTCACGCTCCTGTCTTTTTTTTCACTCTCCTGTCTTTTTTTTTCGCGCACTCTCCTGTCTTTACACACTTTCACTCTCCTGTCTTTTTTTCGCGCACTCTCCTGTCTTTTTTTGTTACTCCTCCGCTATATTGTCACCCTCCTCCCCGACATCATCATCATTTACGAGAGCAATGTCGAGGAGCTCGTATTGCCTATTAAAATGCTCTGCAATAATACGACCTATATCTATAAAAGGCATCTCCTCTCTATTACCCCCGTAATTGGTTTTGTACAACGCAATGACGGGGTAGGGAGTGCCTTGTTCTACCGTTAAAGCCGTAAACGCAACGACATTATTATTATTATTATTATTAATGCGCACAGCATCAGCAACACCACCGCCACCATTGTCACCATCACCCCTTTGTTCTTCTTCTTCTGCCGTATTGTCCTCGTCTGCGAAGCCCTCATCGCTGTCATTATCACTTTGATAACCCCACATGTTACCTGGTTCTTCTTCTTCTTCCTCGTCAGAGTCTTCGCCGTTGTCGTTCGCGTTTTCATCTTCCACGGCTTGAGCGATTTCTTCGTTCAGGTGGTTTTCAGCCTCATAATTCACGGTCTCGTCGTCTGCCAATTCGCGAAGTCCGTGAATTTCGCAGTACACGACGAGAGCCGGAACGGTGGCAAAGAGGGGGTGAGGTCTGAATAGTTCCCTGAACTCACAATATGTCGAAACGTCTTCGTCTACCAGATAAACTTCTGTGTAGCCGTCATCGTCTATATAGACGATTTCGCATCGATACATATTATAATTACGCAGCAATACACAAGCCGTGCCGGGTGCTGTAAACCGGCGGGGAAGCTTCCACTGCGAGCTACAGTTTTTATAAAAATCGTTCATTAAAGTTTTGAGGGTCTTATAGGACCCACACAAATTATCGAATCGGATGGCTATTATGCACGCTGACACTACGTGCAACACTTCGCACACAAAACCCTCGGGCATTTCGGTGGTGGGGTATCGGAGATACATTTTTAGAAAAAATTTAAAAAATCACGTACACACACACACACGTACACACGCAATAACAACTAGCACGATGCTGATACAGCTCTAATAAATATATCAACTATTTAATCCGAACACTAACGATGAAATTATTATTATTTTTATATTTTTTCTGTAAGCTGTGCGCTATGTTTGGAGGCTGATGAAAGACTAATGATGCGTTTCATATATTTGTGAAAATAGAGGAGGTGATATAGAGAGCATAGCAACCATCTTCACTGTAATTAATATCGGTACAGCCCAGACAGTCGCTCAGGGTCACCTCACGGATTGATTCCCGAAAATGCAGTATCAGTGCATTCCCAGGTGCGCTCGTGCAGCGAAAAGAGATGCTCTTTATAAAGAGGAATTATAGAATTAAATATTGTGATTTTCTCCACCTAATGAATGTTAGCATATTAGGGTGTGGCACTTTATTTGGGGACCTCTAACTCGTGAACGAGGGGTGCTAGCCGAATTCTGTTCACGGTGGTAGCACCCCTATGAGCCCCTCTTTCGTCTCCCGAGAGGGCCAATCACTGTACCGATTGGTAATTCGCGGTTTTCGCGAGGTACAGTCATTGGCATAGCGTATTAGCGTATTAGCAAATTAGGGTGTGGCACTTTATTCGGGGACCTCTAACTCGTGAACGAGGGGTGCTAGCCGAATTCTGATCACGGTAGTACCACCCCTATGAGCCCCTCTTTCGTCTCCCGAGAGGGCCAATCACTGTACCGATTGGTAATTCGCGGTTTTCGCGAGGTACAGTCATTGGCATAGCGTATTAACGTATTAGCAAATTAGGGTGTGGCACTTTATTCGGGGACCTCTAACTCGTGAACGAGGGGTGCTAGCCGAATTCTGATCACGGCAGTACCACCCCTATGAGCCCCTCTTTCGTCTCCCGAGAGGGCCAATCACTGTACCGATTGGTAATTCGCGGTTTCCGCGAGGTACAGTCATTGGCATAGGGTATTAAATGTATTAAGAGCGACTCTTTATTTAGGGTGGGGGGATCGTCATTGGTTGATCCTCATCGAGAGCAATACCAGAGGATTCAAATAGCTCAGGGTCGCTTAGCGGATTGATTCCTCAAAATGTAGTGTCAGCACATTCCCAGGTGCTGTAGATGCGAATGCGATTTTCTCACAAATAAAAAATTTACGATCATCAGACAGTAGCTCTTCGCTTATCGGACGATTTGGAAGTAATGAGCTATTGTTAATAGAAAAAAATGTCAGACCATACCATACGTAAATGTATTATAGATTTATTGAAATTAACAAAATTACGTAGTGCGATACTTCAACGACGGTGCAATGAACAGTGGTATAGAGATTTGCGCGATTTATCGGGAAATGGCCTTGTAAGGCGTTTGAAATTCGTTGTATGGTGGTCACCAGTACGAGCCCTCGCAAAAGCTTACAAGAGAGGGATGTTTAACGGACATGAGGTGTTAACATGTGTTTTCAATGAATTACGACGACGGTGTGTCGAAGATTTACCATGCTTCCGTGGTATAGCCGAAGAAATCAGAGGTAAGTTTAAAAACTGTACAGTATTCCCCTAAAAAACGGAATCATCTCGGAAATTGCGTGTACTTCAATGTGTATAGGCAATGGGAATGCGTGGATTATTCCTTTGACTTGCTTTCTAAACGCTTAAGGAAAAATTTCGCGAATAGGGTGGGGCCTTAGTGTGTTAACGTATGTAGTGTTGCATGTGACCCCGACCGCCTATCAAAAAAACTATTAATTAGTATCTGACTTATAGCGTATCACGAACTATTGGACGCGTCTCCTCATGAAGAGGAAGAGCTTATTGTAGCGGCCGATAATACAGAGCGCCAATATCAGCAGGGGCATGAGGCCCCGCTTATAGAGGCAGCAGCCGATAATACAGAGCATCAACATCACCAACGGTGTGAGACTCCCCTTATAGAAGCAGCAGCTGCAGCCGATAATGGAGAGAATATGCGTCAAGACGAGCCTACTGAATATTCACTCGTAAATTTTCCGCGTGATATTCCCTTTGCGCGTGAGTATAAAACTGAGACAGTATGAGAATTAAAGGAAAGCATGTAAGTGTCTAATTATATTCAAAATTTACAGCAGCATTTCGGCTTCGTCTAACGAGACCTCTAGAAGGTGAAGATGACGGAGCGTGTGAATTACATACACCCGAGGGCCCTATGGAGAGCGAAGAAGAAGAAGTCCAGCATCCGCAATGTTCAGAGACTGATGATGATGATGATGAAGAAAACTGTATATACCATGAAAATCAGTTGTGGGAGTGCCGTCGCTGTAACCCTGGCTTAACGAGGACTGAGTGTGTAGGAGAAGAGGAGGAGGAGGAAGTCGTACCACCCTCTGAACTACCCGCACCGTGGGGGAGGGGCGAGGGAGAAGAAGAAGCGTCATTACTACACGCTGAGGTACAGCAGAATGAGGGCGAAGAAAACCAGCTATTGGAGAATACGATAGCAGGGTGCGAAATACCGCAAACTCTAGAGCCTCGAGATCACAGCTGGTTTCACGATCTGATGTCTGATAATAACGATACAGGTAAATATACTTTAATTTAGATTTCGAAAATATAGTAAGTTGAATTATTTTGTAACAGGGCGATTGGTAGCAGCTTTAATTGATGATGAAGATACTTAAATTGCTTCAGCAGGTACTAGCAATATTTCAACGAATTTCCGAAACCATAAATGTTTATCATTAATTCATAATACCTTTTTACAGAAATGCAGACTGGCGCCGGTAGAGTACCCACCGTAGCGATGAAAACCTCAACATTTGGCGACGTACAACCACCGGGGATGCGTGTTGAGATAGTGCAGAGCATCAGACGTTATTTTAAGCGATTTAAACTTCGAGGTCAGGAGACTACGTTGCGAATACTCAGGCCTCCCCCCGAAACAAATATCATAGAGTGGCTCGAGGGAGCGTTCCGTGACCTATTAACGTATATGACTAATTCCTGTGAGGGCGGCAACTATGCAGGTATTTCGTTTACAGCCGACAATTTATCTCAGGGTCCCGTATGGCTTTCTTTTAGACCCGTTCGCGACTTTACGTTTGAAGATATTTGGCAATTGATATTCAGTGTTGCTCAAAGTGCGGCGTCAATAGATATAAATGACTCGTGTAATATAAAAATGTCTGTTGTCAAGGGTATCGAGGGTACAGGTAGAAAAACTCTCACGCACGAGGCCGTCGTAAAAAAATCCATTCTGACAATACGAAACGATGATAACCTATGCTTGCCGCGCTCACTCGTAGCAGCTCGAGTTCATGCCGAACGGGGCGAAATTCGAACAGGGGCTCTGCATGCAAAGTGGCAAAGAATTAGACAGATTAATGGATCGCTGCAGAAAGAGCAGGCATTACAGCTCACCAGAGCTGCAGATGTTTGCATACCTAGAAACGGTTGTCGACTCAGCGAAGTTACACAGTATCAAGATCATTTAGCATTAGAGGGTATAGCGATTGTGGTTTTTGAATTTTTGGGTTTAGGCCGTCGTAAGAAAGAATCTATATTCAACGGTACACAAAAAGTTCTGGATATATTCGGTTCGGTTCAACATACTCTATATATTGTGTATTACGAACGTTCGCACCATTACGAGCCAATTTTAAATCTTAGAGGGGCTGTCGGCTGCTCGGGTTTTTGCTATCTGTGTAACAGGCTACATCGTCAATTAGATCACAGATGTGTGAAAAAGAAATGTCCGCGGTGCTGGAAGCAGCCACCATGCGATCCCCGTGCAAATGAGTTAATAAAATGCGTAGGGTGCAATCGTGAATTTTTTGGGGAAGAATGTGCACGTCATCACAGCACAGCCGTAGTAAAGTACACGCGAAATAAAAAAAAAGGCGCTACGCTTTGCGAGGCACTTAAGCGATGCAGACTATGTTTCAGAACGATACATCCTTTGGTGAAAAAAAAGAAACATGTATGCGGCTATAGTTTTTGCACGATATGTAAATCCGATCAGCCACACAATCATTTATGTTACATGTCGGCCGTTCGACGAAAAGCATTTAAAAACAATATTTACATTTTTTATGACTTTGAAACGCAGCAGTGTACACCGTTACAAGGCGATCCTACTGTATTTGCGCACGAGCCGAACCTCTGTGTGGCTCAACGTGTCTGCACATTCTGCTGTGATAACGTTTCTATAGACGACCCCTGCGAATATTGCGGGACACACGAATTTGTATTTAGACATAGTCCCGTATGTCAGCTTGTGGAATTAGCTATGCAAGACAACAGAGATTTTTCACGCACAATTTTAATTGCTCATAATGCAGGCGGGTTTGACGCACAGTTCATTTTGCGCTATTTAGTCAACGAAAAAAAGACGCAGATGCCCGAATTGATAATGAATGGGACGAAAATTATTACCATGCGAATCGGCAAGCTCGTATTTCTCGATAGCTTAAATTACTTTCACATGCCTCTAAGTGCGTTACCAAAAGCCTTTGGCTTAACGGACTCTATTGCTAAAGGGGCTTTTCCCCACTTGTTTAATAGGCCTGAAAATCAAAATTTTGTGGGAAAATTGCCGCCCATAGAATATTTTTCTCCGGAAACGATGAACGCTGCTGCTCGCGAAAAATTATTAGGATGGTATAAAGAATTGAGTGATGCCAACTATGTATTCGATTTTGCAAAAGAGATAGTGTCCTATTGTAAGACCGATGTCACAATATTGAGAAGAGCTTGTATCGCTTTTAGGCGTTTGTTTATTACCAGCGGAAATGTTTGTCCGTTCGACGAAAGCACTACGATAGCTTCAGCTTGTTTTCGCGTTTTTCGAAAAAACTTTCTGAAAAATGATACGATAGGCGTCATTCCCACCGGGGGCTACAGATGGGCTCATAATCAGTCAAAAAATGCGATCGCATGGCTCGTATGGATGGAGCATTCTCTCGGATGTTTAATAACTCACGCAGGTCGAACGCGTGAAAATAAAATATTTCAAAACCTACTGGTAGACGGGTACTATGAAACCCAGGACGCGGAGCACGTATTTCGTTAGCTGAAATTCATATGCCTATGACCATTTTACATGTCCCCCCTGAGGGCGAACGGAACTTTATCAGTATAGTCACGAATGCTGTGACGCCTGCTTCCGGCGCTGACACAGATTTTAAAGAAGATCGTAATTGTGTACCGTCGGGAATCTATCAAAATATAGATTCGTTACTTGAAGCTATAAACGAAATTTCGTGTGTCAACGGGCACTTAAGATTTCGTTGTGGTAGTAACGGCTACGTTACGGCAGAGACTATTTGTCGTGAGTGCACGGGATTAGAACATGCCTTCTTTTTTTCGCCTGAGTTAAATAAAATTTTAGGTTACGCACATAGTCAGGCTGTTGTAGTCCAAAGCGGTACTAAGTACGCTGCTCAAAGGCCAGCGAGTCTCACGAATGGCGTGCCAAATATGTTTTTCGTTTATACCGATATCTGTGAGCCGTATATAACAGGCGATGTCCATACGCCTCTGCTCCGAGTCGTACCATCAGCAGCCGCTGACAATTCTAATTTCGGGTCCATGAAAATTAGAAGTTTTTCACCACAGCGCTATGTGCCTCTATTACGCACTAATTTTCAAACTATAACTATCGATATAAGGGACGAATTCGGTAAACCTATTCCATTCGAGTACGGGACTTTGACGGTGACGCTGCACTTCAAACGTACAGATTAATAGAAATGGATATCTACAGTGATTACTTTGACGCCCAGACAGGAGGCGGTGCGCGGACAGGTCACGGAGGTATTAGCAATGTATACGTTGGATCACCAAATCAACGCGGACACGGTATCGGCAGTTTTCTTGGCGGCCTCTTCAGACGCATTATACCTCTCTTAAAACAGGGGGCTCGAACTGTCGGTAAAGAGGCACTACGTGCAGGCGCTAATGTAGCTAGTGATGTATTGAGTTCCGGTTTGCACCCGCGAGAAGCTTTTAAAACGCGCCTGCGCGAGTCAGGTCAAAATCTAAAACGAAAGGCAGAGGAAAAAATTGATAGTCTTATGAAAGGTTCAGGGTATAAAGGGGCTAAACTTAACAGTTTGATGCATTCTATTGACGGACGCTCGTCTCGTCGCATCGCCCCGAAAAAACGAAAGAAGTCGGCAGTGAGGAGAAAGCGCTCGAGAAAAGCGAATAAGAATAAGAAGAAGAAGTCTGTGACACGGAAATTAGGGGCCTGTATCAAGAAAAAAAAGAGGAAGAAGGTGAGGTCCGTGTCTGATATTTTTGCCTAGAAAAAAATGGCTTTCCTGCATGCTCACTCGTGCGAATGCATGAAGTCGGAACTTGAACTATTTACGTTACCGCCGACTCAAACGACGATTGAGGGAACACAATGGGTATACTATAAGCCCATTTCATCACTGACCGATGATTCACCTATAGAGTTTGTGGTGCCTGGTCACGGGGATGAGTACATTGATCTAGCCCATACTATGCTGAGTTTGCGTGTTGAAATTCCAAAGACATCCACAAAAGATGAACAGGTCAAAGTAGGCCCTATTAATAACCTACTACACTCAATGTTCAATCAGGTAGATGTATACCTGAATCAGAAACTTGTATCACCTCCTAACAACGCTTATGCGTATAGGGCTTATATTGAAACACTTTTGAATTATGGCCAAGGCGCAAAGGCCTCTCATCTTACGAGTGTTCTATGGTACTCAGACACGGCTGGTAAAATGGACGATTTAAATGATGGCAACGCAGGCCTTAAAGCCCGTAGTACTTTTCTGAACGATGGGAAAACAGTCGATCTTCTAGGGCATCTTCATTGTGATATTTTTAATCAGGACAGGTTCTTGCTAAATGGTGTTGAAATGCGCTTGCGCCTCGTGCGTACCAGCGACGCGTTTTGCCTCATGACCACCTCGAAAAATAGCAAAATCCGTATTGCGGAAGCATCGCTTCTTGTGCGCCGTACTAGGATAGCTCCTGGAATACTGTTGGCTCACGCAAGAGCTTTGTCTAAATCTACAGCCAAATATCCCTTGACGCGGGTAGAGGTTAAAGCCATATCAATGCATGCTGGTGTGCATGGAGACACTCTGGATAATGTTATACTTGGCCAGCTGCCCAAGCGCATAATTATCGGCTTCGTGAATAATAAAGCCTTCAACGGCGACCACACACTAAACCCTTTTAATTTTCAAAATTATGACATCAACTATCTCTCTTTATACGTTGATGGTATTCAGATACCCTCGAAAGCTCTACAACCGGACTTTACAGCTACCTCTCTATATGTAGATGCTTATCATACGCTGTTCTCGGGTACAGGCATTCATTTCCTCAATCAGGGCAACTGTATATCACGCTCATCTTATCCTTGGGGATACTGCCTTTTCGCTTTTGACCTTACACCCGACCTTTCGGCAAACAGTAACAGTCATTGGAATTTGGTGAAGCACGGTAGCGTTAGAATAGAAGTACGATTCAAGGAGTTTCTAACCGCAACAGTTAATTGCATTGTATATGCTGAATATGATAATGTATTGGAAATCGACTCCTCCCGCCAAGTTATTGTAGACTTTAGCGGCTAGTTTATGATCACTGCTTCTTCTTCAGTTAACATCGAGAGCTCGCTGCGACAAGATGCCGCGTAACTCCGTGAATATTGTAATTGATATACAGGGCTCAAAAGACAAATTTAATAAGTTTGTGCCTAAAGAAGTTGCCATTGTCTCAGTGACAAGTGATTACGTCGGGTGGTGGGTTATAAAACCACCCTGTTCGTTTATGAATCTGCCTACTGACATAAAACGGCAAAACGTATGGCTCAAATGTAATTGTCATGGCCTGGCATGGTCCGAAGGTGACACGTCTCTAGAAACTATCGAGAATACTCTGAAGAAAATAGCTGAACAAGCTGATAGGATATTTACCAGAGGTGCTATAAAAGCATCGTACTTGACCAAGCTTACAAACTGTTTCATTATAAACTTGGAGAAAGAAGATAACGAGGACCCCTCCTCATTCCGTGAACTTGATGATGGTCGTGATCGTCCTCGTTGCATGTATCATAGCTTGCTGCATAGAAGACCCCTGTACACATGCGCCCTGGACTACGCTATAAGGATCAAAGAATGGCTCCGTCATGGCGATCGCTTTGCCCAATTAGGGGAATATAGGACTACGCGCTCCATAGCTCTGTCGGAGGATGAAGATCGCGACGAAACAGATCGATAACAATTATGAATAGTCTTCAAATTCTTCATTGTCTTCGTGGCATAGAAAATCATACAACTGGAGTGTACCCTGCAGATCGCATCCCAAAATTGCTGACGAAACCGGCAGCTATTGTCGTTAATACAGATGGACACAAGCGTCCCGGGAGTCATTGGGTCGCCATGTACATCGATCGAAGTGGACACGGATGGTTCTTCGATAGCTACGGACTCCCACCAATCATACCAAACCATCTCATACGTCTCCGGGGAAACTGTCGACTCTTCCAATATAACACAACCCAGCTTCAAGGAGCTACTTCACAATGCTGTGGTCATTATTGTGTTATGTTTCTTCATTATATGTGTACTGGACTCGGCCTTCATAAGTTTAAAAGCTTATTTTCAAATAATCTGCAGCGAAACGATAAAATAGTTTACGACTATTACAAGGCATATATTAATAAAAAACATAAATTAATAGCTCTTGGCGATAATAATACTGGTGCTACCGTAGGGGGCAACTATAATAAGAAAAATTGTGGCTTTTGTAATAGATATTTACACTGTATACAGAGTTGCTGTTCTCGTGAACGTTGTCTGTAAAATATCATGATTTTATTTAATAAAAATAACATATAAAAAGAACACAATGCATTCCTTGTCTTAATCAGTCTTCCTCGCAAATACTGCTGATGTTAGCGTGAGTCACAGGGTCAGCAACACGCATAAGCGTGCTGTAATTCTATACGTATCACCTTGAATATCACGCGCAACTCTATTAATCATAGCCGCCATTTTCTTCAAAAAGGCGAATTCAGCAGATATTATGTTACGCATGAAACCGAGATTTACGTGAGTCACGAATACTGCTGCGGTAACAAAGCATCCATTTCTTCTTCTTCTTCTCAAAATGGTGGTGGTGGGAGCATCAAATAATAACCTCATCAACTGCCGTTGTTCTTATCAGTCGTTCTCTGATCGCTCTACGTACATCAAGTCCATACAGAAAAAACAGCACGAGTTAAAAAAGCGACTAGAGAGGCACTTGGAGAATATCAGTGCTATTAAAGATTTAATACATTCGAGAACTGAACTTTGTCTTCTAACGCGCTCGTTAAAACACTTCAAGCTCTAAAAAAATGGATTTCTCGCGGATCAACAGAATAGGAAGATTGGTGGAATTTCTACCTGTGGTGAAACTAAGTGAATTGGCGACTGATAAAGACTACAAGATCACGAATATTCGATATGCCAATAGTAAATGGGGCTCTCGTATTACCATCGATGTGGAAAATGAGTTTACGTGCTTTCTACCGAATCGATTTGTCAAAGCTTTCGATGAAGACACAGAGATGTTTCGCCAAATGCTAGCAGCAGCTCAAGGGAACTCATTGTACATGCGATATCTTGGTACCGAGTATAATAACGTCGAGTTCAAAGCAGCGCCTCAGTGATTAGTGCTACAAAAAACATTTGGAATGGAGCACTATAGCTGATACTGATTACACCGAGGTGGAAGGGAGTAGAAGAGGAAGCCATTGTTCGTGCGGCATGTTGGGGCAGAATATAATAACGCGTGCTCAAAGCAACACCTCAGCGTTACTGCAGAGTCCCTTCGGAGTGCCACACCTATTTTTTTCGAGAGTGACATTATGACGGGTACTGGCTTCGATATCGTGTTTGATATTCAAAGTTTTAAAGGCAAAGACAATGAATTTTTGCCTAAAGAAGTAGCGGTCGGGTCAGTACATAAATTACGTCGTAGATTATTATGGGTTGTTGCGCCTCCGTACGATATTAGCGACTTACCGCCACAAGTACGCGCTGAAAATGACTGGCTAACCGCCAATTATCATGGGATACATTGGTCTGAGGATGGAATTACTTTTGAAGAACTGTGCTATGAGTTGTACGACACTGCTGAAGGCGTTGGTGATGATGGGATAATTTACGCCAGAGGATATGATGCTGTAAAATTTTTGGAAGAAATTACTGGCCGCGAAATTGTAAACCTGGGCAACAATGAAGATCTACCATTGAGAATTGATCCTTCACCATCAGCGACACTGTGCTCGTGGCATAGGAGGCATGACAGCGACAAGAATATTATCTATAATTGTGCTCTCGAAAATGTAAAAAAACTCCAGTATTATCTTAATCCCTTTCCTCTTGATAGAATGTGGCGAGATATAGTCAATAGCAATAAGAAATGATTGTATTATTTGGGCGTTGTGAAAATAATAATTATATATATATATAAATACTGTGGTATGAAAAATGATTATATTATTTGGGTATTGTGGAAAAAATTATTATATTATTAGGGTATTGCGAAAATAAAATGTAATATAAAAATTAAAAAAAAAAAAAAAAATAAAAAAAAATAAAAATAAAAAAAGTGGTGCACTATGGCTATCTCCACTAAATCCTATCCCCACTCTTATCCCCACCACTTCAAACCGAGCTCAAGACGGGACCGAAGTGGAGGGGATAGGAGTGGGGATAGGAGTGGGGGTCGCCATAGTGCACCACCTACTACTGATGGGCGATCGCGCAGAACACGACGCTCTCTTCTTCTTCTTTTTCTTTACCGTCATCTTCTCGCTCCCGCCCTCCGAGATGTTTGCGTAACCGACACTCGAGCGCTAGTGATGCCTTTGCTGTTCCACCATTTGACTAAATACGTCAGGCAAAATCATCATTTACGAAAGCCTCGATTGTTTTTCGGTATATATACATGCATTTGCGGATCGTCGGGAAATATATTGGTGCGGCATCGACACATATCAGGCGTCGATTGCTTTAGATCCAACAGTAGATAGCCATGCGGCTGCGCAGTTGCATCGTGATACGCTTCCGTTAAAAAGCGCGGATCCTCGGGATAAACTTGCCTCGCAAGATGTTGAATTTGTGCCCGATCTCGTGGATTTTTAAAAATAACAATATAATTCGCATTCAGCAAAATATCGCGTTGTCCGTGTCCCTGATGAAAAATATTTTGCGTTATGAAAATAACGCTGATATTTTTATGATGACTGCCTTTCGTGAAGAGGTCTACTATTGTATTGTTTGACGATTCTCTCATTAAATCGTCGATAATAACTAATTTCTTACAATCGTTATCTTGCTAATAATCCTCCGGCTGCGGCAGTCCTTCGTGAAATTCAATTTTAACATTAGTGTTCGTTGAATCCTCATGCGACGAATTCTTGAACAGAGCGGCAGTATCGGCATCGAGATTATCACCGTAGTAAAATATAATACGGCCAAACGTTGAATCGCTCATAGCCGCTAGATGGCGTAAGAATCTTCGCACGAAAACTGTCTTACCACTGCCTGGTGGCCCACAAATTAGTGAAGTCCACGGATGTTTCCAACGTACGTCCATTTTCACGTGTTTTTTTCGTTCTTTTGCCGAGCGTTTCGTCGACGTAGCCAAAACTCACACCGAAAACACTTATAAATATACTCGTTTTTACGCCACTATAAGCTTAACTCTGCGGCGGCGGCGGCAGCGGTGCGCGGAGGACACACGTCGCGGACAAGCTAACTCGACGTGTGCGCAGCGGTGGTCCATCTAGTACAGACGCGTTCGCTCGCAACATCAGCTTATGAGCGGGCGAGCGCACGCGCGCGTTTCGATCAGCTCTTATACCGCGGCCACATGTGCTCTATAAGCTCATATTGCGCATGTGGCGCCGCCTAGCTTATAATAAAAGAAAAAATTGTCAACAACAAGCGGGAATACGTTTGAAAGTTTTTTTATTTTTTAAATTGACAATGATGTCGAATCGTGTAAAAATAAACATATTTTATTCTATCGATGTATAGCGTTTGTACATATTTATACTTATTTTTAAATTACATATATTTACAAATTTTTTTCTTAACGATATACACAGTTTTATAAACATTTTAAACTTTATTGACAATATTATGTATATTTATACTATTTCTGTTAGATACACACACACACATATATACACATATACATCTGTAGTACCAGTCTTATTTCTAGTTTGTATACAAATTTACAATTTAAAACTATTTGTATTAATATCTATATTGTACAATGACAACGACGACGACGACAATGATACAAATTAACGTTATACGGCTACCGAGGGTTATTCTTTGTATCCGAACGGTAGTGACAGTATGTGAGACACGACGTCGTTTATGGCAAACGACACGGCAGGTTTTCGACATTGGGCGAGTTATGACATCATGGAGTGCCGTTCGCTGAATCGACGAATAATTCAGCTGAATCGACTCTACATTCTGTCTCGGCAAATCAGCTCTAATCATTTCGCGTATCGACTCGAAGTTTATTCTCTGGGAATTCTGATAATTTAGACTTAACCCTTTTACCTTACACTCTGTTTTAATAACCGTTTCGGGGCTCGCGCTGTTCACCACCTGATACCCGTAAAATTTGGGGCCGCCCGAGACAAACGGCTTTATATAGTCTGTCGGTTTTGTTAGTTCGTTGGTCATGTCCCCGAGGAAGTTACCGAGCGGCGGTACCCATTCACCCGGTTGACCTGTGCTAACATAAATCACCGAGTCGGTGTCATAGTACAGCACGCGCCGGTCAAGTTTCTCCAAATCGCTGTATAATTTTAAACGGGCTTGCGCTGTTGTGTACGCCGCTATTACGACGCTCGTTTGCGATGATGGTATTATTGCCTCGTCTATTGATACCCAGTTTGCGTACAAAACCTCGTCGTTTACCGGCAGTAAGCGTTGCACATCTTTGTCATTATCCCCCAAAAGCAACAACAGCTGCTCGCGAGTATTAATGACGGACGTTTGCGTTAAATTATCTCGCTGACCGAATTTTCCCCAAAACGAATTTAAACAAAGTTTCGCAACGGAACGTAAACCCGAGTTTTTGCTAATTTTTTCCGGCGTTAAACGAATACCTTCGGCGCTCTCGTAGTCGTCAATGTATTTTGCCCGCGAGTCTGCATCGACACATTCCGCCGACCAACCGCTCGCCTCCTGTTTAATCTTTAAAAAGGTGTTTATGTAATCGGCAAACAGACCACCCTCGCGTGTTTCCGGATTATATTGAGTCATTTCGTATGCCCAAATAACGGATATTTCAACGATTCTATACCCGACATCAAGTGCTTTGCAAACTTCGTCGATTACCCACGTACCGGTAAAGACACGCTCGTTTACATCCTCATGCGGACACGACGACTGTGTCTTTTCCTCGGCACATGTACGACACAGTGCAAAGAGCAACTTGTGGTGCATACGCACCGGTAGAACCGGATGAAAAAGATCTCGCGGTGGTAAAACCGTACAACGAATCAAGCCGTTAACCGTCGTACCCAGAGCATCGAACGAACCGTTTAGCAAAGTGGCGCATTCCGAACCGACGTAAATTTTAGGATGACCCTTCGGAAAACGACCCGTTTTAGAAATATACGGATAGAGCGAACAGATGTCAATATAACTGATTTTTTCACCCTCCGCAACATCGTACGAGGTCACGGTGTTACCTGTTCGCCCGCCAAAGAACGCGTCGCGAGGATTCAAACGCTCAGACTTTAGACGCGGATGCTCACGCAAAAATGCGTTGCTCGCCAGATTGATGTTTCGTTCGTCGTTAAACGCACAGTCCCACATCACCTCTAATACGTAACTCTGCTCGCGAATCGTAGTGTCGGTTGCCAGAGTACGCTCGTAACGCAGTTCGTACGATTCATCGTTGGCGCGTGACCGTGCTGTACGGTTCTCGGGGAAACAGCGGGGGCAGCCGTGCTAATAACACCCGTGAAATTGGTAGACAAAGCGATCTTCGCCTCTCTGAGCGTACCCGTCGACAAGGATCCCTTCGGGTAGCCGACACTCACGACCGCGCGTGGCATGAGTTACCTCATGACCTACGCAATGTTCGACCCATAAAAGCCATTCATTAGCTTGCTTCGAGTGGCTGTCTGCGAGTCTGTGCTCACCGGCAGGTCTGAGACCGATAGTCTGCGGTACGAGGAAGTTACGTCTAAATACTTTTGAACAAGCCGACGCGATTGTTGTTGCCTCTGTAAACGGACAAACATCGCCGACTTCGAGAAATATTTTTCGGAATTCATTGCAGGCCCGTCGTAAAATATCCACGTCCATGACGCAATATTTCTCGATCTCTGCTTGAAAATCCCAAATCTCGTTCAGTGCTGCTGTTTCGGCGTACCACTCGTAGAAAGCCGTATACTCGTCGGGACTCATAGTTTCCGGTGAATAGAACTCGGCGGCAGGTAGTTTACCTATATAGGTCTGATTCTCTAGCGTATTGAACAAATGCGGAAAGTATACTTTGCCCATTTTATCTTTGAAGCCGAAGGCCTCTGGGAGTGCACTGAGCCGCATATGAAAATAATTCATACTGTCGATGAAAACAGTATGGCCTATACGCATCGAGATTATCGAATTCCCCGTGAGAATGAGTTTCGGCACACCGAGATCTTTACAGTGTTCGACGACGTGACGCAGGATAAATTGCGCGTCGAACGCCTTTGCGTTGTGAGCGATGCAGACGATTTTGCTAAACGATGTGGAACGACGTACCGCGAGTTCGACTAATTCCGCGACGGGTGATCTGCGGAAAATGTGATTTCGTACACCGCACTAGCAGCACGCGGCACCGACTATCACGTCATCAACGGAAGATAAACATCTTTCGCACAGCTGCTGTGCCACGCAAAGTGTGACAATGTGCTCGCGAGTATCGTCACCCGGTGTTTTCGTGTAAAACGTGTTTTGACGGGTCTCAAAATCATAAAATATAAAGAGCCTTCGCGGATGTTTTTTCTCGTCAGATAGAATTCGCGGAGCCACCCGTTGCATATAACAATACTCATTGTACCCGTGTACACTTCGGCATAATTGACAAAAAGTTTTACCGCAGTTGTGCGGTTTTAGCATAGCATCGAACAGCTTTAAGCATTTTTTACAAAAGTGGACTGTCTCGCAAACCGCCGATGATGATGACGATGACGACGACGATAATGACGATGATGACGATGATGACGATGATGACGATGATGACGATGATGACGATGATGACGATGATGACGATGATGACGATGATGACGATGATGACGATGATGACGATGATGACGATGATGACGATGATGACGATGATGACGATGATGACGATGATGACGATGATGATGACCGTGCCGACGCGGGTGTTTCCGAGTGGTCTGCGGAAGGAAATAGGATATGGTGTGATAAATATTTATGGTTCTGGGAAATGTCCGGACGATTCGATAATTCGAATGATGATTAGATCATCATCCTCGTCGTATGAGTCGGATCCTGAACACGCCACCCCACGCGAATCGTGCCACGATGCTTGTAACAGGTGGTTCGGTATCGCGCGAATGGCGTCGTTGTCCGAATATTACGCATAGTAGAACGAGGGTGATTCTGATTTCGGATCACTCATTGACAATAATGATTCCGTTTCCGGATATCTAATTGGCAATGATGATGATGATTCCGAATCCGAATCAACGTTCGACACCGGGTCATAATGACGCGAGGACACGGGACTATTGACGCAGGCGGGATCGGTTCTTTGGGTCACAGGCGGAAACTCTAAGGCGGTATCACCGCCCAGGCACCAGGCACCGTGCACGTCGCACGGTTGAGCGGCGTGTAATAGCCATTGGTGCACACCTGCGGTTTAACAAATAAAGTTAAACCAATTTTTAGTATATAATATATAAACAATACGTGTATATATGCATATATATATTGAGACGGGAAGCATATACAGCTCCCGCTCAATAAATATTATTAAAATATTTCTATCCATTATACGATTTTTCTTGATTTTACGAGATTTTGTCATTTTCGGCGTTTGAATTCCCCGCGCTTTTCTCCCGCGGGGAACTTCAAAATCTATTGGTGCATTCGAATTCAAAAATCGGGCATTCTTATTGGCCTTTTGGTAAAAGCCAATCAGAGACATTCGAGCTCTCTGATTTGCTGAAAAAGGGTATAAATCAGCGAGCGCGAGAAGACTCGCCACCATTTCTGTCGGCGACGCTGAACAGGTGACTTCTCCTTCGAATCCTCCGGGTCCGAAGAGCTTTCGGTGACGTTAGCTCTACGAGTACTCAATCTTCTCGAACCAGGGTGCGGGAGGCTATCGGCGACGCAGCTTCCCACATTCCTGTACCCCACGTCCACGCAAGTAGGGACCGCGATAGGGAGGTATCCCCGACGAGAGCGAGTCGCGGACCGGCCACGTGGTGACACTTGTCGGTTCACGATCTCGTGGAAGCCGGACTCTCCGAGGAGGGCCCTGTTATACGAGTGCCGGGAGAACGCGAGAAAAGTTTCTCGCGTTATCCCCGTGGGGTATCTCGTGGGCACGGCAGAGTAGCTACGATATTTAAAATTCCTAATTTAAAGTAGAGTCACCCGCGTAAATAATTTAAAATTTTAATCTTACGCGCTTCACCGATATTCGTATCGATAAGGGATGCTCGGCCGATAAAGCAGGGGAAATTTTTTATCCTCGTCGAATTTCGATGAGTCTTGTTTAAAATTAATTCTTACGTACAAACGAGGAATTAAGGGAAAAATTTAGGATAAATCATCTTTCTGTTTTACCGATATTTCACCGGTAAATTCGGGTATTGCAATTGTGTATCGAGAAAGTCGAGACTTTCAGGATAAAATTCTGTTCTTTCGTAGTACTAAGGGGAAATATTTGTGCGAATCGTGCTTTTTCGCAATTTACCGACATTCTGTCGATAAATTCGAATATTTCAATTTACTTTTACAAAAGAAGTTAAATATTTGGTTCACACGAGGAATTAGAAGAAAAATTCCTGTCCTTTCGATATTTATTTAAGTTTCAGCGCCATCCGCGAGATACTGATCATCTAATATTGAATTTGATTTTGGGAAAAGAATTGTAGCTTTACGAAAACTCGAGTGTGTTTCACTAGACGTTGAGGCGACAAAATAAGGTAAGCAACGACATCGAGGAGATCTGAATATTGTATTGCAAATTTTATGTGTTTTTCAATAAAAATTTACTCTTTCACCAATTAGACAACGTCGAACGATTTTTCGCTCGCCCCGAATCCCAAACGCGATCCTCGAGACCGAGTGCTAGGCATCGGTCGAAGAGGTTAACGTTACAATATATACAGGGTGATTCAGGAAGTTTTCGACACCTTTTGCCAAATAGTAGTTTATCGTGTCCTGAGCAAAGTTACTTAGCCGTTTGTCGAAATTCGCAATATTTATTTAATTATAAGCATTGTAAATTTGAATAATTCGACCAATCAGGAGTAGCCATTTTGGCGCGTTGGACAGTTCCATATTGCCATGCGGAAAGCTGGCAACGTTCAATTCACCACTACATCTTCACACAGACAGAGTCTCCGTTCACGGCGGATTGAGACGGTCGGTTTGCCACGTGCTGTCATTGTGCAGTGCTGTTACGTGCAATCCTACGAAAGAGAAGATGCAAAGGTTATGTGCATGTTTGAGGTTCGTGCGGGGTTCGCGGATTGTACAATGCGACGAAACGAATAATCTCAGGTTAGAGATGCGATGAAAAATAATCGGATTTTCTGTCAGGTCAATAAGATTGGAAATTGTAAAGGATATGCACATAGGATATGATAAACGGTGTTAGCATAATAAGAGAAAAATTTTATGCCAAAAAAAATAACCTCCGATAGGTACTAATTCAAGAATGAATTAGAACCCATTGGAGGGTATTTTTTTTTGGTCAATGCACCATTATTGTAATCGAAGCGAAGTCAAATTACACGCTCCACGGTAAGTGGACCATTTTCTTTAATCGTATGCTTTACACAACATTGCTTCAATTAAGAAAAACACAAATTCTTAATATCGTCGAACAGCTGTTTGTCGGGTGTAACCAAACTCCACTTATTGACTGTTGAAACACAAACTGTTGAATCAATCACAAGTAGCCGTTGCAATACTGACCCTGCAGTTAATCGAGCCTGTTGCAAATCGAAAAAAGATGCATAAACCAAAAAAAAATACCCTCGGATAGGCTCTAATTCAAGAAAGAATTAGAGCCGAACCGAGGGTATTTTTTTTGGGTTGATGCATCTTTTTCTGAATTGAAGTGACTTTCAGACACGTCTTGTTGGCTCTTGTCGGTACTTCCGAGTATACCGTGTCAATAGCTAAGATGCTTCAATTAAAAATAATGAACCTATACCTAAAACGCTCACGATTTTTTCTCCAAGTTTGGATTGGAAGGCTAAGAGTTACGAAATTTTTCATATCGATTATCGATTTAATTGAAGCGTCATTATCATACATGCGATGCATTCGAAAGTACCTACAAAAGATAACGAGACTTATGGAAAAGTCGCTGCAATCAAAATAAATTCTCTTATAATAAAACGAATAACTCGTATCCTTCCGATTCGATCGAGGGAGGCGAGCACAATATTTTTTTGTCTTGGTTTATCTATCGAGATTGAAGCGACGTTGTCGTTCATACGGTGCATTCGGAAGCACCTACGGAAGATAACTAGACGTATGAAAAAGTCGCTTCAATTCAAATAATATTTCTTATAAAAAGAACTAATAGCTTGTAGTCTTCTCAATTAATCGAAGCAGGCTAGCGTAACATTTTTTTGTCTCAGATTATTACTTGATATTAAAGCGATGTTGTCGTTTATACGGTGCATTCGGAAGCACCTACGAAAGATAACTAGACATATGAAAAAGTCGCTTTGATTAAAATAATATTTCTGATAAAAAAACCGATCGCTTGTAGTCTTCCGATTCGATCGAGGGAGACGAGCGTAACATTTTTTTTTCTCAGATTATTAATCGATATTAAAGCGACGTTGTCGTTCATACAATGCATTCGGAAGCACCTACGAAAGATAACTAGACATACGAAAAAGTCGCTTTGATTAAAATAATATTTCTGATAAAAAAACCGATCGCTTGTAGTCTTCCGATTCGATCGAGGGAGACGAGCGTAACATTTTTTTTTCTCAGATTATTAATCGATATTAAAGCGACATTGTCACTCGTACAGTGCATTCGGAAGCACCTACGAAAGATAACTAGACATATGAAAAAGTCGCTTTGATTAAAATAATATTTATGATAAAAAAACCGATCGCTTGTAGTCTTCCGATTCGATCGAGGGAGACGAGCGTGACATTTTTTTGTCTCAGATTATTAATCGATATTAAAGCGACGTTGTCGTTCATACGGTGCATTCGGAGGCACCTACGAAAGATAACTAGACATATGAAAAAGTCGCTTTGATTAAAATAATATTTCTGATAAAAAAACCGATCGCTTGCAGTCTTCCGATTCGATCGAGGGAGACGAGCGTGACATTTTTTTGTCTCAGATTATTAATCGATATTAAAGCGACGTTGTCGTTCATACGGTGCATTCGGAGGCACCTACGAAAGATAACTAGACATATGAAAAAGGCGCTTTGATTAAAATAATATTTATGATAAAAAAACCGATCGCTTGTAGTCTTCCGATTCGATCGAGGGAGACGAGCGTAACATTTTTTTGTCCTAGATTATTAATCGATATTAAAGAGACGTTGCCGCTCATACGGTGCATTCGGAGGCACCTACGAAAGATAATTAGACATACGGAAGAAGCGCTTCAATTCAAATAATATTTCTGATAAAAAAACCGATCGCTTGTAGTCTCCCGATTCGATCGAGGGAGACGAGCATAATATTTTTTTGTCTCAGATTATTAATCGATATTAAAGCGACATTGTCACTCGCACAGTGCATTCGGAAGCACCTACGAAAGATAACTAGACGTATGAAAAAGTCGTTTTGATTAAAATAATATTTATGATAAAAAAACCGATCGCTTGCAGTCTTCCGATTCGATCGAGGGAGACGAGCGTGACATTTTTTTGTCTCAGATTATTAATCGATATTAAAGCGACGTTGTCGTTCATACGGTGCATTCGGAGGCACCTACGAAAGATAACTAGACATACGGAAGAAGCGCTTCAATTCAAATAATATTTCTGATAAAAAAACCGATCGCTTGTAGTCTCCCGATTCGATCGAGGGAGACGAGCATAATATTTTTTTGTCTCAGATTATTAATCGATATTAAAGCGACATTGCCACTCGCACAGTGCATTCGGAAGCACCTACGAAAGATAACTAGACGTATGAAAATGTCGTTTTGATTAAAATAATATTTATGATAAAAAAACCGATCGCTTGCAGTCTTCCGATTCGATCGAGGGAGACGAGCGTGACATTTTTTTGTCTCAGATTATTAATCGATATTAAAGCGACGTTGTCGTTCATACGGTGCATTCGGAGGCACCTACGAAAGATAACTAGACATATGAAAAAGTCGCTTTGATTAAAAAAATATTTCTGATAAAAAAACCGATCGCTTGCAGTCTTCCGATTCGATCGAGGGAGACGAGCGTGACATTTTTTTGTCTCAGATTATTAATCAATATTAAAGCGACGTTGTCGTTCATACGGTGCATTCGGAGGCACCTACGAAAGATAACTAGACATATGGAAGAAGCGCTTTAATTCAAATAATATTTCTGATAAAAAAAACCGATCGCTTGCAGTCTTCCGATTCGATCGAGGGAGACGAGCGTGACATTTTTTTGTCTCAGATTATTAATCGATATTAAAGCGACGTTGTCGTTCATACGGTGCATTCGGAGGCACCTACGAAAGATAACTAGACATATGGAAGAAGCGCTTTAATTCAAATAATATTTCTGATAAAAAAAACCGATCGCTTGTAGTCTTCCGATTCGATCGAGGGAGACGATCGTGACATTTTTTTGTCTCAGATTATTAATCGATATTAAAGCGACGTTGTCGTTCATACGGTGCATTCGGAGGCACCTACGAAAGATAACTAGACATATGGAAGAAGCGCTTCAATTCAAATAATATTTCTGATAAAAAAACCGTTCGCTTGTAAGTCTTCCGATTCGATCGAGGAAGACGAGCGTAACATTTGTTTGTCTCAGATTATTAATCGATATTAAAGCGACATTGTCACTCGTACAGTGCATTCGGAAGCACCTACAAAAGATAACTAGACATATGAAAAAGGCGCTTTGATTAAAATAATATTTATGATAAAAAAACCGATCGCTTGTAGTCTTCCGATTCGATCGAGGGAGACGAGCGTAACATTTTTTTGTCCTAGATTATTAATCGATATTAAAGCGACGTTGCCGCTCATACGGTGCATTCGGAGGCACCTACGAAAGATAACTAGACATATGAAAAAGTCGCTTTGATTAAAAAAATATTTCTGATAAAAAAACCGATCGCTTGCAGTCTTCCGATTCGATCGAGGGAGACGAGCGTGACATTTTTTTGTCTCAGATTATTAATCAATATTAAAGCGACGTTGTCGTTCATACGGTGCATTCGGAGGCACCTACGAAAGATAACTAGACATATGGAAGAAGCGCTTTAATTCAAATAATATTTCTGATAAAAAAAACCGATCGCTTGCAGTCTTCCGATTCGATCGAGGGAGACGAGCGTGACATTTTTTTGTCTCAGATTATTAATCGATATTAAAGCGACGTTGTCGTTCATACGGTGCATTCGGAGGCACCTACGAAAGATAACTAGACATATGGAAGAAGCGCTTTAATTCAAATAATATTTCTGATAAAAAAAACCGATCGCTTGTAGTCTTCCGATTCGATCGAGGGAGACGATCGTGACATTTTTTTGTCTCAGATTATTAATCGATATTAAAGCGACGTTGTCGTTCATACGGTGCATTCGGAGGCACCTACGAAAGATAACTAGACATATGGAAGAAGCGCTTCAATTCAAATAATATTTCTGATAAAAAAACCGTTCGCTTGTAAGTCTTCCGATTCGATCGAGGAAGACGAGCGTAACATTTGTTTGTCTCAGATTATTAATCGATATTAAAGCGACATTGTCACTCGTACAGTGCATTCGGAAGCACCTACAAAAGATAACTAGACATATGAAAAAGGCGCTTTGATTAAAATAATATTTATGATAAAAAAACCGATCGCTTGTAGTCTTCCGATTCGATCGAGGGAGACGAGCGTAACATTTTTTTGTCCTAGATTATTAATCGATATTAAAGCGACGTTGCCGCTCATACGGTGCATTCGGAGGCACCTACGAAAGATAACTAGACATATGGAAGAAGCGCTTCAATTAAAATAATATTTCTGATAAAAAAAACCGATCGCTTGTAGTCTTCCGATTCGATCGAAGGAGACGAGCGTAACATTTTTTTGTCTCAGATTATTAATCGATATTAAAGCGACGTTGCCGTTCATACGGTGCATTCGCAGGCGAATCCGAACGATAACTAGACATATGGAAGAAGCCCTTCAATTTAAAATAATATTTCTGATTAAAAAATCGATCGCTTGTAGAAGAAGAAGCGTTTTTTTTATGAGAAATATTATTTTATTCAAAGCGACTTTTTCGTATGTCTAGTTATCTTTCGTAGGTGCTTCCGAATGCATTGTATGAACGACAACGTCGCTTTAATATCGATTAATAATCTGAGAAAAAAAAATGTTACGCTCGTCTCCCTCGATCGAATCGGAAGACTACAAGCGATCGGTTTTTTTATCAGAAATATTATTTTAATCAAAGCGACTTTTTCATATGTCTAGTTATCTTTCGTAGGTGCTTTCGAATGCACCGTATAAACGACAACATCGCTTTAATATCAAGTAATAATCTGAGACAAAAAAATGTTACGCTAGCCTGCTTCGATTAATTGAGAAGACTACAAGCTATTAGTTCTTTTTATAAGAAATATTATTTGAATTGAAGCGACTTTTTCATACGTCTAGTTATCTTCCGTAGGTGCTTCCGAATGCACCGTATGAACGACAACGTCGCTTCAATCTCGATAGATAAACCAAGACAAAAAAATATTGTGCTCGCCTCCCTCGATCGAATCGGAAGGATACGAGTTATTCGTTTTATTATAAGAGAATTTATTTTGATTGCAGCGACTTTTCCATAAGTCTCGTTATCTTTTGTAGGTACTTTCGAATGCATCGCATGTATGATAATGTCGCTTCAATTAAATCGATAATCGATATGAAAAATTTCGTAACTCTTAGCCTTCCAATCCAAACTTGGAGAAAAAATCGTGAGCGTTTTAGGTATAGGTTCATTATTTTTAATTGAAGCATCTTAGCTATTGACACGGTATACTCGGAAGTACCGACAAGAGCCAACAAGACGTGTCTGAAAGTCGCTTCAATTCAGAAAAAGATGCATCAACCCAAAAAAAATACCCTCGGTTCGGCTCTAATTCTTTCTTGAATTAGAGCCTATCCGAGGGTATTTTTTTTTGGTTTATGCATCTTTTTTCGATTTGCAACAGGCTCGATTAACTGCAGGGTCAGTATTGCAACGGCTACTTGTGATTGATTCAACAGTTTGTGTTTCAACAGTCAATAAGTGGAGTTTGGTTACACCCGACAAACAGCTGTTCGACGATATTAAGAATTTGTGTTTTTCTTAATTGAAGCAATGTTGTGTAAAGCATACGATTAAAGAAAATGGTCCACTTACCGTGGAGCGTGTAATTTGACTTCGCTTCGATTACAATAATGGTGCATTGACCAAAAAAAAATACCCTCCAATGGGTTCTAATTCATTCTTGAATTAGTACCTATCGGAGGTTATTTTTTTTGGCATAAAATTTTTCTCTTATTATGCTAACACCGTTTATCATATCCTATGTGCATATCCTTTACAATTTCCAATCTTATTGACCTGACAGAAAATCCGATTATTTTTCATCGCATCTCTAACCTGAGATTATTCGTTTCGTCGCATTGTACAATCCGCGAACCCCGCACGAACCTCAAACATGCACATAACCTTTGCATCTTCTCTTTCGTAGGATTGCACGTAACAGCACTGCACAATGACAGCACGTGGCAAACCGACCGTCTCAATCCGCCGTGAACGGAGACTCTGTCTGTGTGAAGATGTAGTGGTGAATTGAACGTTGCCAGCTTTCCGCATGGCAATATGGAACTGTCCAACGCGCCAAAATGGCTACTCCTGATTGGTCGAATTATTCAAATTTACAATGCTTATAATTAAATAAATATTGCGAATTTCGACAAACGGCTAAGTAACTTTGCTCAGGACACGATAAACTACTATTTGGCAAAAGGTGTCGAAAACTTCCTGAATCACCCTGTATACTAGAGTTTCCCCGGGATCGCGCGCTACGCGCGCTCGCTCGTCAATCGTAAAATATTTTGAGTTAAGACCCATTTGGGGAATATTTTTGCTTTCTCCGCCGCCGACCACCGCGGCTGCCTCCTTCGAAACGCCCCTGGAGGGGGGACTTAGAAGATTTTTCTCTCCCAGCCACCCTGCTATGGCGACCGTTGTTATGGTGACCGTTGCTATGAGGACGGTTTCTATGGGGACCGTTGCTATGGCGACGCTTACTATGACGACGGTTGCTATGGTGACCGTTGCTTTGGTGACAGTTGCTATGGCAACCTTTGTTATGGCAACCGTTGCTGTAGCAACCGTTATTATGGCAACCGTTGCTATGGTGACCGTTGCTATGGCGACCGTTGCTATGGTGACCGTTGCTATGGTGACCGTTGCTATGGCGACCGTTGCTATGGTGACCGTTGCTATGGTGACCGTTACTATGGTGACCGTTGCTATGGCAACCGTTACTAAGGCAACCGTTGCTATAGCCGTTGCTAAGGGGATCCCTCCTCCAGGCAAAAATATTCTAAGTCCCTCTAAGGGGGACTTAGAATATCCTCCTCCCCCGACCGCTTCGACCGAAAATTTTCTAAGTCCTGAGCGAGCGGGAGCGGGGCGGCAAAGGAAGGGTCGAGCGGGGCCAGGAGAAGAGAAAATATTCTAAGTCCCCCTTAGACGGACTTAAAATATTTCTCCCCCGACCCCATCGACTGAAAATATTCTAAGTCCCCCTTAGACGGACAGAATATTTCCCCCCCGACCCCCTCGACTGAAAATATTCTAAGTCCTGAGCGAGCGGGATCGAGGCGGCAGGGGTCTCGATTCCTGACACGGTGGCGGCGACGGCGGCGGAAACTTTATATATATAGAGACTAGAGTTTCCCCGGGCTCGCGCGCTGCGCGCGCTCGCTGTTCAGTTCAAATCTCAATTCAATATTTAGAATTATATAAATATTCGTTTGTTAAATTAGGTTATCTTTAACTATATGAAAATCATAAGAGAATTCTGTATATAAATAAGAATGGTCGTTTTTAAGAATTTAAAAAATCCATGTCTTGTAGATATACAAACTCTTTAGATTATCATTTCCACACCACTTTGAAGTAGATAAAACGGCGCGTTTTTTTTTTCATTTGATTAATATTTAGATTTGTGATGACAATTGAACATTTTTAATTTTATATTTTGAATATTTTGAATTTAAATTATAACCGAATTGTTGATTAATCAAATGCAAGTTGTGTCCCCAGTAAGCCTAATCAACTTGTAAAATATGCGTGATAATAATAATTCATTATTAGCACGAATATTATTTATTTTTTTTGTTAATTAAAAACTTCATTCCACACAACATTGTTGATTTCATCTATATCTTCTGAATCGTTTTCAATAAATAATTGATTCGGGTCTTTACATCTCGACAATGCTACATACAATTGGCCATGAGCAAATAAAGGTCTCCGGAAATATATTCCAACTTTTTCAAAACTTTGACCTTGACATTTATTAATGGTTATTGCAAATGCTCAAACGATCGGGAATTGCCTGAGATATAAAATAAATGGTAACGAAGAAAATTCTCCAGTATCTAATATGATTCTCGGAATAAATGCACATTTACCTTTCTGGGTTCCAGTTATTATTTCTACTTTAATATTAAATTTGAATAAACCAATGACTTTCATTCTTGTTCCGTTACATAAACCATCATTTATACTCAAATTTCTGATGAGCATAACGATTGCACCAACTTTTAATCTTAATTTATGAACTGGCAGTCCCGGAAATTTAAAAGAATTCAAATATTCTATTGGATAATTTAGATCGACATCACTATCTGCTTGATTGACTCCTTTATGTTTTGCATAGTCAATACTGTAATATATTTTTTCTGTATCGTTTATTTTTTTTAATATTTTATCATTTAATTGACAAACATCCTCGTTATGGCAAGACAATATAGCACGATTTGATAAATCATCACTCTGGTTAATTATAGTTCCGTATATCATTGTACAAGTATTATTTGTTTTCCAATTTTTGGATATTTGTAATGATTTTATAAGACCGATGCCAATTTCCAATAAAAATGTTGAAAAACAATTATCGCATGTACGCATGTTTTTTTCTAATTTCATAATTTTGAACTGATGCCATATGTTAGAAAATTTTATTGTTTCGTTCACGATAGCATATTTTGTTGCATTTTTTACAACTGGCAGAATTTGTCGAAAATCTCCACCTAAAATAATCAATTTGCCTGCAAATGGAAGTTCAACGTTACAACAATCACGGAGAGTTTTATCGACAATTTCTAACGCTTTTTTTGGTATCATTGATACCTCGTCCCAAATAATGACGTCACATTCCCTCAATCTTTTTTTATCTGAATTTAATTTCAAAAATGAAGTTTCTATACTTGTTAAGTCCAATAGTAGTCTAAAAGTTCTATGACTTGTCATTCCTTTTGGCAATAATATCGATGCAATACCCGTCCATGCCATTGATAATACTTTATTCCCGATTCCTAAGAAATAATGAATTAGAGTTGTGTATAAAAATGTTTTTCCTGTACCTCCAGGACCATCAATGTAAATCATTTTTTTATTTTCTTTGATTATATAATTAAAAATAAATCTTTGATCTTCGTTTAATTGAGCAATAATTTTTTTAGATTCATCTTTATGAAACATCATAATTTCTTTTTCAACATCTAAGTCAATTAGATTTTCGTCTGGTTCGGGTAGCCCGAAATCTGAACATTGCCTGTTTTCTAAGTTAAAAATTTTATTTATTTCTTGTAATGTTCTATTTTCATTATTATCGGGAAATCCTTCACAAAAATATTCTTTAAATTTATCCCAAATTTGTCGTGAAAATACAAAATTATCAGAAATACTAAACCACGCGAAGAATTTACGCAACTCGTTTGGCATCATAATTGTACATGCTTCTTCGAAAATCTTAAAAATTTCAGTGTCACATTCAACCAATCCCATTGCAATTGCTACCTCTTTGAAAGTATTGTAAGTTTTATTTTCATACTTTTTCAAATCATTGAAACTTGTTGCTCCTTTTACACGATTTAATATCAATTTTAAATGAAATCGTTCAACGTCCTTTGGACTTACACTTACGGTTCGACCAATTGCTTTAGAAAATACACGACGTTTTATCCAAATTTTTTTCTTCAAATCAAATGAATAACTTTTTGGAATATTAATGTAAAGGAATTGTCTTGCACTCTCATTATTTTTTATTAAGTTTGAACCACGCTGTTAATGTTGTCTCGCTTTTTACCAGAGCATCTTTTTCAGCATTTTCTTAAAAAATTATATGCTGTTGACTTTCTAAATGTACTGCTAAACGAACGATTTGATGCGATCTATCCGAAAGGGGCAATTCTTCTATACGCCAAGCTGCTTCCATAGGACTAACGTAACGACTATCAATGTAATCTGAAATTTCGTCGTAATTTTCTGAGTTAACGTTTTCGTTGTTTCTTTTCACTTTCAAATATGCTCGATCATGTCCCTTGTGCAGGTATTTATATATATATTTAACACTCATTATGGAAGCACAATATTCAACATTCACGTGACATTTATATTTTTGTAGAATTCCTGGATTGTATGGGACTACCATCGAATTATTGACTGATACTAAGTCACCATTTATTTTCCTATTATATACATGTCCGACATTACGGTTATCTTTACGTTTATATTTGGGAAATCCATTTTTTTCAAATTCTGTAAAATCGCGAAACTCCTTCGGGAATTTTTTTGGGCATGTATTTTTTTCTTTATCGTAGCATGGAGAGTAATCGGTATGAGGTCCATGTAACATACGCTTGATAACTAATTCTTGTAATTCATCATTTATGTTAGGGATTTCGGCACTGATATATTTATCAATAGCTTCTGGAGTAGTTAATTTGTTTTTATAATCTAACACGAACAACATATGCGCGTGCGGTAACCCACGTTTTTGAAACTCAATGGTGTAAACCCACGCTAAAATTTTTCCAAACAACATTCCATTTAGAATATCGGACAAAAGCGCGCGTAATTTGGAATAAAACAATCGCACTGTGATGTTTGGAATATCATTGCACGATGTGCCCACGGGAAAGTGATTTAATACTCTCTGTAGTTCTGGCCAATTAGGGTTGCAGGTCATTGTTATAAATAAATCTGGTCTACCAATCGTTCTTACAATCGCCATTGCATCTTGATAATTTTGATGCATATTTCTTGGATTACCCAAATATGTTGATGGCAAAATAAAAATATTGCCTAAACGTTCTGATTTGAAATTGTTTGAATCGTTTGAAACACTTCGTGCTACATGATCGACTATTCCCTGGTAACACTCAACTCGTCATTTTTTTTGATTGTATCTAAAAAAATTCAATCTATTGCTTTCAATCATAATGTACGCTTGAATAACGTACTGTTGAGTTAGTCTACCACATAATAATATTGGATTGAAACTACAATTTGGTCTGTAAGCCAAGCGATACGAATAATATTGCAAGGTTGAAAGTCTTTTAGTATTATTTGCATTCTGCATAAATAATAAACTCCATCCCAAATCTCCAGAAGGAAACATTATCGGAAAAGTCATTGGATCAACATGAAATGATAATTTATTTAAATATGTTTCGGGATTCATGCCATTGGGAAGATTTCTTGGATATATACATAAATCAAATACTTCTGGAATGTTACCGTCTTTTGAAACTATCAATGCGGCGCATTCTGCGGTACATGGCAAATTGTACCGATGTTCATCTAAATTGATGTTTCGGATAAAATATAAATTGCACTCTGGTAATTCTTCATTTTGACATAACTCATGTAAATGTTTATATTTTTTAGCGTACGGATTGATATTATTTAATACTTGTGATATTACCTTCACAGGTTTTTTCGATAAATGTTTAGTTTCTTTCAATATTTGTTCACATGCTGCATAATCATCATAAATATAAATTTGGCCACCGATTGGCGTTTCACCGGTTTTTGTGTAAAGAGTATTCGGTGTAACATGGCAAACTTGTCCTTGAATCTTCAAATTATAAACGCCTTTTCCAAAGTCATTGACCACGTTAGCATTGAAAGTTGCAAATGAAAACCGGCTGTTATAATAACGAATTAATTGTCTGTATTGCTGATCGTGCAATAACAATTGTTTCAAATTTTCATCATAATCACTCAAGCGTGAAAGTTGTACTTTTCCGTAATGACAACAGCTTTTTTTCGAAAATTCAACATCCCAGAAAACTGCTGAGCAATATGAGCAACTATAAGTCATATCTCCAAAATCCAAATACGGTATCTTATTAGGCCACAGTGTATCAATTTGTTTCCCATTTCTCTTTTTAACACGATCATTCGACATATTCTCTATCATATCATTCTCTCTTTTTCTTTTCAAACGATTTTCATTCAAATTTTTTGTTAAGTTGTTTTCTTTTTTCTTTTTCAAACGATCCTCATTCAAATTTCGCACTAAGTCATTCTCTTTTTTCTTTTTCAAACGCTCGTCATTAAAATTTTGTATTAAATCTTTTTCTCTTTTTTTTTCAAACGCTCGTCATTAAAATTTTGTATTAAATCTTTTTCTCTTTTTTTTTCAAACGGTCATCATTTAAATTTTTTATTAAATCTTTTTCTCTTTTTTTATTCAAACGCTCCTCATTCAAATTTTGGATAACATCTTTTTGTCTTTTTTGTGCAAGCGTGCTGCATTTAAATTTTTTGCAATATCTTTTTTCCGTTTATTTCTCAAACGTGTTTCATTTAAATTTTTTAAACGTTTATCATTCATATTTTTTACAACATCTTTTTCTTTTTTTTTTCTTAAACGCTCTTCATTCATATTTTTCACAACATCCTTATCATGCTTTTTTCTCAAACGCTCGTCATTCATATTTTGTACAACATCCTTTTCGTGCTTTTTCCTCAAACGCTCGTCATTAATATTTTTCACAACGTCCTTTTCGTGCTTTTTTCTCAAACGCTCGTCATTCATATTTTTCCCAACGTCCTTATCGTGCTTTTTTCTCAAACGCTCGGCATTCTTATTTTTCACAAAGTCCTTATCAAGAGACGCGGTCGCGTCTCGAGACAAGTACATTTACGTTCTACTTTACCGACGACGTTCGATAGACGCGACAAGACTCCTATACGCGAAACATCGCTGTTTTCGGCCTCTCGAAAAACATTTTTATTTTTTTATTAATACACGAACGTTTTACGTAATAACCGTTTGAACATTAATTTTTTATTTATTTTTATCTATCAAATCCGATTTATTTCAAGCCTGTAGGATACCGGCGTATAAGAAATATCGGTTTGATTTTTTTTGAGCGACCCGAAATACGAATTCAGTGGTCGTCTCCACCGCACACAACATGGCGGCACCCATCACCGTAGTGTTCGCCGCCATATTGCTTTATATATATAGGTATATAGGTAGATATCAGCGGCGTCGTCGGCGCACACTGTGCACTATATATATATATATATATCGCTGCAAATTGCAGCGGACGCTGCATTTACTTTTGTTTGCTGCTGCTAAGTTCGTATGTATATATTATAAACATATGACTGGAAGTATTAAAAAAATATTACAAAAATAAAAAAACGCAAATATTTTAAAGAAAAATTATGATAAATCAACATTTAAAACGGGACATTAAAATATTTCAATCAAATCTTTGCAAAAAGATATGAAATCCCACAAAAACACCAATAATGGTGTACAAAAAGTTGAGACAAGTACATTTACAGTAGTTGTTTTGACAACACACTAAAATATAAAAAATAGTTCTTTAAAAATTAAAAAACATATGTTCGATCTTTGCAAAAAGTTATTAAATAAATTAAAAGCTTCTTAGGGTTCGTGGCCAAGTACATGTACATTTTGACTCACTTAGTAAAAGGTCAGTCATAGCAGCATACGAGTTATGAATTACAGTCGGATCATTTTGTAAGTCAAAGTATATTTTAAAAGTAACTTGTCTGGCCATTATACTGAACAAATCAATATGTGAAAGCGTAATTAGCTAAAAAAACTTCTAATAACTTTGTAATCAATTATTATGTGACGATTACGGCCAGACAAGTTACTTTTAAAATATACTTTGACTTACAAAATGATCCGACTGTAATTCATAACTCGTATGCTGCTATGACTGACCTTTTACTAAGTGAGTCAAAATGTACATGTACTTGGCCACGAACCCTAAGAAGCTTTTAATTTATTTAATAACTTTTTGCAAAGATCGAACATATGTTTTTTAATTTTTAAAGAACTATTTTTTATATTTTAGTGTGTTGTCAAAACAACTACTGTAAATGTACTTGTCTCAACTTTTTGTACACCATTATTGGTGTTTTTGTGGGATCGTGCTTTTTTCTCAAACGCTCGTCATTCATTTTTTCACAACGTCCTTTTCGTGCTTTTTTCTCAAACGCTCCCATTTATACTTGCAACTTTATCCGATTCTCGTTTCTAAGCCAATGATGCTTCGGATTAATTACTTGTCTTTTCTTATTGATCAAATCTTTATTTTTTTCGTAATAAAGACGATTGCATTGTTTTTTATAACTTTGCCAAAAAAGAAGATTCGATGTTTCTATAACATCGTAATGACCTGCATCGATTGTGCCCGATAATAACACGGTTAACGTTCCATTGCTAGGACATTGTCCGAATTCATTTGGAGCTGAATTATCGTTTCTACAGACTAATACCCGTACGTTATATATTTGTACGAACGATTGAATTTCAACCTCTCCTCCGTAAACAGTGTCACGTGACATATGCAATTTATAAGAGTTTTGATCTGTTATATTTATACCGTACCATTCGTCGCCTACTATAAAATCTTCGTATAATGACCAATTCTGTATTACGTTTGAAACGATCCTTAATCTTACTTGTCTATGTTTTTCTTGGTCATTATACAAAAAATGAGCAAATGACCTGAATAAACAATTTCCATCAGGTTTGATTCGCTCTTCGATATTCATTCTTTTTATTAAAAAAAATGCGCTGAATTAACACGACTGAAAATGAATGAATTAATACTTACTTAAATGATTTTGATGAGAATAATTACCCGAAAATAGTTGGCAAATAGTTGTTCAAAGGGGATAATTTCTTTCGTCTTTCAATCGATTTTTCAGCCTTTTAATTCGCTTTCCGATCGTTGATTTTCAATTCGATTGTTCTACATACAATAAAGACCAAAAAAACACGTGAATTCGGTGTCTGAAAAAAAAAAAAAAAGTTTACTCGGGACTTGAACCCAAGACCACCGCGTGGCAATCCGAAACGCAGAACCGACCGCTGTAACGTCTCTTCTTATTTTTCATTATCACATAAACTCTTGTATAGCGAGGATGAATTTTAATACTTTTTAAATTTATTGGAAATGTATTATGTGAATATAAAATAAAAATAATAAAACGAAAAAATAAAAAACATACGTGAATTAAATTAAATTCAATATTTCAACAATTATTTTGATTTTTACAATACACAATATATTTCCATACATATATCCATATAAAAACCTATAATAATTCATTCTCGACGGATAAAAGCCTTATGTGATGATAGGAAATAAAAAATTCCAGCTCACTTCGAAGAAGAAAAAAAAAAAAAAGTTTACTCGGGAATTGAACCCAAGACGACCGCGTGGCAATCCGAACCGCAGAACCGACGCTGTAACGTCTGTTCTTATTTCTTTTCATCTCATACAGCATTAAGGGGGCTGAGTCACCTAAAAATTATTTTTTTATTTATTTTTTTAAATTTTTTTTCTGAATGTACATGCGGTGTACTACATACACACCAAATTTTAGATCGAAATTTAAAAAATTACCGAAGTTAGAAGCATTTTAGTAGTGTTAGAAATAAATAATGCGTGAAAAAAAAAATGCCGAAATGCAACACGAACAATGCCGGAATACCGCATCTCCGCATGTTTTTTTTTCTTCTAATAAGAAGAATAAGAAACATCGAGAAAGGAACATAAAAAAAACAATCGATGTCGAAACTGCGTTCGGTAGGTAACGATTTACCGACCAAAGGGTCGTTACGTCTAATCGATGCGACTCAGATTATCGCCGCTACCGCGCTTTGTTTTGAGTCTGCGATACACCGGCGTAATGTAGCAGCGATGATTTTTACTCGATTGTGTCAATCGGGTAAAAAACTGAGCTTGTAAACTTAGTGTATTAGTTATGTGTCAGTGTTTACAGTTTTTCCGAATGAACGGAATATATTCTGTATTTTTGCCCGCAATAGTGTAAAAATGTTTTTCACAGTGACAGTGCCGCAAAGCGAAAAGTCTCGCAGAATTAACCTCTTTTTTAAACGTCAGATTTGACGTAAGAGTATATTTTTTTATGTTTTAAACATTTTTTTGGCATTTACGAGATTTGTGAAGTGAAAAAAAAAAAAAAAACCAAAAAAGAAAATCTGATTTTTATGTGATAGAAAAAAAAAGTGGACATTTTTATGTGACAAAAAAAATTTTTAAATAATTTTTTTTATTGCGGATCACCCAAGTTGGTTATTTTCATTAATCTGTGAAATTCATTTTTTTCCATTTTATTTTTCTTCGCTTGCCGCAGGTTTCAGAGAGAATGGCCTCACCAATTTTGGATTGCGACGGCTTATTTTCTTCGTAACAGTCAGTGTTACGAAACGAGTGCGGGGATTTTTCATGCGATCAAGAATGGATTTATCGCAAGCCATTATGTGAGTGGATACGAGACAAAAAGTGGAAAAAGTGGATTTTTTGGTAGTTTTTAACTCATAGCTTCGCCAGCGAAGCTTCAAAAAAAAATCCCCGCACTCGTTCCGCAATAAACTGTCTAACGAAGAAAATAAGACATCGCAAGCAAAGATTGATGCTTTCGTTCAGTCCGAAAGCTGCGGCAAAGTAAAAATGTTTGACCATTGCGCATTACACTGGAATACACTGTAGGTCTCCAAAAAAATTCACAGCGGTAGTCTAACACATATATATTATGGAGGTAAAATGGAATTTTTCATTAAACTTATATATACTGCAAAAAAAAATGTTTACTTTTCGATTTTTTGGGTGACTCAGTCCCCTTAATGTGTCGAGGATGAATTTTTATAGTTTTTATAAAATCGACAATATATTGGGTATATTAAAAAATTTAAAAAATAAAAACTTAAATTAAATAAATCTTTTATATTAATTATATAACGCGATGATAAATTCAATAAATAAAATAAATCAAATAAATTAAATTACGAACCTAACCGTTTGGAAAAATCCTGGGGTCCTTATCGCGTTGGATATCCGATTCTTGTGATTTGATTTGCCTTTTGTAGCGTACCTTTATTTTTTCACTCGTTTTAAATTCTCTGAAGAGACTCTCTCTCTCCAAAAATCCCTCTCACTCAAATCACTATGACTTTCTCACTAATCGTGGCTATTACAACGCAACGGCGCAACGGCGAAATAATCAACTGTCAAAAATAAACATTTCTGTCAGACAACGATTATCGGAAAGTGAATATAGCGACACTATGTTCGCAACTCGATGAAATTGGTGATTTGAATGCAACGTCAGTCTTCGAAATTGGCAAATCGAATAGAGGTGAGTAATCTTAACCTTTTTATGAGTATTTATTTGTATATTATTATTTGTATATTTGTATTTATTGAAGGAGATGGAGGAGCAGCAACAGCCGCAACAGCAACAGCAACAACAACAGCAACAACAACTACGGGAACAACGACGACAACAGCCCGGACCACCCGAACCCGAACACCGCGTAAGTAATAGAATATACTAGCGAAATAGAATAAAAATTTAATCTATTTATGTTATTATTTTTTTATTTTATTTGTATTTTTTTAAATTGTTTATTTTTTTGAACTTTAATAATTTCAGCAAATTCAACTACTGCAACGACGACTGTACAGACTCGAACGTCAGTTAAGGACGCAACAACAACAACAGCGACAGCATCAACAGCATCAACAGCAACAACAGCAGCAGCAACATACCACTGGCAGCCAGTGGCAGTGGCATGGCCAGTGGCAGCCACGCCAATTTCGGCCAGAATGGCAACGGCGATGGCAGCCGTGGCTCCAACATCAACGCCAACAGCAACAAATAACTAATCAACAATCATCTAATCAACAATTGTTGCTGTTGGCGTTGATTTGGTCCATGGCAAATAGCCGTTAATTTATTTCGTTCGTTCGTTTTGTTTGTCGTTTTGCCATTTCTCTTTTTCGTTAATAAGTTACAAATCATTAATAAACTTCTTTTTATTATAAAAAACAATGTATTTTTATTATAAAAAATTTATTATGAAAAAAAATATTTATTAACATTTTATTATAAAAAAAATATATATCAAAAAATAAATATATAAATAATAATTGATATAAAGTATCAAAAAAACGTGCCATTATTAATTATAATTTTGATTTTTTTCCGGGATTTCTCGATCTTTTTCCATTGGCGCATTCCGTTTTCTACCTGCGGATTCTTCGCCGATATGGTTCAATGCATATATATTATTTAAAATTCTTCCGATGATGACCCGAAAGAATCTGGAAAGAATAATATTTACGCAATAAAAGAATCCGCAGATAGACATAATCAATGAAAAAAGATGAAGAAATTACCGTTCTGTATGTTCCTTTTCTTTCGCAATGTTTTCGGCTGTCCGTGACGCTACATCGATGACGTTGTGGATCACTCCCGTAATATATCCACAATCATACGCCCTTTCGTTAATTCCCCATCGCCGCAGTTTCTTCTTCATGCCGCGCCACCGCCTCCAACATATCGCCATCGAAACCGTCGTGAAGCACGCCGTATTCGATAGTCCCCACAGCTTCAAATGCAGCTTCTACCGTTTCCGGTAGCTGCTGCTGCTGCTGCAATTCTTCATTCGATGTCACTTCCAAACACTCTTCCTTCGGTATTTCCGGCATGATAATGCAAACGAAATGTCACGAATTGAATTTAAACGAAATGTCACGATTTTCACCAATATCGCGCTCATTTTTTTTTTTTTTACATATACGAACGCAGTATTGGTAAAAAATTAAAATCCAGTTCATTTCGTGACATTTCGTTAAAATTATCATGCCGGAAATGAACGGAAAATAACTAAGGGAGCCAAGGGGAGAGAAAAATATTCTAAGTCCCTGTAAAGGGGGCCAAGGGGAGAGAAATATTCTAAGTCCCTCTAAGAGGGCCAAGGGCCAATTTCTAAGTCCCCCTTAGAATATTTTTCTTTTCCTCCTTAGAGGGACTTAGAATATTTTTTTTTCCTCCTTAGAGGGACTTAGAATATTTTTGCCCTCCCCTCGATTCCTGACACGACGGCGGCGGCGACCGCAGTGGAAACTTTATATATATACTAGAGTTTCCCCGGGCTCGAGCGCTACGCGCGCTCGCATTTCTTTTATCAACATTATAATAATGTTTAATCACCGCCGCAACTTTTCACCAATGGAGGTCGCCGCCGCTTTTTTTTGTATTTTTACTTAGTCAGTCCCCCTTGAAGGGACTTAGAATATTTTCGGTCGAAGCGGGCGGGGGGAATACCCTTAGAGGGACTTAGAATATTTTTCTGAAGGGGGGGGGTCGTGGGAGGGGAAAGTCAAAATATTCTAAGTCCTTCGAGGGGGGAATTAGAATATTTTTGGTCGAAGGAGTAATGGCGAATGGGGGGGGGGGAGGGGAAAAATTTTCTAAGTCCCTGCAAGGGGGACTTTTACTGACTAAGTAAAAATACAAAAAAAAGGGGCGGCGACCTCCATTGGTGAAAAGTTGCGGCGGTGATTAAACATTATTATACTGTTGATAAAAGAAATGCGAGCGCGCGTAGCGCGCGAGCCCGGGGAAACTCTAGTATATATATAGAGAGACTAGAGTTTCCCCGGGCTCGCGCGCTACGCGCGCTCGCTCGTCAATCGTTAAATAATTTGAGTTAAGACACATTTGGGGAATATTTTTGCTTTCTCCCCCGCCGACCACCGCGGGTGCCTCCTTCGAAACGCCCCTGGAGGGGGGACTTAGAAGATTTTTCTCTCCCCGCCACCCTGCTATGGCGACAGTTGCTATGGTGACCGTTGCTATGGCGACCGTTGCTATGGTCACAGTTACTATGGCAACCGTTGTTATGGCAACCGGTGTTATGGCAACCGTTATTATGGCAACCGTTGCTATGGTGACCGTTGCTATGGTGACCGTTGCTAGGGCAACCGTTGCTATGGCGACCGTTGCTATGGCGACCGTTGCTATGGCGACCGTTGCTATGGCGACCGTTACTGTGGTGACCGTTGCTATGGCAACCGTTACTAAGGCAACCGTTGCTATGGCCGTTGCTAAGGGGATCCCCCCCTCCAGGCAAAAATATTCTAAGTCCCTCTAAGGGGGACTTAGAATATCCCCCTCCCCCGACCGCTTCGACCGAAAATATTCTAAGTCCTGAGCGAGCGGGAGCGGGGCGGCAGGGGAAGGGTCGAGCGGGGCCAGGAGAAGAGAAAATATTCTAAGTCCCCCTTAGAGGGACTTAAAATATTTCCCCCCCCGACCCCCTCGACTGAAAATATTCTAAGTCCTGAGCGAGCGGGATCGAGGCGGCAGGTGTCTCGATTCCTGACACGGCGGCGGCGACAGCGGCGGAAACTTTATATATATAGAGAGATATGTATATATCTCTCTATATATATAATACATATGTCATATATACATAGACTTAGAGAGACTATAGAGAGAGATATAGAGAGACTTTATATAGATGTATGTATTTATATATATGTATAGATATGTATATATCTCTCTATATATATAAAGTTTCCGCCGCTGTCGCCGCCGCCGCCGTCGCCGCCGCCGTGTCAGGAATCGAGACCCCTGTCGCCTCGATCCCGCTCGCTCAGGACTTAGAATATTTTCAGTCGAGGGGGTCGGGGGAGGGGGATATTCTAAGTCCCCCTTAGAGGGACTTAGAATATTTTTGCCTGGAGGGGGGGATCCCCTTAGCAACGGCCATAGCAACGGTTGCCTTAGTAACGGTTACCATAGCAACGGTCACCATACTAACGGTCGCCATAGCAACGGTCACCATAGCAACGGTCGCCATAGCAACGGTCGCCATAGCAACGGTTGCCATAATAACGGTTGCCATAACACCGGTTGCCATAACAACGGTTGCCATAGCAACTGTGACCACAGCAACGGTCGCCATAGCAACGGTCACCATAGCAACTGTCGTCATAGTAAGCGTCGCTATAGCAACGGTCCCCATAGAAACCGTTCTCATAGCAACGGTCACCATAGCAACGGTCGCCATAGCAGGGTGGCGGGGAGAGAAAAATCTTCTAAGTCCCCCCTCCAGGGGCGTTTCGAAGGAGGCACCCGCGGTGGTCGGCGGGGGAGAAAGCAAAAATATTCCCCAAATGTGTCTTAACTCAAATTATTTTACGATTGACGAGCGAGCGCGTGTAGCGCGCGAGCCCGGGGAAACTCTAGTATATATATGTATATGCATCTACACATGCGAATTAACGCGTGTATACTTTTTATTACTTTGCCTATCTTAAATAAACGTTAACTTACCCATTGGTACGGCCGGTTGACGGTCCATTATCATTTCAACCTCCATATTGAGGCTCCTCTCCGCTGCAGCTTCCTCCTCGCAAACATCCATCGACTCGCCGTGTGGATACACTGCATCCGCCGACGTAACGATTAATGTTTCAGCCGTTGACAACGTATCGCCTGCATTATCGCTCTCAATGACAGCGTCGTCACTATCCTCGTTGTCGTCGTCGTCGTCGTCGTCGTCCTCGCTGAGGCATACTCCATTGGCCTCAGCATCTGTATCGTCGCACTCGTCCGACGATACGACGATTAACGTCGCGGCCTCGCTATTTCCCTCACTGACGTTCTCGTTGTCCTCGCTGACCCCGTTGTCGTCCCCGCTGTCGGCCCTGCTGTCGGCCACGCTGTCGTCCCCGCCGTCGTCCCCACTGTCGTCCCCGCTGTCGTCCCCGCTATCCTCCTCGCTGTCGTCCACGCTGTCGTCCGCGCTGTCGTCCCCGCTGTCGTCCACCTCGTCGACTTCGCTGTCGTCCTCCGCGGTGACACCAACCACATCGATGGTCTCGTCGTCGTTGCCGCCGTCCTCGTCGCTTTCGCTGTCCGACGCCAACATATCGAGACCGCATTGAACGTTCTCACGGCTGCTGACGAGACCACGGACGACGTGCAGGTGACCGCTGTTGCGCTCTTGCACGACGCTCACCGCGATCACGATTGCATCGAACGAATTGTCAAACGCACGATAACTATGCAGCCGGCCAATGACCCTCACCGGCAATTGCCTCAAAATACAACGAAACTCTCGTTGAAGCTGGTGAAGGGTCATAGCGTTGAGCCGCTTAGCTCACATTGCTGTACAGCGTCGCGCAATCACGGCGCTTCGAAATCGCGCAAACCCAACGGCTTTTTGCACCGCCTTGGCAAGAACGCGAGCACGGAACGATTCCATTTTTTTTTAAGTTTGTTGAAAACAATAAAAGTTCACAACACTGCACTGAATCTCTCTATATATATAAAGTTTCCGCCGCTGTCGCCGCCGCCGCCGCCGTGTCAGGAATCGAGACCCCTGCCGCCTCGATCCCGCTCGCTCAGGACTTAGAATATTTTCAGTCGAGGGGGTTCGGGGGGGAAATATTCTAAGTCCGTCTAAGGGGGACTTAGAATTTTTTCAGTCGATGGGGTCGGGGGGGAAATATTTTAAGTCCGTCTAAGGGGGACTTAGAATATTTTCTCTTCTCCTGGCCCCGCTCGACCCTTCCCCTGCCGCCCCGCTCCCGCTCGCTCAGGACTTAGAATATTTTCGGTCGAAGCGGTCGGGGGAGGGGGATATTCTAAGTACCCTTAGAGGGACTTAGAATATTTTTGCATGGAGGGGGGGATCCCCTTAGCAACGGCCATAGCAACGGTTGCCTTAGTAACGGTTGCCATAGCAACGGTCACCATAGTAACGGTCGCCATAGCAACGGTCACCATAGCAACGGTCACCATAGCAACGGTGGCCATAGCAACGGTTGCCATAACAACGGTTGCCATAACACCGGTTGCTACAGCAACGGTTGCCATAACAACGGTTGCCATAGCAACTGTCACCATAGCAACGGTCGCCATAGCAACGGTCACCATAGCAACCGTCGTCATAGTAAGCGTCGCCATAGCAACGGTCCCCATAGAAACCGTCCTCATAGAAACGGTCACCATAGCAACGGTCGCCATAGCAGGGTGGCGGGAAGAGAAAAATCTTCTAAGTCCTCCCTCCAGGGGCGTTTCGAAAGAGGCAGCCGCGGTGGTCGGCGGCGGAGAACGCAAAAATGTTCCCCAAATGGGTCTTAACTCAAAATATTTTACGATTGACGAGCGAGCGCGCGTAGCGCGCGAGCCCGGGGAAACTCTAGTATATAAATTTCACAAAATATTTTTTTCAAAAAATTAATAAGGTACGCCAAGTACTAAAAATCCGATTGGCATGTATTATTTAAAAAAAAAGAACAAAATATTATAGGCCAAGTGCAACAGAAAAAAAGGATTCTATATGACAAAAAAAATAGTTTCTTTTGCAAAAAAATTGCTGTAAAAAATTGGCATTCCAATGCTAGTGGTTTACTGTGACGCTTTCAAACACTGGAACGCCAATTTTTTACAGCATTTTTTTTGCAAAAGAAACAATTTTCTTTGTCATATAGAATCCTTTTTTTCTGTTGCACTTGGCCTATAATATTTTGTTCTTTTTTTTTAAATAATACATGCCAATCGGATTTTTAGTACTTGGCGTACCTTTTTAATTTTTTGAAAAAAATATTTTGTGAAATTTCACTTCTTTTTGAAAAGCTAATATTTTAAAAAAATTTTATCTTGAAAATTAATTTCGAAGTATCGGATCATTTAGATCGCACAAAATTAATTCTATTCTATATACAAAAACGGGAGAACGGCATGTCACATATTCCCCTTGATGATTGCCGGTTATGTTGTTCGGGATCGCAAAGAAACGTTATAATCGATATGAAATAACACGTATTTTTTTTTACTTCGCGTCGAGACACCAAACCACGATACGCAATACACAATTATTATTTTCGGAAACACTCAAAAAAATTTTTGACGCCGTAAAAGTACGTGCCGACGATAATAATTGACAGCTAAGCCGGCTGTGGCGACATGCGCGCCACCGCACGAATTTTTCGATTAACTGATGTAGACGTAGACATATATATATAATATATAGAGGACAAGAACAACTGATCGGTCGTATAAAATCGAGACGCGCGCATGCGCACAACGTATAACGCAGCGTAACAGGACACATTTTAATCGTAAATCGGACCCTTCGACGGTCACGATGCCGAGATCCCGGCTTCGCCTGAACTGATTCAATTGTAATTAGGCGCATTGGAAAGCTTGAGTGCGAATTATATTATAAAAGTGTCATTAAAAATGTTCTCCGAACCCGAATTGCCGAGAAATCATTGATTAAAGATTGACTTCCGGCATTCTTGAGTATAAGAGGAGCGGTAGCGCCACGCTAAAAAAAAATTTTTTTAGTACTTGGCGTCGAGGCGCTACCGCGCCTCTTGATATATATATAAAACCTTAAAACCGCGAGAAACGTACGTAAAGACACGCTGCGTAACACGGGGTATAAAGGATTCACGAAACAGCAAATTTTTTGAAGCTTCACGAATGACTTCTCGACAGAGAATTGTCAAAGATTTATCTTTCCGAAGCTTTTATAGTTTTTCGCCTACACCCCACTACAATTTCCTGCCTATAAAAATGTGAGAAAACAGAAGACGTTACACTGTCTCCGGTAAACATTACTATGATTTCGACGGACATTGTTCTCATTGCCTTAAGCCGACTTATTTTTTCACCTCTTTTCGTTGTCTCAAGACATTGCACACCGATGGTGAAAATATAGAGCTACCCCATGGCGCGGGTTATTCTGTTGAATGCGCATGCAACCTTGCGCTAAAATACGATTCGCATCTTATACATAAAAACACTACTACCTGTAACTTGCCGTACCGCCAAAATAAGGCTAACATCGGATACATAAAAACAATACTGTCTGCACTTTGTCGCACCGTCGAAAAGCCTTTGAACAATCGACTCGAGGACGGTTCGGATTGTTTTCACCGACACTATAGGTAATAAAACGAAAAAAATTCTGTCTCTCAAACACCACTCGAAGGGTTGTGCACGAGCCGACTAGTCATAAAAATACCGATCTACAGATAACCGTTTGCCACCGACGCCCTTTTGAAATAGATCTGGATCTATGGACTGTTGCAATACACAGCGTCCACGTCTATTGTATCTCACTGTCAAAACAATATCGAGGGAACGGTTGGACACGATCTTCGAAGCTAAATTCCTTTTCATCAAACTAAACAATACGGAATCCCACGACAAATATCGGCTCATCTCAAAGACGCTGCACATCTTTTTTTTATTTTACGACTTAGAAATTTTAACGGTTGATCTAGATTGGTTTTATGACCGTGACAGAACGCTACAATAATCCATAAATTTCAAGTGTAAGGTAACGTATCCCGTGTTGTGACCGTCAACTCTTCCAATTTTTATGACTTTTCATGAGCCGCGGATCTCCAACTGTGAGGTCCAGCGATCGATATCTTAGATCTGCGGGATACCAGATTTATAGCCGGGCGTTTCTCTGCACTCAAAGATCGATATCTTTTGTTTATGTATATCGGCTTTTCTTTTCCATATGCAGGTGTTTTCTTTGCGGCATATGCGTCACGATTCTATAACCAGTTCTCCCCTCTCTCCCACAGTATGTGAAGTTTACAGAGATACTAGCGCCACGGTGCCTCAATATCACATATAAGCGGAACGATACAACAAACATCGGCAGTCCGGCCCGTGAAAGCGTTAAAGATATTTGAGTTTAAGCTTTCGAGTTTGTTCTCGTTTATTTATTACGCTCTTATTCGCTGTCCATTGTTTAAAATGAGTCAAGCTATCGGTGGTGAAGATCTTCGGAACTACGATTTACAATCTACAACCATGGATTACCTATTGTCCGAGGACGACAAAAACGTCTCGAATCGCCACTGATACTCGGTACGACATATACACTCAACCAGTCCGAGACAAAAAAAGTGAGCATTGGACTACAACTGCGCGCCGATGGAAGTATACAGCCTGTCGTAAAACTTCAGAATAACAGCACGGCCGGTGGTATTGTCTTTGAATCGGAAGCCTGGAACTTGCTGCAAACTCATCTACCTGCCATTTCACAATACTTTGACGGAAGTCAAAAGATCGCCTGGGGATCGGGTTGGTGCACCCCATCTTCCATACGTGCCGGTGACTGTGAAATCGTGTTTACAACAAGTGTCGGTTCAAAATCTGTCGCGTTTGATCACCGTGTTGAAGAAAACCCAGCGGAGAAGGACAACGACGACGACGAAGGATTAGGAACACCGATGCAAAAACCGTCGTTTGACGGGCTTATCAACTTAATGGTATGCACGGACGAACGTTTCCGACGCCTACAACGAAATGTCACACATGTTCAAAAGTGCCTCGACGTACTTTGTGCCGAATTACTGATGTATATTCCGCCAATGGAGACACCAGAAAAGATAGACAGTTCACGTGTCAAAAATTTGATAAAAAATAATTTCAAGTCATTGAAAGAAGCTGTTAAACACCGATTGGACCCGTCGTTTATCGAGCTCACGTTTGGCATCGTATTCCTTGAACTGACGGTTCTTGGTATCCCTTTCATCGTGAACGAGATGAAAAAACACCTTATGAAGAATAAGAAAAGTGCGGTTGAATAGCCGTGTAATCGTATACATACCCATTTGCTGTTTTGGATATACTAGTAACAGACATCAGACCATGCGTATAATCATACTAAACGGTAACTTTACGTCGATCCAGTATTAATAATTATATCGTTTCTCATTGTAATCATTATTATAAGTAGATTTAAGATTATTTCTCGTCGGTCTTCACTTTGCGTCACTTGCCCTTACTTATATAATAACCATATATGAATAAGTATTTTATGTTTCGTTAACCGTGTATTGTAAACTTTCGTTAGTCTGCGAGGATGAGAAATGGGAGGGGATGGATTATGCAGAACGTCTAAGCTACTGAATAATAATGATAATTCGATATACTTAAAACGCCGATTTATTTTTTACCTGCTTCGAATTACCATCATAAGGATCCGCCTAAAATCCATTTTACCGACTGCAGAATATTTTTTAGTATTAACAAGAAGCCGGTAACTCTGAGAGGGCGCCATGGAAAATTTTTGGACAACCAATCAGAACGCTGCAAGTTTACTGGAATAATATTAGTTCAGAAAAACGATGAAAATATATAGAGGGCGCCATTGAAAAATCATTCGACCAATAAGAGCTCGGGGAATTTCCAGACAACCAATCACGGCTCGGTGAAAATGAGATGACCTATCACGGCCCAGAGATTTTCACAGCCTCTCTCTCATTGGCTCCCTATAAATAAGGGGGCGTGGCTTAAGGGGCCCTATGGGTGTGGGGGAAGGAGTGGGGGCCAGACAGTGGGGTGGGGGAGAGGGTGGGGGTAGACGGCGGTGGTGGGGGTTGGCGCCAGTGGCCGCGTGGAGGGGGTAAATCCTGTCTCCCTATAGCTGTACACTACTACTCTCGATTCGGGTCCGAGAGTGTCGTTTTCAGCGTCGCCTGTTCCGCTGGCGAACGGTTTTTGTCCAGATGTGCGGAAAATAAATGAGTCTAAGTCGGTTATGATTAATGTTGAGCGAGAATGAGACTATAATATTTTATTATTCATAGCGTTTCAGGAAAATGTACCGTCTACAATCGATGGTGGTCAGAGATGAACGGCTTCGACAACGTTACTTTGTCTTGGCTACCCGCGTGAGGTGTTCCTCCACGCTGAAAACAAGCCTTCGGCGAATATTAGGGACGCGGTGTGACCGATGCCACCACATGCCGGCCCCATAGTCGCTCTCATGCGAAATGTGCTGACGATGAAATGTTAACAGTATCCATTCTCAGAAGCAGATATAGATGCGAGCGATGTGAAAATTAATCAAATATAATATGGAGCGCTTCCATCCTCGAGTAATACTGATGGATTTTTTGTTGATTTGTTGGTGAATTTTGATATCTTAATTTCTATCTGAAAGTGTAACATGCTGCTCGCAATCACTGTGTGGTGTTCGTTATTCGCATTTCCTCGAGTCACACCGCTTGCCGCTGTCTACTTCATGGGCCATAGTTGTCCTTCTGTTGTTGTATCAGTGGCTGGCGCGGATACGCGACACATACGCAAACGCACATATTGTTACGTCTGAGTAACATTAGTGAATTGCCCTATTTTTGACTTTAGCAACGGCTAATTAGTCTGGGAAACGGGCTAACGGAGTTTGATCGGTATGAATAATAATATTTTATAAATGAAATATTTGTTTGTTTATTTATTACTATATAAAGCAAGACTCTTCTCATAAACCTTTCGTCGAAGATCACTTTCGGGGATCCTCGATGGATGTAAAAATTTAATTACCAAATCGATTTTGATCAAATGATATTTATTCTCGGTATTACGACCGAAAAGATTTTGAATAAATTCTTCTGTGCAATAGCCGTGTTTGTGATTCTTTGCATAGCCGCTATACTTGGCGGTAATCTTCCGGAGATAATTCTTTCGGCCACCCGATTTGCGCTTTCCCACTACAAGAATAAATGAGAATTTAAAATATTGAATATAAATGAATTTAATTGTTTAGATTACACGAACCCCAGGATTTAGAGAAATAGTGAGGTCGCGGTGGTCCCCGCAACTCCTGAGTTTCAGAGAATGAAAGAATATCCGTTGAGTTCGCGGTGGTCCGTACAACTCAATAAGAATTCGAAGATTACGTTGAACTTACTTTTACTTGATTTCGTGATGATTCTGGAAGAGCTGTACAATACTGAACTCGAACCAGAGAGTTTGAAGATGATACAAGAAGTTATTTTTAAATGTAAAATTCGGTCTTATATACTAATATGTACACTATCTTTGTCTAAGCGTTGGGGTTGGAGAGGGCAAGTTTTCTTGTAGCCTATTGGCCCTGAACTTCCCGTCTTCCACTTCCTACTTTTCCGGAAGGATGGGGAGAACGTTCTTATCTCTTACGCTGAGCCGAGGCCCAAACATCCCCCTTCCCTTAGCTGCTGCCCCAAGTCCCACGCTTGAACCCTGCGTGCGTGCTATGAGGGTTGTTTGTGCCTAGGCGCTGCGTGGTGGCGTTACGGGATGTAACAATATAACTTTTTCTCTAAATCACTTATCGCAACGTTTTATATGATATTGCGTGCCCTCATATGACTATCTCGAATACTGGTTTTCACTGTAATAAACGATTCACGAGTTTTTTTTTTACGATTTTATGCGTCGAAAACGCATAACATGACTTGAAACGATGAACGTTAACAAATGATAAATGCAATTTTCGTTACAGTTACATCATATCACGATATACATCGTACATTGAGACCTTCAGAACAAGAAAATGGGGTATTTTTCGAAAAACTGCAACTAGGGTGAATTGGCGATGGGACGTAAGTATAATAACGAAAGAAATGTAACAAAGCATGAAAAATATATGATGGCTGTATGTTTACAATTTTTCTATGATGCCGAAATGGACCTCACAGTACCACACAGCATTAAAAGTGGTGAAAGAATGTTGTCATGGGTACAAGAAAGAGAAATCACCTTCAAGATGCGACCCAGTTTGTCCGAGTGGTTGTAAAAATGGTGTATGTTTTCAACCAAACATATGCAAGTGTTTTCCCGGCTTCATCACCTCTTTAAATATAAAATATCAATACACTGAATGCGTACCAAGCTGCCCAGATGGCTGCGATGGAGGTATATGCACAGCACCAGGTATTTGTACCTGCAATGATGGATTCCAATTAACGGACCGGAAAAGTTGTGTCCCCGTGTGTTTCACTGCAGGTACTCGTGGCACCCAGGGCTGTGGTGACCATGCAATTTGTATTGCACCGGTTACATGCCAGTGTCATGAAGGTTATGAAAAAAATCCAAGTGGTCCACCGCCACACTGTGTCCCGAAGTGCGTTCCTCCGTGCGGCCCAAATGCTATTTGTCAGTCACCCGGCAAGTGCGTTTGCATCGCTGGCTATGTTATTGAAACGGATGCATTTTCGACAAGCATTGCACCTGTAAGCAACGAAATGACGATGGTACGGCTATTTACCGTGGCTACAACGTTATCGAACATTGCCAGTATCAATTGTAAACCGATATGCGTGCCGAAATGTGAAAAGAACTCGACTTGTGTTTCACCAAATAAGTGTCAATGCAATCCCGGATATCGTTCGGCATCTTTGTCGACTGGACCAACTTATTTGCTTCAGTGTCTACCTATTTGTGAACACGCATGTGTGAATGCATTTTGTGCCTATCCAAATAAATGTGTTTGTAATTTTGGATATAAACCACACCCGGTTGAAAGCTTCGTTTGCATACCAATCTGTCACAATGACTGCGTTCATGCATCTTGCACCCGGCCGGATCACTGTGAATGTTATGATGGCTACGTTAAAGAACTCAATGATATTGAATATGATATCAATATTACAAGAAATAAGTGCATTCCAAGCTGTCCCGGTGGGTGTTTAAATGGCAAATGCGTTGCACCTGGCCAATGTGTCTGTAATGCCGGTTATATATTCGCTGTCCAAGATACCACGTCAGAAATGTCCACTGCGATAGATTTCAGTAACATAAATCGGGATATTCCTATCGACTATAGTACTACCGACTATACTAGCTACAGTACAGACGACAATACTGACAATACTAACTTCACCAGTAATGATGGTACTAACTATAATGCCAAATACAGCACAAGTGATATTGCTAACAGCCGCAGCGGTCATACAAGCTACAGAACTACCGAGCGTCTTGATTACAGCAGCACTGATAGCACTGACGACAACAGTGCAATTGCATCCGTATTTCAACAAATCTGTCAGCCTTTGTGTGAGCCAGTTTGCCCAATTGGATTAATATGCATCGAACCTAATCAATGCCAACTCAAATCCAGCGGAGTCCATAATTTGAATGATCCAGTGAGCAATCGCAGCCAATCGAACAATAATATCAACATGTGCGGCAGAAATGGAACCGGTACTGGTAAGTCCATCCGTACATACGTTTGTGATATTGGGGATCATCTGTGTAAAGGACTTTGTCATCACACGGAGATTGTTTTGGCAGTCTAATCACAATATTCAAACCTGATGATTGGGTAAAAACATGAAAAAATTAAATTTTCATTTCTAAACATTATCGGAGCAATTTACCAAACAAGCGGTTTGAAATACATTTAAACCGCTTTATCAAAAATGTATATTCTTTTCCTAAAAGTAATTAAAAAATCTATGAAAACAAGTTCTTACTTAAAACATGGAAATAAACTTGTAAATTTCAACGAAAGGCTACAAAAAGTATGAAATTAGATATCATAAATTTTGGAATCAGTTTATCTCATCTAAATACAGAAAATAAATATTTACCAAAAAGCTGATCGCGATATTTCAATAAGATGATGTTTGTGATGAATGCGGCAATTTTTATATGCTCGAAGATGCAAGTACAATAACCGTACTTAGGTCCTCAGTACCAGAGTCCTCGGATGCTTAGCATCGAAATTTCAAAATGAAATGTTTTAACGTTGCGTAAAATAAATCGTATTTTTCGAATCGAAGTAATCAGTGACTTTGTGTTGTATTGTTTACGGTAGTTAGGGGGGGGGGGGGGGTTTACTCGAGGGAAAAGGTAATATGGGTTGCGCATTGAGAGGTTGCGACTGACTGTGAGTCGAACTAGGGTTACGAATCGCATGGGACGAGCTTTAGGATTCATTAACTCCGGAACTGGATGGTGAAACATCCCAACATTTTTCGAAATTAATCATCAAACGTCTAAATTCTGTACAAAAAAATATCATTGAAATATTAAGACCGAATCATTGATTGCGATTGAAAAAGTAATCAAATTTTCACGACAGATAGGTATTCGCCCTGTATAAACTTTAGAGCTATTGAGAAAGCGCAATACCGTTTATGACTGGACAGTCTGAACTACGAATTGAAGGTTGAGTTGGAATTTTAAGAGAAAGATTTGGGATTTCATGATTCTAGAGCATCTTGGTCCTAGGCTTTTTTTTTGTAAACGATGATACCCCTTGGTGCATCCTTATTAGTAGGAGGAGGGTGGGGTGAAAGTGTGACGTGGATAGAATTAGGATCACCCCGTCGACAGGGATTGCTCGATCTACTTTGGGTAAATCTCCTGAGAGAGACTCTGCGTATTATCGCATAAATATCCCTCTAGCCTCAGAGAAGGAGGTGAAGGTAGAAGGAGATATCGAGCCCGACACCAGCCCGACGAGCGCCGAGTGGGTGTGGAGAGTATTGTGAGTGGACGACTGTGGGATCGACTCTCCCTCCGTGCCAAAATTTCGAAGGTTAAGATTCGCAGGAGTTATAAAGGATTAGTTAGTTGAGCGTCGAGTCTCGGCTGATCAGGAGTGGTGAGTGAATCTCCAGGGGAACCTCCGGTAGAGTTACTGTTGTTACGTCAAAAATGTGGATGTTTCTCTTTTCACCCTAATTTTTAACGCGTGGTTGCGTCGAGTACGATTGAATACGCGCTGGTCAAGAGAGATCTCTCCCTCCTCTACCACTCCTGACATCAATTATCGGCGCAACTGCCCATTTTCCAGTCTAACCGTGAGGAAATTTACTAAGGATAGGGCTTGGAATGCTATTCGTTGACTTGTCTGAGGGTATTACGAAATATCTTATCTGTAGCGTAAATAGAATGCGGCTCAAAGGTGATTTTAATTATGTCGAAATATTTCAACGCGGTACAAACGATCTGGTAACCTGAATGATGTTTTGTGAGTAATGTAGATGATGTCTGGCGACGGCTAGGCGAATTATTGGGGAGGTAGAGTGACAGAGGATATTATACACACTTCTAATTATAGAAATAATGAAGAAATTGAATTAAATTGTACTTACGTTGTTCGTTGAGGTGTTGAATGTTGCGATGAAATCGGTGAAACACGACTTTGTACGCGGGATTCTCGTCATATTCAAATGTTATTCAAAGAAAAATATCTCAGGCAGATTCAAAAAAAATGCAAGAGATTGCGAGTTTTGGAAAGTACAATTGATTCCAAGACGGTTATTCGTACAGAAATCTCTTTCAACAATAAAGTAAGAGAGGATTTTGACGGTGAAGCGAAGCTGACTTCGTTACAACGGATGAATTGAGAGTGACAATTTGGTGAACTGGACTGGACCAAGAAAACTCTGGTCACAGTGAAAATGAGTACAATTTTTGGAGATGGAAAATATTATAAACAAACTTCTCCAATAGGAGAGTGGTAGAATTCTATTCGTTGTCCGAAAAATACCCGTGATCTCTCTTTCTAATGGTGGTAAACAGAGTGCGCGGTCTCTGACTCTATCCTTCTCGCCGCCCAGCCGGAGCACGAGCCTACCGATCGGATGCGCCGGTTGCGCGCTTCCGTTGACTTCCTAACTCTACTCCTGATCTCTAATCCTGACCGTAGTTACTCTGCCCTGGTACTCTCGTGCCCTCTTTTCGCGGACTCTTATATACTAGAAAAATGGTAATCAGAGGGGGAAGAACCCTCCCTCATGTATCCCGGGCATTCTGCTCCCCTGATGAGTAACGTTGCCCCTTCGTTATTCTCCTCTCGGCTTGCTCGAGATTCCAGGATTTCTGGAATATTCGTATTGCGAGATAATTGTAAATTTATCCCGTTTCCATTGAATTCCCTTTCCTTTCTTATGTCTAATTATTTGCCTGAGTTATTCGTAACTTTAATACTAATAATTCGTAAACAAATTACTTAAAATAATTAAGATTTGATATGTTTAACATAGGAGAGAGAGAAAATCAACTGATAGTTGCTGTTTGTAAAATTCTCCTGTATGTCTTCGTATTCCGAGAACGGTGGTAAGAGTCGAGAGATATGTATATTTTATTGCTAATAATTTCGTAGCATTGTCATCGTTTGGGTGTCAAATTATTATATACCTGAAGGGTAAAAATATTTCTCGGCTCTTGTACAAATTATTTCATTATAAAATATCAGCATATTCCTAAATATTCCGAGGTATCGGTAGCATAACCGGCCCGATATCTTTGGGCGTTACCCCCCTAAGAGGCGTGCAGCAACTATTGCGCGTGCCCGGTAACAACGTCGTAGGATCGTCTTATTCCCTTATATGGTCATTCCGGAACTACTGTTCTGTTGCCCGGGCGAGCTGTAGGACTCCCCTCTTTCGGTGTACCTGCTAGACCTTCCCCTATCGTCGTGAACTAACCTTGACGCTATGCAGCTTAGCTTACGCAACTCGTTCCTTGCCCGGGCCCCTTTTATTATCCTTACCGTTCGCCGATTCCGACTTATTTTCTGTCTTTGAAAGTGAATTCTGGTCGAATGTTAAATAATATCGATAATTTAACAATTCCATGTTAAAGGTAGAATCTTCCTGAACATTTTGATATAACCTGCGATGTTTATTTTTATACTATAAATGGGGGGAGGGAACCGAGTCAACTGTATGCGACGTACGTTTTCCTGCTACATGTACTTTGTAGTGGCTCACGTTACGACTTTTTCCATAAATTTTGGAAAAAATAGTTGGGACATAAGAATAAGGAATTATTCCTGATTAATTTGATATATTGACTGATTTATAAATTTTTCCACCATGAGCCGAGAAAACGAAATTCCAGGAGTACATTTTTACTCCTAATACCAACTTATACGGTGCACATTATCGGAAGGATAATAGTTATATTAAAATATCATTATTTCATTCTCCCGATCGTAGGGAGACATTTCTTCTGCGCGAGGTATGTGACTTTTCTCGACGGAATTGCGTCTTCGCGCTTGGTGTTACTTACTTGTGTTGCTACTTGTGTTGCATCCCGCGCTACCGCAACTCGGTTCGGCGGTTCGGAAATGATTTACGACTCTCTTCCTTGAAATGTTTAGCTTTAGAAATGTAAATTTTCTGTTTCACTAGTTTGTTATTTCTCAAATTTTGACCATCTTAGCCTTTCCTTCACCGTTGCATATTGTGTTATCAAACATTATGGTGACTGCAACGTGTTTTACGAAATCACAGACGTTTATTCGTCTCGACTATTTTTCGTGGCTTTGCGTGATTTGACTAATCAGCCTTTGTACGATCATATTTGATTTCTTGTCATAAAGGATATTTTACTCTTAACTAGTATCGAATAGCACTTCTAAGTTCAAAAATAATTTTGTTGTTTTGAATTTATTAATATTTTCATGGCATTAATAGCGTTTGCCAATAGATTGCATCGATTATTCTTCCTGTAATTCTGGACAATTTTACCATCTTTGATTCATTTGATACCGTAATTTATAATTTAATTGCAAAGATTTTTAAAATGGTCATCTTCATTAAATTAGCGTTAAATTAGAAAGCGTGTGGGAGTATGAAACCGTATTTCTTTTAGGATCGTGATTAAAGAAAATTATGTCATTATAATGATGGGTGGTTGGATGATGTGGGGGATGTTCTGACTCTCAATCGCGTGACTCGTATATTCAGAAATATTATGCAATGCTGTTCGGTGTCGAAATACTGAAACTATTTCGGTAGTCGGGGTTAATTTCCACACACAAGGTAATGTAGGTTCCCCTTCTTACGTTGGAGGCCCCGTTTTGACATTCAGTTAGAAAAACTTTAATGGTCTGGCCGCAGGGTGAAAGCTTAGATCTATACTCCTTGAGTCGATGCAGTAGTCGATTATACCGACGTCGGCAGCGGAGTTCGCTGTTTCACCGAGGGTAGTGCGTGTGTCGAGGGGGATTGAGACCTGTGTCCGCATCTACTTCGTGTGGTAGATAATTTTATCATCTATCTTTTACCCTGTTTTTAGCTTTACATGCTGACTATTTTAACTTTCCTGGACATATTTTTCCCAATGGAAAATCATTCCTGAAGTATCGTTCAACGATTGATGAGAGAAATCATTTCTTCTCGTGATTTTTATGAGGATGAGTGATATTTGGATTTTCCGTGAGATGTATGAATTGTTTTGGAAGGAGAAAGGTTTGCATATAGTAAGAAAATAAGCAGAAAAATGAGTTGCGAAAAACTGTTATTAATGAAAAATGAAGAGAGTTACGTCAGGACGTAACACCTCCCCCCTTAAGATGATTGTTAGGGGAAGCCTAACGATCATCTCGATGGGTATGTATCCATATAACCATATACATATTTATAAGACGGACATGAGGCTGAAGCTAGCCGCTACGGCTAGTTTCGCCAGGGGCGAAGCCTGATGAAAAAGGGGAGCTATGGTGCCCCATGTGTTATGGACGTTCCGATAATGTTTAAATTCGGCAGTCGTCTTTACATTAATATACCAGACACGGAGAATGCAATTTTGCGAAGAGACGAGGTTATTAACTATTTTTTTAGCAATTGTTTATAACGAGCGAAAACAGTATATCGCCTCGCATAATTCGCTTGATTTTTTTTCGAAGTCGAAACTTGGTACAATAGTTACGGTTGATGCCCCGAACACGTAGAATATAATTTTGCGAGGGGACGAGGTTTTTAACTATTTTTAGCAATTGTTTATAACAAGCGAAAACAGTATATCGGCTCGCATAATTCGTTTGATTTTTTTTTCGAAGTCGAAACTTGGTGCAACGGTTACGGATAATGCCCCCAACACGTAGAATATGATTTTGCGAAGGGACGAGGTTTTTAACTATTTTTTAGCAATTGTTTATAACAAGCGAAAACAGTATATCGCCTCGCATAATTCGCTTGATTTTTTTTCGAAGTTGAAACTTGGTACAATAGTTACGGTTGATGCCCCGAACACGTACAATATGATTTTGCGAGGGGACGAGGTTTTTAACTATTTTTTAGCAATTGTTTATAACAAGCGAAAACAGTATATCGCCTCGCATAATTCGCTTGATTTTTTTTCGAAGTTGAAACTTGGTACAATAGTTACGGTTGATGCCCCGAACACGTACAATATGATTTTGCGAGGGGACGAGGTTTTTAACTATTTTTTAGCAATTGTTTATAACAAGCGAAAACAGTATATCGCCTCGCATAATTCGCTTGATTTTTTTTCGAAGTTGAAACTTGGTACAATAGTTACGGTTGATGCCCCGAACATGTACAATATGATTTTGCGAGGGGACAAGGTTTTTAACTATTTTTTAGCAATTGTTTATAACAAGCGAAAACAGTATATCGCCTCGCATAATTCGCTTGATTTTTTTTCGAAGTTGAAACTTGGTACAATAGTTACGGTTGATACCCCGAACACGTAGAATATGATTTTGCGAGGGGACGAGGTTTTTAACTATTTTTTAGCAATTGTTTATAACGAGCGAAAACAGTATATCGCCTCGCATAAATCGCTTGATTTTTTTTCGAAGTCGAAACTTGGTGCAACGGTTACGGATAATGCCCCCAACACGTAGAATATGATTTTGCGAGGGGACGAGGTTTTTAACTATTTTTTAGCAATTGTTTATAACAAGCGAAAACAGTATATCGCCTCGCATAATTCGCTTGATTTTTTTTCGAAGTTGAAACTTGGTACAATAGTTACGGTTGATATCCCGAACACGTAGAATATGATTTTGCGAGCGGACGAGGTTTTTAACTATTTTTTAGTAATTGTTTATAACGAGTGAAAACAGTATATCGCCTCGCATAATTCGCTTGATTTTTTTTCGAAGTCAAAACTTGGTGCAACGGTTACGGATAATGCCCCCAACACGTAGAATATGATTTTGCGAGGGGACGAGGTTTTTAACTATTTTTTAGCAATTGTTTATAACAAGCGAAAACAGTATATCGCTTCGCATAAATCGCTTGATTTTTTTTCGAAGTCGAAACTTGGTGCAACGGTTACGGATAATGCCCCCAACACGTTGAATATGATTTTGCGAGGGGACGAGGTTTTTAACTATTTTTTAGCAATTGTTTATAACAAGCGAAAACAGTATATCGCCTCGCATAATTCGCTTGATTTTTTTTCGAAGTTGAAACTTGGTACAATAGTTAGGGTTAATGCCCCCAACACGTAGAATATGATTTTGCGAGGGGACGAGGTTTTTATCAATTTTTTAGTTATTGTTAATTAAGTACAAACGGGCAAAATCACCTCGCATAATTCGCTTGATTTTTTTTCGAAGTTGAATTTTGGTACAATAGTTACGGCTAATGCCCTGAACACGTAGAATATTATTTCGCAAGCGGACGAGGTTGTTAACTATTTTTTAGTTATTGTTAATTGAACACAAACGGGGAAAATCTGGTCATTTTTGCAACCCTTGCAAGATTGTAACTCGTTAACATCAATTACAAATAAATAAATATCAGATAAAAATCAAGCGAATTATGCGAGGCGATATACTGTTTTCGCTCGTTATAAACAATTGCTAAAAAATAGTTAAAAACCTCGTCCCCTCGCAAAATCATATTCTACGTGTTCGGGGCATTAACCGTAACTATTGTACCAAGTTTCGACTTCGAAGAAAAATCAAGCGATTTATGCGAGGCGATATACTGTTTTCGCTCGTTATAAACAATTGCTAAAAAATAGTTAAAAACCTCGTCCCCTCGCAAAATCATATTCTACGTGTTCGGGGCATCAATCTTAACTATGGTACCAAGTTTCAACTTCGAAAAAAATTCAAGCGAATTATGCGAGGCGATATACTGTTTTCGCTCGTTATAAACAATTGCTAAAAAATAGTTAAAAACCTCGTCCCCTCGCAAAATCATATTCTACGTGTTCGGGGCATTAACCGTAACTATTGTACCAAGGTTCGACTTCGAAAAAAAATCGAGTGAATTATGCGAGGCGATATACTGTTTTCGCTCTTTATAAACAATTGCTAAAAAAATAGTTAATAACCTCGTCTCTTCGCAAAATTGCATTCTCCGTGTCTGGGATATTAATGTAAAGACGACTGCCGAATTTAAACATTATCGGAACGTCCATAACACATGGGGCACCATAGCCCCCCTTTTTCATCAAGCTTCGCCCCTGGCGAAACTAGCCGCAGCGGCTTGCTTCAGCTTCATGTAGATATACTAGGCCGGTTCTAATTCAACCGGGGCGTTTTGAAACAGGCCGAGGCGTGTTGAGTGGGAGGAGGGGGAAGGGGGGAAGAGGGTGGCAGGTGTGCGGGAGGTAATCGGTGGGTGGTGGGTGGTGGGTGGGTGGGTGGTTGGCATTTTATTGTATTTAGTGAATCGGTGAATGATGCACCCAGAGAAAACATATACTTGAAACTAATAAAATTTAGTACACCCAGAAAAAAGATTTATTGCCGGCAAATAAATTTTGATATTAGAATAATATTTATTTAAATTTAATATATTTTTATTTGCCTTGAAGATATATTTACTCAATTCAAATAATATGTAGTATTTGTTTCGAATAAATAAATATATTCAACGCGTGGATCTTGTGTCTTCCGTAGAGTAAGAAACAATTTATTCAATGGTAACAAATGAGATATTGAAAGCACAACTTTAAATAGTAATTTATTTCTGTCCAATAAATCGGTATTTGACTTTAATATTTCTTTATTAAATTCAAATAAATGCATACTAATAAAAATCAATAGATACTTAAATAAATAAATTTATTTGAGGTAAATAAATGTCTATTAGGCCCATAGCCAAATAAACGTTTTTATTTGGTTTTAATAAATTTTATTTGCCTTCAATAAACTTTTTTTCTGGGTGTAGAATCAAACTAATTTTCTTATTTGTATATGGGCCTACTAGCATTTTATTAACATCAATTAGAGTTATGTTACGATCGCGCCGGGAAAGGATCCGTGCTTAACGGAAAATTCCCCGGCGCAATTCGAGAGCCCCTCATCATGCCGACTAAGTTCTCGCACTCGTGTTGGTCGTGGATGCGGTAGCGAATTTCGCTGCCGTAGCCTCGATCGCGCGAGTGCGCGAAATAGAAACCAAATAGAAATATAAGCTAAGTTAGATAGATAAGCAAGGAGATGAGCTGACTGCCGCGCACGTTCCGCGGATAGTAACGAATACCGCGAGAACGGCTTCGTTACCTTTTCCGCTGACCACAAAACGCGACGGCAGCAAGAATCCTTCCCGGCCTGCCACCCGCCGGTCGCGAGATCGGCGGATGTGCACGCCGGAGAGATCAGTCCCGTTAGACAACGAGAGCGAAAAGCTAGTCTCGGAAAAACTCCTCGAGTAGCTCCTGCTTAGTAAACTTAAAATCTTTCTTTGGAAATCCGCGGTCTACAGAAATCGTTCGAAAGTCGATAAGGCCGAAGGGAGCTAAGTTAGTGTTTTACGTCGCGGTGGTCAGCCTTCTCCCGCTAGTTATAGTGTCTTGAATTACGCCACGAACAATATTAACTGTCGTGTAGATTTAAGCAACGAATTCTAAGAATTAATCGTAAGTAGTATTAGACAGTATGCGTGTGTGAGTGGAGAGCGACTTTACTTATTCCTTTATTTTGTCTGTAATTATCTAACGCTCCTTAAACATCCACTATTAATAAACAGAACATTTTTTCATTTTAAATCTCATATTTCATTGACTCGCACAGCCAACCTCAAGAACGTCCTGTACAGGGCGAATCAGACCGATCCCGATAAAAAAATAAATATAAACTCTTCGCGCTTCACGCGAGGAGGTTTAACTTGACTCCCGAGACCGCTCCGGGACGTAACAAGTAAACTGGTGTCAGAAGTGGGATCTTCTGATTACTTCTTGAGATTGGTTGACGGTGGCGTCAACACTTTTACTTTGTAAAAGACTTGCAATCACTTTTCGAACTTCTTTGACTTAACTTCTTCAAAATTTTTCTTAACCTGAAGTTTAACCGTTATACCGTTATCCGTCATAGAAAGACGTTAAATTGAGATATTGACAATCAAACCTACGTTATCAGACAAATGGTGCAGCAGGAATACGCACCTGTGATACAAGGCTATCCTGAGCACGAGATTTTCTCGGATCAGTTGGCAGGAGGTTCGGCAATCTTCGAACCTAATTTCAATTACGGAATAAATATCGTCCGCCTTAGCGAGCTCGAACCGAGCGTAGAAATACATTCTGCAACTCCCGTCCTGCTCTTGAAGGGCGACGATATAATCGAGCTCCTCGGAACTGTCCTCATCACTACGACGGCAGGACCTGGGGGTCCTATACACAATACGTATTTATTTCACATCGCGGAGAATTTTACAAGTCCCTACGCAGGGGTGGTTGGCACGTTTGCCACTTGGGACCCGTCAAACTATCATTATCAACCGATTATAATTGCGCCGGGCGAATAAACCGCGAATACTGGTAATAATTATAATTCCGTTGTAACTATCGTCCGTGCGTAAAGTATATAAAATGGCGACGGGTGGTGGAGAGCAGGCGTCGGTGTCGGCGCCGACGCTCGACGTCTCGACGCGAGCTCTGCAAGACGTAAGCACCGCGATGCAGAACATGACCCTCTATAATCGGTACGCGAACCTGCCGACCTTTGACGGAAAGAATATGTCACTGAGGGACTTCCTTCAGGATATTCAAAACATAAAGATATTTGTGCCGGCGGAAAACGAATCCGAATTCGTCGCGGCGGTAATATCTAAATTGCGCGGTAGTGTTCGTAATTGCGTATACGGGGAGACGATCAACACGGTCGAACAGCTGACTAAGTTGTTAAAGAAACGTCTCGCGAGAGGAAAGACCTACGCGTACTATAGTCAACAATTATCGTCGATAAGAATGAAAAAGGACGAAAGCGTAGGCGATTTTTACGACCGAATCCGTATTCTAGTTAGTGGCAGCCGTACTGCGTACCGGACGCAACACGGCAGGGATCCCCCTGATAAGGATGCGGATCCTATCTACGATCTTGCACTTGCGGCATTCATGGATGGATTGCCGACAAATATTGGCCAGGCCGGGTGGCCTCGTGCGCCAAAGACTTTAGACGACGCCTTTGAGATCGCGGCGGAGTTCATCGAAAACGAAGAACGCCGGTCTCGCCGCGACGGTAATATAGCGCAAGTGCTCTACGGGAACTTCGGCGACATGCGTAGTCGATCGCCAAATTCCCGTTCAAATTGGTCTAATCAACGGCCCGGAAATCGCTCGCCGAGTCCCAATTGGCAAGCGAGAGAAGGGCGCGGCAACGCACCTCAGCAACTAGAGGGTGCGAGACGAATGGACGCAGAGGGCTGCGGGCACGAGTTCTGTTGGTTTCAGGGCAGAGGCTGCCCTTGTTGCCCGTGGAACCGTATACGCGCGGCAGAGGCCCGGGCGTCGCGGCCCGACGGTCCTTTAAACTCGCAACCGGCTCGTCCCGCGGAACCGGTGGCGAGCCGGACGCGATCCAATTCACCGATGCGATCGAGCCGTTCGTCCGACGGGCTACAGTCAGTGAGGTTCCTGGGAAACAATGCCTCGTCCTCTGGAACTCCACCCCCGTCGAGGACCCAGTAGTTGAATTAACTGCACCGGAGCTGCGCCGCAAGAAGGGACGGTTCTTCCTTGACACCGGCTCCGCAGCCAGCTTAATTAAATTAGATGCGCTAGATGAAGACCTGCGCGTTGATACTCATGATATTATCTGGATAACCGGCCTGGAGGAAACGAAAATTCCTACGCTAGGATCCGCCAATCTTTATTTTAACGAAAAACCGAGTAAGTTTTACGTAGTTCGCCGACTGCCGTTATCCAGTGACGCGTTAATTGGAAGACCGTTCTTTTACGACGAAGGAGCGGAAATCTCCTTCCACCATAAGGCCTTAGTAACGCGGAGTGACCCGATCCGCCCAAAACCGTTTGTCGAGAGTCCTCCCGCAAAACCCGAACCGACCGCGGAGATACTTTTCACGAAAGCGAAACCCGCGAAAAGAAAGTACAGGTTACGCGCGCGGATGCGCGAACAAATTGCGTTACCAATCGCGGAAACGGACTTGAATGAGGGGTATTTGCCGCGCGTAGAAACTTTAAAGGGGGTGTACGTCGGGGACGCGATCGTAACGCGAAACGCGGGAGTCTGTCAGGTACTGGCGATTAATACGCGTTTCGAAGACGTGGAGATCGAAATAGGCCCGCAGGAAATCGAGTCCTTCGAAATAAAAAACCCGGAAGACCTAGACTCAGGGTTTGAAGACGATAGCACCACGGACGAAGAGACGTCTCCGCCAGCCGATCGAATATCGGCAATAATGGAAGCGCTACGACTAAACGACCTCAACGACGAAGAGCGTCAACACGTTCGACGACTCGTAGAGGAGTTTCCTTATCGATATAAACTGCCGGGGGATAAGTTACATCGGACGGATCTGGTATACCACCGGATCCCGACAATTGACGATTTACCGGTAAATACGAAGCAATATCGTTTCCCCGTGGTCTATAAGGAAGAGATGGACCGCCAGGTACTAAAGAAGCTTAATGACGGAGTCATAATTCATTCCTGCTCTCCGTATAATTCTCCCGTGTGGATTGTGCCGAAAAAGGCTGATTCGCAGGGACGTCCTCGCATGCGAATGGTTATAGACTTCCGCAAACTCAACGAAAAAACTATCTCCGACGGATATCCATTGCCAAATATGATCGAAATCTTAGAGCAACTCGGCGAAGCCAGATACTTTTCGACATTCGATCTGGCGAGCGGATTTCAGCAAATACCCATGGATCCGAGGGATGGTCCGAAGACCGCGTTCTCCACGCTGAATGGTCATTACGAGTATGCCAGAATGCCGGAAGGGCTGAAAAACGCGCCCGCGACATTCCAGCGTCTCATGGACCGCGTGTTACTAGGACTACAGGGAACCGAAATGTTCGTCTATCTGGACGACATTGTGGTATTCGCCGCATCCCTCGAAGAACACGAGAAGAAAGTTCGCAGACTCATGATGCGTCTAGAGGATGCGAATTTGAGCCTGGAACCTGATAAGTGCTCCTTCCTGCGAAGGGAAGTCGCATACCTCGGACATATTGTCAGCTGCGACGGACTCCGCATGGATCCGAAAAAGCTCGAGTCCGTCCGATATTTCCCGGTACCAAAAACACAGAAAAACGTACGGCAATTTCTCGGCCTTTGCGGTTATTACCGTCGTTTTATTCTCGATTTCGCGGAAATCTCCAAACCATTGTCGGATCTCTTAAAAAAGGGACAACCCTTCGTGTGGGGACCAACACAGAAAAAGAGTTTTCGCAAGCTACGAAAAGCACTATGCAGCGAACCGATTTTGCGATATCCCGACCTCGCGAAGCCGTTTACCTTGACGACCGACGCGTCGGATATAGCTCTCGGCGCAGTATTATCACAAAATCACGAGGGATGTGACTTGCCGGTTGCGTATTTTTCGCGCGTCTTGACCCCCCTCTCAAGTCAACTACTCAACAACCGAAAAGGAATGTCTTGCGATAATAGAATCTATTGAACATTTCTCGACATATCTTTACGGGAAGAAATTCACGCTTGTTAGCGATCACGAGCCGCTGAAATGGATGCAGACCACTCTGGATCCAGGAAAAAGGCTCAACCGGTGGAAAATGCGATTGCGAAAATATGACTTCGACTTCGTGTACAAGCCAGGTAAGCTAAACACAAATGCCGACGCCCTTTCTCGCAATCCGGTCGCTCGAGAGCTGTCGAGTTCAAGCGATTCGGAGGTAGAGGCGCCGGGAGATACGAGTGATAAGGGTTTGCAGGTATTGCCAATATCATCTGGCGCTGCTTCCACTGAGAAGGGGAACGCATCAAAGCCCAAACCGATCCTCAAAGCTCCATCGGGGGCACGAAAGAAAAATCCTCCGAGGGTGGTTTTACCGCCGAGTACAGAGGCGATAGCCGGTCGCACGCGCGCGAGATTACGCACGACACCGAGCACCGCACCGGTTTACAAGGAGGTCAGCACGAGCTCGGAGGCGTCCGAACCGCCGATACAACGGCTGCATCGAAGCATGCTGCCCGCGGTGCTGCTCCCCCCGAAAAGGCCGAAACCTACTCCGCTTGTCGCACCTGTCACGGAGGAAGCGACAACCGATTCGGATACGGCGGCAGCCGTGGATGCCCCGATGAATCCTCCCGGCATCGCGGTAGTAGTTAGATCACCAATGGATGAATCCGACGATGACGATGTGTTTCAGCCTGAAGAAATACTACCACGTGCGCAACCCGGGGGAGATTGCGCGTCGAAAACAATGCAAGAGTCCCTCCAATGGTTCGACGAATCGCTGCGACTGTTGGAGGAACGATTTGAAAACAAAACCAGCGCACAAGATTCTAAACAAGACTCCTATGGCGAAGAAAATTTCGACTGGCCGGATTTCCTTTCCGAAGGAAATGAGGTCCCACCAGAGACACAGGAAATTCTCAACGCCCTTGACCCGATTGATGAAGCCGGGCTTGATCTCGAGCTATCGCGTCGGCTAGAGAAAATCGCCGAGCGAGAGAAAGGGGTAAGCGAAGCCGAATTACTTCGGCGCGTAAGCCTTAAGGGAGTCACGCTGCCAAGTAAAGAGGATGATACCGATGCCGATGACGAGAGTGAGGAGATGAAAGAAATCGACCCGAGCCCGTCGGAGGTCATGGTTCACCAGGCAACCGAACTCGAAACCGCCGCGCCGGAAGTCCCGCGACGATCGGTGAGATGGTGCCTCCCGCGGGCCACGATCCCATGGCGCGTTCCACGCCGCACCCGAAGCGAGCGGTGCGCGCGGCACCGGAGGATGACACTATTACCAATCCAATTCCCGAGGACGAATCAAGCATAGGCTCGATCCCCGGGAATGGATCGAATGGTAAAACAATCGACCCTCAGGAAGAAACACCCAAAATCGGAATTAATTGCCCCAATGCCTCGTTCGAGGTAGAGCCATCGGATAGCGACTTCGTCAACGATGGGCGCGAATCGAAGTCCTTGAGCGATAAAGTCGCGGAAAGGCACGATAAGCCGGTAGTCGGTACTCGCGAGTGCCTGACTTACCGCATAGACAATTATGTGCACTTTATCTCGGCGGACGGCGAATTATCGACCCCGATCGGGCGATTGTTAGCCGACCTGGGAAAAATCAACGCACAAGCCATAAAAAATCAAGGGTTACGGGTCGGCCAGATAGCAATAACGCCGCACGGCGAGCGAAATGTCTACAGCGTGGTTGTAAAAACCCGTTATTTTGACAAGACGCCGGACAACAACGTATTACAAGGCTTAGAAAATCTGAAAAAAATTCTCGTAAATTCAGGCGTCGAGTCGTTTCGAATTTCACGTGCCGGGGATTACTCCGACACCCTGTCGAGTGGACGACTCGTTGAAAAACTACACGGGCTCTTCGATAAGTCTGGCATAGCGGTGACGGTCTGCTACGGCAAGCTGTTATTGCCGCCAGCAGAGTCGAGAGCTAAGATAATAAATGAGTTTCATTGTAGCCTTTTCGGAGGACACAAAGGAATAACGAAAACTTATCGGAAAATCCGAGAGCGTTTTTATTGGCCCTCGCTTCGCAACGATGTCCAAAATTTTATTAGACGCTGTAAAGGCTGCCAAGAGCGAAAGCTTGTACGGGCTAAGACCCGTGAGCCAATGCTGTTGACGGATACACCCGCCGATACTTTCGACAAAGTTTCACTCGACACCGTGGGCCCTTTACCCACGACGCCTCATGGCAATAAACACATACTTACCATGCAGGATCATTTGTCGAAGTATTGTCTAGTGGAGACTATTCCGGATTTAAAGGCCACCACTATCGGCGAGGCCGTAGCGCGCCGATTGTTTACACAGTTCGGCGCCCCCCGGGCTATCCTAACCGATCGAGGGGCTGCTTTCACCAGCAGTCTGCTACAAGCAATATCCGAAATATTCAACATAAAACAATTAACGACCTCCGGGTACCGACCGCAAACTAACGGGGCACTCGAGAGGAGTCACATCGTATTTGTCGAATATATAAAACAATACGCCACTCAATACGACGATTGGGATAGGTTATTGCCTTATGCCGAACTCTCGTATAACACGTGTGTTCATGAGGCAACAAACTTCACACCCTATGAAATTGTTTACGGGAAACTGGCTCGGCTGCCGAGCGAATTCCCCGTTGACAATAAATTAGAAACGTACAATTCTTACACCATCGAATTAATCAAACGTTTGTCGGAAATTAGAGCGATGGCGGGAGATAATCTAAATGCAGCGAAAGAAAAATCCAAAAGCTATTACGATCGGAAGGTCCGCCCTTTCGAAGGTAAGATAGGCGATAACGCCTACGTCCTTAAGGAACCAAAGAAAGGGAAGTTTGATTGTCAATATCACGGACCGTATAAAATCGTGGAAATATCTGATCGAAGTAATGTAATCCTCGAAACAGTAAACGGTCAAAGAATTCGTAAACACGTTGACAAAGTCAAGTTGGCGTATGAATAAATTAGTTGACTATCCTGTGTAAGCCGGGAGGATTCGAACGACGCGCGGCGTAACGGGATACGTAAGCCAGGTGAGCAGGTAAGACGGGGCATAGCGCGCGCTCCCTCCGAACGCGTGCCGTCTCTGTCACTCTGTCAACGCCGCGCGCGGCCGAACCCTTCCAGGCAATAAACAAATGTAACCGAATGACGTATGAAAGAGAACGAGTGTAATGTAATGTGAGCGAGGCGAGATTAGCCATGTGTTGTGTTTTGCAGACGTAGCTGCCAGTGCGCGATAATCTCCACCGAATTCTCCCGGGCAACAAATCTACCGGGAAGATGAAGCTGTTGATGATATGCATGTGCCTGACTTACGTCCTCGGCCAGTTGAATCAACATGACGTGTATCACGTGACCCCGGTGGCGGATCGCCCAGGACTGTACTACGAGCGAGTGGTGACCCTTCGATTGCAACATGTCGATTGGAGGGTGGCTGTTTTTATCGATTTGCAAAAATTCCTATCAAGCTTCCCGGAGGAACAATCGCGATTGTCAGAAGTGTTAGAGAAGTGCCGCGAAGTAACTTTCACGCTGTTCCACGGCACCAACTTTCCGCGAGGCAAATGCAGCGAATTACTGAATTCGGATCATTTGCACAGCCGCGTCGCGCACGCTAGAGCGCTAGCGAACGAGTTGTCCAGAATAGCTCACGATTCGACGCCTATTAGGCCTCCCAGTGACCTCCATCTGCGCACAATGAAAAAACGATCCGTGCCTCTAGGATTCATCGGCTCGCTGAGCAAATCGCTTTTCGGGACGATGAACGAAGAAGACGCGGAGTATATAAACAGTCAGATCGACAGATTGTTTTTCGATCAGGGTAACATCACAAGGCTTATCGGGAAGCAAATGCATCTCACTCGTTCCATCCTACAGGAATTACACGAGGAGCATCTCGAAGAAACCAAGCGAGTAAACGTCATGGACCGACGAATAAACGAATTGTGGAAAACCATAGGAGGAATCACGAAGGATACCGCTGAGATGATCTTCCGCGTCGAGCTCGTAAATTACGCACGGCGCGTCGAGATAAAAATCGACCGCTATATCGACGCGTGTGAACAGTACCTTCAAGTCATCACAGCGGCCCGTGACGGACGTTATCACCCGGCCGTTCTTACTACGGCACAGCTAACGGCCATCTCTCGTGAAATAAGCGAGCGCGCACCCGAGTTTGAATTTCCGCTCGCCGGCGATTACCTGCGAGGGGAGTTATTGGCACGAGTATCGCGCGCCGATTTAATGTATCATTCGGGAAGGCTACTGATTATCGCGCATATTCCGCTGCTGGACCGAACAAGCTACAACCTGTATCGAATGCATCCGTGGTCGGTACCGCAGACAACAATCAACACAACAGGATCGGCCCATATTACGCCGGGTACCACGTATATCGCGGTGTCAAACGATCGCCGGAATTATTTCCTTGCCGACGATATCTACATCGCCGGATGCAGTCGACTCGAACAAAAATACATTTGCACGATGGAAATGCCTTTGCACGAGGTATCGACGTCGGAACAATGTGAAATCACGATGCTTACGAGACCGTCGGTAGAAGCCTATCGCAGCTGTAACGTCAGAATCCGGGCTCAACACGGGGCCTCATGGACACATTTGCCATCTCAAGGAGGGTGGTTGTTCTCTCTCAACGAACGAGAGAAAATACATATTCTTTGCGCCGGACTCGGGGAGATAACGACGACGCTGGAGGGGGCCGGAGTGTTCCATCTTAGCCCCAACTGCGTCGGACGGACGCGAACAACGGCGCTCACCGGCATCCGTAATTACGACAGCCGGGAGCAATATTTTTATACGCCGGATGTATCGCTAAATGTGACGATCGTGGTACCAGAACTTCTCGAGCTCCCGAATGCCGCGAGCTTCGCATTAGCCCCCGAATTACCTGACGAAGTAATTGCGGGAAAAATCTCGGAGTCATGGAAGCTGCAGGAGGATGGTGAGTCGTTGTTCGAGTTAGAACAACGAATCATTGAAATAGGAACTCATCGACGCGAAAAGCAACGGCGGCAATATTTATTCCTCGCCGGATTTTCGTGCCAAGGGCTATTGATAACGGCATTGATGTTTTGGTTTTGCCGTTCAAGAATATTGAGTGCAGTACCGTGCCTATGCCGTTCAAAGCGACGACGACGAAATAGTGGGCTCGAGGCAGGACGAGGGGACGACATAGAGAAACGAATCTCGCGAACGAAACTTCGTTCAAACAAAGGCTATCGCTTTCTGAGTACCACACGTGAGGCTGCGGCATCGGCGACGTTCGACGTTGAGAGCGAAAACATCGTAATCTCAAGTGGAGCCGAGCACCGTAATAAAACACCACCATGCTCTCTGCCCAGGCAAGACGCCGAGGTAGATTAGAACGGTTTAGCTGACTCGAACCTTTGTGCCCCCCACCAAGACGTCGGTCCCAATAAGGGATGGGGGCAGCAAGACGCCAGAGGAACGCTTGACGACCGCTGGACGCCTCATCGTCACTTATTAAACTGCCGTCACCCGAGCGACATATACCTCCGACGAAACTACCAAGGAATACCGCCGCGAACAAAGTGCCGGGGTGTTGTAGTGCCTAGCTTACATCGTGCGTTGTGCGAACAGACCTTAGTGACGTTACGCGAGCAGAAACGTGAACAATCGGAACACTACGCGTGGACATTAACGCGGACTCAGTGAATACTCGTGACAGTTGTTGGAGCCGAGTTACGCCGCGTCGCCTGTCCGGGTTACTGCGGCTAAGTTCGGTTCATCCTCTGAAAACCCGTCTAATCGGGCAGTGCCCAGTCAATCCGCACCTACTGTGGAGGTCACCTTGCGTGACGAATTAGCGAAATCCGCGGATTTAGCGTCAACCCGCTGAATTAGCGTAACCGCTGACTTCCCTTGAGTGCGAGACTGAGCTCTGTCCTTCCTCTCCTTGAGCGATCTTCCGCTCAACTTCCCCGTTCTGTGCGAAATCCGCTTGAGATTTTCCTGGCGGACTTTACTGAGCGATAACACCGCTTAGCATCGTCTGCCGGAGTTTCTCTGAGCGTACATCCGCACGAACACCCCTAACCTTTATTCCCTGCGAGGAGGGTGACCGGGATAGCTCGCGGTGCCTGAATGGGTCGGCGTGCCGGGGCAAAGCACCGACAACAACGCGAGAAGGTGATCGCAGCGGCGGCTGCGAGGAACGAAGAAGAGCCAGTTCGCGAAGCCGTTGCACGTACCGCTGCACCCCAGCAGTCGTCCGTCGGAACGGCTCAACCGGCTCCACCATCCGCGCCTACTGAACCGCCGACAACCGCGAGTAAGGAGAAACCGGTGGCAACGGTACTGCCCTGGAGTGTGGCCATTCCATACATCCTACCGGATCGGCCACCCGCCGCGCGGCCACCCACAGCAACCGGAGGAAGCGCGGCACCTGCAGCAGAGGAGCCGATCGCCGGACCATCGAGGAGGCGACGGGCCGACGCTCGTGAACCAACGGTCGAAGGACCAGCGGAGCCGGCCGACGAACCACCCAGGAGACATCGACCGGGCCCGCTATCATCAAGACGACGCACCGCTCGAGAGGCGGTAGAACCGGCAGCGGCCCAACCGGCAACCATCACCATCGAGTGAAGTTCGCGTCGATAGAGTGAAGTTCGCGTTGAGCGAGTGAAGTTCGCGTCAATCGTGACTGAAAGGTTCGCGTGAACAAAAACGTTTGGAAGTGTCGCGCGTGTGATAGAGACTCCCGCGAGAAATGGAACAACGCGCAAGGAGCACGACGCTAAAAGGACTCTGCGCATGCTGCGGCAGAACGGTGTCGACATGCCCAGACTGGCCCAATTGCTATGAGCGAGCCACCATGCGGCCAGGGAGAGGCGGCGAAAGACGCACCTGCGTCCTTTGCTGCACGACCCTGGCCTACAAGGACATAGCGTGACACGCCGGCGTGTGCGTCGCGCAATACGCGCGATGCATACAGCATCTAAACGCCGACGGAGCCGGCGCATCCGGCGCCAGCAGGACGAAGACCGTGGCGACGGGCCCCCTCGCTGGGCCCAGCCAGCCATCTACCAGTCCGGTACCGCGAACGTCGAGAACGATCTGGCCGACCGCGAGACCGGGAGCCCCGGTCAAGCGGCCGGCCACCATAACCGTCAAGGACAAGGCGGTACAGGCGGAACCGGCAACGAAAGACAAGGGCACCGGGACTGTGCCAATGAGCCTGACACCGGGAGCAGCTTATCCACATGTCCAATGGATCGGGCCAGTGCGCCTCGGACGTCCGCTCTTAACTTCGGACAGGCAACGGCTCGAGAGAGCTTTCGACAGCCTCTGGCGCGAGGTTTACTCGCTGCTCGACGCGGGAGACGTCGAAAGCATCGCGGAGCCACCAATGAAGGCAGAGGAGGCCGACGTCCAAAAACCTGCGGCGCACCGCGACGAGGAAGCGGAGGAACCATCTGAAACGAGGACAGAGGAGGCCGAGCCCGAGCCGGCAACACCGACGTCCGAAGACGGCTCCGAGAAATCAGACGAGGCACCGACAACCACCAGGATCTACGGACCGCGGAACCAGGATCGGTTCGACGTCTGGGTGGAGAGAGGGCTCCTTTTTGAAGAAAAGGCCGCCGATTATATGGACGCGGCAGGCTGAGCCGAACTCCGGAGAAGCTTCGCCCGCGAGGAAGCGAAGACACACGCGGCTCCTCCTTCTCCGCCATCGCCTACTGTAGTGGCAGAACGCCTCCGGCAATGGGTGACACACCAGCAATTGTTCGGCGAAACCATTGACGAAGCCGCGGATCAGGAGGACGGCGATCGCGAGATGGCTTCCACCGCCTCCACCAGCGACAAAGGCGGCTTTGGAAACGAGAACGACGACAACGACGATCCGGCTGTGCCGACCGCTGCCACGGACGGCGCAGCCGGAATCGAAACAGCAACAGACGTCGAGGAACTGGATCGACTACTATGGTTGCAACTACATCTGCAGCCACAGGTATTCGCCCACGTATTCGGAACGCCGGCCGAGTTCTTGGAGTTCTTCGAAACGCACCTTGACGGCGAGGGAGACACGGCCGTCAACAACAACACATAGACGGCGAGGGAAACACGGCCGTCCAACCCCACCTCACCAACAGCCAAACCGCCGTATCGTTAATATATTACCTTTATTATTTACCTCTACTTTCGTCTGTAGATCTTCTCTCATTATCTTCATCTTCTTTTATTATCTATTATTACCTATTATTATCTATAATTGCGATGATCGAATCGACGAGGGCGTCGACTCTTAAAGGGGGAGGGATGTTACGATCGCGCCGGGAAAGGATCCGTGCTTAACGGAAAATTCCCCGGCGCAATTCGAGAGCCCCTCATCATGCCGACTAAGTTCTCGCACTCGTGTTGGTCGTGGATGCGGTAGCGAATTTCGCTGCCGTAGCCTCGATCGCGCGAGTGCGCGAAATAGAAACCAAATAGAAATATAAGCTAAGTTAGATAGATAAGCAAGGAGATGAGCTGACTGCCGCGCACGTTCCGCGGATAGTAACGAATACCGCGAGAACGGCTTCGTTACCTTTTCCGCTGACCACAAAACGCGACGGCAGCAAGAATCCTCCCCGGCCTGCCACCCGCCGGTCGCGAAATCGGCGGATGTGCACGCCGGAGAGATCAGTCCCGTTAGACAACGAGAGCGAAAAGCTAGTCTCGGAAAAACTCCTCGAGTAGCTCCTGCTTAGTAAACTTAAAATCTTTCTTTGGAAATCCGCGGTCTACAGAAATCGTTCGAAAGTCGATAAGGCCGAAGGGAGCCAAGTTAGTGTTTTACGTCGCGGTGGTCAGCCTTCTCCCGCTAGTTATAGTGTCTTGAATTACGCCACGAACAATATTAACTGTCGTGTAGATTTAAGCAACGAATTCTAAGAATTAATCGTAAGTAGTATTAGACAGTATGCGTGTGTGAGTGGAGAGCGACTTTACTTATTCCTTCATTTTGTCTGTAATTATCTAACGCTCCTTAAACATCCACTATTAATAAACAGAACATTTTTTCATTTTAAATCTCATATTTCATTGACTCGCACAGCCAACCTCAAGAACGTCCTGTACAGGGCGAATCAGACCGATCCCGATAAAAAAATAAATATAAACTCTTCGCGCTTCACGCGAGGAGGTTTAACTTGACTCCCGAGACCGCTCCGGGACGTAACAGTTATTTATTCATTTTTTTACCAAATGAATACATTTGTATTTAATGAATAGTATAGTTGTTTTAAATAAATATTTTATTTGAAAGAAATCTATTTTTGGTTAAATAAAATATGAATTTTCTTTGTCGTCAAATAATTTTTTTTTATTTTCTAGAATATTGTAGTTGTTACAAATAGATTCTTCATTTGAATCAACTATATTTTTTGTTTAATTAATATATATTGTAACGGTTCACCTTTTGGCCGGTGCCACGCACACGGTTCGAAGGCTCACGTTAGGGGTTCGGGGCGAGCAAATAATCGTTAGACGTTGTCGATTCAGTGATATTGTTCCTTTTATTAAAAAATTATTAGAAAATGTGATACATTGGAATCTGTAATACCGACGCTTACCCTTTTCGTAGTTTTCTATTTACTCTAAAGATTTCGAAACACACTCGAGTTCTCGGCGAGCTGTAATTATCAATTTCGATACAATAAAACGTTTATTAGTTGCTTTACACGAGAATGGCGCTAAAGAAAACGGAAAGTGTTTGAGTCATGCGACATTCTCTTTTCACACATCAATTCCTGCTGCTTTGGCTGAATTAATTCTTTGAGATGCAATTTTTACCCCAAAAGAAAGACAGACAAACGATTTATCGACCGAAAGTTGGTAAACCGTGAAAATTTAACTCTACTCGTCATTCCCCTTTTTTTTTCTATCTTCTTCCTTTCGTTGTGCGTAACGAGTCGAAGCTCGATACGAGAGACAATGAACTTTACAATCGATGCCGATGAAGTTTCTTCGTGAATTTTCCAAGTTGCATGATTTAAATTTTGGTTTAAGTTTGGGAGTAAACTATTATTAAAAATGAATTTTAATTGCGTTTCTATTCTGCCGTGCCTACGAAGTATCCCACAGGACTATCATGCGAACCTGTCGACAATGATTTTCCGATACCCGTAGCGCAGGGCCCTCGTCGGAGAGTTCGGCTTCCACGAGATCGTGAACCAACCGTGTCACCACTTGGTCGATCCGCGACTCGCTTCCGGCTCCCTCCCTTTCGGGTTACCTACCTACTCGCGACCCTACTAGCGGTGACTGGATACAGGAATGCCCATTACTTCGTCACCAAAGATATGTGCACCCTGGTTCGGGAATTTGAGTACACCTGGAGCCAACGTCACCGAAGGCTCTGGGGACCCGGAGGATCAAAAATGGAAATAATACCTATTCTTCTGTTTGAAGAACTCGGTGACTATTCGACTCGCGCTCGCCCTTTTACGCTCGCGCTGTCGATCATCTGTCCGCGAGAAAATACGGCATCTCGCGGCCGCCTTGCCGACTACCGGCGCGTACTGTACAGTTAGGGGAGTCGGAGCCCACGCGGGCTCTCGCGCTATACTCTCTATACTTACTTATAGTATGCGCCTATGAGATACGTCTCAATATATATATATTGTTATTGATGGCCTACACGCCTGTGGTTTTCGGGTTTTAGGGGAAAATAATAAATTCAAAATGTGAACAATTATTTATTTTGAACTTCATATTCAGGTGTCGTCTTATATTTAGCGTTATTAAATGGCATAAGGGACAGTTACGTAAAGGGAATTCAATATTTTGCGTAAATGTAAAGGAGTTGAATCGGCCAAATCTTTTTCGTGAATATATTGATTTTCAATATTGTCTTCGGGTATTTCGACAATATACGAGTGACGGTGCTCGTTAAAACAGATAGTGCGCATACTTCGATAAGCAAGCATAACTGTCTCTCGTCTTGTGAATATAGCCGTTATTAGGCCGAAATGAGGCAAATCGTCTAATACATCGATACACACAACACATTTTTCCACTTTATACAAACGCCCGTTTTAAATTACCTATTTAACGCCCATACATTTTTTCGTTAAATGGACAAATTACAACTCTGTTCGGGATCCTTGTTTTATTATATTATCAAATATTGCATCGTTCAATAATTTATACGCTAAACGCAACTGATGATTAATCGCTACGTACACGTGCCGGAGAAGCGATGATACTGCCCCGACAACAAACGGAAAAGAGATGGCCATAGCGCATCTACCGACCGGCTCATGAAGCAGCGGCTTATTCACATATAAATCTTATTTGAACAGAATACATATTTATTAAAATGTTAGGTATTAAATACTAAATTTATTGAAAAGATTAAATTAAATACTTTTATCAGAACAAATAACGCACCGAGTTGCATTGTAATAAAAATTTGTTTCAAATAAATAAAAGTATTTTAAATTCAAATAAACAGTATTTCAATATACGAATTTATTTAAATGTAATAAACGATTTCTCTGGGTGTGGGTGGATATGGGTGGCAGGTGTGTGAGTGGGTGGTGGGTGGGAGGTGGGTGTTGGGGGGTGGGGGGGGGGGGGTGGTGGGTGGGTGGTTGACATTTTTAAAGTTTTTCAAATCGGTGAGTGACAGGTGGGTTAGCCAGGTGGATGGTGGGAATTGGGTGGGTGGTTAACATTTTTCAATTTTTTCGAATCCGTGAGTGAGAAGTGGGTGGGTGGGGGGGGGGGGGGGGCTATTGAACTGCTCAGCCTTGGAGGGTATCGCTTGGCCTGCGCTCTAAGACCCATCTGTCCACTTATCGCCTATGATTGTATAAACAATTATAAATAAATACTTCGGTGTTAAAATCAAATGCTTGAAGTAGTCTAGCCCTCTTGTCACCCTTTGAAATTTATGACTGCGATAAACATCTATATACAAATACTAATATAATAGCTGCATGTATCGAATGCTCTATGAGTCAGACCCTTGTTCTCGTTCTCGGCATTCGCTGCAGGGGGATGTTATATAAACAAACATCGTAGCGAGGAATATCGATAGTTTTATATGCAGCATACATTCCTCCGAATATTGAAAGCGTAGTATGCATATATATTCTAATGGGTGCACGCTTATCGCTCATTCGTGATATTTAAACTCTGTGAGGATAAACACACACAGTGGTGTTAAAATCAGACCACGCTCTTTAAAGCGGCTGTGAAGTCTTGACTCGATGGCTCGCTCGTCACTTTACCCATCCTCATGGACCCCGTCAAGTGTATACGTGGTGGAGTAAGCGCCTTGTCCGCAGCTCACACTTCGGCGGCATCGAATGTCCCGAAAAATATCAATCGCTGCAAAATGAATAGATGCTGGAGCGTTGTTTATGTTTAGCATCCCTTCCCAAAAACACCCTTTTCACCCATTTCTTCCCGATAGCGAGCATCCTCGTGATTGGTTTTTTTTTTTTAATTGGTGGAGAGGGTAAAGTTAGAATATGTTTGACTTTGAAAATTAGTTGATCAGTCTACAATCATTCTGCAGCTTCGAGCGCATCGCGAACATCTTATAGTTAAGATTTCCGCGTAAAGTATTTACTGTTGAGATTTTCTCACATGAGTTTAGTGTGCGTTCACTTACCTGTGAGTGATAAATCGTGATAAGCGTAAAAATGGATCGTGATAAGCGTAAAAAACTTGTGCATCTCATGGAGAGGGCATATTCGACTCTTAACGAGAGAACACTACCCGGTGAGAGGCAAAAGTGGATCGACATCGGTGAAAAAAATGTGAAACTTTTGAGTTCGATTTTACGCAAGTGCGATTCACTCACGATTCACGATAAAATTCAAATTCAGGCGACGATAGTGAATTTAAAGTCGATGACCGAAAGGTTTAAAACGACTTGTGCCGGTGCAGATTCGAAAAAAGTGCAGTGGTCCGACCTCGAGACGGCATTTACGCGGCGCGTACGCACGGGCGTTGTTATAAACCTGCAACACAAGGATTTGACGGAATTCTTGGATGATGCTAAACGCCTCATAATCACGAGATTGAAACGGATGTTGAATGGAACTGCGAGAAAAAAAAGGAGACGTTCTCTCAAGGTCAATGTCATCCTCGGATGTAAATTCAGCGTTACGAAAAACGCCGAAAATCTGGAGGAGAATAAATTTTTCAATCCGCGTAATGAAGTCATTCTTCACTCCACGAACACCGATGAGTGGTTCAGAGAACACGTGAAAGAAAAATTGTTGCGGAAAGTGGAAGAGTTTCAGCAAAAGGAATCTGGCTGGACTCTCATCGAAATAATTAATCTGCAATTCAACATGAATAAATATGTGCCACTTCGAGGAGGATTATCCACCTTTGTCAACGTTCCAAGGGATATTCAACTGAGGCGGGCTGTTATCAACAATACCAACAACGACGAATACTGCTTCCTGTGGTCCGTGACAGCAGCGCTTTCTCCACCAGTGAAGAATCATGGTGATCGCAAAAGTTCGTATCGACATTTCCGTGAAGTACTTGATTATAAGGATTTTAGCTATCCGATGAAGCTAAAAAATATTCCAAGGTTTGAGAGAATAAATAAGTTAGCGATTAATGTGTACGCTGTAGAGAGTAAGAAGCGCAAATCGAAAATTATATCGGAAATTGTACCGATATATCTGAGTAAAGTAAAGAGCGATCGACCCACGATACATTTGCTTATGCTCGAAACTATTATAAATCTCGGTGACAATAATCCTATCCATCATTTCCCGTGGATTAAGAATCTATCACGGCTCGTTAGTTCACAAATATCTCGCCATGAGGCAGCTACTTGGCTTTGCGATAGATGCCTGTGCCACTTTCAGACAGAGGCCGTCTTAACCAAGCATAAAGTTGATTGTTTCAACATTAACGGTTGCAAAGTGGAGCTTCCTGCGGAGGATGATAAGATTTTAAAATTCAAAAACTATAAAAATAAAGTCGATGTTCCGTTTGCAATTTATGCCGATCTCGAATGCCTTTTAGAGCCAAGCCCATCAACACCGGGAGATCAAAAGCACGTGCCCACAGTATTGCCTTTTATTTGCATTGCGCGTACTCAAAGGATATATCCGAATATTAATCATACCGCGGCAGAGATTGCATCGAATGGTTTATGCGACAATTGCGCGAGTTAGCTAACTTCATTACTCCGCGCGTGCTAACTGTTATTCCGATGAAAAAATTAACAGTTGATCAGATTCGTGAATTTCAAGTAGCTACAACGTGTCATATTTGCGAAAAATCGTTTACCGAAATTGAGGTGAAAGTTAGAGATCACTGCCACTTTACGGGTGACTATCGAAGCGCCGCGAATAACGGATGTAACTTACGGTACACAAACTCGCACGTTGTACCTGTTATTTTTCACAATTTATCAGGCTACGATTCGCATTTTTAGATTAAAGCGTTGGTTACAGAATTTGAAGGCTCAATTCAATTGCTACCGGTGAACCAAGAAAAATATATATCTTTTTCTAAAGACGTGCAGGGTACACCTGTGCGATATCGTTTCATCGATTCGTATCGATTCATGCCGAGCAGTATTGAAAAATTAGCATCCTATCTTGGCGCGGATAAAAAAATTATAACGCGGGGATGGGTGTGATACCGAGGCGGAATTTACATTGCTAACGAGAAAAGGAGTTTTTCCATATGACTATCTCGATAATTGGGGGAAACTTGATGAAACGGCTTTGCCGTGTAAAAATGATTTTTTTCTCAAAACTGACTAATGAAGCGATAAGCGATGATGATTATACACTGTAACGTTCACCTTTTTGGCCGGTGCCACGCACACGGTTCGAAGGCTCGCGTTAGGAGTTCAGGGCGAGTGAATAATCGTTAGATGTTGTCATTTTGGTGAAAATAATAGTTTTTATTAAAATACCATGAAAAATGCAATACAATGTTTGAATTCCTATATTATCGACGCTTAACTTAAATTATCGCGGTTTTTATTGTGAGGACAAATTTACGTTGAAATGAAATTAAAGTTTGCGTCCTATACTGAAAGAGCGAAAGAACCAAATTTTACCGACCGTTTGTCGGTCATTTATGAATTAGAAAGTTTTTCCTTTTAACTTTCGAATATCACCGAAAGAACATTTATAAACAAAGATTTCCGATCGATCGATGGAAAAGAATCCAATTTTATCATTTTATGCAATTTTATACTGAATTACCGACAGAGCTTCACTTATCGACATGACTTTATAATGGAACGCATTGGTTGAATTTTGAGGTTATTAATTGCAAAAGAAATAATTTTGAAACGTGATTTTAATAGCGAAGCTACTCTGCCGTGCCCACGTGGTGGTGCAGGGCCCTCGTCGAAAAGTTCGGCTTCCACGAGATCGTGAACCAACCGTGTCGCCACTTGGTCGATCCGCGACTCGATTCCGGCTCACTCTTGTCCGGGTTACCTCCCCTATCGCGGTTCCCTACAAGCGGTGACTGGTGACAGGAATGCCCACTACTTCGTCACCAAAGATGTGTGCACCCTGGTTCGGGAGATTGAGTACACCTGGAGCCAACGTCACCGAAGGCTCCGGGGACCCGGAGGTGTTAGAGGAAAGTGTGATCAGTTCCCCGTTGCCGAAAGAACTGATGATAATTTGCTTCGCAGTCGCCTATTTACATACATCCCGGTGTCCCTTCGTTATCGAGAAAGTTTTTCAAATGCGGAATCTCGCGGTCACTTCGCTAACTGCTCGTGGATACTCCGTTCACGAGAAAATAATCGAATCGGTGGAACGAGCGGTGTCCTCGGAAACTGAGACACCGTCTCAACACACGCATTGAATGTTTGGCGCGAGTTCAACGTGAAAAGCTTAGGCGAATACTCAGACCTTTACTTAAAAACAGATGTACTTCTCTTGGCCGACATTTTCGAAAATTTCCGACAGACATGCTTTATAACATATAATTTAGATCCGTTGCACTACTATACAGCACCGGGCCTCGCATTCGACGCAATGCTCAAGTGCACGGGAATCGAGCTTAAACTATTTACCGATGTAGATATGTTATTGTTCATTGAGAAGGGCATTCGAGGAAGTATCGCGCAGTGTACAAATAGATATGCAAAAGCGAACAATCGGTATATGGGTAAAGATTTTGACTCGAGCGTAGAAGAATCGTACCTCATGTACTATGATGTTAATAATCTTTATGGTGCAGCAATGAGCCAATACTTACCATGCAGTTCTTTTGAATGACTGGAGAATTTTGATAACCTCGATATAGAGAGTATCGAAGATGATGCTCCAACGGGATACATATTCGGGGTAGATTTAGAATACCCGCGAGAACTCCACGCGGAGCATAAAGACTTATCGCTATGCGCTGAGCACTTCGTACCTCCCCTCCCTGGATGTAACCAATCAAAGTTGATGACAACTTTATTGCCGAAACGGAAATATGTAATTCATTATCGTAATTTGAAACAGTGTCTCAGTTTTGGTCTGAAGTTAGCAAAAATTCATAGAGTATTAAAATTTGAACAAAGCCCGTGGAAGTAGTAGTGTACAGCTATAGGGAGACAGGATTTACCCCCTCCACGCGGCCACTGGCGCCAACCCCCACCACCACCGTCTACCCCCACCCTCTCCCCCACCACCTGTGGTCCCCTCTCCACCCATAAGGCCCCTTAAGCCACGCCCCTTGGGTTATAGTGAACCAATGAGAGGACGGGTGGAAAATTCTCTGGTTCGTGATTGGTCGTCTTATTTTCCCCGAGCCGTGATTGGCCGACTGGAAATTCCCCGTGCTCTTATTGGCGGACGGCTTTTCCGAGATGCCCTCTACAAATTTTCATCGTTTTTCTGTACTAACATTATTCTAGTAAACTTGTTGTGTTTTGATTGGCCGTCTTATTTCTCCTGGCGCCCTCTAGGAGTTACCGACAATTTTTAAAACTAATGTTTTCTGCAGTCGGTAAATTAGTTTTCGCCTTCTTCTATATACCAAATAGCAATATAGAAAATGTAGGAAGTATAGAAAAAACTTTCGCCCAAATCGGGGATCGAACTTGAGTCTCCTGGTCGCCGAAATTGCTGGTCGTGTACGCTAACCACTTAACCACTGGTGGCGTATTATACTAGCACTATTCTATAGCTAGTAAACCTAATCGTATTCTCTCTAACCTTACGGTTAATATCCTCCATACAGTCGAAAGTCGGAAAGTCGGAAATATTTTCTTTTATTTATTTATCTAATGTCATATTTAAAATAAATTTATTGATTTTAGACAAGTCGTGTAAATTAAAAAAAAAATTTCCGACATTTTCAAATCATTTTAAAAATTTGGAAAAGTGAAATAAATTTGAAAAGAAAAATAAATCCCAAATTTGGGTATGTTCGCGTAAAAGCATTTCTAACCACACTCGTAAAGTTTCGACGCGATTGTGTGAAAGTTAAAGTAACAATAGTGTAAACATTTTTTAGAAAACATACATTTTTTTAAGTTTTTGATATTTTGCATTTGTTCGAAATTTTCAAAAATGAAATTTTTTTCGAAAACATAAATTTTTTACAAATTTTCTGATACTTTTTAATTTTTTGAAAATTTAAAAAAGAACATAAATCCTGAAATTATGAATATGTTTTTGTAAAATATTTCTCACTGCCCTTGTAAATTTTCGGAGCGATTGTGTGAAAGTTAAAGTAACAATAGTGTAAGCAATTTTTCGAAAACACATTTTTTAAGTTTTCTGATATTTTGCATTTTTTCGAAATTTTGAAAATGAAATTTTTTCGAAAACATACATTTTTACAAATTTTCTGACATTTTTTAACTTTTTGAAAATTTAAAAAAGAACATAAATCCTGAAATTATGGATATGTTTTGTAAAATATTTCTCACTGCACTTGTAAAGTTTCGGCGCGATTATGTCATAGTTAAAGTAACAATAGTGTAAACATTTTTTAGAATACACATTTTTTTAGTTTTCTGGTGTTTGTATTTTTTCGAAATTTTGAAAAATGAATATAAGTACAAATATCCACGTATTTGCTGTGAGGATATAGAAAAGTGGTAGATACATTTGTATCGCCGGTGACACGTACGTCGTAATCACACGATACATTAAAAAAAGATGAAGACTTCAAAATGCTACGATGTTCACCGAACGCCGCACCAGTAATTTGGCGATCGGTTGGCCGGGACCGCGTTTGACCGGTCTTGCCAGACCGAACATTACATGGAATTTGTCGGGCAAGTTGGTTATAATGAGAAATTGTTGATTTACATTCACCTTTGTTGGTCGAAACTTCATGTATAAAATGCGTCGGAACAATTTTTTGATAAGTTGTTTGGCTGGAAACGATGCAATAGACATTCGATCGGTGGCACCGTCACAAGAAAGACAGAGAGAGAGAGAGAGAGAGAGAGGTCATGCATACGAGATTGCCTAGCATTCATTGAAGATGTCTCAATTAAAGAATCGAAAATCCGCAATCTAGAGCTCTCTGTGTTTTTACGAACTTTTTCCAATTTAAATCTGAATCATTTTCTGCATGTTATTCTTCAAATATGTCGGCTACGTTCTGACTCACACACAGAGGTGAAATACGTTACCGAGTACACGCTCTCTCGCTCCGGCGTAACCACCGATCATGTTATCTCTCTCGCACACCATAGGAATCTCCTCTTAAAGATTATAAGGCTATCCGTGCAGTACAGCCGAGAATATGACGATCTTAACAAATGGCTCTTTCGTGCTATATACGAGAAGTTTTTGTCACCTAATGCAAATTATAAAATAAAACATTTTGTATTATTGACAATCTACTAGACTAATCCTGTGGTGCATTTCCTCAATCAAGTTCCGTCAAACTCGGCCCCGTCCACCCGCACACAGAGTTTCTGGTGGGATGTACGTCCGGTCCGGTCCGGTGTACGTCATCTCAGCATTTTGAAGTATTTAAATTTTTTTAATCAATCAATCGTGAACACACGATTCATGGCGTTTTCGGAAGATAGACACATGGGACGTTCTCAATGTGTTTTAATAGCATTTTTAAATTTCTGCCAGAAAAATTTCTCAATTTTCGTGTACGTGAATTCGGAAATTCATTTTTTAGTTTTTATTTCTTTGTCGTCCGCAAAGAAAAAATGTATGTAAATTTTTTAACAATACGCACATGAGGCATTGCAAAATAATTATTAAAATTTTATATTTTTACCAAAATGTTTGCCAAATATTCATTACACGAATTTGGATCGAATATTTATTCTGTCACGAGTAGAAAATTCATGAAGAATCTTTCAAACAAAAAATTACCTGGGATCATATTTTATGTTTAATAAAAAAATGATTCTTACGAACGAATGAAGATTCGTTAAGCAGTTTCAACTATGTAAAAATTTTTGTTTATTGCGAATACAAGATTCATGAATTTTTCAAAAAACTGCTACACTGAAAAATTTAATTTGCGAAATCAATGTGCTTTTAATGCCGTTTGAAATTTTTATTTAAACATTTTTTAATTGTCGTACACTTGAAGTTGCATTTCATTTTTATTTCTTTTTGTCGATCGCAAATACAAAATTTATAAAAAATGTTTCAAACAATAGATATATGAAAATTGCTCAATATTTATTAATAGTTTTACAAAACTGTTTGCCAAATATTCATTACGCGAATTCGGATCGAATATTTATTCTGTCACGCATAGAAAATTCATGAAGAATCTATCAAATAAAAGTTACCTGGGTTCATATTTTATGTTTAATAGAAAAAAATCATTTTACGAAAGAATGAAAATTTATCAAGCATTTTTAACTGTGTCAATTTTTTTGTTTATCACGTTTGTAATTTTTATTTCTTTTCGCCGATCGCGAATACAAAATTTATAAAAAAATGTTTCGAACAATTGATATATGAAAGTTGCTCAATATTTTTTATTTTTACGAAAAGTTTGGCAAATGTTCACCGTACAAATTTGGGCCGAATATTTTTTTATAGTGAGTACAAAATTAACGAAAATCTTGTAATTCAAAATTACAGGGCTCTTTCTTATTCGTATTTATTTGATTATATTAAAGAGAAACCAATTATCGAGCAAGCTCACCGAACATAATCCAGCAGAACAAATCCTTTACAAACATTCAATACACTTTTTCACATTACCGTAAATATTATATTCTTATTTTAGAGCAGCATTATTAGACTACTTAAAATAATATATATATTAATTTTAGACTTTGAAAAACGCACCTAGCCGTAAAAATAATCAAATCTCTACCGACAAATAAATTTAAAAAACTAAGTAAACTAGTAAAGCTAAGTAAACTAAAAAAAACTAAGTAGAGACACAAATTCCAAAGCATTGCAATTTCTATTTGCCACTTTGGCCTGTCAAACTTTTTGCTTTTCGAACGTACGGTGTACTTCGACATTTTCTCGAGTTTTTTCTGTAAACAAAAACAAATGTAAAATACATGAATATTGTTTTACAAAATGGAACTCTTCTACATTATACAAATGATTGGAAAATATTTGAATTAATATAAAAATGGTACATACGATTAAATAATGTTGGCACGGGGACGCGTTCGAGCGCTTCTGATTGGCCCGCAACTTTCTCTTTTGTCCACTAGCCCCACTTCCGATGAAAAACGCTCCACGATTTCAACCAAGACTTGCGGTTCCTCCTCTGAATCCCAGCTTGGCTCGTCGTTTAAGCCCCATAAATCCGTGGTCGTTGTAATAACACGGATATTTTCATTTATATTTCCGTAATATCCCGCATTTTTTTCCTTCTTAGAGGTATCTCGCCAAGATGTGAATGTAAATGAGGTGGATGCGTCCATGCTTTGTCTACAAAAGACAGAAAGTACATATGATGTAACGCGCAAATATTCACAATCCTTAAAATAATACGCGAGAAGAAAAATACGGAACACAAAAGTTACCTCTCCATTTCTGCAAGTGAACGAAAAGCTCCTTTTGATTGTACGGTGACTCGGTTTTGACGTCTGACGAAAGGCAACGACAACGCGTCAGGTTTATATGGATTGTCCCCACCATACCTGTTTTGGGCGTATTTGTTTGACATTTTCTCTAATGCTTGATGCATCCTAAGATTTTAGTGAAAAGATCTGTGTAACTATACGTTTCTCTTACTAATATAGCTGCCCGACCCATTCTATTATCTTTATAACCGAACGATATGAAAAAAATGCTTAACCCCTCGAATAACCCAGGTAAAAGGGTGCAAAAAAAAAGAAAAATGTCTCTTGTTCACGGTACCGTGGTGAAGTTAAACACCGTGTCTCCTTACATACTAGTTGGAAAAAATATATTTTCACGATACCTTCAGTACTCGAAACACGGTTTTACTTTAGAAAATTATCATAAATCTTCCGGGCATTGAGACTCCGGTAAGAAACTACGGGCGCAACTTTTACAGTGAAGATGATTTGTATAAGTCTTACATACGCATAGAATAAGAGGAAAGGGTGTGAAAATAAAGTATGCTCCACGAACAGATGATTTTGGGCGTCAGCTAGTATCTATCGGAGAGTTGAGGCTTCGATTTACCTTTTGCAGGAGGATGTGAGACATCGCAACACCTTTGTTGAATATTTTAACGAAACAAAATTCTGCGGGAATTAACTTCAATATGACGCCTTGGACATGTAATGTTTTGGAAATCGTGAAAATAAAAAACAACACTTTTATGTATAGTCAATTTTCGGTTTAACATTCAATTTTTATTCGACCTCACTAATCTTTACAATTATGAAAATACGCAATGAGAATTCGAACATCGGTTAAAGATATGTAATATCATTGCGATGTGTATAGGTCACCGTTGATGTACAGTCGTAGCAGTAGCCTAAGTATTGAAGTGTGCACTCGTGAATAGCCCATCCGTAGAATGGCATAACTATGTTAATAGAACAAATGTATAACACATTAAAATTGTGCGATATATAGATGGTAAATGCATATTTTTTAATTTTAAAGTACAACTTACACGTTAACGGTGACAGTACGCTGTGTCCGAAGAGTTGAAAGTCCGAGTTGGGAAAACTTTCAGTAGTTGTATGCGCTGCGTCGGCCTGAGATGAAGTAGGATAACTCGTACGCAAATAGGGTTGTCCGAACGCAAATTCTGCGATATTGGTGTTGAAATTTGAATCAGTAGAATCACTTTGCCGATAGCGCTGCACTGCTATGTAACGATTCATAAGACGACTCACGCCCGGAAAGTCACTACCGCCCCTCGAGCGAATGATTCCAACCGCAATTAAGACGGCTTGGTAAGACACGTCAAACGCTCCACAATCATACACGCGGCCAATTTCTCTAAGAGACAATCGGTTCAAAACCGACCGCATCGTGCGTCGAGCCTGCTGAAGCCTCATACTCCTCAACTTCGATAGGCGACGTAACGTAAACCATCTTGCTATGGTCGCACTCCGGACGCGCATTAAGTTCACCGTTTTAGTAATAGTTTCAATCAGGTCGTTTGCAAGATAACAATCCATTTTTATTTGATTTATTTCAATTTATGATCAAAACCAGTACACACGACAATACAGGACAAGTTAAACGAGCATCCGTACGATAGGACCGAGGTTGGAAATTGTCAAAATGTTTGAGTATGCGCTGCTTTATACATTTTTCCCAGACGACCGTTACCGGCTTTGCCGAGGGGAGGGTTTTTCGAAATTGTGCATTTACCGTGTACGAAGAAACGCATGATTTATCGAAATGTACGCTTTCCCTCTATCATTTGTTGGACGAAACCTTTTACTGACGTATTTGGTAATTCAACAGGTAAACCGTTTTCAAATTTTATACTTTGGACAGGCTTTCAGTCCTGAGAAGATCGGCAAAAAAAAAAAAAAAAAATGGCAATAAACAAAAAAAAGGTGTGAAAGCAAAGTATGCTACCGTGAACAGGTGATTTTGGATGTCGGCCAGCGTTTTTCAGAAGGTTGAACGGCCATAAAGACACTTGTGTTTACAGGTAGATATTAGTCACCTCAACAGTGTCACAGGCCATATTAAGGACACAAAGAAGAAATGAGAAACAAAGCGATGTTGGAGCAAAGCCCTCCGAGTAAATACAGATACTGGTATATACAGAAGAGATTCATAGCGTCTGCAGTATAAAAAAAAAGGAGTGAAAACACGGATGCGTCCATCGTGAGATCACCGGAGTCGGCTCCCCGTGGTTACTGTCTCGAAGTCGTTGTAAACCCGACGAAATTGCTCAGAAAATCGATGAATTTCCTTCCACGGGCGTGAAATACCCTCCAAATTTTATACTTTGGACAGGCTTTCAGCCCTGAGAAGATCGGCAAAAAAAAAAACGGCAATAAACAAAAAAAGGAGTGAAAGCAAAGTATGCTACCGTGAACAGGTGATTTTGGATGTCGGCTAGCGTTTTTCAGAAGAATGAACGGCCGTAAAGACACTTGTGCTTACAGGTAGATGTTAGTCACCTCAACAGTGTCACAGGCCATATTAAGGAAACAAAGAAGAAATGAGAAACAAAGCCCTGTTGGAGCAAAGCCCTCCGGGTAAATACAGCTACTAGTATATACAGAAGAGATTCATAGCATCTGCAGTATAAAAAAAAAGGAGCGAAAACATGGATGCGTCCATCGTGAGATCACCGGAGTCGGCACCCTGTGGCCACTGCCTCGAAGTCGTTGTAAACCTGACGAAATTGCTCAGAAAATCGACGAATTTCCTTCCATTTGCGCCTCTACAAAAAAATCAACGAAACGATCTCCTTTTGTTCTTTTACAACAAATCAACAAAACTGCCTCGTGCTGCTCTTCGAAAAGCCGTCGCAACTGCCTCCTTTTCCTCCTCCACACATCAAAATCGAGGAATTCAGTTCGCAATTGCCTCCTTTTCCTCCTACACACATTAAAAATCAAGGAATTCAGTTCGCAATTGTCTCCTTTTCCTCTTCCTTCAACTACCTCCGTTTCCTCTTCCACATACAAAAAATCGAGAAATTCAGAATTAAAATTGGGGCTTGAATTTCTCGATTTTTGCGAACTATACGACTGTTCCAAGGGGATATTGGAACATACAAACTGTATCTACGTGTAAGACTTTCAACGAATAAAGTATTCTTTTGTAATTTACTCTCCGATTCAATCCTTACTTGGGTTCCAACCCTTAACTGGTATTCCTTTTTACATAAATTTGAAGAAGATCTTCGAAACCGCGGACTCAGAGTAGCTAACTGGGTTTCGGCGGTATAACATTGGTGGCAGCGGTGGGATACCAGAGTAAGAACGCCTTCCGAGGCACCGGAGACAATAGAATACACCGTTAAAGTCACCAAAGAGAAGTGAAAAGTGTAAAACCCTACGACGAGTGTAGCGGTAAACGTGAGTGCTCTCAAGGTGAGTGAGGCACCAGAGGAACCATAATACGACATCCGGAGTCGTGGTTCACGTTCCAGCAACCGGAAGTAGCGTACCGGGGAACAAGGTCGTCGGGCGAGCGACCAACAACGGACCAAACGGGGGAGAAAACTGCAGATTCTCCTACGGGACGTCACGAAGGTAAGTGACAACCTACAGTTCACTAGGGGGCCGAAGGGACGATCGAAGTTCCACACCGAGGAGGTGAAGGCATCCCAGCGTGTGGCCAGACAGTACACCGTAAGTGGCTGCTATATAATCAGTAAATACTCTCACCAGAGGAAAAGCTAGAGTAGAGACTCGCTAGAGTCGGTGTATACGCTACTCACGGAGAGACATAGGCGACATAAGCGAAAGGGCGAAGATGAACGCCAGTGAGGGCCACACAGAGCTTCCGGCGGTACCGGAAGGATCGTCGCACGTATTGCGGCAAGAGGTCGACGTGAAAAATCAGTACCCCACAACCCAGGGGGTAGAGAGACCTGAACAGAAAACAGGGCTTGAGGATTACGTAACAGGAACCTTCAAGGCACCCGATGCGCCGTACTCACGTTCTGGTAAGGGGAAAAATTCGGAACGGCGAAGCCCGGTGTTCGGGATGAACCTGAGGTGGGACACCATCTGCGACGAATCCGACGAGGTGGATGGTAGCCTCCGCGATAGCGGGGATGACATAGGGGGGCCAACTGAAGTGCATGCTATGCAGGGGACGGATGACAAAGAAGTTAAACGAACAAAACGTACGTCAAGGCAACGACGTTCAGGGGAATCACATCACGAGGATGTCAGGTCCACCACACGTGGTCATGGATACAAGGATCGTGGGGATATAGAGGCGGAGGTAGAAGCTCCCCTCAGGATTGTGAAATCGCTCCCGGCATTGCCGAACAGGTTCTATGCACTGAAGCAAGGACAGGAGGAGACAGTGGCGTATTACGCGGCACGAACTGATAGATTGACTGCGGAGGCAATCGCGAAGTACTGCAAAGGATGCGGGATGGACGAAGTTGGTGCTGTGCGAAAGGCACTGCAGAAAGACGCGCAGAAGATTTTCATAAACGGTCTGCATCGGGAGATCCGAGCGGTCATACGTTGTCGACGATATCACAGCCTCTACGACACGGCTGTGGGCGCAGCAGTGGTCGAAAAAATGCTGAAAGGGGAGTGGGGAGTCCACCAGCCCACGTCGGCAAACCCTCAAGAAAGACGGTGTTACTCATGCGGTGACATGGGGCATCTTGCTCGAGGTTGTCGACAAAAACCAGGAACAACCAGCTCACCGAAGCCGAACGTTGAACATGGGGTGAACGCAGTGGGTATTACCTGCCATTACTGCAAGAGAGTCGGACATGTTTGGAAGACGTGTGGGGTGAGGTTACGTCGGCAAAGGCAGAACCTACAGCAACAGCGTCAGCATCCTAAGCCAAACGCGAGCAACGGTGAAGAGCAGAATAAAAATCGGCATCAGGAAAAGCCAAAGGCAAGTTCAAACAATAAGCACCACGCCAGAGTACCGATCTGCGTGAACACCATGACGATCGCGGATGACGGGACAGACGGGGCAGGCAATAGCCTCCGCATGGAATCCCCTATGGCGGAAAATGGGACACTTACGATGTCAGTTGACACCGGCGCCCAGATCAGCTTGATTAGTGAGGGCGCGGTGAAGGGGGGAACAAGACGCGAGGCAACGAATGTCGCAATCACGGGGATTGGTGGTGCACGAGTGAAAGTGACCTGCACGGCAATTATCGAGCTTAAAACCCCACAGGCGACAATCGAACATGAATTCCACGTGGTACCTGACAGCGTGCCTCTCGGGGCGCAAGGACTCCTGGGAATGGACTTTATCAGGACACATGAGGTAGATATTCTCGGCGGAAAAACCATTAGAATATACGGGCACAGAATGAGATTGGTAAATGGGGAATCAACGATGGAATCACCGTTGCAAGTGGAAAATATCCAACGCGTCGCGACGCTCGGGTGCGACGGCGTTACCGAGGGTATGAGAGACGGAACTAGCGCTACCCGACGTGGAAATCCCTGTGTCGAAAATACGATAGAAACAACGAACGAGGAACTCGCGGTTAACCGATCTACGGAGACACCCGAGACCCCTGTGTCAGCAGGTAACAAAGAAGGAGGCGAAGCCGAATGCCCGAGTCACGATGAAAGCACGGACAGCAGGAAAATCTGTGTCGTGAGCTGCACAAGGCAACAAAGCGAGGTCGAAGCCTCGCGCCTCAACGGCAAGGGAATACGCTCGCTACAGGAAGTACGCGAGGATTACGAGACGCGGGTCATCAGAGATGGAATACCGCGTGAGAAAGACACGCAGACAATACAGAGAAACCTCTGCAGGTTGCTGGAGGCTCATAGCCAAGGGATGAAGGAGCAAACTGCAGGGATCCCGCGTAGAAAAAATTAGTATGGGATTGACTCTGGGAGAACGATGGTCGAGAGTCTGGGATTTATTTCGGATTGAATCTGGGAAGCACTATGGGCAGTTATCTGGGTTTTGGGACCCGGCTAGATGGTTTCCCAGACCTTTTCCCATCGCTTCAGTGGACGGGGGAGTCCTCGTGCAATCAATCCCATACGTATTTCCAGATTCTCTCCCGGCCGTACCGTACGACCGGGGGGATCCTCGCGCGATCAATCCCATACATAGAATCCCATATTATGTGTAAATGAAAGAAGAAGGAAAAATAGATTTTGTCAAATGGAAGGAAAAAATGAAAAACGAAGAAATATGCTCAAATCTAATTTTTTTCAACGAATATGATTTCGCCGTGCAAAGTTAAGCGCTGTAGTACATAATCGGCGGTTAAATTTCATTTAAGGCCCCAAAAATAATGTGATGTACTGGGAAAAGCTTGGATAGATAAATTAAAAGATCTATGTTAAACTCATCCAATACTTTACAATATTTTTGGGACCTACATCGAATTTCAAACGCCGATTACGTACAGCAGCATTTAACTTTGCTCGGGGAACTTATATCCGTCGAAAAAAATTGGTTTTAGGCATATTTTTTCGTTTTTTATTTTTTTCTTCCATTTGACAAAATCTATTTTTTCATCTTCTTTCACTTACACATACCATGGGATTCTATGTATGGGATTGATCGCGCAAGGATTCCCCCGGTCGTACGCGACGGCTGGGAGAGAATCTGGAAAAGCATATGGGATTGATTGCACGAGGATCCCCGTTCGTATGCGACGGCTGGGAGAGAATCTGGAAAAGCGTATGGGATTGATTGCACGAGGATTCCCCCCGTCCACTGAAGCTATGGGAAAAGGTCTGGGAAACCATCCAGCCGGGTCCCAAAACCCAGATGACTGCCCATAGTGCTTCCCAGATTCAATCCCAAACAAACCCCAGCCTCTCGCCCATCGTCCTCCCAGAGTCAATCCCATACTAATTTTTTCTACGCGGGATGCTGGGTGAAGCAACTATGCGTTCGAACCGGAGTCGATGGGACGCTCCGACGCTCGTTGCAACGAAGAAACCCGACACAGCGGGGGAAATTAAGATGCGGGTCAGTATGGACTTTTGCGAACCGAATGAGTCTACAATCAGTGGCTCGTGTCCATTGCCAATCACGACGAATGTTCGAGATCGGACGGGACGAGCTCGGAATCACGAAACGCTCGATCTCGGGCCTGGGCGGACGTTCATTGCAGAGGAAAGCGAGGAAAAAACAGCATTTTCGATATGGCGGAGGCATCATAAGTATACACGAACGCCCCTCGAAGTGAAGAACGCGACGCCGACGTTCCATGAGGGAACGAACGGTAAGGCGGCGCGTTTTGATGAAGCGGAATGTAACAGAAGCTACGTTGGTAGCATGACAACCAGAGCGACACCCGCCGAACGCAACATTTTACGATTGCAACATTCAAGGGGGACGTCCCTTGGGGAAGTACGAACCATTACAGAGAGACAAGAAGAAGCGAGGAATTTTCCGACACCTCGGGACGTGAAGGATGTCCAGTCGATCCTGAAATCTGCCGGACACTGCAAAAAATTCATTAGGGATTTTTCCGACATAGTGGCACCTCTAGCGAAGCTCTTGAGAGGGGATGAAATCTTTGAGTGGACGCTGGAGCACGCGCAGGCATTCGAAGCGCTCAAGAAGGCATTAACAACGGCACCGGATCTGGGAAGTCCGGATTTTTCGAAGCTGTTTATTGTGACGGTAGGCACGAGCAACGGGACGGTAAGAGCAACCTTGTCGCAAGGAACGATCGGCAAGGATACACCGATATGCCATGCCAGTCGGGCATTGAGCAAAGCTGAGCGGAATGGTTCGGCAAGGGAGAAAGGGATACTCTCGATAGTATGGGGAATATCGCAATTTCGATCGTACATATATGGGACGAAATTCATGGTAGTAGCAGACTGCGAAAACCTATCATGGCTGTCTGATACCAAGGATTCGGGTGCGAGAGTTATGCGCTGGAAATCGAAATTGTCTGAGCACAAGTTCGAAGTTGCACAAAGAACAGGGAGGCCTGGTATGATCGACAACGCGTCAAGACAGGAAATATCATGCGAATAGCGTGATTCATCTTCGAGCAATCGGCAGGGCGTAATACGCATGCTAAAATGGACACCGATGCATTACAGTTAGACCGGGGCATGCAAGGAGGAAAGATGATACTGGATAGGAGGAAAAACAAAGAGTGGGAAAGCGACATTTGTTTTACGCTCAGGGACGAGACCCCTGAAGCACTTAGCAAAAAATCACACGGTGTATCCCCTACAGTGTAAAACCTCACAGGTTTCATACAGTGTATACAGATGCCATACCTCGATGAAGGGACGAGGTAGAGAAGAAGTAGGCAATTAAGTGCATCATGACAAGTGATAAGAGAACAATAAATATGCAATGGGTGCGCGATAAGCAAATAATGAATGCGCAATGGGCGCGCATTAAGTTAACAATTCGTGTGCAATGAATGCGCACAGAGTAGTGGGCAACTGTGTAACGGTTGCGTATGAATGATACTGAGTGCTGCACGGAAAATGGATTGCAATAGATAAATTTACCAAATTTGTTTGCACGGAGTCGTTTCGGATCAAAGTCGACCAGTCGACGTAATCACATGGCGGTGAATCGTCATAGTAGTGTCTCGTGGTTACCGTAAGGTTCAAGTGTGACGATAATATCGAAACGCATCATAGAGTTTCGTATATGTGAAAGCACATTCTCAGTTAAAAAGCTCTGGGAAGGAAAAATTGGCATTCGAGAGGCAACATCGGCGAGCTCAGGTTCGCAAATTATACGAATAAACAACGTGACGAAATCGGTAAAAGAGTATATGGGCGATAAGTACGCGGTAAAGTCATTGTGACCGATAAACAGTGAGTACGCAATAAATACCCGCAATGGGAATCACCTAGAGTATCTCCGCGGGAACACCACTGGTGATGACGGATGCGACATCAGGGAAGAGTGCACCGGGAGTCATACGGCCCATGCATATGGGAAAAGGCACGTCGGCACGTGCGCAACTGACGATTAACCAATAATCGGTGTGAATAAATCAACCACACCATAACGGCGACAATGTTATGAACACCGTGAGAACAACTTGGCGACGACGCGCCATTGATTAGCAAGAAGCCAACGGCCTGTACGGTATGACTACAGGTACAGTCAAAAGCGTATGGAGATGCGTATATCCGACGCAACTTGCGTGTCGGAAGAAGACAGTCGATGGATTTCACGCAATGAAACCCATCATGTGTGCCTATGATTTATATTGCTGTACATCTCGCGTGAGCTGGTGAGAGCACATTTGCGAATGATCCATTTGTGAACCAATCAAAGCCGGGGCTTACTGGCAGTACCAGCAGCAAAGGCTACGTAACGCATCAACGACAAGAAACTGCAGGAATGTACTCAATCACGCTATTGGATGGGAGATCCTAGGACCTTCAAAGCCCTGGGACCCACCATTTACGAGTTATTTAATTTTTTCGGGAAAAAAAAACGTCGTCAATTGTTGTACCAAAATAATTTCGAAAATTCTGCGGAAAGGTACGAGGAAACATATAAATTAAATAGTGCAGAAGTGACGCATTTTCACAACCATAACAAAGTAGCAGGAATTTCAACAAATATAACAGAATCGAGAAAATGAATATTTGTGCGGTGGGAAAAAACTGTATCACGGAACAAAAAGATCCCCGGAAGTCGGAATAATTTCAACGGGATCAACGAAGTAAAAAAAAAGGGGGAAATGGTTCCCAATGGAAATCTACAGATAAGGAGAAAAAATCTGTGCGTACAGAGGGGTTCCGTCACCACAGCCGGGGCAAGGTAGTAAACCCCCTCGCAACGAGGGAAAAAAAAATCGGCAACAGCCCGAACATCGAACTCAGTGGAGATCACATACGTAGCGATCATGCAAAGCCGCGAATGCCGCGGGAAACGAAGTGTACGTAAGGAATTGCACACGCAGCACATTGTCACGTTCTCCGACGATACATAGAAGCAGCAGGTAACGTCGAACGAAGCGATACCGAATACTCGCGAACGAGCACAAGCCAGCGAAGAACCGACGATGAGTCAGGGGGAAATAAAAAAAAGGTAATCGGATTGAGCAAGCGACGAGGACGCGGAACAGAGGATGTGATGGAACGACGATACATAAGTAAAACACGGAAGGCCAGAAAACATCTTGTGTAAAATAAATTTATTTTTAACGAATCTCAACCTCGACATCAAGCGCAACGACTATAACAACGGGGAGGGTTTACGGTAGTCGTCGGGAGGGGGAGAGATCGCCGGCGGGTGCGGCGATCGGCAATGCCCTCGGACGAGGTCGAATGACACCGACCGGCACTGCCCTTGGACAAGGTGGAATGACACCAGTACCGAGCAGCCGTATTCTTGCACGTCCGACTGCCATTGGTAACCCCGTAGTCGGCGAGGGACTCCTCGGGGGCGGGGGGCGGACCGCCAGCACAACGATCTCCTCATCGCTGGAGTCTTCGCTGTCACTGACGGCACTGTCGTCGACACTGGCACTGGCATTGCCGCTGTCTTCATCGTCTTCGCTGTCTTCAATGCCACTACTTTCGGCACCGATGGTATCGGTCGGCACGTCATCGTTTTGACGGGTATCTATGGATTCGTCCTCGCTGTCACTGATGACCATGACATCTACATCGTAGCGTGGCTTCTGCAAGAGAGTATGAGGTGAACGTAATTAAAAAACGAACTTAAAAAAGAAAAACCCAACGGGGAAAAGGTCGGTTCGGAATAACACAAAGTAAAAAAAAAAAAATTAGTGAGACCTTATAAATTAATCTAATAGGCAAATTAACGGGCTAATGAATTCCAAGAGGTTAGAAAATTAGGTGATTTATTTGACAGGTATTCTAAGGTTCTCGAAGAGGTAACAGGTTTAATAATCAAGGGGTGGTTATTCGAGTTAAACGGGATTTGCAATCCAATAAAGAAAATAAAAGTAATGACAAAAATAGCGAAATAATAATAAAAGTAGGAAACTTACCTTCACTGGATGAGCCATTTCTTCTTAAGTTGAGAACGGGTGGAGTGAAGTCGCGTAGCACAAAAGTTAGAATAAACACTATACACTAATTCAATGAGACTAAATAAGGGAAAAGTAGCTGACGCTGCAAGGGGAATGACCATGCGGTCATCGCTCCACGCGAACAGCACCGGGTTCGTGGACAACGCATTCCACATCATAAAAAAAAAAAAAAAAACACGCACACCTTTCGGTCGCAATAATTTCTACGTCATGGGACGAAGCAATAATAATATTGATTGTCGTTTTTATCATAGTTCGAAAAGTTTATGGATATTTCGAAGGACAGTTTTTTCGGCAACCTAAATAAAAAAAAAAAAAAGAGAGGAAACGCGGTACTCAAAAGACGTATAGAGGAAAAGAAGTATGTATCACCATACTTCTTTCCCCCAGGGGGGAGGGATGTTGTACCGCGTAACCCCTGTACTCGGTACACGGGAATTCGTAATGGTAGTTAGTAGTAGTAAAGGCATAAATGGGAAATAAAACTCTACAAAGAGGAAAGTGGATTAAAAATACAAGTAAGTAAGTATCGAATTCCTTGCGACATGTGTACTACATATGCACTGACGAAATACAAGGAATTCGAGTGGCACGCGCTTAAGCGTGCCATCGTCGCGCCAAACGCATAGTCAGCAGTTTCGCGAGCGAGGCCTCCTCGGCGAGCGTCCGATTGCGAAACTCGTCAAACACCTGAGTCGGCTTTACGCAAATCGAGGTAACTCGGATATCTGAATTCATACAGAGATTGGAGTAAAAATATTATTAAACAAAAGATGATGAAATGAGAGCATCGAGACGATGCCCATCATCAAGGGAATCCGCTGAGTCGAACGCTCCACTTTACGCTCGGTAAAATGTGGACGCGAGCTCACGGTAAACAATAACATAAAATATACGAGCTGACATCGATCTCCGTTCATATAAAGGGAACAGAGATCGAGTGTCAGGCAGTTGTTAATCGACTCGTGAACTGTACGTTTGGTCCGGCAAGATTTAAGGTAACAATCTTGTTAATTGATACACGTAGAACTGTGTGAACTGGGTGAACTGTGTGAATTGTGTGAACGCAACGTGTGCGAACTATACGACTGTTCCAAGGGGATATTGGAACATACAAACTGTATCTACGTGTAAGACTTTCAACGAATAAAGTATTCTTTTGTAATTTACTCTCCGATTCAATCCTTACTTGGGTTCCAACCCTTAACTGGTATTCCTTTTTACATAAATTTGAAGAAGATCTTCAAAACCGCGGACTCAGAGTAGCTAACTGGGTTTCGGCGGTATAACACAGGTGAAGTATTCATTATTCGAGATATCGTAAATATTTCAGTTGTCCAGTTGGGTGTATAGCCTTTCGCAAAAATATTTTTATATTTATTAACTCAAACTTTTTCGCCAACTTGAAACTTTGGCTTCCTGGTATATTTAATTTTTGGCCGATCATACACTGTATGCAAAAGATTTTTCTCATGTTTAGCGCATACGTCTTTTGGCTTCATTCTAATAGTGCGATGTATTGTGGCGTTGTATTCGAAAAGCAACTTCTCTATAATATCAATCCACTTATAACTTCCGCGAAGACTAAAATGTTTCCACATTTTATTTTTTATTGTCCGATTGAAACGTTGGCAAATCGATGCTTTCAAGTTGCTAAATGTTGAATACAAATGAATTTTATACTGCTCCACGAGAGATTCAAAATTAGAATTGTAAAACTCTCTGCCATTATCCACCTGTAATTTTGATGGTGTTCGTCCTTGAATAAGTACGGACTTCATTACAGCTGTTGTATCTTTTCCCGTCTTGCTCTTCATCGGTACAGCCCAAGCGAATTTCGAGAATATATCAATGACGGTAAGGAGATACTTGTATTGATTATTTTGACTAGCATAAGCTGACATATCGACGAGATCGGCTTGCCAAGACTCATCGAGACCTCGTATATCCACATGACGACGAGGATAGTTCCGTCTAGTTGATTTATGTAGCTCCTCCACTAGTGCTTCTTTGTGCACGTTCATTTTCAAGAACGTTTAGTCTAACGTCCACGTTGGCAATGGCCTTTGAGTTTCGAGTAGCCAAGTCTTGTACTGTTTCGAGGTTGATATTTACAGTTCTCATGATATCCTGCATTGTTGTCTCAAGCCCTTGAACCAATAGGAGATTACTATCATGCATTTCTTTTCGTAAAAACTTCACCGTGGTATGTACTTTGCGATGTAAGATGTTTAAGGTTGCAGCATCGTCTTGTTGTTCCGGAGCGGCAACATTGCGGAGTATTTTGGTTTCCATATCATAATGGCCATCCTCGGTTAATTTAAAACCAATGCCGGGATTACCGGGAGCGCCGGGGCGGCCGGGAAGACCGCGATTTTTTACACCTGCGCTCTTATCGAGCTGTCGTCCAAACACGTCGACACTCATCTTGCAAATGTTCAAAATCTCTATAGGTGGCGAGTTAATATATTATCTGGGCCCCGCAGTTCCTCTATAATTGACATAATTTCGTTTCTATGAGAGGAGTTGCCAGCTGTTTGTGATGCCAAGAGTAGACGAAGCCGATTCACTAGCTCGTTTGGATCATCCCAATAAACATAATCCACTTTGACATCTTTTTGCGCAACTTTATATTGAGATATACCTTTTCCGGTGTATTCAACATCATTTAGAATTCTTGCGATATAATTAGTGAATTTGAAAGATTTATTCACGCGGATCGCTTCTCTATTTTTGTAATACTTCTTGTGCGCATTTGTTCTGATAATTATATCCTTATAATTTTTCATATCATCAACGCTAATATAAGCATCATTGGGTTGTTTCTTAAACAATAGTTCAATGAGTCCAATAGTTTTTTCATAGCTTACACCCCCTATTTCTATAGAAGTAGCGTTGAAATTTATCGGCGAGTCTCCTATCATTAACCTATTATTAGCAAGATTTCGCACTCCATAAGAAATATCTAAATCGGACGTTCTATTTGATTGTAACAATGCGAGATATTCATTTATTAATTCATCTACTTCAGCGTTTGTCTGCACGATTTTATTATCATCGTCATCGCTTATAATGTCCTCAGTATCGTTGCCTATTGCTGACTTAAACGAAGCATCGTGCTCCTCATCATCGCTGTCGATAAATTCACGTTTCACTATTCCACTCGTTCCAGCTCTTTCGACAATATTATCTCTAGCCGCATCATCATCATCATCATCATCATCTATTTCTTCCTTAATTTTATCTCTAATTTCATCCTTAATTTCATTCTTAATTTCCTCTTTAATTTCTTTCTCCACAAGTGCCGTATCGCGATTTTTACTTGTGTGAGACACATTCACTAATTTTTCCAATGCATTCACGAGTGGTTTGAAGACTTCTTGCATCGCCTGGTCATTGGCCTCGCAACCAGTTTTCAACATTTTATGTTTCCGTCGAATTGCATCGCTGGCTTTGACGATTTTACGCAAAACGTCTTGTTCTCTAGAAATATTTTCACTCTTCATGTTGCCGCAGCTGAGTCGCGGATACTACTGTTGCAAGATCAGCTAGTAATAGAATATTTATTACTTATCGATGCACGCGAAACAGTCAAACCCTTTCCTATATCTACCTCGATCAAGATCACTAACCTTGTCAATAATAATAAATCCATACTTATCGGCCCAGCATGCCGAGCATACATTTTTGAACTCAGCGTAAGGCATATCGGTGTTTACATGATCATTGTATATATGCTTGAGATTCATCTCATCTTGCTTAAATAGTACTAGGAGGTTGGCATTATCACGAACGAGATGCTTTAGAATCCGTGCATATGTCTGACAGAGATAGAATGAATCAACGTGCTCGTGTCTACCCATTTAAAAAAATGCTCGAATATTATCCTGTTACTCACATGCTACATCATCGAAAATAAATATTGAGTTCGGTCGAGCCTCGCTTGGTGGCACCACTTGTTCATTCTCGTTGAAGGGAAAATATTCAACTCAAGACTCAAGCAGTTTTTCTAATAACTTATACTTTGGCTGCTTAAGAGATTTCGAGTATATATAAATATTTTCGAATCGCAATCCATTGGGGTGAGTGATGAGCGTGAGCAACGCATTAGTTTTTCCGCAATTCGATGGCCCGCAGAACACTGCACGAACGGTATTTGGTAATAAATTACCATGACGTTTCGCGATCTTTTCCTTCTGCGCAAACTGATCAAAATTGATCACAGGTAAATTCGTGGATTGTGTCTTGAACTTCATCCCGATGCAGACTAACAGGATACCTTATAAATAATCGTTTATATATATAAATTTCCTCAGTAGCTCATGAGTCTTTCGATGGAGAAGATCGCGAGGAAACGCGGTAAAAAGTGTGGTAAAGGCTTGGTTAACAGACTTATCAATAATCTCCCTGTTGAATTACATCTGCCCGGTTATCAGTATTGCGGGCCTGGAACAAAGCTAGCGAAACGTCTTGCACGGGGCGATCCGGGAATTAACCCGCTCGACGCGGCCTGTAAGGATCACGATATCGCTTATTCGAAAACTCGAGAAAATCTCGCTGCTCGAAGCGCGGCGGACAAGGTATTGGCCGAGCGTGCTTGCAAACGCGTGAGCGCCGCTGACGCTAGTGTAGGTGAGAAAGCTGCCGCGTGGGCCGTGACAAACATAATGAAAGCGAAACGAAAATTTGATATGGGCTCGAGGAAAATTAACAACGTTGGACTCGGAAAGATAATTGGAGCTGCTAAGAAAGCGATGATTCATAGTAATGATTCACGCGTAATCATTAAATCAGCTCTTAAGGGTGCTCGCGAAGCTTTGAAAAATGCAGGAGGCAAACGTAAAGTACTCACACCCCGAGTACTACCTGTACCGAGAAAAATAGGTGGTTTTCTGCCATTTCTCGTGCCCATTTTCGCGGGACTTAGTGCCGCTGGGGCATTGTCCGGTGGTGCGGCCAGTATAGCTAAAGGTGTTACCGCTGCTCAGGCGGCAAAACGACAATTGGAGGAGAATAAGCGACATAATCAAATGATGGAGGCTATTGCGTTGGGCAAAGGCTTGCATCTAAAGCCCTACAAAAAAGGTTTCGGTCTTCATATTGCGACAAAAAACGGAAAGTGATGCTACCACACTGAGCACTAACTGATACCGACCTATTAAAGTATGCAAAAATTATGGAAATTCCACACTTTCGCGGAGTTTTTATGCGAAATGGTTTACCGAAGAGTGATCCATTCAAACAGGAGTCCGCAATTGTCAATCTGGATGATAACAATGGAGCTGGTACACACTGGGTCGCATACAAAAAGATTCATAATTCATCAATTTGTCAGTTATGTGAGTGTTTGTAGCGTGAAATATAACTATAAACAATATCAGACATATGATACAGTAGAATGCGGGCATTTATGCCTTAAATTTCTTTGCAATCAACTGAATCGCAAAGAAAAATATTGTCTATATAAACACTAACCACGATGCTTCGCACTCAGTTCTATATCAGCCCGCATCATGAATGATACTCTTACATTAACCATATCTGGAACTTCTTCCATTCTCGAAGCTCAATATTTTCCTCCTATTGAACTTTCCGCGGATAAAAACTATGCTCTAGGACTGGTTGAATTGCTAACCTTCAACTCAAATCCCAATATAGACATTGATAATAATAAACTTCACATTGGCGGAGAAGTAATAAGTATTCCGACTGGTAGCTATGAAATTGAGGATATTGAGAATTATTTGAAGCCCATCCTGATTCGGAAGAATATTAACATCGATATTAAACCAAATAATAATACTCTACGCAGTGAAATTAGGTGTGATCACGATATAGATTTCACACCTGAAGATTCTATTGGTCGGTTACTAGGATTCACACAGCGTATCTCGCCAGCTAATAAAAACCACGAGTCCGATCTTCCTGTAGCCATTCTCAAAGTGAGCACTTTGAGAGTTGAATGTAGTCTTACAACCGGCGCTTATATCAACGAGCGAAAAGTACATACTATTCACGAATTCTTCCCATTTGTCCCGCCGGGATATAAAATTATCGAAGTACCATCACACGTCATTTATCTCCCTATTGTCCACAAGGTAATTGATCATATTCAACTGCGAATCGTAGACCAGGATGGGAATTTAGTTAATTTCCGCGGGGAAGTGATAACAATTCGGTTGCATATTAAATCCCAATAATAATAATGGCGATAGTTTTTAACCGGAAGCCTGCCAATTATAATAAACCGTCATGTGCGAGGCAGATCAGTCATCGACTAGCTCCCAAGGTGCTAACACATCAGAACATCCAACTTCTAAAAAGTCTGGGTCTCAAGGTCAAGCAACGCGGAAAACAATTGTAAAACGATATTTACTCCGTGTATTTTTTATCTGCTGCTGGCGAATACGATGGACGAGGAAATAGTGAATATTCAAACACCTATCATCTTTGATGAATCCATAACACACTGCGAGATTCATGCTCATCAGCCTTACGCGTCATCATCTTTCAACAACAGTGCTGAGATACGTATTGCAGTTCAAAATCAAGATCTCAGCTTGCTTCCGAGCAAGAGTTCGCTTCGCATAAGTGGAAAGCTCATCAAAGGTGATGGATCCGCGGCGGCTACTTCTAGAACTCTCGTGAACAATACAATTTGTCATTTGTTTGAGGAAGCTCGATATGAACTGAATGGTATCGAAATCGATCGAAACAAAAATGTCGGTCTCACGAGTCTGATGAAAGGATTTGCATCTCTACGTCACAGTCAAACTTCAGTAATGGAAAACACCGGTTGGCTCGATGTCGAAGAAACAAAATCTCTAACTAATTCGGGTTACTTTGATGTCTGCATACCGCTCAGCTTCATATTTGGCTTCGCTGAAGATTATCATAAGATTGTCATGAATGCCAAACATGAGTTGATTCTCGCTCGATCAAAAAATGATCTCAATGCAGTTATTCAAACGGCAGCGGAAGAATTTAAAATTGCTCTACATAAAGTAGAATGGCTTGTACCATATGTGTCAATTTCCGATCAGCGGAAAATACGACTACTGAATTTCATAGCCAAAGATGCTCCAATCCCCACGAGCTTTCGTACATGGGAATTGTACGAGTATCCCCTACTCCCCACTACTACGAAGCATGTGTCGACCGTTAAGACATCTTCCCAGTTGGAAAAGCCGCGATATGTTATTCTAGGCTTTCAAACGAAGAGAAAAAATAGTACTAACAAAAATGTTAGTCATTTCGATCATTGTAACATCAGCGATGTAAAATTATATTTGAATTCGCAATGTTATCCCTATTGCAACCTGAATCTCGATATTAATCAAAATCAGTACGCTTTGCTATATGAGATGTATGCAAATTTCCAAACTAGTTATTATGGTAAAGAAGCTGAACCTTTGCTAAACAAGGAAAATTTTATAAATTATGCTTCACTCATTGTAATTGATTGTTCAAAGCAGAACGATACTCTCAAGTCTGTACCTGTTGACATTCGTCTTGAATTTCAAGCTAAGAGTAATTTTCCCGCCGGAACATTAGCATACCTGTTATCCCTATTGCAACCTGAATCTCGATATTAATCAAAATCAGTACGCTTTGCTATATGAGATGTATGCAAATTTCCAAACTAGTTATTATGGTAAAGAAGCTGAACCATTGCTAAACAAGGAAAATTTTATAAATTATGCTTCACTCATTGTAATTGATTGTTCAAAGCAGAATGATACTCTCAAGTCTGGACCTGTTGACATTCGTCTTGAATTTGAAGCTAAGAGTAATTTTCCCGCCGGAACATCAGCATACTGTCTAATATTCTGACCGTATTCTGACCGTATCAACGCAATTAGCGCCTCTCTGCTCCCTCCCCCGCCCCCTGCGTCAACTGGTGCTCTCGACTTTGACAGTGTGACTCGCGAATTGTTTGAGCGTGAGAAGAGGAAAAAGAACATAATGATTTTCGGCCTCCATGAGCTTCCTACTACTGTCGAGGACAATAATGCAGTCCTAGAATTGCTTTCCCTGCTTCTACCAGGTATTATACTTGCTAACTTGCACATCATGCGCATAGGCACCCCAGGGAGCGGGCGGATACGTCCAAGGGCTATTAAAGTGGTTCTTCCATCAGTTGATTCTGTTGTAGCTATTTTCCGGTCAGCGCATGTTCTACGTCAACATGCTCGCTTCTCAGGTGTTGTAATCCGTTCGGACAAAACCCCAGCGCAGGATGCCGCTTATAAAAAACTGAGAGAGCAATTGAAAAATCGGACTGATCGTGGGGAACAGGGGCTTCGCATCGTAACACGCAACGGTGCACCCATCATCATAGCAGAGCCGCGCACACTCGGAGCACCGTCTACAGGCTCGCTGGAACCCTCTCCTCCCACTCTCGCTGCAGTGGGTCAAGATGCCCGTCTCGCTTACACTCACGCTATCCCTCAGCCACAGCCACAGCAGCACAACACCATCTTTGCGTACACCGCTCCACAAGTACAGCAGCAACCACAACACACTCTCGCACAGACTCAGCAGGGACAGCAAGGTGGGAGCTACGTCTACCAACGCTCACATACGCAGCAATCATCGCACACCGGGACTGGGCTCTCTCCGTATAGCTCCGCGATCACCCCTCTGGCTGCTCTTTCCGCGCCTCGTCACGGTGTCCCCACTCCTGTCGGATATTGGCCCGCTAACACTGCCGCATCGCACAGTACTCATCTCACTTCCTCGACTGGGATTCCGGCTACCGGCAGCGGGCTTCTGTCTCGCTCTACTGCTGTCTCGGGTTACGCTGTTCCAGCGGCACACAGTCACAACTACACAACGATGCAGACACACTCGGGGATTAATACACACGTCGAAGCAGCAGAAACCGAGAAAGCAGCACACCAACACACTGCCTGACTCTCTCAACGGACAACGACTGTCAACACTCAACACAACGACGCACATCCACGGCCCACGCCTACTACCACTCTACACAACGACGCGCTCTCAATCTCTTTGCCTCTACGCGTGTGCCATTTAAATGCTCAGTCTCTTCCTATGCACATCGATGAACTCCGAGACTATTTACATACAAATCAGTATCATATTATATGTGTATCGGAAACGTGGCTTCACGAAAAAATAGAGGATGACTTTGTATCCATTGACTCTTTTAAACTGGTTAGAAAAGATAGAATAGGTAAAAGAGGGGGCGGCGTCGCGATTTACTTCCACAGTACTTTAAAATTTAAAACCATCTCGTCATCGCCGTGTGACTACGAGGCAAAGCCTGAATAGTTAATCTGCGAGGCGACTAGCCCTGGAGGCTTGAAAATTCTTGTTGTCGTTGTTTACCGCCCTCCACGCCTAGGCTTTCTTAACCTTTTTGAAGACGAGATTACTGACGTATTACCTTCCTATGACAATATTATTATCAATGGTGATTTCAACGCGGATCTTCTTGGCAATTCGTATGAAGCTCAGAATCTTAAGTCGTTTTTTCAGGAGCACGGCTTCTATATTGTTCCTTTTAGGCCTACTCATCACTCTCACGCAACTGATTCTACATGGCTGGACATTTGTGCGGTGAGTGACTCAACAAAAATACTTGCATCTGAACAATCGGAAGCCCCGTTTCTCTCAGGTCATGATCTCATAAGTATAACATACGATGTAAAACTTCCACCGTCCCCGGCACAGACTTTCCAGTACCGCGAGCTTCACAAAATCGTTCCTGCTACACTCTCAGCGCAATTGTTCAGCCAAGACTGGTCAACTTTCGCGGAAACTGACTCCGTAGACACTAAGTTAGCAATTTTCTGTGCGAACACCATTGAAGCAGTACATGCACTTGCGCCTCTGAAAACAGTCACTGTCTCGCGCCCTCCGGCGCCCTGGATTGGTCCTATTATACGTGGAAAAATGAAATTACGCGACCAGGTGCATCGTCGGTTCCGGAGAAGCAAGGTTAACGGCCTTGGTAATCCAGCGTTACTAGATGCTTTTCGTAGATTACGCAATGAGGTTAAGACTCTTATATGCAACGCAAAAAAAGAATATATTTACACTCGAATAACACCGTGCCGGAATTCTCGTAGTGCCTGGCAAGAGCTAAGGCGGTTGAAGCTTGTGAAGCCAAAGTGTCAGGACTCAACAATCGAATTCTCGCCTAACGAACTTAACCGTGCCTTCTCTGCGGCTTTCTCCAGTCCCTCACCATTCTTCGCCACACTCGTCATCGACATCCCTTCTTCATTACCTCTGCTCACCTACCAACGCTTTACATTTTCGCCGGTCTTTCCTGCGTCTGTCTCCTCCGCTCTCTCCCGCAACTCTTCAAATTCCATAGGCACGGACTATCTTCCTGCTAGCTACCTCCGTCTGGTATCTAATATACTCCTACCACACATAACCGAGCTCATCAACCTTTCTTTTTCCACCTCAACTTTCCCAGCTGCGTGGCGGAAAGCACTCATCACCCCCATCAACAAGGTCCCCTCCCCGGCCTCACCAGCCGACTTTCGTCCTATCTCCATCCTTTGCACCCTTTCGAAAACCGTGGAGAGGCTAGTGTACGATCAGCTTATTGAATGGCTCAATACCAACAACATTCTTGATCCCCTTCAGACGGGATTTCGTAAAGGGCACAGTACACAAACAGCCTTGCTCAAGTTCACGGATGATGTAAGATACGGTATCGACAAACACATGCTTACCATTGCGGTATTTTTCGACTTCAGCAAAGCCTTCGATACGGTTTGCCACCTCTCTCTTATCCGCAAGCTCGCGGATTCAGGACTGTCGGCGTCGGCAATTGCGTGGTTCACGTCGTACCTGTGTGGAAGGTCGCAGGCAGTGCGCCTCGGGGATGGTACGCTCTCGGAATGGACAGCGGTGACCTCAGGTGTGCCACAGGGCAGCGTTCTGGGCCCTTTACTATTTAGTCTATACCTTGGCGACCTGCCTGCAGTGCTCCAAACATGCTCGTACTTGCTGTACGTCGATGACCTGGTTATTTATTACCAATGCCTCTCCAACGATCTGCATGTGTCGCTGGACAGGGTCAACGGTGATATTGCTTCTATATACGGCTGGGCGACACGCAACTCTCTCTCACTTAATAGTGCCAAGACCAAGGCCATGATATTGGGGTCTACTGGGCTCGTTAGTCGCGTTGTCCTGGCTCAGCTCCCCCCACTCCTCGTACTTAACAATCGGGTGGATTACGTGGTATCTACTCGTTATCTGGGCTTCATCATCACCAATACGTTGGGGTGGGGGAGACAGGTCTCGGAGACGCGACGGCGGGTGTACGGGTGTTTAGCACCTCTCTATCGTTTTGCGCACTTACTTGATCTTGCTACTCGAAAGTGGTTAGTAAGGACCTTGGTTCTTCCACATCTGGAGTACTGCCCAGCCGTGTTAAGTGATGTCACCGGTGAACAGAACGCGAATCTGCAGCGTGCACTCAACGCCGCAGTTCGATTTGTTTTACAAATAGGGCGCTCTGAGCATATATCGGAGGGTCGACGCTCGCTCGGCTGGCTCACAATAGCGAATCGACGGCGCTTTTTTATAGGGTGCCTATTTTACTCTATCGTTCGTACCGGGGTCCCCTCCTATCTCGCGGATTGTCTCATCTTTTGAGATAGAGAGAATCCGAGGGTTCTGGGGGGCCGAACTGAAACTCTTCGTGTGCCAATCCTGCGAACGTCGACTTTTCGTAAGTCTTTTCGCGTGGTCGGCACCTACTTGTGGAATGCACTACCAGCAGTCATCACGGCGTCGTCGTCGCTTGAGATATTTAAGCAAAAATTGTTAGCCCATATCCTTGCGGATGAGACAAGTAACATAAGCTAATATTATAATGTGTAATTGGAGATATTTAAGCAAAAATTGTTAGCCCATATCCTTGCGGAGGAGACAAGTAACATAAGCTAATAAAGCAGACACACTTAAAACGTAAAACTTAGACAATAATAACATTAGATAATAAGCAACTGTCATATAATCCAGTGTCTATCTTTGTACTCACGGTCCTTAGGGGATTTATCCCAGGGCCCAATAAAATTTATTCTATTCTATTCTATTCTATTTGTTTGAGAATTGCTGAGAGTTTTGCCGGGATGGAGGATGATCGTGACAAAGGGTGTTAAATAAAAGTTCGTATACTTTCGTGAAAAAATGTGAACAAAAAACACACGTCTTTATTAGATGAAAGAATAGATAATGTCACTGAATATTGCGTTGCGCCGTCAACGAGTGAAATGAGATCAATGTCAATGAGTGAAATGTCGCGAGTCGATCACTAAAATGTTATTGAGAAAATTCACAGAATTAAATTACACTATTGAGATGAGTTTTACACTAGAACGATGCCGCGACGAAATTATATTAATTTGACGCGTACAACGTTGAGATCGCGCCGATGAGTGCACGATTGCATCCACGAGTTTGGCGAGTCCACGTGGTGAGAATGAGATCGTTCAAATGAGGATGCACAATAAATTTACGATTGCGCCCGGTGCGACAACCGTTGAGAGTGAGTTCTCCTGATTTTAGTGAGTGCGATTACATTGTAATCGAGCGCGTGAAAGACAAAGTATATTGAAAACGATCAGCAGCGATGTAGCGCGTGGCACGTATCGATGAATACTAATGAGCTAAGATGGCTGCCGCCGGCCGGCGAGCCGTTGCGAGAACATCGTGGTCGATTCTAGATCCTTCCACGATGCCTCGTGTTGCCAGCCGGCTGCGCCCGTGAGGTGCTGCCGCGCAACGGATCGTTCGCGCTGCGAGGAGAGTCGCTCGTGCCGCTGCCTTGCGACACGGAATCCCGAACATTCTCCCGCCATCATCACAGGGTTGATGATGTCCTTATATGAGGTGATCCTTGAGTCGCACTGGAAGCGGTGCGAGCTTGGTGATGGGCCTGGTGAGTGAGGTGGTTGCTGTCCTCAGCGTAACCACTCTGGTGAGTCCATCCTTGCCAGGGTGTAGAGCTGTGATTCTAGCCAGCGGCCATTTGCTTGGGGCAAAACGCTCGTCGGCGATGAGAGCGAGCGTTCCCACTTGGATGTCGTGCGAAGGATGATGCCATTTTGAGATTGCCTGCAGTTGTTGCAGGTAATGAGTGCTCCATTGCTTCCAGAAGCATTGAAATTTCTGTTGTATGAGTTGCCATCGGTCTAGACGAGCGACGTTGAGATCCATGAGTGACGCTTCAGGTAGAGATGTGAGGGCGCTTCCGATTAGAAAGTGTCCAGGTGTGAGTGCTGATACGTCGTCAGGATCGTCGCTGAGTGGCTCGAGAGGTCGTGAGTTGAGAGTTGCTTCGACTTGCGTGAGAAGCGTGGTGAGTTCCTCGAACGTAAGTTGCGTTTCGCCGATGGTGCGTTTGAGGTGAAACTTAACTGATTTCACCGCAGCTTCCCATTTACCGCCCATGTGTGGAGCTGCCGGTGGATTGAATTGCCACTGAGTGCTGTCATTTGACAGTAGTGAGGCAATTTTATGATGTTCTTGAGTGCTTTGCGTGAACATCTTCCGTAGAGTTGCATCTGCTCCGATGAGGTTCGTTCCGCAGTCGGAGTAGAGCGTGCCTGGGATTCCTCGTCTTGAGACAAACCGTCGATACGTTGCGACGAATCCGTCGGTTGAGTAGTCGCTCACGACTTCGAGATGTACTGCCGAGGTCGTGAGACAGACGAACACGCAGATCCAACCCTTTGATAATTTTGCTCCACGGCCTTTCCAGGTTTTGATAGTGAGTGGACCAGCATAGTCAATGCCGGTATGAGCGAATGGTCTCGATGGTAAGACTCTAGCCGCCGGTAGTTGTCCCATCAGTTGTTGAGCACGAATTCCTCGCTGCCGTGCGCACGTAACGCAGCGAAGAACATGAGTTTTTACCGGTGCTCGACCTCCGATGATCCAGTATGAATTCCGTACGTTTGCCAGCGTAAGCTGAGTGCCGCCGTGGAGCGTTCTGTAATGAGATTCTTGAATGATGAGTTCTGACAAACGTGAGTATCGAGGCAATATAGCTTGATGTTTGCTCTCTGAGGAGAGCATTGATTCGTTGAGTCTCCCGCCGACTCGGATAACTCCTTCGTGATCAATGAAGGCCGTTAAGCGAGAGAAGGCGTGAGATTTTCCGAAGGTTGAGTTTGACTTGAGAGTCTTGAGTTCTTCTGCGAAGAAAGCCGCTTGAGTGGCCTTTACCCAGAAGAGTTTTGCTGCTTCCATCTCACGTGATGAGATGATGGTTACAGGCGTAGAGGTGAGTTGCTTCTTCAGTCTCGCGATAACTTTGAAGCAGATTGCAGTTATCCGGATGAGCTTCTGCAATGATGAGTATTTATAAATTAAGTCCCAATGGTAGTCAACCTTGGGGGTGGCTGCGAAGAGCGCGACTCCCGGTCGAGCTTCAGGTGCACTGAAGTCGCTCGAGATGGCTGGTTGACGAGGCCATGAGGTGTGAGATTTTATCATCCATGGTGGTCCCGTCCACCAAGTTGGATGATCCTTGAGTTGCTGAGTGGTCAGTCCTCTGGAAGGGCCGTCTGCTGGATTTGACGTGCCAGGGACATGCCTCCACTGAGCGTTGGTGGTGAGTTGTTGGATTTGTAAGACTCGGTTTCTTACAAAGTCTTTCCAACGCGAAGCGGGTGCTGTGATCCACGTGAGTGTTACTTGAGAGTCCGTCCACAAATGTGTCGATGTGACTGGTAGCTGAAGAGTTCTCTGGGTTTGACTGATGAGTTTTGAAAGTAGCAGCGCTGCAGCGAGTTCTAACCTCGGGATGGTTAGCTGTTTGAGTGGAGCGACTTTCGTCTTTGCGCAAACGAGAGCTGATTTGGCGCCTGTGGACGGTGAGTTCGTCACAATGTAGACTACCGCTGACATTGCGAGTTGCGACGCGTCAGAGAAGCCGTGAAGTTCCACTGTGGAGTCGCTCCAAGTGTTGAACCACCTGGGAATTGAGAGGTTGGCCAAATTTTTCAGGTCTTCTCGAATGAGTTCCCATCGTGTTACTACAGACGATGGCACTGGGTCGTCCCAACCGATTTTATGTAACCAAAGCTCTTGAAGAAGAACCTTGGCTCGAATCGTGACGGGTGAGATGAAGCCGAGTGGATCAAATATCTGCGCTACCTCAGATAATATGAGTCGCTTCGTGAATTTACCAGAGTTTTCCTTGAGATGCACTGAAAATGCGAATTCGTCGGCTGATGGAAGCCATTTGAGACCGAGTATTTTGGTTGCGCAATCGTCGAATGTGATGACTGGTGCTGCATCCTGTGTTGAGTTCACAGCCGTGAGGAGATCCTGGTGTGTCGATTGCCATTTAGCGAGAGGGAACCCTCCCGCGTGACACATATCTTTCAACTGAGTCGCAATCTCGATGAGCTGATCGACAGAGTCTGCGCCGCCAAATATGTCGTCGACATATCTTCCCTTGAGGAGTGAAGGCACTGCGAGTGGGTAGCGGTGACCTTCGTCTTCGGCAAGCTGCAGTAGAGTTCGCACAGCGAGATACGGAGCTGCTTTAGTGCCGTACGTCACTGTGGTGAGTTGGTAATGAGCCTCGTTGAGTTCTTCGTCGAGCCACAGAATTCTCTGTAGATCCCAATCGTCTTTGTGTACGTTGATTTGCCTGTACATTTTCGTAACGTCCGTCGCGAAGATGTGGCGATGATGACGAATCCAGGTGAGGACATCCGTGATATCTAACAGAAGATTCTGCCCCGTGTGCATGATGTCATTCAGCGAGTGTCCAGATGATGTTGGACAGGAGCCATTGAACACGACTCTCAGCTTTGTTGTTTTGCTTCCTGGTCTGAGTACCCCATGGTTCGGCAAATAGTAGACTGGATGGGGCTGAGTTCGTGCTTGTGCCCCGTCGGAAGAGACCCTCAACCCTCCAGATGGTTTTGAAGCATCTGGTGCTAAGGTCATCCCCCCTTCAGAGACACAAGCGTTGAACTTGCCTGGGTGAGTCGAAGATGATGGACTTGGTGAGATCCGAACCATGTGACCAAGCTGCTCGTATTCCTTCATGAAGTTCTTGTAGAGTTCCTTGTACGATTCGTCCTTCTGGAATTTTCTGAGTATTCGCTTGAGACAATGGTGAGCTGCCGTGTATGAGTTTCCCAACAAATTTGCTGAAGATGTGAGTGGTAGTCGGACAACGTAGCGACCCGTGGAGTCGCGTGTGTGCGTTGACTTGAAGTGTTCTTCGCACTCGAGTTCCTCTGATGAGAGTGCGCTTGCGGAGTCCGATTTGAGTTCTTCTTGTACCCAAAACTTCGTGAGTAAATCCTGCAGCTCAGAATTGTCTGGTAGAGTGCGAACATGGTATGAAACACAAGGCGATGAGTTAGGTGAGTTTACTGGACCGAGAACAAGCCAACCAAAAATGGATAGTTGGGCTATTGGCATTGATATTGATGCCTTAATGATGTTCGGCTTGATGATCGTGCCGTATGAGTCAGCGCCTATGATGATATCAATGGCGCGTGGTTCAAGGAAGTTGGGATCGGCCAGTTTGAGCTTTTCGAGATGAGGCCACGATTGAGTAGGTAATCGGAAGGATGGTAGGATTGAAGAGACCGTCGAAAGGACGTAGGCTCGTACCGTAACTAGCAAGTTTGCATTAAGAGATTCAAGAGTGAGTGTTACGATACCACGTGTTTGAGTAGTCCTTTTCCCTCCAATTCCGATGATTGGTATAGATGAGTGCTGTCGGGCGAGATTGAGTTGCGAGATGAGTGCTTCTGAGACGAAGGTGAGTTCCGATCCAGGATCGATGAGTAAACGAGCCAGTTGAGTGCGACAATCTGATGAGTGAACTTTTGAGAGCGCTGTGGCTAGCAGCGTTGCTTGTTGAGTGCGAGGAGCAGCTGATGAGTTGACGATTGCACCGAGCTCCTAATGAGGAGCTGCTGATGTTGACGGTTGAGGTGCAGGAGCTGGTTGAGTTGCCGTCGGCCGTTTTTGTTGCTCATGCAACATGGTGTGATGTCTGCCACCACATGTCTTGCAGACGACTGATGACTTGCATGCATGGACACTGTGACGTCCCATGCAGTTGAAGCACAGCCGACGTTCCTTCACGACGTTAGTTCGCTCGGTTGCATTCATATTCCTGAATGTAGGACACGAAACGATGAAGTGAGTGCCCTTGCAGCAATCACATGAGAACGCTCTGTGCTCCGGTTGAGTTCCACTTTGCTGAGATGATCCGTGGTGAGCTGCGGCCGGTTTCCTCTCTGGGATCGCCTTTGAGTGCGACGGCTGCAGAGCAGCAGCCTCGATCCTCTCAAGAGCGCGTACTCTCGAGGTGAGAAATTCCTCGAGCCTCTTGAAAGGAGGGTAATCCTGAGATGCGCCCAGCGAGGTTTCCCAAGCCTCCCGCGTAGAGGGATCCAAATTGTGGCATACATGATGCACAAGGATGAGATCGCCAAGCTGTTCTATCATCCCCAATGACTCTAGAGACATGCGAGCCTCTGAGACCGTAGAGATGATTTTTTCAAGCCCTTTTGCCGACTTCTTGGTGAGTTTCTCCAAGCGGCAGATCTTGTCGAGCTGCGCCTGTACCAGTAAACGTTTGTTTTCATACCTGGCGTTGAGTGCCTCCCAAGACGGTTGCAGCGAACTCCCAGCCAGTGGATAATTCGCGATGAGTTCGGCTGGACCAGCTGCCATGCAGCTGCGGAGATAGTGTAGACGCTCGATGTCGGTGATGCGTGAGTTACTCATGATGAGTCCTTCAAACATCTCCTTGAATCGCGGCCAATCAGCGTATTCACCGCTGAACTGTTGAAGCTTGATGTCAGGTAGCTTCAGTTCAGCTCGCGCGTCTGGTGAGTTCGGCCTTGGAGGAGGTAGCTTGGCGAGGATTGCAGTTTTGGCTCGCGTGAGTGTCTTGCGAGTGCGTCGATACAACTTTGCCTCCCTCCCTTGAATGTCGTCGGCAAAGTACTCATGATCGACGTGAGCGGCGGGCCAGTTGAGTTCGAAATATGTGTGAGTTGATCTGAACTCCTCGTGTAGCGCTTCGAGTTGTTCAAGTTCTGAATCGACGTCGTTGAGTGCGAGTTCAGACGGGTCTTCAGGGAGATCGTCTGCGATTGAGTCGATACAAGCGAGCCGATTGAGTTGACTCTTGTACTTCAAGGTGAGTTCAGTCGGTAGACGCGCGGGTGAGTTTTGCCTTGAAGAGCGCGCGCTGTGCTTCTCTCTCACCTTGAGACCTGATGTGCTCGCTTGAGAAGGATCGATCTTTGCAACCTCTTGGTTTGGAGGTGTTTCGGATCGCTCCTCTGTGGTGATTTCAAACGTCTCCTCGATGATTTCAGGAGTCGTACGACCGGAGCTTTGTTTCGACATGTTGAGGATCTGGATGAGTGCGCACTTCACGAAATTAATGTTCGAAAAAATCGATGAAACGATTTATAACCGGATTGAGATTCGTCGAATTTATTTAACGTCGAGCGAAACGCGTTAAACGAATTTTCGGGTTTTTTCTGAGTGCACTGAATTTCGCGAAACGATGAAATGTCACACGAAAATTTGACAGAAAATTCGCGCAACACAAAATCGCGCTGAGGACGTCCGAAATTCAAGTTTATTATGCGTAAACTATATTTTGTTGAGATAAAAACCGCGAAGCACTGTAAGTAATCACGATGTCGAGTGAGAATTGATCGAGAAAATGAGTGCGACACCGTGATTGGCTGAGAACTGTCGAAGAACGAACGTGATTCGTCGGTTCGAGAACAAGAGCGGTTGAGATCTGCTGTTTACGCGAGAGCGTCGATGATCGATCGCGTGACTCGAGAGCGCGACAGCGATTGGCTACCGAACGACGCCACACGATGAGTTGCACAATTGATGATTCTCCGTTGAGATTTCCCGATGATTTTGCACCACAATTTTCACACAAAAATTCACAAAATTCACTCGAGTATTAACTACTTGTCACGATCCGGCTCGAAGGACCAAAATGTTTGAGAATTGCTGAGAGTTTTGCCGGGATGGAGGATGATCGTGACAAAGGGTGTTAAATAAAAGTTCGTATACTTTCGTGAAAAAATGTGAACAAAAAACACACGTCTTTATTAGATGAAAGAATAGATAATGTCACTGAATATTGCGTTGCGCCGTCAACGAGTGAAATGAGATCAATGTCAATGAGTGAAATGTCGCGAGTCGATCACTAAAATGTTATTGAGAAAATTCACAGAATTAAATTACACTATTGAGATGAGTTTTACACTAGAACGATGCCGCGACGAAATTATATTAATTTGACGCGTACAACGTTGAGATCGCGCCGATGAGTGCACGATTGCATCCACGAGTTTGGCGAGTCCACGTGGTGAGAATGAGATCGTTCAAATGAGGATGCACAATAAATTTACGATTGCGCCCGGTGCGACAACCGTTGAGAGTGAGTTCTCCTGATTTTAGTGAGTGCGATTACATTGTAATCGAGCGCGTGAAAGACAAAGTATATTGAAAACGATCAGCAGCGATGTAGCGCGTGGCACGTATCGATGAATACTAATGAGCTAAGATGGCTGCCGCCGGCCGGCGAGCCGTTGCGAGAACATCGTGGTCGATTCTAGATCCTTCCACGATGCCTCGTGTTGCCAGCCGGCTGCGCCCGTGAGGTGCTGCCGCGCAACGGATCGTTCGCGCTGCGAGGAGAGTCGCTCGTGCCGCTGCCTTGCGACACGGAATCCCGAACACTATTCTATATTGCACGTGTTACGTCCTGTATCTTTTCGCGTATTTTCTGACGGAAAATTCCCGAAATGAGGCGAGACGTAACTCTTCTTAGCAACAGCGCATGGCTGAGCTCATCTGGGGTGTGATTTCACACCGCAGCTGCGCTTATGCGATGCGTTGCTGAATTGTATCCCTCAATATGCTTTGATATTATATTGCCGAAGAAAAAGAGATCTACGAGGTATGAAGTTTCCGACACGCTCAGCGATCGCAAGATCCCTGCGCGTGGAGTGGACTTCGTACCTCAAAACTGCAGAATCGCAGATGCTGATTCTACGAGACTGTCTTCTCTCTCGCCCTTTCGACAATCAGGTAGATTCTCGCAAGATCGAGAAGAGGCCAGTCTCTAGACAGCAGCGATCAAAGATAGATCGGTCTAGAGGTCTCCACGATCTCGTGTCACATAGGACTGTAAATCTTCGTCAGTTAACATCTGGTACTGCTACAAAGATAGCAGCAACAGTATCGGAAACGTGGCTCCGTAGTGTGTTCCGCCGTGTGTAAATCGCGTCGTGTTAGTCTTAAGGCCCCGTAATTATAATCATAACCCATAAAATATCAAAGACTCTGTAGAGACAATATAAAACCGAGTAGTAAGTAGGAAAGTGTCTCTCGTAGTGTGCAGTAAAAATCTAAGAACCCCCGCTGCGAGAACAACACCTGTAAGTACGGGAATGTGTGTATGTGAGTGTGAGTGAACGAATGAGAGCGACATCGACATCAACCAACCTCTTTATCAACACATAAATTCTGTAACTTCCGATTCCTTTGACCATAATTACTATCAATATATTTCGATATTATTGTTCAGCCAAAATCCCTCTTAGTATTTTATTTCGAGACTTCTCACCCTTTTACAGGTAATCGAGAAACCGGGCCCGTATGGGACGGAGCGAAGCGCCCACGTAATAATAAACTTTGCGCTTCTCGCAGAGGTTTATATGCGGCTAGCGAGAGCGAGCAAAACCCTCTCTCTCTAGCACGTGACACACGATCGAATAGTCGAGTACAATCCAATCAGCGGCGGGGTAAAAAAGTTGGTATAAAAGCCTCCTCCATATGGGGAATCAAGTTAGTAGTAATGAAGATGGACTTCGTCGTCGACGTTCAAGGGTTCAAGAAACCGATTGATGAGTTTGTGCTGAAAGAAATATCCAACCTTGAACTTGCTCGAGACATGACCGCTGATCCTATAACGTTGCTCGTTAAACCGCCATGCCCATGGGCCGACCTACCAGCGAAATACAAGTGTATGAATTCGTGGCTACAATGAAATTTTCACGAAATGTCCTGGGAGTCTGGAGAAATGTCCTATGCCAGGGCTATAAGTTTCATTCGCGCTATCTTGAAACTTGGAACGACTGTTTTCATCAAGGCTTTGGAGAAAAAAAGATGGCTGGATCGCATCATGATTGGTACATCGGTGTCCGTTGTCGATTTGGAAACGCTGATGTGCCCATCGCTGCGTAAACTATCAACCGCAATACCCGCCATAAGATGTCCACTTCATCCGAATCTCCTAATGAAATATAACTGTTCCGATGGGAATGTGAAATCTCTGAAGACTTGGATAATGCATATAAGGCGCAATGTAGACGAATGAAGGTGTTTTGTAAAGAAATAAAACAGATTTACATATATGAGTTTTTATTTTTTTTTTTACGTAGAAAACCTTTTACAATACAAATGAAAACTGTATTACTGTATTATACAATGTAAAACTGTATTACTGTATTATACAAAATACTGTATTATACAATGATATATGAAAACACTTATTCAACATAAAGTTCGTTTTGGCTGTCACACAAACATGATTAGAATTTTCACACGACTTGGAATGTTACACTGTTGTATTTTCCGCCGTGATACGTCATGCGGAGATGATTCTTCTGCGATGATTCAACCATCTGCGTGAACAGCGCCTGGTTGTCCTCGAAAACTGTTGCAAGCCGCGCTGGTAGGAAGACAGCGAATTCTCCATTGACCTCAGCGATGACCCTTTTCCCGAATTTCGTCGTCACGAATTTTAGATTGCTGATCGGATGTTCTTGCTGAATTTCCAGCTCGATTAGCTTCTTCGTTGGAAGGAATTCCGCCATCTTGCCCACCTTGTTGATAGCTGCGAGATCCATTTTCTTGGATTTTGGCGTCAGCGAATGTCTTCAATATTAAACGCAAGTCTGATCTTGTGCGAATCAGATTTTGTACTTCTTTGATATTCTTCAAGAGTAGTTTGGTGCGTAGTTTTAGCTCACGATGACGATTGCTTTGCATCCAGTCTTTGCTCTGCATCACGTCTTTGAATGGTACAATTCGAGCTGCTGCATTAGATTTTGTATCATTGCACCGTAGCACCCCCACCACAGAATCTTATTCATCGACTCCGCCTTTTTCGTCTCTAACCCTATCGGCATCGAACATTTAAAACTGATCGAACCACACGTGTCACTATTGTTTCTCTATGACGCACTCGTTGCATGAATCACCGCTTTAGAACGACACTTTTCACATTGCAATCGACGTGTAGCTGGCCCATCAACGTGGGTTCTCATATCTGGTGTATTCCAATGCTCCATGCATGGTAGGTATAATGCTACTTCGGGATCAGCACGGAGATGTGCGGGTAACCGATCCCACAGGAGATGAATTTGCGTTCCCCAATATTTGAGAAGCTTAGACTTTGAAATAGTTTTCAGTTCCGCCTTAGATAGCTCCCACGGATTTTTAACATTGCACATCACGAGCGTAGCGTTCGTTGTATTCACCTTGCCGTTCAATTGCAGACTAAACTATAAATCGAGAATTTTTTTCTTTAAATATTCAGTGAAATGCATACACAATGTTTTGTTTATATAAGTTTTCCCCTTGTTACGTCTCGGAGTTTTGCCGGCGAACGCGTCGATTCGAACGAACGGCTAAGCGGTCGCGCGCGCTCTCAACTCGATAACGCAAATCGGGAAATATTATTTGGGGTTCGTCTCTCGAATAAGATTTTATAAATCCCGTTTCGAGTACAATAATTCGCGTTTATTCGTTCAATCGATAAATACGAATAATACAAATAATTCGCGAGAATGTGTGTTTTCGTGTGAATGCAAGGGACTCTAAATTATAATCTAACTTAATCGCGGAGGAAAGTCCCCGCTCTAGATGAGTCCGACCGAATAGTTTGAAGTTTGAAGTAAGACTGAATTTTGAGTGAATGAAACTGGCCGTCGCGAAGCGGCCGAAAATGCTGACAGTGCGCGACACGCGCTGTCGCTAAGCAAGAGGTAAAATCCAGCATGAGGGAAACCTCGAAATGCTGATTTGAATATAAGACGGAAGAGTGAGTGTTCCGAGAAAGAGAATAGAAATATGCAATTCTCAGGTAAAATCGCGAGCGCTCGCGAATTGTCGCGAGCGGATACGTATTGGCGAAATTTGATATTAATTTTCCGGTCGGATGGTCTAGCGTCTGGACTACTTCCTTTGCGAGTAAAATAGAAATAAATCATTTAATTTTAAATAAAGATATGAGAATCTGAAATACGTGTATATTAAGGGTCAGGACGTAACACCTCCCCGCCTAAAGAGATAGTCGAGGCAACGCAATGCCTCGGCTATGGTGAAGGCAATACGGCGTAGCGCGTCCTGACGTGATTGTGTTTATTCGTGTAATGTAGTGTGTACTTATAGTTAACCCGTTAAAAGTGTTTGGAGAATAGCTCCGTAATTACGAGCTTAAGTATTTTATTTGGGGTATTTCAAGTCGCAGATGGGTTGGGAGTCTTCTTCCGGATGGTGGATCGTTGGGTTGAAAATCCCTTGGTGTTTTCCTGTTGTGCGAATATCCCGATTCATTTTGGCTTATTGTCGGTAGAGAGGTCCGTGATGGTGTGAAAATAACGTTGAGTAGCTGGGTGGTAGATATGTCGATGGGTTGTTGACGCACAAAAAATGTATATATTTTTTTTTTTGCGTATGGTCTCGAATCTGAAACTATCGAAAATTGATTATAATAAGGAGTATAGGATTTGAACGATCATTGAATTTAACTTGGAGTTTTTCGAGAAAACTGCTCGAATTGAAGTTATTTTCGAGGAGAAAGAAGAGAAGATACGATGGTGATAGTGCTTATTATTCGTAATTTACCTTGCATCCGGAAATTTTACAGTCGAATCGAGCTAATGTGATTAGCTTATACTTATTGCGGCTGGTCAGTATATGGCGGCATTGAACCCATGCGAATACGGCAGCTGTGTTTGTTGTGATATTCGACTCGGAGGCAGAGGCTGGGGAAGGCCGCGTGCCGTTCGGTATGAGTCATCGTTCCGCGGTTGACCGATAGCGCGTTGCATACTCCGAGTCGGTATGTTGTAAGCCGTCGTGACACAGGGCGTAGTAAGGGGAAGCGGCGGAGGTTCCCTTATCTCGGCGATCTCTATGGTCGGTCGTGTGATGCTGTGCGAATCCCGCCTTGACCTTCGTGCAATTTTGTTGCGTTTGCACAATGCTATCAAGCAGCTGGCCTTGGAAAATAAAGAAAACTTCCAGGCTATCCCCAGAAAGATTATTAGCGATCCTAACCCAATGCCAGAGTATCCCGCGATCGTTTCCAATCTATGCATTCTTCTGTTTATCCGTTTATGTTTCCTTAGTTCGTTAGCGCGGTTTATAATCGATTGGAACTCGACACTTCCGTCCGTAAGGTCAGAGTCGTGATTTTTGTCGGAGTCGACGGGAGTTGGGGAATCAGCTTCGGATAATAATTCAGCGAGGTTTATCGGGTCGTTTTGATCGAGTACGGTAGTGTTCAGTGATTTGGCATATAATGCGGATATGTTGAGCGTTGCTCTCGGGGAAAATTCTTTGAAAATGGAGGTCGATATCACGTCAGAGGATGTTATTACAGCGACGCTGGTTCTAGCTTCGCAGCGTGGCCGTAAACGCAATATTCCGGTCCCATTAATCGTTACAGACCTCGGCACGTAGTTTTCGCATTTAATATGGACCGTTTCGGCATCTGGGCACGAAAAGATCCATTGGTTGGTGGAGTGTATCCTCGACCAGTGCGTTCGAGCACTGGTTTTGACGCGAATATCGCACGATGCGAAGTCTACGAATCGCGGCTCGGTGATGATTTTCACTTCGCAGTCGCTATGACTGTCTACCCGATACAGGACATTGTTATTTTTGCAAATATATCGATCAGCGGAATTCTTGCATTCTCTGAGGTCCTCCTGATCCAGGCGGAAATACGAGTCTAGATTGTCGGAAATCGCAGAAAATTCCGATCGAGGTTTGATGTAGGCGAAGCTAGTGCCCTTAGTGTTCGAATATTGGTGCACCGGCAGTGGAATATTCTTATACAGCGTGTAAAATTTTAATTCTAGGAGGGGTACCGAGATTATATATACGAGGTTTCCGTTCGAGTGATAGATCGTAAGTTCTGATAATTTAATTAGTTCCGATGAATATTTCGGTTCTAATGGCACGGGAAATTCCGAATTCGGTCGAGCCCGTTGGATAGCTTTAGCGCCCTGAATAATTTGGTGCGGTGAAAGAAGTCGGGGATGTAATTGTCCTTGCTTCGCAAACAGAATCGCGTCCGTGAGTATCGTAGTGTCCAGTTCGCATTCCGTAACACTATGTTCGAGTGCGGCTGTGGCATCGTTTAATTTTTCGTTAAATTCGAGTGCGCGCACGGAGTTCGCGACGATGTCTACCGCGCGGGTCATATTACTTATGCGACCCGAAAGCTGCTGCGCTGTAGCTGTTAATTGGCGCCTTTCTTCTTCGAATTATGATTTAATAAGGTGTGTTTGATTCGCGAGCAATTCGATGACAGAACGAGTGTCGTTTTCCAATGCTTCGATACGTTCGTCATAAAATTGCGCGTCTTCGGCGTCGAGTGTACCGAAAAGTGCGCGGCTAATTGATCCGATAAATCCCAGTGGGGCTCGTTTTTTCCTTTCCGCATGTTCTTGTGGGTAATCTTGCGTCAATCCTTCGATTTCTATCTGGTCTCTACTCAATGTTTTGAGTGTTTCTTCTATACCCTCGAGTTGTGCGTTCGCTGAGCATGCATATTGCAGCCGGCGACATTCGCGTGAGAGGTTCTCCCAGTCTACAGTATGTTGTGCGACTCGCCGTAGAAGTTTTGTCAAATCGACATGTGTAACGAGATTCCAAGAGATCTGGTACGTTCTCAACGTTCCCCACTGATCCGAGTATATTCCGGGGTTGCCTGATACGGATGTTATCGTGTATTGTCCATCCTCTACGCCCAACCTGCAACGAGCGAATGTGGCGTGAGAACGAGTGCCGAAGATGTGTCGGGTGGCAGTACTTCGCGGAGATTCTCGGTGTAAGTATTGCGTACATATACGTATCTTATTTGAAAATATATTTTTTTTTGTATATGCATGGTCGTGAGACTTTGTTGACGTTGCTTTTCTCTGATTGTATATCGCAGGCTGTCGTGGTTGAGGGACGGAGCGTCTCTTCATTTCTGTACCAACCGTACTTGGAGAAACGTCGTCGAGGATGAACGCAGAACGGAGAAAATTAGCAATGTGCATTCTTTCGGTAAGTGTCTTTGAGTGGTTTACTCTTATTCTTATTCTTTAGTATTTAGTTCATCATTTTTTTTTGTTACTGTTGTTTTCCTATTTGATTTATTATCAATTTCGCGTTTAGTTTACTATTATTTGTTTTTTTTTGTTTACTCCATTATTGTTTTTTAATTACATTACCCTTGTTTTTCTATTTACAGCAATGGCATTGGGGTTTCGGCACGCGGGTACGCGTTGCCCGTCGTGAATATCGGCGGTTGCTGGAGTCGCTGGATCCATGGAGGGACGATGACCTCGGCGTCAACCGATTGTTCGCCGAGGCGAATGTCATTTGTCGCGACGGCGTCCTTATTCACGGGAGTCGACTCGGGTCCGGAGCTTGGCTGAGGGGGGGTGCCCTCATCCATATTTCGGGTGATTCAGACGAGGAGGAATTTTTTGAATTGTTTTGAGTGATGTTTTTTTTTTGTTTTGACGAGAAGTTTATATTGAATTTGAATTGTATTGTACGTTGTATGGTGATTTTTTGGGGCACAGGAATATCTTTCCTGTGTTCCGAATAAAGAAGAAATTTTCCCTTAATTCTCTCTTTTTTTTTGTTTCTCTTCCCATTTCCCTTCCCTCTTTCCGTCGCGAGGATGCCTCCCCCTCCCCCTTGCAACGTAGTTGCAAGCGCGCCGAGATTGCGAGCGAGAAGAGAGGAAGGAGAAAAGTCGGAATTTAGGAAATAAGAAAAAAAAAAAAAATTTGGAACTAGAACGTTAGAAGATAAGAGAAAAAAAAAATTTTAGGGGTTAGGGAATTAGAAAATAAGAGAATTGGGAATTTCATCAAAAGATGAGAGGGTTCATGAAAAAAAAAGAGGAAAGAAAGGAAAAAAAAAAAAAAAAAAATTTGGTTTTGGAAAAGAGGAGGAAAAAAAGGAATTTCGAAATGATATTTGAGAATTTTATTTTTTTTTATTTTTTTTTTTTTTTTTTTTTTAGGGATAGAAATTTGAAAATTGTATTACTAAAAAAAAATTACTAAAAAATTACTAAAAAAATTACTAAAAAAAAATTTTGGGAAATTTTTCCAAGGTATTGGATAGTCCCACTATCCAATATTCGGGTAATAGGGCATTTTATTTCGCATTTTTTTTTTTCTACTAGGTTTCTATTCCGCCTTTACGCTTGGCGTAGTAGCGTCTTTATTTTTTTATTCCGCCTGTACGCGGTCCAGTGCATCTCGCGCGTCACGGAATTTGCTGACGCGGCGGTTTGGCGGCGACCTGCTGGCTGCCGTCTTACCTATGGTAGTATGCTTATAGTGGTATAGTGGCATTCGGTTGTCTTGCCCGTTCTACTGGCGACTTCGCTCGACGAGTCTTATCTCTGATTAGAGTGAGACATCGTGGCGAGCGATAGAGAGGGCCGCATGCAGCGTAACCGTAATGGCCGCCGCTGGGCGGTCTTTTATTGTTAGGGTGGCATAGTAAGTGCTCAGCTGTTGTTTCGAGCGGCGTTCATTGTCACCTCCCCTGCTATCGGAGGGGGACGGATGCTCGTAGGTCGATTTTTCAGTGTGATTATTCCGCGCTACTACATCTATTTTGTTAGCGTTTGATTATCGGTGTCGTTGTTCGATTTTTATCCTGTCGAATAAAAAATCGAAAATAATGGGAGAAGAGAAGAAGTAAAATTTTTTTTCTATAATGCGTACTCGTAGTGACGTACGATTGTTGATTTTCCTATGTTTGTCGTCTCTCTTCTCTTTTAGTTGAGGAAAAACAGCGTTATTTCTTTGCTCGTGTGCTTCGCGGCTTTTACTCCGCGAGTCAAGGAATTGCTGACGCGGCTCGAGATAAGGGCTGTGTCCCTGCGAAGTTTCTCGCGTGCAAGCCGATTATAGTACCTTGGTATGTTTACTACGCGCCTCCGCGTGTCGATGTATGAGGTAGATTGAAACACATGAATGGAAATGGTTTCGTAAGGATTTTTTTTTTTTTTTTCTTCATCTCTACGCATGGTGCGGCTGCACTCTACGCGCCGAGGAATATGCTAACGCCGCATTTCGATGGTGGCCTGCTAGCTACCGTCTTAGCTATAGGGTGTGCCGCTGGACTGTAGTTCCGCCTTCCCGTAGTAGTATCTACGCTCGACGAGGCTTATCTTTTGTTAGAGTGCGACGACGTTGCGTTTGACGGAGAGCGCATTATGCGATCTGCGGCTTGCCGTGATGAGGTCGTTCATTAATGCGGCCGTAGCGTAATACTCGCTCAGCTGTTGTTTTGAGCTGAGTTCATTGCTGCCTCCCCTGTTATCGCTACGATACATATGCTCGTATGGGCAGCTATTCTTTAATACCTTCCTATTGCTGTTGCTTACTTTCCTTTGTACTATTGTTATTGTTTGTTTGTTTACTGTTGTTAACGTACGTGTATACTTTTTCGGTACACGCGTACACGTGTATATATAATATATTTTTTTTTATTCGTAATATTTTTTTACTTTGTCGGCGTGAACGACATATCTTTTCTCTTGTCGTTCACTTCCTTCACGTGGTAGTAGTAATTCGATGTTATTTTTTGGTAATATTTCCGAGATTCGGTATGGGCCGATGTATTCTTCATCAAATTTTCCCGTTTTCACAGGTTTTTCGAGCCATACGTAATCACCGATTTTGTGCGTATGTTTTTTCACTCTTCGATCGTAGTAGGTTTTTGATCGTTCCTTTGCTTTTATTAAATTCGCGCGAGCCGATTCATTGTCTAGCTTCAACTTTGCGATTAGGTCGGAGAAATATTCGTCGAAGTTCCGATCGTTCACTAACCCTTTTGGCTCGTAATTAAATTGCGAAGGGATTCTCGCGGTTTTTCCAAACACGAGTTCGAACGGTGCGTATTTAGTGCCTTCGTGGATACTAATATTATACGCGAACATCGCCGAAGGGACCCAGTAGTCCCAGTTACCGCGATTTCCAATATGTTGTTTTAAATGTTCAGTCAGCACGTGATGGCTTCTGTCCAGTGAACCATTGGATTGCGGGTGGTAGGCGGTTGTCGTGTAGTGTTTTATTTGGAATATTTTCGTAAATTCCTTAAAAATTTCGCTCACAAAATTTGTTCCCCAATCGGAGACGATGATCTTCGGCGCTCCGTAAATGCATATGAATTTCATTGCGAGGGCCGTAGCGACGTCTTTTGCGGTGGTGTTACCCATAGGTACTGCCACCGAATATTTCGTCAGGTTATCTTGGATTGTTAGAATGTTTTTATTGCCCGATGCGGTGATCGGCAGTGGCCCATAGATATCGATTGATATCTTCTCGAAAGCTTCCGTTGGAGTGTCAGTGATAACCATGGGTTCACGGTGTTTTACGCGCACTAATTTGCGTCGTTGGCAGTCCTGGCATCGCCTGATGAATCGTTCGACGTCTTTCTTTATCGTCTTCCAATAGTATCGTTGTTCGATTAGTTTCCAAGTTTTTGTCATGCCTTTATGACCGCCGACAGTCGAGCAGTGATGTTCTTGTATGACTTCGCTTCTGTCCTCTGGATCTGGCACGATTATGTATTTATTGCAGATATAAATTTTTACTTCGGTTGTGCGAAATATAATGTTAAATCGTTCTACGAGCCATCTTCGCTCGATATGATTGAACGATTCGTTATCGAGGGAAATCCGGAGGATTTTTACATCGTGCCGCCTCATTAATTCCTTCAGTGTCTCTAGACACGGAATTATTTCGTCGGGATCGGGAGGCCTGGAGAAAGTGGTGCCGTATACGAGACCAAAAGAGAATAAATCCCCCTTTTTTCGCATTACCACCTCCCCTGGTGTGATTTCTTCGTCGCTTATATCTTTCCAATCCAATCTTTGCTTCTCGATGAGCATTCTGGTGGCTTGTGAAACTATTTCTTTATCTGATGAAAGCCAGTATGCGACGGATGCCCTTTCTTCGACGATGTGTTGGTTGACGATTTTTACCGGCTCTTCTTCCAAGTTCTCGGCTTCATTCGGGTCTCTCTCTGTATCTCGATCTTCAGGCGACTGATCCATCGGTCTATCCTCATCCTCCGACCTTGAAGAATCGGGCGATGGAGAATCGGAGGGTATTGGTACTTCTTCATTTATAATTTGCGTATTTTCCGTTTCGAACTCTGAATCGGAGGTTTCCTCTTCGTCTTCCGGTTCGTACATCGAGCTTAGCGGGCCAGTTACTCGTTGTTCCTCCTCCCCTGTTGTTTGTAGGTAACTGTTTAATTCCTGTGGGGAAACTGAAGGACTCTGTTGTTCTTCTGGTCGCCCGTCCGTTGATTTCGGGGTAGTCGGTTGAAGTTCACCGGGATCGCTTGTCGTTTCATCCTCGACTAGCGATGGTTGCGTATAGCTGGAGTAAGGAGCATCCCATTCCGTTCCTTCGCTGTCCCACCAAAGCTCGTCATCGTCCCACTGAGTCGATTCTTTCAGTTTTTTCCGAGGTTCGGGTTTTTCGTCTCGTTCTTGTGAGTCCGATGATTCACGGCGTCTTCTAGGATTTCTGCTCGTTGACCTTTTATCTCCGCGAAGTATGGGATTTCGGAAGCGTCTAGCGTATCTTCGTTTATCCGCTTGTGTCTCTTCGTCGTCTTCGTCGGAATCCGAACTGGACGAGTAATCCATGTATTCGTCTTGAACCGTCGCGGGTTTTTCGTGAGTAATGACGGTGTCCGGTGACATTGTTTTCCGTTTCTTTTCCTGCGGTAATGTTTCGTCTTCAGAGTGAACGCGCGCTCTTTTTCTTGCGCTCAATGGGCGAACTATGGCGGAAGGTATTGGTGTTTCTTCCACCGGATTGCGTGAGAGAGCATCTGCATTTGTGTTTGACCTCCCCGGTTTGTGCTTGATGACAACTGTGAAGTTGGATCAGTCAGCCTTTTTATCCAGGTAAGTGGTTTGTTGTCTGTGACGAGAGTGAATTTTCTTCCATAAATATAGGATCGGAATTGTTCTAATGCGTAGATGATCGCGAGCATCTCTTTCTTCGTCGCATCGTAGCGAGTCTGAGTTTCGGAAAGCGTTTTCGATAAATAGGCTATCGGGAGATCCTTGCCTACTTCACCTTGACTAAGAACTGCACCAAGTGCGTAATCTGACGCATCGGTGGTAATGATGAACGGTTTCGCGTAATCTGGATATTGTAATATTGGCTCTTCGCACAATTTGTCGCGTAATTCCTCGAAAGCCTTTTGTTGCTCATCCTTCCATTCGAAAGGTACTTTTTTCTTGAGTAGACTCGTCAAGGGCTTCGCGATCAGCGCGAAGTTCTCGATAAATCGGCGATAATAACCGACGAGTCCCAAAAACTGCTTAATATTTTTCACATTTTTGGGGATCGGGAATTTCTTCACTGCGTCGAGCTTCTGTGGATTTGGTTTCACGCCGTCGCGTTCAATTATATGACCGACGTATACAACTTCTGGTCGAAGGAATTCGCACTTGTCAGGTTGTAGTGACAGTCTTGCTTTTGTCAGGCGTTTCGCTAGTCGTCTGAATTTTTTCTTGTGTTCTTCCAACGAATTCGCGTATATTACGATATCGTCGAGGTAGACGAACATCTCATTACCTTGCAATCCGGAGAGAACCTGATCCATGAGCCGTTGAAAGGTGGCTGGAGCGTTTTTTAAACCGAACGGCATGCGATTAAATTCGAAGTGGCCGTGAGGTGTGGAAAACGCTGTCTTTTGTTGATCCGACGGCTCCATTGGTATTTGGTGGAATCCTGAGGCAAGGTCGAAGACCGAAAAGTATCGTGCATTGCCCAGTTGATCCAGGATATCCGTTATGTTCGGTAGCGGATACGCGTCTTTGACCGTTTTCTCGTTTAATTTCCGAAAATCCACTACTAATCTCCAACGTTTGTTCCCTTTGGAATCCGCCTTCTTCGGAACTATCCAGATCGGTGAGTTGAACGGTGATGTTGAAGGCTGGATGATGTCTTTCTTCAGCATATCGTTCACCTGAGAGTTTATTTCTTCCTTCATGTTTTGCGGAAATCGATACTGCTTCGTGTTGATCGGTAGTTCATCGGTCGTATAGATCTGGTGTTTGACTACGTTTGTCTTGCCAAGATCTTCGTCGGGTAAATGGAAAATTCCCGAATTTTCCTTTACAATAGACATCACGTGTTCGCGTTCTTCTTGCGTGAGATGGTCCAAGCGTAATAATGGAAGTAGCTTCTTCACTCTCTCGCTCGAATCGGACTCGATTCGTGCTATTCGCGCTTGTTCGACGATCGTTGGTTCTTCAGCGTCGGCTTCTACGTATTCCTCGAATGGTATTAACTTGATTCGAGGTACGACGAGTCCTATCTCTTCGTCAGTGGAATTTATCGCGAATAGATACGCGATACCGCCGTGGTTTTTGACTACGGCATTTCCACAGTAAATTCCTTTTCCAAACGCGATATTAGCGATGTAGCCTTCTTGCAGATCGTTCGTAATTTCGATTTTCATCAATTTTCGGGTTCGTGCAGGTAGAGTGACCACTTCTGTTTCGATAAACGGTATTATTTGGTACGGTTTCGGAATACATATTCCTCCTTTGCTATAGCTGATGCTGGCTTTATGTTTTCTGAAGAAGTCGCAGCCAATAATTCCATCTTCGGCTATTCTAAAATCGTTCCTGATGACTTGGAACTCGCCTGCTAAACCGTTCACATGTAATTCGATTGAACCCAGTGAACGAGTAGTACCTTCCGTTACACCGTTTATTTCGTATTTTAATTTGCGATTATATTCTATACCGGGTAGGAGGAAACGGCGTTTGATAACTGAAATATCGGAACCGTTATCTATGTAAAATTTTCCTTCGCCTCTTTTCAAGCTTGCGCATCCGAGTGGACGACGCTGTCAGGTCTGTATGACAGCTTCGATATATTAGCTTGATGGATTTCGGCTGTTTCTGCGCTTCCTCGTTGTCGCTCGGCGTCGCGCTTCGCCGAGCCCCCTTGGAGTTTAAATTCTCCGAGTTCGATTTTTGGGAAGTGTACGAAGAGTCCGAGGTACGGCCACGGTTAGCCGAACTATCTCTGCTCTTCTTGGAGGAACGTGAATCTTGTGAGCCTTTGCTGTCTCGAGAGACACTGCGAGATTTACCCGATCTTTGTTTTATTTTTGGTTTGTCGGTAGTTTGCCTATTTCGCGTATTCGGGTAGTCTTCGGCATCGCTCGAGTCGGAGGAAGAGAAACGCAATCTTTTCTCCTTTCGTTTATCTGCATTGCTATTTTTTCTCGATTCGTCACGTTGATAACGGCGGGGATGGCGATGTTTCTCGTTAGTCTTAGAATCGTCTCTCCTTTGACGCGAGTCGGAGCGATATTCGTCGCGGGAGGAGTCCCGTTTTTTTAGCTGATTTCTGCGATAATTTTCCCGCGAGTAGTGGCGAGTTCGATTTTTTTGTTGGTCTTCTAAATCGCTGCTAGATTGGCGACTCTTTCGACCGGAATCGCGGCTGTGACGTCGGGGGCGCGAATCGTCTCTATTTCCCCTGCGTTCTAGATCTTCGTAATATCGGCGGTTTTGGAGTCTCCAACAATTTTCTATTGCGTGACTATTGCCCTTACAATAAGTGCAGAATAGCGTTAATTCTTTCGAGTCTGCGTAATGTATTTCTGCTTGTGAGCGGGAACGCGATCTAGAGTGTGACCGCGAGTGAAAACGAGAGTGCGAACGTGAATTATTTTCGCGGTTTTCGCGGGAACGAGAGCCTTCCCGGTCGCGACTTCGGCTGGGGCGAGTCGTTGCTTTAACATTTACTCGATATTCGCGTTCGTCCACAGCGGCTAATTCCTCGATTATTTTGTGATGTTTTCTTTTATATTTCAGATCATACTTAGCGCGGTTTTCTCGGACCTTTTCACGATCTTCGTGTATTTCCTGCGCCTCTTGGGCGTAGGATATCGCCTGTTCGATCGACTTAGGGTCTCGCATCAAAACGGCGTCGCTAATGCATTCGTGCAATCCCTTAACGAACCTACCTATTGCATTTTTTGTATGCGTTTCTTGAAGCAATTTTATTATATCTTTGGATCGATCAGGGCCTTGAGCGGCGCAGCGATGCAACCGCTCGGTGATCCGTTTAACGCGAGCTGCATAATCGTTCAGCGGCTCATCTGTTCCTTGTGCAATACCCGCGTAGAAAAAATTAGTATGGGATTGACTCTGGGAGGACGATGGGCGAGAGGCTGGGGTTTGTTTGGGATTGAATCTGGGAAGCACTATGGGCAGTCATCTGGGTTTTGGGACCCGGCTGGATGGTTTCCCAGACCTTTTCCCATAGCTTCAGTGGACGGGGGGAATCCTCGTGCAATCAATCCCATACGCTTTTCCAGATTCTCTCCCAGCCGTCGCATACGAACGGGGATCCTTGTGCAATCAATCCCATATGCTTTTCCAGATTCTCTCCCAGCCGTCGCGTACGACCGGGGGAATCCTTGCGCGATCAATCCCAAACATAGAATCCCATGTTATGTGTAAGTGAAAGAAGATGAAAAAATAGATTTTGTCAAATGGAAGAAAAAAATAAAAAACGAAAAAATATGCCTAAAACCAATTTTTTTCGACGGATATGAGTTCCCCGAGCAAAGTTAAATGCTGCTGTACGTAATCGGCGTTTGAAATTCGATGTAGGTCCCAAAAATATTGTAAAGTATCGGATGAGTTTAACATAGATCTTTTAATTTATCTATCCAAGCTTTTCCCAGTACATCACATTATTTTTGGGGCCTTAAATGAAATTTAACCGCCGATTATGTACTACAGCGCTTAACTTTGCACGGCGAAATCATATTCGTTGAAAAAAATTAGATTTGAGCATATTTCTTCGTTTTTCATTTTTTCCTTCCATTTGACAAAATCTATTTTTCCTTCTTCTTTCATTTACACATAATATGGGATTCTATGTATGGGATTGATCGCGCGAGGATCCCCCCGGTCGTACGGTACGGCCGGGAGAGAATCTGGAAATACGTATGGGATTGATTGCACGCGGACTCCCCCGTCCACTGAAGCGATGGGAAAAGGTCTGGGAAACCATCTAGCCGGGTCCCAAAACCCAGATGACTGCCCATAGTGCTTCCCAGATTCAATCCCAAATAAATCCCAGACTCTCGACCATCGTTCTCCCAGAGTCAATCCCATACTAATTTTTTCTACGCGGGTATTGGCCAATTCCACTTGGAGCGCGAGTTCGTCCTTTTTATTCGAATAAAGATTTTCTAAATCGTTCAAGATTTCTTGTACTGAAGTATATGCCCTTCTTTTCGGGTGGGTTTGACGACGAGCGTCGCCTTTCAATTTATTGAACAACAAATAACGAAATTTAACGAAGTCGTTTACGTCCAGAGTGGACATGGCGTATTGCACGTCGGATATGAATTCTTCGATCGGTATATTTGTTCCATCGAAATTTGGAATCGGGTAGAGCGCTTTCATGAGCCAGTCATTGTCGCTGCGTACGCTCATCTGGCGGAAATTCGAGATCATTTCGAGATCGCTTGGAGGCGGCGGAGCGGGGCGGTTGGGGAGGTCTTCCTCCTTGATCTGTTGATCTATACCGGCCGCTCCAAAGCCTTCATTGCGCTGTAAGTGCGCATTCTGTTGCGAAAAATAACGTGGGTCTTGTTGCATACCCGGATACGTATTTAAATTAGGTGGCCATTGCACGTCAAAATTTTGCGCCATTTGGTTTGCTTGGCGATAATTCTCGAACGCCTGTTGGGCCAAATGCATCGATCGATTTTCGTTTAAATCGTCCACCGAGAGCGCTCTCTGATTTAGTCTATGAGTGTTTTGATTCGCGTGTAGACGGGCATGAGGATTTAAAGGACCTCCGTTACGAATCGGTAGTCCTGGATCCGATCTGTTTGGCGAGGGATTATCAAGGAATATTTCGGGAGTGTCTGGGCGTCGAGCCATGGTTCTTCGCTTCCTCCCTTTCTTCCCTTTCAACCACCCGGAAAACGTGGTGAAGCCCGAAAATTATAACTTTGACGCGATTATTTGAAAAGAATTTTGACAAAGGATAATTAAGATTTTGATGTTCTCGAACGTCAGCGTCAATTAACTGGGAAGAACAATTTGAGGAATAAAACTCTCGGCTCAAATGGCAGCAAGATAGGAATTTTTTTTTTAAAGATTGTTAAATTATTAAAAATATTAGATACGCAAAATTCGTAGGGTTGAACCACGTATGGGGTCGTCCGAAATGGTCTATAGTTTCGGGGATTTCGGCGATTTCAGAGTGGTCAAGTGTTCGAAGTCTAGGTTCGAGCTCAAAAATCGAACAATTTGAAAGTCGAACAATTCGAAAAACTTGAAGAGTTTCAAAATCTCGAAAACTCGAAAACCCGAAAAACTCGGAAGATCGAAAAATTCGAAAAGTTCGAAAATCTCAAAAACTCGAGAACCCGAAAAAATTCGGAAGATCGAAAAATTCGAAAACTCGAGAAATCCGAAAAATTTGGAAAATCGAAAAATTCGAAAACTCGAGAAATCCGAAAAATTTGGAAAATCGAAAAATTCGAAAAGCTCGAAAAATTCGAAAAGCTCGAAAAATTCGAAAAGTTCGAAAATCTCGAAAAATGTTAAACTTCGGCGAATAATTGAATAATTGAAAGATTAAAATTTACGAAAAATAGAAATTTCAAATAGTTAAAAAAATTAAGAATTTTGGAGATTGTAAATCTCGAATAATTTAAAATTTGCAAAATTATAATTTTCGGAGATTAGAAATTTCGAGTAGTTGAAAAATTAAAAAAAAATAAAAAAATTTCGGGAACAATAAATTTCACACAATTAAATCGTCGAAAAATAAAAAATCGCGAAAATTGTCAGTTCGACTAGCTGAAAATTGAAAACTGCAAAACTACGGAAATTGTAATTTTCAGATAATTGAAAAGTTGAAATATGCGACAAAATTTGAAAATTAGAATTTGCAAACTGAGAAGTTTAATTACGCGAAAAATTCAAAAATTTCGAGAAATTCAAAAATTGGAAAGTTTGAACAATCAAAAAAAAATACAGAACTCGAAAAATTTCAGAATTTGATAATAGGAAATTGGAAATGTTAAGTATTCGAAAGATCAGAGTATTTAATTTTGGAAAACTCGAAGGATCCGAATATTGGGGATTTTTGCCAATTTAGGCGAGTATTTTCTCGAAAATGAAATTTTCGGTTGACGAGATGTTTTTTGTCGAACGATCAGTGATCGTATTAAAGTAGATAAATGGTACTTACACGAGGATTGGCAGGAGCAGCAGAATGAACGGACTTGACATCGACATCCTCATCGATATCCCTTTCGTCCGTTTATCGGTTCACTATGGGTGCCGCTTCCTTCTGCTTTTTCCGTGGGTATCGATTTTGGTTTCTTCGATTCCTTATCGAAGTTGTTTCTTCTTACACGTCCCTCACTCACTTACACACGCGAGCACTCGGTTCTCAAGAGAACGAATCCCACTTCTGACACCAAAAATTTTCCTCTGTTACGTCTCGGAGTTTTGCCGGCGAACGCGTCGATTCGAACGAACGGCTAAGCGGTCGCGCGCGCTCTCAACTCGATAACGCAAATCGGGAAATATTATTTGGGGTTCGTCTCTCGAATAAGATTTTATAAATCCCGTTTCGAGTACAATAATTCGCGTTTATTCGTTCAATCGATAAATACGAATAATACAAATAATTCGCGAGAATGTGTGTTTTCGTGTGAATGCAAGGGACTCTAAATTATAATCTAACTTAATCGCGGAGGAAAGTCCCCGCTCTAGATGAGTCCGACCGAATAGTTTGAAGTTTGAAGTAAGACTGAATTTTGAGTGAATGAAACTGGCCGTCGCGAAGCGGCCGAAAATGCTGACAGTGCGCGACACGCGCTGTCGCTAAGCAAGAGGTAAAATCCAGCATGAGGGAAACCTCGAAATGCTGATTTGAATATAAGACGGAAGAGTGAGTGTTCCGAGAAAGAGAATAGAAATATGCAATTCTCAGGTAAAATCGCGAGCGCTCGCGAATTGTCGCGAGCGGATACGTATTGGCGAAATTTGATATTAATTTTCCGGTCGGATGGTCTAGCGTCTGGACTACTTCCTTTGCGAGTAAAATAGAAATAAATCATTTAATTTTAAATAAAGATATGAGAATCTGAAATACGTGTATATTAAGGGTCAGGACGTAACACCCCTTATAATAAATTCTGAGAACAACGATCCGATTCATTGCTCATGCTTTGAATGTGAATGTTTTGTTTATAAATTCTTATCACCATAATAAATATAAAAGGGTGCTTAAAGAACAAGGGTCTGACTCACGATGCATTCATTAGCTATGACTGCTCTATTCAGTCATAAATTTTCAGGAGTGACAAGTGGCGAAAGGGACTTGGAGTGGTTGTATATATTGTAGTCTAAACAACCACTTGATGACCGATATTGGAGTATCAGCAAGCGATACATTCCGAGAAAAAATGTCAACCGCCCACCCACCCACCCTAGACCCCACCCCCACCCACCCTAGACCCCACCCCCACCCACCCACCCACCCACCCACCACCCACCTCCCACCATCCACCTGGCTAACCCACCTGTCACTCATCGATTTGAAAAACTTTAAAAATGTCAACCATCCACCCACCCACCACCCACCTAGATTTTTCTCTCCTCGGGTATCGCCGGGGGACGACTCGGTATTCGCGTTATCCTATGACTCTCGCGCGTTCCTAACGGCTGGCGTGCCTGCGAGAGCGTTACAACGCCTCGTCACATCCCCCCACTAGACCCTGAGTACCCTGCGCTTACGCAGGTAGGCACACGCCGATCAACCATCTGCACGCTTTGCTACCGAGTCCTTCCCCGCACGTACCCGGTATTTTCCATAAACAGACGAAATTATCCTATAGTAATTACACACACATATCCCAAACCAACACATAAATCTTCGAGTCTAAATATTCCGCGGGATAACTTTAAGCCTTCTTACATCGCTACCGCGCTAGCATCGTGTTACTCATCCGGAGAAGCCGGTTGCGAACACGAAAATTTACACGCGAACGCGTTACTCACACAAATCGACGACGGGAATCCCAGCGGAGACGGGTGCACTCCGATGGCCTATCCGATCTCCTATTCCTAACCGTTGCCAACCCGGTAACGCCTCGTGATCGGGGTATATCGTTTCGCGATCCTCAGGCTAATCCGCGATTTTCGTCGTTGCTGCGCGCGTCTCGATCCTCGCGGGGACCACGCAAAGGTTCTGCGACTTTCGTGTATCCCTTTTATCGTTGCTGTTCGCTGGGGACTTCTTCTCCTCACACGCGAACTGCTTCGCATGGCATTCGCTCTTACTCGGCGGAGGACGTCGAGCTTTGGCTCGTGCCTCTTGCTGCTCGATTGCCACCGCATTAGCTACGAGCTCTGCATAAGATCTCACGTCACGGCGATCTAGTCTCTCCCAGTATTCTGGGCGCAGCCCTGCGAATGCGTGATCAAGCTGACTACGTAAGCTCTTTGGTCTTCGCAGTCGTTCGAACAACCCTTGAAGGCAGATCAGATAGTCCTTCGCGGATTCGGTATCTCCCTGCGTTCGCTGACGAATGTCCTCCTTTAGTCCTTGCTGGTCGTCATCAGCTCTGAACCACGTGCGAAACTCTTATGAATCCTCGCCACGAGTCCCAACTGTAGCGATTCGATCGATACCACAGTATGGTACGGCCTTTCAGAACTTCCGGTAAGACTTGCAGTCGATCGTCGTATCGGATGTTTGCTGCTTCCATTTTCTCACGGAGTTGCTCGATGAAGTCATCTAACGCGAGTTCGTCGTCTCCGGAAAATTGAAGCTGCCAATTTCGCGCAATCTCTCCGACGTCCCATCGGTCGCGGCGTCGCGACGGTGAGTGGCGTGCTAGTCGCTGCGAGCGTTCTTCGGGGCTTCTTCCCCGTTCTCTCTGATCTCGCGTGCGACGCCGCCCATGCGGTCCCCATCGCGAGTCGCTGTCGGACTCGAACTCGTCCGATGATTGCTCGTTTACCCTCGCTGATCGCACGTAATCACGTGCGTATCGTACGCTTTGTCTCGGGCGTACTTCGTCGTCCTGTCGTCTCCGGCGCACTTCGTCGTCCTGTCTTCTCCGACGCACTTCGTCGTCGTATCGTCTCCGACATTCATCGTCGTCGTTACGTATTTTCCTCGCCGATTCCTTGGTTCTTTTCGGCGCTTCAGGTACTGAAGTTCAGGTATCACTTCCGATCTGCGTACCGATTTCCTTCGTATGCGGCTTGATGGCGGCATTCCCTGACGATTTCTGATCCCTGTGGCGATTCGCAGCGCCATTTTGCGTCCCCTCTTGTACATCCTCCCGGACTTTTCGCGAGGCCTCGCCTAGACGCCGCTTATCGCTCACCGAGGGTTTATTCTCGTCCTGTTTGATCATCATTTTACGAGTGAGATCGCTCATCACCCCGCGTAGCCGGTTTCTTACTACCGCTGGTTCCCCTGTCATGCTCAGAAATAAGGCTTGTAGTATTTCGCCAACCTTGGCCACGGGCAAGTCATCGACTTGTGCCGTCAATACGACGAGCTCCGCTTCGTCTTCCGGCATCATATCCTCTGGACACCACGGGGTTTGGGGACAACCATTTTCCCGATATTTGTGCCTCCGCAGACGGTCGCGGATCACGTGACTTGTGCCTACATCGCTCGCTCCAACTGTGCATAACAAGTGTCGTACTTCCGCGTCTGTAATGAAGTCGATCAAGAGACGCGGTCGCGTCTCGAGACAAGTACATTTACGTTCTACTTTACCGACGACGCTCGATAGACGCGACAAGACTCCTATACGCGAAACATCGCTGTTTTCGGCCTCTCGAAAAACATTTTTATTTTTTTATTAATACACGAACGTTTTACGTAATAAACGTTTGAACATTAATTTTTTATTTATTTTTATCTATCAAATTCGATTTATTTCAAGCCTGTAGGATACCGGCGTATAAGAAATATCGGTTTGATTTTTTTTGAGCGACCCGAAATACGAATTCAGTGGTCGTCTCCACCGCACACAACATGGCGGCACCCATCACCGTAGTGTTCGCCGCCATATTGCTTTATATATATAGGTATATAGGTAGATATCAGCGGCGTCGTCGGCGCACACTGTGCACTATATATATATATATATATCGCTGCAAATTGCAGCGGACGCTGCATTTACTTTTGTTTGCTGCTGCTAAGTTCGTATGTATATATTATAAACATATGACTGGAAGTATTAAAAAAATATTACAAAAATAAAAAAACGCAAATATTTTAAAGAAAAATTATGATAAATCAACATTTAAAACGGGACATTAAAATATTTCAATCAAATCTTTGCAAAAAGATATGAAATCCCACAAAAACACCAATAATGGTGTACAAAAAGTTGAGACAAGTACATTTACAGTAGTTGTTTTGACAACACACTAAAATATAAAAAATAGTTCTTTAAAAATTAAAAAACATATGTTCGATCTTTGCAAAAAGTTATTAAATAAATTAAAAGCTTCTTAGGGTTCGTGGCCAAGTACATGTACATTTTGACTCACTTAGTAAAAGGTCAGTCATAGCAGCATACGAGTTATGAATTACAGTCGGATCATTTTGTAAGTCAAAGTATATTTTAAAAGTAACTTGTCTGGCCATTATACTGAACAAATCAATATGTGAAAGCGTAATTAGCTAAAAAAACTTCTAATAACTTTGTAATCAATTATTATGTGACGATTACGGCCAGACAAGTTACTTTTAAAATATACTTTGACTTACAAAATGATCCGACTGTAATTCATAACTCGTATGCTGCTATGACTGACCTTTTACTAAGTGAGTCAAAATGTACATGTACTTGGCCACGAACCCTAAGAAGCTTTTAATTTATTTAATAACTTTTTGCAAAGATCGAACATATGTTTTTTAATTTTTAAAGAACTATTTTTTATATTTTAGTGTGTTGTCAAAACAACTACTGTAAATGCACTTGTCTCAACTTTTTGTACACCATTATTGGTGTTTTTGTGGGATCCACTATAGCGGATCCGTCGTTCGCTTTTCTTCACTCCTCAGCATTCTGTCGTCGAGATTCACAAAGGCTGAATTGAGGACCGAAAGCTCGGCAAGCGTTTCGTCGGTTGGCGTCGCAAAAGTGTCGAGTGTCTCCTCGTCTGTCGCTGCCATTTCGCGTTCTTCGTAGTTTCGCAGCACTCGCGCCATTATTTTTCGAAAAACTCGTAACCGATTTAACGGATCAACGCACTATCTATTTTTCCAAAAATCCCGATTTAATCTGTTGCTCTCGCAATTCCGAAAACTTTCACTTTTGTTTAATTATCGCTTCCGAATGGTTCCGTTTTTTTTTTAGTGCGGCGCTTATTTTTTTCAACTCACAAAATAATATTTCGCAACCGAATTCTATTTATTCGACTTTCTTTTTATTTATTCGATCGCGAATTATTTTCTTCACCGACTGTATCGCACTGTCAAAATTTATTCGCGAGATATCCACTGTCGATCGCGCTGTCAATGTTCACGTAATTTTTCCACAAAATTTTTCTAATTAATTTTTCGTAAATTGCGAATTTATTATTAACGAGACACGTGTTTATTTATTTGTATTGTCCGCGTTCATTGATCGACGATATCGTATCGCGAATATCGTTCGTACGCGAACTGTTACTTCTCGCGCGGCGAGTAAGTGCGTACCCGTAGCTACCCAGTACACGTGCACTGGAGCGTCTCGCACTATAGTCGTCTCTCTCACGCTTCGAGCGACTTCGCGGCTGAGAGACACGGCACTTCTCTCTTACGGACGTCGTATATTTCGCGTACTGTCTCTCGCACTTTCGACGTCCACGCGGTTGAGCGTCACGGATATAATATTTCACGAATATTTTTTCTCTACGTGTTCTCGTAACCGCGCTTCGAGCGAGCGATTACGAGTATACCGCGCGAGGTCTGTTTACCTTTTCGCGCGCGCGGTCACATTCGCTCGAGCTCGGCTCGTCGATTCTATTTCACACACTTACAATTTTCGAAAAATATTCTCGAAGGCGTAGACTGCTTCGAGAATATTTTTCGATTTTTTCTTTCAACGACTTTTCAACGAATGTTCGACAACTTCCGAAATTTTTATTGTTTCGGGAATATTTTATTTTTCTCGGGCCCCACGTTGGGCGCCAAAAATTGTGACGGGCTTTTTGTCGCTTTCGGACGACGACAATCGGCTACCCCGCCCAAAATATAATGGCGTCCTTTTTCTGGCACTTTCTTCCCCTACTCGCGTGTTGGGCGCCAGCACACCGAATCTACCCCGATGTGCGAGGGTTTACTTCCGCAATCTTACTTCTACTATTTCTTACGGCTAGCAGGAGGGGTGCAGTCCGGGAACAATAAATCGTTTCAAGTCTTCAATTATAAAAATCACAATAACAATCGGTTTATTCAGCAACAAAAATCCTTTAATACAATTGACTGCTGTCGGGGGTTCTGTTCCGAACTAAGTACGAGTAGCACCCGTTTTGGCGCACTCCCCAGTATTCACCGCAGAAAACGTGGGAAAAATCCAGAGTTACGGAGAGTAGACAAGTAAGTGTGGTGAAAGGAAGCGCGACGTTCAACTTGAGCTAATTGGGCACACAGCCACAGCATTAGTCTAGCTATTGTCGTAATAATTAACCCCAGCGGGCAGCAAAACAGGTTAGGCTCTTTTCTTTGACTAATCATGCTCGGTGCGAACTCTCATACCCGAGTTACCAAGGTGGATGTCCATAGTTCAAGCGTACAAGCGGCGGAGGGCGCTGGGGGTACTGACAGCGTATCTGGAAACGGTACAACAGTAGTCGGTAACATAACACCGAACGTTACCCCTGGCAGCCCGCAGGAGGAGTATTCAACTCCACGGCTAGGAAACACCCCAGAGGTAAAGCGCAAGCCTGGCAGACCGACTAAAGCGGATACGCTACGAAATAAAATCAGATCCAACTCCGAAGGAAGTGTTAAGGATCTGTTCAAGCGGAAGAGAGAAGACACGGAGTTGGACACGTCGGTAAAATTGCTAGTTGCAACTCCCTTCAAAAAAAGCAACAGAGTACTGTACTCTCCAGAGAAGTCGAGGCCGCAAGAGCCAAAAGGCGGCGATGCACACGAGATGGTCGAGAATAGTATAGTGGCGCGCGACGACGATAATCGTAAACTAGGGGCAGATCTCACTGATGTCTCAGGTGGTAACTACTCACAGCAAAATGTTACACCCCTCCAAACGGACTTCATGAGAATGATTATGGAACAACTCGGCGCAATGCGGAAGGAAAATAATGCCAATCTCCAAAAAATCGAGGGCAAACTCAATGAGACAAATGAGGCCAATAAGCAGCAGTTTCGTAGCATCAAGGATGAAATAAGATCGGAACTAAACAAAACATGCGCAAACTATGAGAAGTCTTTGAAAGAGTTGGAGCGTAAATTCAATGACCGGTTCACAACCATGGAGGTCAAACTGGAGGAAGCTAACCCTCGGATGGAAATAGCTGCACTGACCGAAAGGGTGGTCCGTTTAGAAACTTCAAACTGTACGGCTACGCCGGGCTCAAGTGAAGAAACGACGAAATTAAAGAAACGTATCGAGGGGCTTGAAAAGTCGCGGCTGAGTAACAACATCGTTATTAAAGGTTTGGAATGCGGTGACGATCCCCCCTTTGATCCCGCGTAGAAAAAATTAGTATGGGATTGACTCTGGGAGAATGATGGTCGAGAGTCTGGGATTTATTTGGGATTGAATCTGGGAAGCACTATGGGCAGTTATCTGGGTTTTGGGACCCGGCTAGATGGTTTCCCAGACCTTTTCCCATCGCTTCAGTGGACGGGGGAGTCCTCGTGCAATCAATCCCATACGTATTTCCAGATTCTCTCCCCGCCGTACCGTACGACCGGGGGGATCCTCGCGCGATCAATCCCATACATAGAATCCCATATTATGTGTAAATGAATGAAGAAGGAAAAATAGATTTTGTCAAATGGAAGGAAAAAATGAAAAACGAAGAAATATGCTCAAATCTAATTTTTTTCAACGAATATGATTACGCCGTGCAAAGTTAAGCGCTGTAGTACATAATCGGCGGTTAAATTTCATTTAAGGCCCCAAAAATAATGTGATGTACTGGGAAAAGCTTGGATACCCGCGTAGAAAAAATTAGTATGGGATTGACTCTGGGAGAACGATGGTCGAGAGTCTGGGATTTATTTGGGATTGAATCTGGGAAGCACTATGGGCAGTTAGCTGGGTTTTGGGACCCGGCTAGATGGTTTCCCAGACCTTTTCCCATCGCTTCAGTGGACGGGGGAGTCCTCGTGCAATCAATCCCATACGTATTTCCAGATTCTCTCCCGGCCGTACCGTACGACCGGGGGGATCCTCGCGCGATCAATCCCATACATAGAATCCCATATTATGTGTAAATGAAAGAAGAAGGAAAAATAGATTTTGTCAAATGGAAGGAAAAAATAAAAAACGAAGAAATATGCTCAAATCTAATTTTTTTCAACGAATATGATTTCGCCGTGCAAAGTTAAGCGCTGTAGTATATAATCGGCGGTTAAATTTCATTTAAGGCCCCAAAAATAATGTGATGTACTGGGAAAAGCTTGGATAGATAAATTAAAAGATCTATGTTAAACTCATCCAATACTTTACAATATTTTTGGGACCTACATCGAATTTCAAACGCCGATTACGTACAGCAGCATTTAACTTTGCTCGGGGAACTCATATCCGTCGAAAAAAATTGGTTTTAGGCATATTTTTTCGTTTTTTATTTTTTTCTTCCATTTGACAAAATCTATTTTTTCATCTTCTTTCACTTACACATAACATGGGATTCTATGTATGGGATTGATCGCGCAAGGATTCCCCCGGTCGTACGCGACGGCTGGGAGAGAATCTGGAAAAGCATATGGGATTGATTGCACGAGGATCCCCGTTCGTATGCGACGGCTGGGAGAGAATCTGGAAAAGCGTATGGGATTGATTGCACGAGGATTCCCCCCGTCCACTGAAGCTATGGGAAAAGGTCTGGGAAACCATCCAGCCGGGTCCCAAAACCCAGATGACTGCCCATAGTGCTTCCCAGATTCAATCCCAAACAAACCCCAGCCCTTCGCCCATCGTCCTCCCAGAGTCAATCCCATACTAATTTTTTCTACGCGGGTAGATAAATTAAAAGATCTATGTTAAACTCATCCAATACTTTACAATATTTTTGGGACCTACATCGAATTTCAAACGCCGATTACGTACAGCAGCATTTAACTTTGCTTGGGGAACTCATATCCGTCGAAAAAAATTGGTTTTAGGCATATTTTTTCGTTTTTTATTTTTTTCTTCCATTTGACAAAATCTATTTTTTCATCTTCTTTCACTTACACATAACATGGGATTCTATGTATGGGATTGATCGCGCAAGGATTCCCCCGGTCGTACGCGACGGCTGGGAGAGAATCTGGAAAAGCATATGGGATTGATTGCACGAGGATCCCCGTTCGTATGCGACGGCTGGGAGAGAATCTGGAAAAGCGTATGGGATTGATTGCACGAGGATTCCCCCCGTCCACTGAAGCTATGGGAAAAGGTCTGGGAAACCATCCAGCCGGGTCCCAAAACCCAGATGACTGCCCATAGTGCTTCCCAGATTCAATCCCAAACAAACCCCAGCCTCTCGCCCATCGTCCTCCCAGAGTCAATCCCATACTAATTTTTTCTACGCGGGATGTTGTAAAAAATTTCTTGGAGGATACTTTTGGGGTAATAAACTCGGTGGTTGAGGTGAGGAAAACGGCGAAAAAATTCAACAACCATGACATTCTGGTTGCTAAATTATTTTCTCGAGCGATAAAGGACAGAATTATGCAAGAAAAAACGAAATTGGGCCGGAGAAGAATTTTCATAGAACATGAACTCACGACAGAGGAAATGCAAATTTACAGAGCGGTTAAGGATAAAGCTAAAGAACTGAGAGATCAGGGAAAACAAGTTAAAATAGGATATAGCAAGCTGAAGATTGAGGGCAGCTGGTACTACTGGGATCGCAGCAAGCAATGCTTAGAAAAAGCACGAGAACGATCGGCCTCGGCCAACCCCCCGGTATCGGTCTCGGCCACAACCGCACACGGTCAAGAAGCAGCATCAAAAAACTAGGCGCCGTAAAAATAGTATTTTGGAACTGCCAAGGAATGAACAATCTGACTAACAACGAACCGCAGGAAGACATCGACATCGCGTGCTTGTACGAAACGTGGCAGGAAAGAACCTCAACAGCTGCTATTCCCGGATACTTGAAGAATTACTCACTCACGTGGAGTCCTGCTACTAGGGAAGCGCAAAGAGGCAGAGCTAGTGGGGGCTTGTTGTGCGCGATAAAAAAGAAGTTTAGATCGGAAGTTATCGATGTGTCAAACTGGTGGTGTGTTGTGAGGTGTGCAAGTGATCCTTGGCACGTAATTGTGGCATTCTTTTACTGCAGTCCGCCGATGGACTTCGCGGCTTTATTAAATTTATTCCAGCCAGTTCTGGAAGACATTATGGACAGATATACAGACGATATTATCGTGTTAGGAGGTGACTTTAATGCGCGTCTTGATACGGAGGGCGAAATAGTTCCGGAAATATTCGAGGACACTCTTCTTTATAAGAGACGAGAATCGAATGACAGAAGGGGAAATGCGAGGGGCGCGTTACTTAACGAATTCATGTCGATAAACGGTTTTGTGTTATTGAACGGTCGCACGTCCAGCGACCACCCGGCCCAGTTTACGTATACTAGCGCGAACGGTTCAAGTGTTATCGACCTAGTTTGGGTCATAGCTTCGAAACTCGAATATGTTAAAGATCTTACAGTAGAATATAATTTAACGGGATCCGATCATTTCCCCGTCTGTCTCGAGCTCTTTACCGATAACCCCTCTAGCGCGGAGGAGGAATTTGCATGTGGCGAACAGCAAAGTAGCAAATCTAAGTTAATATGGCAGCAGTTGAATCGCGATCTATTCCAAAACTGCCTTGAATTGTCCCCAAGAATTTTTATAAATTTCGAAACCACCGACGTCACCGTATTGTATGCTAACATGAGGTCCGCCATTATCGAGTCGGCCGAAAACGCTGGCATGACTAAAAAAGGGCAACACGGTGGTTCAGGTTGGCGAAATAAACCTTGGTTTGACAAGGAATGTAATGACAAGAGAAAAAGCTTGATTGTATCACTAAAAGCATCCAGGGCTGCGGGATTTCAAAACGAGGAACTGAAGAATTATATTCAATGTAAAAAAGAATACAAACTATTATTGAAATGCAAACGCGAGGCATATATGACAGTGAAAATTGAAGCTTTTGCAAACATAAATAACCCGTGCCTTTTTTGGAAAGCAGTAAAAAGTTGCAAATTCAAACCCCCCCAAAGCGAACTTCCCTCATTAGCGACATGGAATGACTTCCTACGAGAGACTTACCAACCAAGAATGCTAATAACAAACAGCTTTACCGGACCCTCGGATTACTTCTTGGACGCGCCAATTACAGCAGAAGAGCTTCGTGCTTGCATTTCAAAATCTAAAGTCGGAAAAGCCCCGGGAGTCGATGGAATTACAAGTGAATTCTATAAGGCGTTATCCGACGAATGGTTTTTATACGTTTTAGGATTATTTAATAAAATTATGATAAAGGAGACACTACCTTGCGACTGGTCGAAAGTAACACTATGTATGCTGCATAAGAAGGGAACCCGGGTGGATCCTCTAAATTATCGCGGGATTGCATTGGTCAATGTCATTACCAAGATATTTACGCAAATCATTCATGACAGATTAGAAAAATACGTGAATCTGCATGGGCTAATTCCTGAAGAACAAGCGGGCTTTCGTAAAGGCAGAGGGGTTATGGACAACCTTTTTACGTTCCAAACGGCGATTCACTCCAAGCTTAGGCAGGAGGGTGGCAAGTTGTTCGCTCTTTTCGTCGATTTTAGGAGAGCTTTCGATTCGGTTCCTCACATGAAGCTTTGGGTAAAAATGCATCTTCTAGGAATTAGCTCAAAGATCATACGCATTATAAAAAATTTATACGACACTGCAACGCTGCAAATAAAGATAAAAACAGGCGTAACAAATACGGTAGACGTTAGCGAAGGAGTTCTTCAGGGGGAAGTTCTAAGCCCACTGCTCTTTGTACTGTACATATCAGACATGGTCACATATTTCCGCGCGAGAAACGCAAGGGGAGTTGATATAAACAATACAAGAGACGCACTAATGCTGCTGTATGCGGACGACTTGGTAATTTTGGCCTACTCACCAGTTGATCTCAAACGCAAACTGGATATTTTAGAAAACTATTGTACCGAAAACGGGCTAACGGTGAATACGGATAAAACTCAGGTCATGGTTTTCAGAGCGGGTGGGAGGCTGGGAAAGGCATCAGACAACTTTACATATGGGGGTAAGCCGGTTAATGTGGTAAAAAAGTACAACTATCTAGGCGTTACTTTCTCATCTTCTTCCCTCGGTCTCTTGTCCTCAAATTCGGCGGTAAAAAAGACCAAGATTGCCTCGTCGTCCGTATTATCCATCTTGTCAGCTGCAAAGTGCGACTCATGGGAAGCGATAAATAAGCTATACGAGAGTACGGTGGCCTCCACGCTGCTGTACACAGCTCCAATCTGGGGTCTCAGATACTTTGCGATCCTTGAAGCGGCTCAATTGGATTTTTGGAAACGTCTTTATAATTTACCGAAATGCACTTCCGGTTGTTGCATCAGACTGGAGCTTGGTATCAGGAGCGTGGCCGTCGATATAATCAAAGCATCCATAAACTGGGTCATCAAAATTCTAAAGATGGACGATAGTCGTCTGCCAAGAGTTTGCCTATTAAGGCTAGTTCAACTTGCAACTAATGATACTCGCACAAAATACAACTGGGTAGTGCAATTAAAAACAGCACTGAGCTCGGCAAACAACGAGGATTTATGGTCAAATCTTACCGGCGAATACTGGAAAGCTCACGCTGACGCTACAATTCGGAATTTCGAACAGCACTTAAGAGAAGCAGACTTAATTAAATACAATGCATCGAACGCGTACCAATTTCACTCACTCAGAAGTATAACCGACTGTTTTACTAACTTCTACCCGAATCGCTGTGCCGTGAATTTTGTGAAGGCAAAAATGCAAGTCAGATTGGCTTCTGCATATGCGCACAGGTTTATTATAAACAAATCAATACATCGCTACGATCCTAATCAAATCTGCTTGCTTTGTTGTAAGAACGAAAATGAGACGTTAAGGCATATCCTGTTGAGTTGTCGGGTATATAATCCGATAAGAGATCACTTCGTGAGCACTATCAGTGGTCTGTCGAACGAGGAAGAAAGTTTCGACAATTTGTTAGGTAGTAACGATCTCTCGGACGTTAAAAGGCTTTACTACTTTCTAGCTAACTGTTTTAAACTCCGTGCATCTCTTCTAAACTATTAATTGTTATATGAGTTATTATCAATACTATTCTGTTTATCATAAGGAACACCCTGCATTATGAATCATCGTATTCACATGTATGCATAATATTTACAATAAAAAAAAAAATTACAATTGACTGCTGTCTGATTCCTCGAATTGACTCGCGAAATTCAATATAAATCTTTCGTGCAACAGAATAAATTCGTCTCTCGCCGCTGCGAGCGGAAATCACCCGAGAATCTCCTCGGAAACACCGGGCACGAGCGAGAAAGCCACGGCAACACGTGGACGGCACAATAAAGAACCGAAGATGGTCTGCACTGCGTGCACCTACCTTGATTTTCCATGTCCGTTATCCTACACGGGTCGTCCTCGTGTCTTTCCTCGAGCTACGAACCGATATTCTCTATTCCTTCCGACAATTCCTCGGCCGTTGTCACGGCGGTTAATCCTCACAGTAATTAATTCCTCAGCCGATGACACGGTGAACAATGATTTCTTACACTCCCGTGGCTCGCACGGCGTAAAATAACTGTCACGGACTATTCTTTTTACACTAATTTCTAACTACTTGAATTTCTATCGCTCGCTATGCTAATCGATCTGCTTCAATCCACGCGTCGCGCGAGAGTGCCTCTCGCTCGTGCTCAGTTACGCGTCTCGGTAATCGGTGGGAGGGGGAACGAGCCCTTTGTCGCCGAAAATCGCCTGATGGATGGAATATTCGCGACGTCTCTCCTCTCGTGGTTCCCCTCTCGTGTCTCCCACTGGCCGTCTTCGCGTAGCTGGACACCTGTAACGTACAATATGTGCGCCGGCAGTCTCTCGATTCCTATAGATTTTTCTCTCTTCGGGTATCGCCGGGGGACGACTCGGTATTCGCGTTATCCTATGACTCTCGCGCGTTCCTAACGGCTAGCGTGCCGGCGAGAGCGTTACAACGCCTCGTCACAATATATATTGTAACGAATATAGCTGACTAGCTAACGAACGTTAGGTGACTATTTATTGAGTCACACGATATTTAGGTTGACAGGTAGTTAGGTTGACAATAGACAAACGTACGAACGATCGATACGATATCGATCGTTACGACAAGAGAGTCTGGACGGGACTTTAAAAGCGAGCGGACGTGTGACATTTCGAGATCGGGATAATTAACGTTACTTATAATTAATAATATCCGCCCCAAAACCAAATACGCGTGTTATTCATTCGCTCGATCGTTACATTGGTGTCAGAAGTGTACTTTCGACTCCACGCGATTAACGAACGATCGTTACATTGGTGTCAGAAGTGTGTTTTCGAATCCACGCGATTAACGAACGGTCGTTATTAGTTAAATCAGAATTCGTTTCGCGTAAAAATCAGTAAAAATGTCAGCGATATTGACGAGAAGTAGAGCTCGAGAAGGAATAAATTCGTCGGAGTATAAGAATCACGGTTCGACAGAGAATATTTCGAGAGAAGAATTCGAGAAAATCATCGACGAATTACGGAGGAAACAAGAGGAGGAAATTTTGAAAATTCGCATAGAGGCTATCGAAATAGCAAAGGAATCGGCGGTAATCGCGACTAGAGAGGCGATTCGAGCAGCGTTCGAGGAGTTTAACATCTTGAGGAGCAACGCACAAAGTCGAGTATCGTTGTCCTTGTGGCATGAGGATATCGTTGCGCCAGTCATATTGCGTTTGCCCTAGAGTAACATCTTCGAGCGGATTAGCTCGTAATTGAGCGATCCATTCGTTCAAGCGGTTCTTCTCGATTTGTCGCCATTCAGGTGGAACGAACAAGAAGAAAGATCTATCCACGATATCTAAGTATAAAGAGAGTTTCCAGTAACAGTAAATAACAGCAGTTCCTGGCACCAGGTTTGCGGGAGCCACTTCGTTGATTCTGATTTTCAGCGTTTCCGGCAGCGGTGCATGTTGATCAGATCTGGTTTGTATTATCGTAGTAAATTCGCGTCGACATTTGCATCTCGCCATGTCTTCGGATTTCTGTTGTTAAATTTTCATTGTTGGTATTAATTATTTGTCCAATTTCGATTTTATTTCTAGTAATATAGATAATATGTTCTTAGTTTATAGATTATTTAGCGTATATTTCTTTCGTTATTCTTATATATTCCTTATCCCCCCTTTTTTTGCATTTATGTTTCTTTCTTCAAGAAATTAGTTGTTGAAAATGGGTTCTCGGGATATATATATATATATTTATTTTTCCTCTCTTTTTTTCAATTCACTTTCCTTTGTTTAGCCTGGGTCGAAAATAGTAATATTACTTCATATATTTATTCCTTTCTTTTTCTTATCGTATTCATTGATATAGCGTTCTTCCAAGCCCCCATTCCGTCATTTGTCAAGAGGCGTACGTATGTCGTTTTAAAGCGGTGTATTATCGATATCAATATTTTTTTTTCTCTTTTTCCCTCGCTCTTTTTTTATATTCACTTAAAATATAGTTACGATTTTATGTGTTTTTTTTTTTTTATGTTTTTATGTTTTTTTTTTGTTTTCTCCCTTTTTCCTGTTATTCACAATTGTTAAAAATTCGTATATATTTTATTATGGGTTTCCCTATCTTATCCTTACGCTAGTCTTTCTTCTCGATTTTGCCTAATTTTATTTCTCTCCAGCTTATTGCTTATCCTCCTTCTTTGGTCTTTGCAATAGGAAATATTGTTGTTTATTCTTTGCGTTTGAGCCTTCGCCCGGTTCTAACGCATCAATTTTCAGTTCGTGAGATAAAGTGTTGGGTTTACTAATCTCTTCCGCACCATCTGAATAAGTAGTCGAGGTGGATGCGGCGATGTCTTTCGGTGACAGCTCTAGCCTTCGGCAACGTGTCATAAACCGGGCGAGTGCGTATAGCCATTTGCTAAGTCTTGCATAGGGTATAATTCTTCTCTTTGGCATGTATGGGGTAGCGTACGAAAATTTGATCCGGAGTGTCTCATGATTTGATTGAAATCTCGGACCCTCGGGTCGAATTCATATGTAAAAGGTGGGACGGTAGATAGGTCTCCGATGGGAATTCCGCAACCCTGGTATGCGGGCGGCTGGAGTGGTTCGGTAGTTTCCGTCTCGGTGTCCATATCGCCTTTCTTTCCCCTGCCCGGTTTGGGTTGTTTTTTACTTAGGTGCAATAACAGACTCGTGACAGAGTCCCAAACAGCGCCTAACAAATGTATGGACCATCCGTATACCGTGTGCAGAGCATATCCGTGTATTATTGTGTCGATGATGAGTTTAATGCCCCTGATTATGATCATCACTCCTATTACTCCTGCACTTACGTTCCCGAATCTAATGAGATACCCCCATGTTTTGTCCCATGCGGATTCTACGATTTTGTTTAATGCTTCTTCATCGAGAAGATTTGATAAAGAACCGCCTTGAACGATGGTGGAATGTCCGGTAATTCCTCGCGCCAATGAATTTAATATCGGTGGTCTTACCGCGGGGAACATTAGGTGATCGCGGCGTTCTTCCAATTCTCTCTGCGTATAGATTCCACTTGTAGCTAATGCGTAGGGACTAACGTATTTCCAGGTGGATTTTGTAAGAGGTTTGAGTACTGTGGGGGTTTGAATTTGCATAGGGGTGGGTCCGAAAGAATACCATTCTCCGTCTAATAGATACATAGGAGCGAGGAGTCGATTACACGATATCTCGGTGCCAGGTTTCAATAATATGTGAGTTCGTGGTGACAAGTGAAAAGAGAAACTTCCCCTTGTTACTGGTAATTCGTTATAACATTCGGTCGTGCGGGCAATTTTTACTTCGACGGGAATGCATTGGGCAATGTGTGCCACTTCTCCGGCTAACACAGCCATATATCCCGGTCCTTTCATTAGATCAAAAGCAAATTCGTCGGGAGAAATTCTTGCTATTGTTAAAGTGGTTTGCAATATTTGTCGTTCGAGATTGCAACGTTGCATCAATATATCGCCATACATATCTTTAATCTGCGTGCGAATATGTTTCTCTACGAACACGAATTTAGAGTTCATATATGTGAAGATATCCAAGTTATTCACTTCAGTTGGTTTTTTCGCGATGAAGGGGTATCCCCGCGAGATTTCAACGATAAGGAACTTAGGATGCTCGGTCTTCGTAAAAATATATCCGCAAACTTTAATCTGGTTTTTGCTAGAAAGTCCGAACGTTACGTCTCCTTCAGTGAGAGTGTATACTGTTTGTTCGTTGCCTACGTTGTAATCCATAATTCTATCGGCAATTCCTTCGTACAAGAGTCCGTACCTGCCGGTTTTACAACTGTCTTCGGGCAGCGGATCCCAGTATGTATCGCCGCGGTCGAAATCGACGCAATGACCCTCGTTTAACTCGCAATTTGTTCCGGAGCGTAGATGTATTTTATTAGTATCTACATTTACTCGAGCGTTGTAATCTCTCAACGATATTTTCACACTTCCATGTACTATTACTTTATCCCATGTCCCGTACGGATCAGAATAAGTACTACCTTCGCATGAACCATCATCATAAATCGACCCTACTATATGTATAGGTCGCGTAATCGTTCCGTTTGTCATAATCCCTGTAACCGTTGTCTGTCCTATTTTAATATTACCGTATCGATACATATCGAGACAAGATTCGCGGTTGACGCTATCTATATATCCATATTCCCCGTGGGTTACGTCCATCGTGTGGGAGTGCATTCCGCATCTTTTGATCGTTCGATAAATGTCCACTTTACATTGCCTTACTTTTATAGATGAATATTCATTTATTTTTATTAGTTGGATATAGGTGCGAGAGACGTTAACTTCCTGTTGGGGAATGTTGCATTCTCCCACTCCCAGTAATGATACGCTGGTGATGTTTGACGTAACACCGGCGCAATCGTATCCAATCAATCCATGAGTCGGCGAGATTTGCGAATTTAACCAGATCATCGTGATCCACGCGAGAAGAATTCCGAGTTTCATTTTTCTGCAATATTATTGTGTTGTGAGATACCGACCGTTTAGTAATATTATATTCTCTTTCTCTCTTTTTTTTATGTATCTTTAAATTTCAAATATTCGTTTCTATTCTATACTCTGTGGACACGAAAATTTCGAGAGTTTTTTGTGCCCTGACCAATGGGAAATCTTCTTCCTCCTCCGTTGACGGGTTCAACGCGTGGAACAAGGGTTGCCGCGTTGAGTTTCCGAAAATTTCGGGCGTGGGACTTTGTGTAGTTAAACGGCTGTTCCCGAGAAAGAAAAATCATTCTTGTCTTTGCACTCGAAACATCACCGTCTCGACAAAAAAATGTTCTCTTTCTTGAACGCTGACCAATTGAACGCGGCCTACTTGGAGGCGTACGCCGCCCTGCTTCGCAGCGGATCGCAGGAGGACTTCAATAGGAGGGTAAGTATTAAAAATTGTATATATATTTTCCTCTCTTTTTTTTTGTGTGTAACGACCCTTTTTTTTCTCTTTTTCCAGATTACCGAATTGCGGACGCCTCCGTCCGTCAATTTCGGGTCGGACGAGAACTGGGACGCCGAAGAGTCGGGCCCCAGCTATCTGGCGGTTCTGAGGGGCGAGGGGGTGTATCCCCCCAGGCCTTCAAACTTCCCGAATTTGCTCCCGGGGTTGGAGGATTGGCACGAGGGAGATTTTTCTCACGTCGATGATCATCTTCCGGACTTCGATCCGGAGGATTACGCCTGCATCCCGCGGAACCGAGAGGAGGAGGTGATGGAGGTGGAGGTGGACCCTGATTCGGAGGAGGCGGGGACACCGCCGATATCCCGGTTTGGTGAGGGGGACGAGGATCCCCCTGGGACGGCTGGCTCGCTCCGGCCCTTTGCCCAATTTAATTGGTAATCATTGTTATCTTTCACCGTTTCTATTTTTTTTATTTATCTTTTATTAATTTTGTTATATTTTTTTCTATTTCAGTTCGCGATTCCGGCCCTATTAGGGTACCGGGGGAGGGGGATTTACCTTTAGTTTATTTTTTTTTATTAGATGTAGGTTTCTTCTTTTGTTTTTTTTTTTTTTTTTTTTTTAGATTTAAGTATAGATATAGAACTATAGTTAATAGTAGATTTTAATTCTAATTTTAATTCGTAGGTTAAAATATAAGGTTTTTTTTTTTTTATTTTTGTATTCCCCCCTTTCTTTTTTTTTTTCTAATAAATGCCCGAAAGGGTTTAGAAATTAACCTTCTTGCGTCTACCCTTTTTCTATCCCCTTTTTTTTATTGCGGAGGTTTCGCCTCGTTTTATAATTAGCTTTTACGACTGCGCGGGAATGTGTTGTTCTGTCAACGATTCCATTTTTTTTTTTCAAAATTGCGATGAAGGCTGTTGTTCTGCCAACAGTCCTCACTTCTATTATTATCGTGTAAACGTATCCTCTTTTCTTACTCTTTTTTTTTTCTTGGTTGAGTCCTCGGGATTCCCAATAATTTGTTCGAAATTCGCTTTTCTTTTTTCTCGTTGCTTTCGGTCGAGTCTTCAAGATTCCCGATAAATGTTTAAATTTTAAAATATATCTATATATATTTTTTTTTTGATTTTTTTTTCTTCTCTCTTTTTTTTATGAAAAGAAAAAAAAAATTTGTTGGTCGTTCGTTTAACGACTCCCAAATAATATTTAAATTTTACTTCAGTGATTATTGTTGTTAGTATACAGTGAGGTTTTCTTGAAACTAGACAGGGCTCAGGCGCGTGCGCGTCAAAGCAGTGACTCTCAGTGGTATTGCCCACCGGCGACAGCAGGTAGCCCGGCCCAGGGTGAGGACGGAGTGGGGAGGAGGGGACCAGGAGGGACCGAATAAGTTCGAAGTCGCGATTGCGTATCTTCGATCGTACCGCAAAATTTGTCAAATTGACCATGATAGGCCGAGCATCGAAATTAATGCATTTAAAATTATTCGGTAAATTTGTCATGCTCTATCATACAGCCTGATGCCTTCTTTAATTGAAGGTCCAAAGGAATAAAAGCAAGAACAATGATTATAAAATAAATAATTACTAGCTCCATCGGAAGATCGATTATTTGTTTAATTCATTTAAATAGCGCATACTTATTTTTCTTTTTTTTCATGCATGTTGAACATTAGGAAATTATCACTTGATATTTCAGATGAATAGCAAGTATCATTGAGCTCCGCTTCGATAGCGGTTGCAATGCAATTCGACACCAATCAAGTTTAGAATGAGAAATTTTGCCACACAGATCATGCAAAAAAGTCTTTCATTTGCCAGAGAGTTGAACCTTATTTACTCGTAAAAATATCCGATAATTAAATAAACGCATTGAAAGGAAATCAGTTGTAAATTTAGTAATAACGGTAAAAAATAAACCGTTGCTGAAGTCTGACAACACTCTTGTTAAGAACGTGTGATTGCTGCACTATTAACATCATTTGAAGCAGCAATATTGTTTAATTATTTTGGTTGGATTTGATGAGCAACAATGTGATAAGTACTTTGAGAGCGATTTATTAATCGGATTGCGAGTAGGTTTCCTGTGGCATTGTGAGTTGCTGAAATCTTTAGAGCAACCATCTTGCTAAAAAACAAGTCGCGTGGGTTGCTATAAAACTCTCGCACATGTTACATTGTAAGTATTGCTCTTACATGATAAATGAAGTTATGTTTTAAACTTGTTAGTCGCATTTATTAAGCAACAATTTGTTGTTTATTTTAAACAACAATAATGCAATCGCGATAAAATTAATGTTTCTGTACTATTTGTACTATTTTAATAGGTTAAAGTCTTTTGGTATTTTTCGCGAAAAGTAACTGTTAACGATGATGAACGTCATGCGCTTATCGCCGCGGAACTCTCTACAGCAATTACTCTGAAAGTATTGCTTATACGAGAATGCTGAGAACGACTTTTTTGTGCGTCAGAATGCAAGGAAGCGAATATGAGTTACAAATTTGGAATTTATTAATTGCATTTGTTAAGCAACAATTTGTTGGTTATTTCGAACACCAGTATTGTAATCGAATTGCTATCAGGTTTTCTGTGTTATTTGCATCATTTCAACGGGTAAATTTTCTTTGGTACTTTTCGCTAGGAGTAACCGTCTTGCTGATAAGCGCATCGCGAGGGTGGCCGCGGAACTCTCCTCACCGATTACTGTGAGAGTATTCGCTCTATGAAAATGCTGGATAAGAGCTTTTATGTGTGTAAAAAAGCAAGGAAGCGAAGCATATGAGTTATAAATTTGTTAATTGCATTTGTTAAGCAACAATTTGTTGGTTATTTCGAACACCAGTAATGGAATCAAATTGCAATCAGTTTTAATGTGTTATTTGCATCATTTTAACGGGTAAATGTTCTTTGGTACTTTTCGCTAGAAATAATCGTCTCGCTGATAAGCGCATCGCGAGGGTGGCCGCGGAACTCTCCACACCGATTACTGTGAAAGTATTCGTTCTATGAAAATGCTGGATAGGACCTTTCATGTGTTTAAAAATGCAAGGAAGCGAAGCATATGAGTTACAAATTTGTAATTTGTTAATTGCATTTGTTAAGCAACAATTTGTTGGTTATTTCGAACACCAGTAATGGAATCAAATTGCAATCAGTTTTAATGTGTTATTTGTATCATTTTAATGGGTAAATGTTCTTTGGTACTTTTCGCTAGAAGTAATCGTCTCGCTGATAAGCGCATCGCGAGGGTGGCCGCGGAACTTCCCACGCCGATTACTCTGAAAGTATTCATTCTATGAAAATATCGGTGAGGAGAGTTCCGCGGCCACCCTCGCGATGCGCTTATCAGCAAGACGGTTACTCCTAACGAAAAGTACCAAAGAACATTTACCCGTTAAAATGATACAAATAACACATTAAAACTGATTGCAATTTGATTCCATTACTGGTGTTCGAAATAACCAACAAATTGTTGCTTAACAAATGCAATTAACAAATTACAAATTTGTAACTCGTATGCTTCGCTTCCTTGCATTTTTACACGCATAGAAGTTCCTATTCAATATTTTCATAGAATGAATACTTTCAGCGTTATCGGTGTGGAGAGTTTCGCGGCCACCCTCGCGATGCGTTTATCAGCGAGTTGGTTACTCCTAGATTACACTGAAAGTATTCGTATATTGCACCTGGACACGAAAGTCTCCAAAATGGATTTAACTTATACCAAAATTAGGTGCTTTTTAGGTGCTAGCTTGATATCAAGCTAGCAGCAATCGAAATTTTTGTAAAAAGCTTTTTATAGGAATTAAGTGCTTTTAAAGTGCTTTCGAAATGTAAAAAAAATTTCCCCGAAATCCGACTGGAAATATTTTTTTTTCTTTTTTTTGGATGTGTGTAATCGAACATTTAGACGAAAGTCTCCAAAGTGAATTCAACGTATGCCAAAATTAGGTGCTTTTTAGGTGCTGTCCGATTGTAAAAATGGTTTCCTCGAAAACCGACTAGAAACATTTTTTTTTTGTTTTCGTATATTGCACGTGAAAAATCGAAAATTCAGAGAAAAGTCTCTGAAATAGATCCAACTTATACCAAAAGTAAGTGCTTTTTAGGTGCTTTTGAAATAAGCACAACACGATTTAAGGGGACTGAGTCACCTAAAAAATCGAAAAGTAAAAATTTTTTTTTGCAGTATATATAAGTTTAATGAAAAATTCCATTTTACCTCCATAATATATATGTGTTAGACTACCGCTGTGAATTTTTTTGGAGACCTACAGTGTATTCCGGTGTAATGCGCAATGGTCAAACATTTTTCCTTTGCCGCAGCTTTCGGACTGAACGAAAGCATGAATCTTTGCTTGCGATGTCTTATTTTCTTCGTTAGACAGTTTATTGTGGAACGAGTGCGGGGATTTTTTTTTGCAGCTTCGCTGGCGAAGCTATGAGTTAAAAACTACCAAAAAATCCACTTTTTCCACTTTTTGTCTCGTAACCACTCACATAATGGCTTGCGATGAATCCATTTTTGATCGCATGAAAAATCCCCGCACTCGTTCCGTAACACTGACTGTTACGAAGAAAATAAGCCGTCGCAATCCAAAATTGGTGGGGCCATTCTTTCTGAAACCTGCGGCAAGCGAAGAAAAATAAAATGGAAAAAAATGAATTTCACAGATTAATGAAAATAACCAACTTGGGTGATCCGCAATAAAAAAAATTATTTAAAAATTTTTTTTGTCACATAAAAATGTCCACTTTTTTTTTCTATCACATAAAAATCAGATTTTCTTTTTTGGTTTTTTTTTTTTTTTTCACTTCACAAATCTCGTAAATGCAAAAAAAATGTTTAAAACATAAAAAAATATACTCTTACGTCAAATCTGACGTTTAAAAAAGAGGTTAAGTCTGCGAGACTTTTCGCTTTGCGGCACTGTCACTGTGAAAAACATTTTTACACTATTGCGGGCAAAAATACAGAATATATTCCGTTCATTCGGAAAAACTGTAAACACTGACACATAACTAATACACTGAGTTTACAAGCTCAGTTTTTTACCCGATTGACACAATCGAGTAAAAATCATCGCTGCTACATTACGCCGGTGTATCGCAGACTCAAAACAAAGCGCGGTAGCGGCGATAATCTGAGTCGCATCGATTAGACGTAACGACCCTTTGGTCGGTAAATCGTTACCTACCGAACGCAGTTTCGACATCGATTGTTTTTTTTATGTTCCTTTCTCGATGTTTCTTATTCTTCTTATTAGAAGAAAAAAAAACATGCGGAGATGCGGTATTCCGGCATTGTTCGTGTTGCATTTCGGCATTTTTTTTTTTCACGCATTATTTATTTCTAACACTACTAAAATGCTTCTAACTTCGGTAATTTTTTAAATTTCGATCTAAAATTTGGTGTGTATGTAGTACACCGCATGTACATTCAGAAAAAAAATTTTAAAAAAATAAATAAAAAAATAATTTTTAGGTGACTCAGCCCCCTTAAGTGCTCCACCCGCGCGATTGAAATTTTTTTCTCTCTTCTAAAAAATTTCAATTCTCTTGTGAAAAAACGTAAATAAAACATTACAGCGTTGGATTCGTACCAACGTATTGCACGATTTAAGTGTTTCCACGATTCACACAGCACGATTTAAGTGCTCCACCCCCGCGAACGAAACTTTCTTTATTTCATCTAAGAATTTGCTACTTTATCGAAAAAATCTGAAATATAGCGAAACAACTTTGTTTTTGGGCCTAAGGTTTGCATGATTTAGGTGCTTTCGAAATTTACGAAGCGCGATACGTCAGTACAAGTCCCACGCTGTAATCTTTTATTTACTATTTTTCACAAGGAAATTGAAATTTTTTAGAAGACACTGAAAATTTTCGTTCGCGGGAGTGGAGCACTCAAATCTTGCTGTATGAATCTCGAAAGCACCTAAATCATGCAATCCTTAGGCCCAGAGACAAAGTTGTTTCGCTATATTTTAGATTTTTTTCGAAAAAATAGCAAATTTTAGATGAAAGAAAGTTTCGATCGCGGGGTGGAGCACTTAAATCATGCTGTGTGAATCGTGGAAGCACTTAAATCGTGCAATACGTTGGTACAAATCCAATGCTGTAATCTTTTATTTACGATTTTTCACAAGAACATTGCAATTTTTTAGAAGAGAGAAAAAAATTTCATTCGCGCGGGTGGAGTACTTAAATTGTGTTGTGCTTATTTCAAAAGCATCTAAAAAGCACTTACTTTTGGTATAAGTTGGATCTATTTCAGAGACTTTTCTCTGAATTTTCGATTCTCCACGTGCAATATACCAAAAAAAAATGTTTTTGGTCAGTTTTCGGGGAAACCATTTTTACAATCTGAAAGCAACTAAAAAGCACCTAATTTTGGCATACGTCGAATCCATTTTGGAGACTTTCGTCTAAATGTTCGATTACCCACATTTAAAAAAAAATATATCTTTCCAGTCGGATTTCGTGGAAACTTTTTTTACATTTCGAAAGCAGTTAAAAAGCACTTAATTCCTGTAAAAAGCTTTTTACAAAAATTTCGATCTCTGCTAGCTTGATATCAAGCTAGCAGAGACTTTTTGCAACTGGATTCCTGGCTTAATAAAAAGAGCAATAAAATTTTAACTTCGGCACCAAATTACCACCTAATTTTGGTATAAGTTAATTCCATTTTGGAGACTTTTGTCTGCTGACTTGACAGGGGTCTTCAGCTTAATCTATGGGAGCACACAGCCACCCACTCGATGCCCTTATGGCCAATGAATCGCGAGTTGCGATTGGAAAGTACTTAGAGACCATTTTTGCTCAAACTATTCAAGATAATACAGAAAAATTAATTGCTGATAAAAATAATGATTTTTTATTGATATAATCATCAAATTGGCACTTAACAGTTACTTCGTTCGTGCAATATTTTCAACGTAATCTGTGAAGAAAATTTTATGTTCACCTACTCAACAGGTTTATTACCAAAGGAGTTACCGTCAAATAATCGAAATATCAAAACTACAGAATTAATAATTGCATACAATAATGATCGGAAGCCACTTTTTGTTTCTTCACAGATGGAGATCTTTTTTGCATCTTCTTATTTTCATAGTTTTCTTTACGAATACCGCAAAGTACGAAGCATAGTTTTATGCAATTATTCAAATCTTTCTGTATTGTGACAAGTAAGTTTTACTTCGAACTATTTCTCACGGATTAACCAGCTCCCGCCGTGCGGTGTGGTGAACATTGCCGGTGCGGCGTGAGGCTCGGATTTTCCCGATGTAGACGGCGTTGACCGGCGCTTTTCGTGTCTGGCCTAATAATTCGATAGTTTTTTATTGAAAAAAACACTAAAAATATGCAAATAATGAAGCAATATTAAATTTATAATGTTTATTTGTCACACTCGCTATTTTACAATGGTTTCATCGACAGAATTTCATTGGTATAAAAAAAAGTAGATTTTTTCCGATTTTCGTAGTTACCCTTTCTTGCTCTATTTTCCGTACTTGTGGTAATGACAGCCATTGTTAAGAGGGCGTGCACAGAGACAGTAGCGAAATTTAGAGAGCGAATTGCAAAAAGTTTTGTTTTCCTAATATTTTCATATTATTATTCATAGTTTTCTCTTTTTATTCGTAGTTTTTATCGTTTTTTCTTTTTATTTGTAGTTGTTATCGGTTTTTCTTTGTATCTGTAGTTTTCATAATCGTTGCTTAAATTTATTCATTAACGTTAGTCTTTAGTGTTAGCAATTAATTACGTTTTCTTTATGAATAGTTTCTTCTTTCTTCTATTGTTATTTATTTTTGTAGTGAGATTTTTGTAATTCCTTTTTAAATTATTGCTAAGCGTCTTTTGTTGTACAAACTCTTTGTTGTCGTGGTGAATCGTGGTCGGTGAAATTATGCCGAATATTAAGTATTCGGTAGAGGAGTCGCAGGAGATGGTGCGATCGCATCACGCAGGTCTCAGTTTGAGAGAAATTCGAGCCTCCTTTATGGTCTTGCGCCCGGATCGTCCTGTCCCCTGTGTGCAGACCATTCGTGCCATTATCAAGCGATTTGATGACAGAGGCTGCCTCCAACTGACCCACCGAAAAGTAATTCAACCAAATCGACAAGTCCCAGAAGAGAAAAAAATACAAGTGTGTGCGTTGATGGAGATGGACCGATATCCAGCATCGCCGATAGCGCAGATGGTGGACATCTCAAAATCGTCGGTAACTAAAATCCTTCACGCGGAAAAATACTTTGCGTACAAGGCGTTCAGTGTGCAAAAACTTTTCGACGCTGATTATGAGCCGCGCATGGTGTTCTGCGAAGAAATGATGAATAGGATTAACAACGACGAAGACTTGCTCTCCCGAATCCTATTCACCGACGAGGCTACTGTGGAAATCTCAGGACGTCCAAATAAGCAGAATTTTCGAATATGGTCCAGATCGAATCCGCACTACATCGTCGATGAGAAGACTCAGTACAGAGCGAAAGTCAATGTTTGGGCTGGGATCATTGGCGACCAAATCATTGGCCCATTTTTTATTGATGGGAATCTGAACGGTGCAACGTATCGCGCACTTCTCGAAGAGCGTGTGATACCTGCGTTAAGAGAAGTTATGCCAATCGTAAGTGCATTTTATATTCTAATAAAATCTTGATCATTTATGATTTAATTATTGCTACAAAATCCTTGGGAACATTTTGAAATAATATAGCTTCTCCACAGAAACAAAGAACAGTTCAGAGCAGTTTTACTTATGACTTTAAATAGCTTGACTTGTCTTTGACTTTGTAAAGATAACTACACTGCGTAGGTAACAGAATGTTCGAAACAGGTTTTTTTTTCAAGGAAAAACTTCCTGCGCAGTTTAAACTTTGTTTTTAATGACTTACTGCATAGGTAAAACAATTCTTGAAACTTCTATTTCTTTGCAAGGAAAACCCTCCGCAGTTCAAACTTTGATTTCACAATTGTTTGGGTTTGGTTCTAAATTCCATATAACGCAGTTGGCCCTCTAGCATCTAAAGATTCTCCGCAAAAGAAGAGTTCAGAGCAGTTTTACTTATGACTTTAAATAACTTGATTTGTCTTTGACTTTGCAAAGATAACTACACTGTGCAGGTAACAGAATGTTCGAAACAGGTTTTTTTTGCAAGGAAAAACTTCCTGCGCAGTTTAAACTTTGGTTTTAATGACTTTGTAAAGACCATTAGACTGCGCAGGTAAAACAATTCTTGAAACTTCTTTTTCTTTGCAGTGAAAATCCTCCGCAGTTTAAACTTTGATTTCACAATTGTTTGGGTTTGGTTCTAAATTCCATTTAACGCAGTTAGCCCTCTAGCTTCTAAAGATACTCCACAAAAGAATAGTTCAGAGCAGTTAGTTTGACTCATGACTTTAAATAACTTGACTTGTCTTTGACTTTGTAAAGACAACTACACTGCGTAGGTAATACAATGTTTGAAAAATGTTGTCTTCGATTTGATTTCAATAACTTTGTAAAGAGAACTATACTGCGCAGGTAAAAAAATTATAGAAAAATCTTCTTTGCAAGGAAAAATCTTTTCCACAGTTAAAACTAAGGTTTCAAACGGCTATCTTTCAAAATTTGACATAACACAGCTTCTAAAGATACTCTTTAAATAGCTTCTAAAGATACTCTGCAAAAAAATGATGCTAAGCAGCTTAAATTATGAATTCGAATAACTTTGTAAAGATAATTACACTGCTGAAGTAAAACAATATTTGGAAGATCTTTTTCCATGCAAGGATGCATATTTTTGTAGATCAATATTTGGCTTTAACAGTACTTACATGTCACAATAATTTCCAATTTTCAGGATGATATGTGGTATCAACACGACGGAGCACCTCCACATATCACCCTCGCAGTTCGACAATTGCTGAACGAGCAGTTTCGTAGCCGCTGGGTCGGACGGTACGGCCCAATGCTGTGGCCCCCACGCTCGCCGGATCTAAGTCCTTTGGACTTTTTCCTGAGGGGCCATATGAAAAGCCAGTTATACACCACCCCCGTCGCAGATGCAGCAGCATTGAAGAGGCGAATCTCGCGCATTCTCGGTGACATCACTCCGCAACAACTCCGGAATTCCGTCAACGAATTTTACGACCGTTTGGGTTATTGTTCGGCAGCAGAAGGAGGACATTTTGAAATGTTACTGTAAATTTAGATATTACTCTAAAAAAAATCTAGACATGCGTTAATTCGAAAAAAAGAACGCAAATTGTCGAGCATTCAAACAAAGCACACGCACACATGAAACACACTGACATTAACAAAGAAAAAGAAAAATTAACAAAAAAAAAATGAATCTAGTCAATAGTTACGTAAAATAGCAAATTAAATCAAACATTATATTTTTTGTTCACTTACCGTTTTTTATTGTTAGGCTAAGTTGAATAAAAAGCTACGTTAATATTGAAAGGACGCCTTTTTTTTGCAATGCCTGTCATTATCACAAATTCACCCAATTAATATTAATTTTTATTTTATTACGAGGCTTCATTACACGACGCGCAAATTTGTTGGGTTTACACACACTGAATATTCTGACTTATTGTCAATGAATTAATCGCGAACGTTTTTAATTTCAATTTTTTAACTCACAATTACTTGAAGCGTAATTTAACGTCAAATTAAATTTACTCCAAAACGAGTACACGCGGCCTCTCCAGCTGTACGCGTCTTCGTAGCGTCCCTCGCCCCTACCATGGGGGAAACTCCCTCCCTTCGACCTCCCTTACCCTCTCCCTAACTCCCTCCGATGCCCCGTTAACTTGAGGTAACCGTCGGGTTGAGACGCACTGTCAGCGGACGGCGGCAGCCAATCAGATTCGAAGGCTGTAGCTCGCGCGCTCGAGCCCTGTCTAGTTTCAAGAAAACCTCACTGTATATTTTATATATATTTTTTTTATTATTATCAAGATAGAAAATTTTGTTGTTGGTCAAGTCTCTACGACTCCCAACAATTTTCTTCTATTAAATCCCCGTTTTTCTCTCTCCTTTTTTTTCGGCTTAAGAAAATTTATTATTATTATTATTATGCTTTATATTTAGATTATAACAAGAAAATTTCCTTTTAATTTCTATTTCTTCTCCCCTTTTTTTTTTCAAAATTAAATTTTTTTTTAATTTTATTTGATTATTAATATTATTATTGTGTTTTTTTTTTTTTTTTTCATTTTCTTTCTAAATTTTCTTCTTATTAATTCTCCGGTCGACTTCCTCTAAGAATTCCCGCCTTTTTTTCCATTTTTTTTTTGTTTATGATTTTTATTTTGATATATATTTTTTTTTTATTGCTACTGTTGATTATATGTTTCCTCCGATTGAGTTCCTTGTGAGCTCACCTTTTCTTTAATAGGAATATCTCTAATTATCTATTTTTTTTTCCTTGAGGACTCTAAGTCGTATTCCTCTCTTACTATCTATCTAGATTTTCTATCTATCTAGATGTTTAGATATGTTTTCTTATTCTGGCTATTTTTTTTTTTTTTTTTTTTTTTTAAGAGGAGGAAAATGCGTTAGGCACCATAAGAGAGACACACAGTCTCTCCCGTGTGTCGGACTCTCCTGTGATATGGCCTACCGACTAAAAACCGCCTCTGCCCTGTCTCCGCGGGGTGGCAACACGTTAGTATAACCTCACCCCCGCGGGACCAGTCCGTCATTCGCATCGTGCCGTTTGTCAGTCCAGAGCTTCTCGTGTCATTGTATTGTGGTTACAACTCATTCTCCAAGCATCCATCTTCTCTTTTACGCCTCAGGACGGTTTCGACGAATGTGTCAATTCGTGTCCAGCAGTCTTCGTCTCGTAGCATCAGTCCGACTATGTTGTCGGGCGTGATGCTTCCTGTCATGTCTTCTAGTTGTTGTCTTTGCACCGTCCATCTGTCGCACGCGAAAAACGTGTGTTCCACGTCGTCTCGTACATGTCCACAGTACTTACAGTCCGGCGTCCGTACTCGTTTCATGTTATGTAGATAACTCCGGAAGTATCCGTGTCCAGTGAGGAATTGGTTCAGGTAGAAATTTACCTCCCCAAATCCCCGTTCGGTCCACGGTCTCAAGTCCTTTATCAGTCGTCTTGTCCACCTTCCGTTAGTCTTTGCTGTCCATCGTGCGTGCCAGTCCGTCAGAGTCTTCTCTCTTTCGCGTCTTGCAGCGACCGCCCTGTCTGTCTGTTCGTCGCGTTCGTAGATACTTTTCCGTTCCGTGGCTAGTAGGTCTATCGGAATCACGCTCGTCACAACCAGGACTGCCTCTGCTGAGACAGGCCTGTAGGCGCACGCTATCCTTAGTGCCCCTTGTCTCTGTGCGTACGTCATCGTCTTTCTGTACTTCTTAATGGCAAGTGCGTCCGCCTATACTTCTGCGCCGTATAAGAGGATCGAGTGGGCCGTCGACATCAATAATCTCCGTGTTGACAGTTTCGGTCCGTGCGTGTTTGCCATCAGGCGGGTAAGCGAAGCAATCTTCACCGCCACCCTCTCGGCCGTTAGTTTTATGTGGGGCCAGAAAGTCAGCTTCGTGTCCAGGGTTATCCCCAGATACTCGACTTCTCCCCTTGTTTCTGTCTGTTCCGTCCCGACCAACATGGGTATGATCGTCGGTATGCGTCGTCTGGTCAGCATGAGGACTTCCGGCTTGTCCAGTGCAAGAGTCAACCCGTGCTCAGTCATCCATCTGTCTGCACGCCTCATGACCTGATTAAATGTCAGCTGGGCCAGATCCGCACTGCGCTCCACAATCACTGCCGCTACGTCATCGGCGTAGGCGACGAGAGATGCATTGCGCGGTATCTCCAGCCTCAGCAGGCTGTCGTACGTTACGTTCCATAAGTCCAGTCCTAGCATCGATCCTTGTGCGACCCCCGCTGTGATCTTTCTAGTCACCCGTGCTTCCTCTGTCTCATACGTAATGTTTCTGTCATTGAGGTAGTCCCTTATCAACCGGGAAAGATAAGGGGGGATCCGGAGAGTGCCTTCCAGCGCTCCCAGAATGTCCACCAACCTGGCCGAGTTGAAGGCGTTCCTCACGTCTAATGTCACGAGTATAACCAGGGGCCTTGCCGCGTGGCAGGCCTCGTCCGTCCTCCTGACAGTTTCGATAACCTTGCGGACTGCCCCTATCGTTGATCGCCCCTTACGGAAGCCATGTTGGTTTTCTGAAAGTCCCCCGCCGCTCCTATCGCCTCTGTCAGTCGTGGTCTCAGTAGCAGTTCGTAAACTTTTCCCGTCGTGTCCAAGAGACTCAATGGTCTATAGGACGACGGCATATGAGGCTCTCCCTTTCCTTTACTAAGGAGAACCAGTCTAGCCGTCTTCCAGCACGTGCTGAAAGTCCCTGTTTTAAGGCATTCGTTGTACATGTCGAGGAGTATCCCAGGCCTGTGGTGGGCCATCAGCCGCAGGACCTCCCCCGGTACGCCGCCCGGTCCCGGTGCTTTCGCGGCCTTCAGAGAGGTCGTAGCTCTGGTAAGCTCTTCCTCCGTAAAGACAGGGACGTCGCGTCTGTCGTTTGCGTCCGTCACCTCCCCCCTCGTCGGATGATTCGGGAAGAGTCCGTCCACAATCCGTCCCATCGTCGTTGCGTCCTTGAGTTCTGGTGGACCTCGGCCCCCCCAGTCTTTGAGTTACAATCTTGTAACCCAAACCCCAGGGATCTCTGTCCACCTCCTCGCATAATTGCCTCCAGCAGCGCTTCTTGCTGTTTTTAATAGTATTCGTCAGTGTCTTCCGTGCCGTCTTGTACTGTATCGTAAGAGCGGCCGCGTACGGCTTTTTCCTCTCTCGAGCCCGGTACATCCGCCTCTTCGCCTGGATGCACAGCCATCGCACTTGGACGATCTCGTCCGTCCACCAGTAAGTCGCTCGTTTATGCTGTCGAGTGCTTTTGCGCGGCATCGAGGCTTCGCATAAGCGCAACGTCAGTTTTAATGTCTTGTCCACGAGCTGTTCTGTCTTTCTTCGTCCTGTTAGTTCGGCTGGCACGGTCTCTACGGGTGCGACTGCTTCGAGCAGTACCCTCGAGAGCCTATCCTTGTCCAGTTTGTGTACGTTCCACCGCTGTGCCCACTCCGATCCGTCGCGTTGCGTCGGTGAGATTCTCGTGATCTCAAAAACGATGTATTGATGATCGCTGGCCGTGTAGTCATCGATCACCCTCCATCGCTTTACTAGCGGCAGGATCCTGTCCAAGACCATCGTCACGTCTGGTATCGAGGAGCCAACCCCCGGTCTTATGTACGTCGGTATGCATCCGGTGTTCGTAATTGTTAGGTTCAGTCTCGCTGCCATTTCCAGCAGCAGTCGTCCTCGTCTGTCCGTCCTTGTCATTCCCCACTCGATCGCTCTCGCGTTGAGGTCGCCTGCGACTATCAAGTCACCCGGCAGTTCCCTCAACGCGTCCTCTAATGTGTCCACCTTGTCCTCGAACGCTCCAGCGGAGCAGTTCGGGGTCAGGTAGACGCTGACGTAAGTCAGATTGCCGACCCTCGCCCAGACATAATCGTCACCTGCCCCGCTGTCGATAATTCGAGTTCTGGTGTTTCTGACCCAGATGGCCGACTTGCCCGCATCATTTCGAAACCACGTCGGAGTCGTCATTTCCCTATACTGTTCGCTTAGTATCAGTAGATGAGAAAGCAGGAGGTGTGCTTCCTCGCATCTGTGCATGTTTCCTTGCAACACTGTCATGTCTTCGTCTTGTTCCTGCACTCCCCCAGCGCAGCTCTGAAGACCGCGCACGCCCCGGAACCCGGCGTGTGCGCGGTATCCTCGTGCCCCGCCTCAGTGCACAGGAAGCACGTCGGGTCCTGCCTACAGTCCTTCCCGATGTGGTTTGTCTTGCCGCATTTCCAGCAGTTCAGTCTCCTGTCCGGTCCGTTGAAATTTGTCCTTATGTGTCCGTACCCAAGGCACCTATAGCACCTTTTTACCGTCATCCTTGGTCTGACGCGGCAGTTCATCCATTCTATCTTTAGCCGTCCTTTCTTGAGCAGAGCGTTTGCGGTGCCCTCCTCAAGTTCACAGACAGCCATACACTGTCCATGCCTGTTGGGGCCGAAGATGTGAACTTTCGGGTCCCTCGCATCGTCCGTCTCTCGTCGCAGTGCCTCTGTCACTTCCTCTTTGTCTGTCACACAGTCCAGATCCAATATCTCTATTTGTACGTTCGATGTCATGTCTCGTACCTGTGCGTTTCCACCCAGGACTTGCCGGAGCTTGTCCTGGAAGGTTTGTCTGTCTCCTGTCCCGCTTTTGATGCGGAGCAGGACACCTCCGTCCTTCGTCATTCGATAACCATTAACCTGCACGTTGTCAGTAGCTGGGTCAACGGCTTTCATACGTCGCAATGTGTCCGCATACGTCTTTCCGTCTGTGGGTTTAATGAAGACCACTCCAACACCGGGTCTCCGGGTTGTTCGGCCCCCCTTTTCCATTTTCGCCGTCGTGGTCGTTGTCGCAGCGGTAGGCGTTTCCGTCGTTTGTCGCTTTTGTGCGTCCGTCGTCCTCCGTTTCTGTTTCTTCTCGACCATTTAACACGGGGTAAGTTCGCTTCCCTCCGACGGTCTCTTCGCCGGCGTGACTTCCGGGCTTGTTCCTGCGGTCTCCCGTTTCCGTTTCATCTGTGGGGGTGTCTCACAGTCTACGCCGTTTTTTCCGCCTGCCGCCCCGAGCACATGCATTCTGTCACATTCATGCCATGCCTCGTCCGTGGCTTCCCTGATTATGGCCATGTTGGTTGTGATCACGTTGCTGATGTTCCTCTGCACACATGTCTTTTCTTCCATTTTCACCAGGCATTCGCGAATCAGTTGTAACTGCTTCCGAATCCTGGTTTCAGCCGTCTCCGCTACGGACGAGGCCAGTCCAGTCTTCTGTCCTGTGCGTCCGCCCATGGTCTCGCCTTTTCGTTCTGAGGTCGGGTCAGATCGAATCGTGCTTTCGGCGGTCCCTCCTTGGACGTGCTGGGACGTCCGAGGACGGCCGGGGCCAGTACAGTCTTCTGTCCTGTACGTCCGTCCGTTTCTTTCCGTAGTGGGGTTGGGGTCCCCGTGTTTTTTGATGCGTTTGTCCTGTTTCCTATGTTTTGTCCTATCATTTTTTTTTATTTTCATTCTTCTCGTACCCTTTTTGTTTGTGTGTGTGATAATGTAGTTTGGGGATGGAATGCCACAGCCCTTCCGCCGCCTTGCCTCCGCTACAGACCGCCGCGCTGCGGGAACCAGTGGCCTCACCAAGGCCCCCCTGATGCTGCTGCATGGTCCTATCCGGGTGCCACCCGGCACTACAACAGCATAGGGATTTTTCGCTGGTTGATAGGGCAGCTAGGTCCACCTGGCTAAGGGGACCCGAGCCCCTGTACTATCCAGCGGCCCAGGAGCATCACGCCTGGTTTTCTCGGGGTATCCTCTAGCGCCTCGCACCGGGACCGCCCGCCGCGTTGAGCGACGAAGGAGCCCTAGCGCCATCGCCCGGTTTTAAGTGTGCGTGTTTCTGAGTGTTCGTTTCAGTGACATTTGCCGGTACATTTACTCCAGGGGAGACCGTTTATAGGGACCCCGCACATCCGCTTTTCGGAAGAACCCGTTTATAGGGAACCCCGCGCGTTCACTTTCTCGAGATAACCCGTTTAGAGAGTTTCTGAACATTCGTATCCCCGGTATGTCCCACGGACGTGTTTGTGTAAGTGTTTATGACTAGTGTATGTGCGTGTGTAGACTGGTTTTGGTCCACCCCGAACAATTCGGTACCATCCATGTTTGGAAGGCATCCCCCTATCCGCCACCTGGGAAGGCGCCCGATGCGGGACCAGCAACCCGACACGGGTTCTTATTCTGGCTATTATGGTCATTGGTCATTACTATTATTATTACTCCCTTTTATTTTGTGGACTTCGTCTTGCTTGGATCTTTTCATTTTTGTCCGCCTCCTCAAGTTTCTATTTCCACACAATTTCTATACTATTTTTCCCTACTTCCTATCCTTTTTTTTTCGTTCTGATTAGTTTTACCCTTATTATCGATTAGAATACTCTTCCTATGGATGGGTATTGTGACGTGATTTTTTGGAATCGACGTCACAAAAGCCCAAAACTACCGTTACTCGCATGGAAATTACGATTTTAGTGCTGAAGTTCGCGGTACTGCCTCTTCCAGCGACTTAAGATACCGTCACGCTCTCGTTGAGTTACCGATCGAGATTTTTACAGTTTTTGTATCATTTTGTTATAATTATTCCAATTAGCTTCATCATCGTTATTATTTTAATTCAGTTCGAGTTTTGAGATTCCGTTTGCTTAGTTTGGTTCACGATTTCAGATTTCTTTTAGTTCAGTTTAGTCGACGTTTCCGACTCTATTTGGTGGTGTAAGAAGTAATAATAAAAAGCCCAAATAGAGAAAGGACTCGGCAAAGAGTCTTGCGAATACGTCAAAGTCCGGTGCAAACCCGGCACCCCAAGAGATAGTGCAATGCATTGAGATCAGGCGGAGGTATTGTTTGGTCCAGGCAAGAGTGGTGGAACACCTTGCGCTGCGTTATAGTTGAGTAGAGCCTTGTATCTCACGCATTGACTAGGGGGAAGCGATTGCGAAGATTCGTTCAAATTACCGCGTTATAGTATCGGCTCTCGATTCGATAAAGTCATGAGATGGTTGAGAGGGCAGTAGTTATCGGTCAAGCTCCCGAAAATAATTATCATAATTCGTTACGAATTTTCGTAGGCAAATCGACAGTCTACCGAGAGCTGCCACAGAGGTAACTCGGGTCTCTCTCGCGCTCCCGTGTTGTTGACGTTCGGCCTATTGTTCGCGCGCTCGAGTGAGGCTATCTCTCTCGCGCACACAGTGTGGCCTAGCTGTCAGTTTCTCGTTCGCGTTCGGCTATCGCTCGAGTTTCGTGAGTTGAGTGTAGCGAAAGAATTTTGTAATAAATTCTTCGCGAACCCGTGCGTGAGTGAAGCATTAGAAATAATGCTCCTTGTGCAGCGGTGATAGTGATTCGGTTCTCGGTGTATCAAGAGACGCGGTAGCGTCTCGACGCCAAGTGGTTTAAAAAGTCGAGCGCTACCGTGTACTTATACGCCAATATCGTGCCCCCTAAAGTTTGACAGTTTTTTTCTGCGAAACGAGACATCGGATCCGAATTCTAAAGACACTTTCATCATATAATTCGAATACAAGCTTTACACTGCGCCTGGAATCAACCCGATCGGTGCACGAAATGATGAGATATCGCGATGTCGCCCAAAAAATACTCACTTTCACGATAAAATTTTTCTTCAGAGATTTTTTCGTGATAAATGCAGGATAAATGCCGCAAACTCTCTTATACGGCATCTTCAAGTCGTACTGAAGTTATTGATTTGAGCCCCGACCCTCTCTCGCTTTTAATTAGGAAGATCCATCGACATTCTTTCCGAATTAAAAACGTAGCCGAGAAAAGTGCATCTCCGTAAAGGAAGCATTTTGCTCTTTGGTACGTTAATAAAGAACCCTAATTTTTGTAATAGTCGACACGTCTCGTTAACATTATTTAGGAGTACGTATCTCCGAACAATAAAATGGCATCGAGGTATATAACTGAAAGATAACCTAATGTACGCAAAAAAGGCTACGACCGATCTTATCAGATTTGGCTATCGGAATTATGTAATAAGCATCTTTGAGATCAATCTTTGCTATAAAGCCGCGTGGGCTTATTAATCGTTTCACGGTTTTATGATCTTCTAACTTGAAGTGCTCGGGTGCAACATATTCGTTCAATCCCTTAAGATTTAAAATAAACCTCTGAGATCTGTCTGGCTTAGGCACGAGAAAGATCGGAGAGACAAATTGACCCGGAGCCTCTTGGCATTCCGAAACCGCGCCTTTTTCTAACAATTCGTTAATGTTTTTGAGCATTGAAGATCTTTCGTTAACCGACAACGAGGGCTCTTTAGGAGTAAATGTTTGAGTAATTCGAGATTTAAAGCGAATCTCATATCCCCCTATCCATCGCAATATAACCGCAGCGAATGTTATCTTTCGCCATTCGTTTACGAAAAATTTTAGCCTTCCAGCGGGCCTACTTACGGGAGCTACGTCCACTTCTTTGGATGCCCTTGCTGAGGATATCCGCGGCCCTGGCCCCTCAAGGGCTTGCAAAAGTTCGAGTAGCTCGCCGGTGTCTAAGTGGCAGAGGGATGGTGTCCGCCTTGCGTCATCGGCAGCCTCTTGAAGGGGGCACGATGAGGCGGTGCAGTTTTTTGCGGAAGAACTTTGGGCCTTCTACTCTGGTCTCAAGTCTTTCGTTGAACGTTCCAACAGTTTTGTTGATTTTAGTTGCTTCTCTAGATTCTTTCCGAACAACCATTCGTCCATCACCGTTGAGTTAAGCGTATCCTTAAGAATGTATTGAAATTTGACAAGATTAAACTTCTTCTGATTAACGAGTCATCGTGTTGAATATCAGCCAGTAGCCTCGCATAGTCGCTCAAATTTTCTAACAGAACGAAATTCTCGATGCGGTTAGTTTTTAAAATAAAGGATAACGATTTTCCGAGCGCCGCGAGACATGCAGCCACTCTTTCCTGTCTAGCTACAACACAAGAATCTTTCTTGATAATGGCTTCTAACAGAGATGCTTTTACCTCAGCATTCAATTTCGGTGTGTCGATCGCGGTGCAATTAGCCGTTGGCGGATATTTTTCGAGCATTCGTTTTCGTTCGTCCGCGGGAAGTCCCTTGAGTAAAATTTCTTGCCATCTCACGACGAGATCTTTATGAATACCCGATGCCGGAATTCTGTCGAGAATAAGTCTTTTTCCCGTTAACTCGAGAATCTTTGCGTCTAAAATGTCTTCTGATCCAGCGGATTTCTTAGGGACAACTGCGCTGGCAGGGACAGTCGAGGGCACTTGTGCAATAGCCTCTTGCACCGATGTGTTTGTCACAAGACTCAGAATTTCGGACTACGACAGCCTCTTTTTGCGCAATGGTGCCTGTCGAAAGCACAGTATCAGAATCTAAGACTGCAAATGCCAAGACCACTGCGGTGGCAACATTATGAAGAGCTGGAGGGTCCGAGGCCACTGCGTCAAGATTCTTAGCAGTCGCAGGGTCTGTCGCTGTGACTAAGGCAATATCCATCCTAAGATTTTTCGGAGAGCTGTGAATCGCCGACGAATCATCTGACTCTGACCCCGCTTTAAAGCCCGCGTTCGAACATCTCTTCGGCACGATCACGATGGATCTGACATCTCGTGGTGAACTCTCGACCTCTAATTCGGACGACGTGACCTCCCTCTCTCGGTCCCCTGTTATTAACAAGTGACCAACAGAGAAAAAATGAGGTACCTTAGTACGCCATATGGTCACTTGTAAGGACGAGGTTGCGTTGCGTAACCAACGAGCCACCTTTTTTTTTGAGGTCCGTACATAAATCGTTGCGATTATGCAATCTTGGCATCTGAGAGTCCGAGTCTCGAATCTCTCGATCGTTTGTCGTATCTCGACTACGCGTAGTGTGTTGTATTTTTGAGTTTGTGACGCGAAGCCACGCGAACTCCTGTATTGGAATCCCCCAATACATCGAAACATAACCTGAACAAGCGCCTCAGCGCCCTGCGGGCGCAGAGGCTCTTGTTGGTGGGCTCCGCCCCCCAAACCCCCCGAAAAATGTCTCTTTGGGACATTTTTTAAGGCCCTCACAGGAATACACGTCGCGCTACGCGCTCCGTATCGAGTATGATTACACTTTGCGTTATGCGCTGCATATCGAATATGTTTATACGTCGCGCTACGCGTTTCATCTCGGAAGAACGTATGGCGGAAAATCATTTATCACTTATGTAAATTGATTCATAGTTTAACCGTCATCGAATATAAACATTTCGTTTCTATACGAATTGATTATTGTTATTCACAACTGATATTTCCTTTCTGTTTTACGAACAATATAACGAATTGCATGACGTAGAACTTGAACAAATTAATGTAACGAAACAAATGATATCTAGTAAAGATCGTTTTATTGGCTTAACACTTATGACGAGATTAAATGAGTATAAATCAACACAAAAAATATTTACCGACACGAACATTACCATTACCATTTACAAACAGGTCTAATGTCCTCTTTAAATGCATCTGTTTAAATGTTTTTTTCTTCCCTAAAATACATAAAATCACTTTATTATTGCCTCTGGACAGGACCCGAAGTATTGGAGCTGAATATGAAGAAAAATTGCTTTTTGATACGATTTTCCATTAAATTTGCTTGATATTAATTGTTGTAGTAAAAAAATTATAACTCGAGAACGAACATAGATATCGTCTTGGTTCGTGTATTGAAGAGGAAGTAGTACCCTGCTCAAAATAAAGTTGTAGTGTCTTGGATACGTCCAAAATAAATAAAATCAATTTCTCGATGAATTCGATGGCGAGGACTCTTGGACTGTTGATCTATAAGAGAATTCGGTTATAACACTTTAAGCATTTTTTCTCTTCCCTATAATAGATGGAATCAATTCACTGGTTATTGTCACTGTCGGCGAGAAAACATTGCAGACGAGAAATTCGAGAAATTTTATTTTTCTATCGTTTTATTTTGTTTTGAAATAAGTATATTGAATCAATTGAAATAAAAATAGAAGGGTGGTTGGAAACATACGAGGTAAAAATTGATTTTTTTTTTGTTTCGAAAAATTGTTTGAGATTCAAAAAAAGTAAACTGCAGTTTCCCAATATTTAAAGTTATATAAATTAAACAATGAGAAAACAATAAGATTTTTATTTTCGATTCAAATCATCCCGACACAGAATACCAACGTCGCGGCGTATGCAAACTTTATCACGTCTGCTATCGAATTATCGTCGGCTTCCAAGGTTTGACAGATAGTATGAATGGAAAAAAATAAATAGCCGCGATTGTTTTCAATTTCATTTGACAAATTGCAATAATTTTGGATATTCGATGATTCTTCTTTGTAGAATTATATCCAGGTTTTCAGTGCACCCACGAAATTTTTTATTTTTATTATGAATGTGAATAACGTATATAAAATATTGTGCATGATATTCGTTCAAAATATATTATTTTCGAAATAAAAAGGATTAATATTTGACAATCAATGGGTGATATTTCGTATTTCATTTTTCGCAACCAAATTTTCGTTTGTGACATGATAAAATATTGTTTTTTGGAAAATTAAAATAATATAACCTTTTAAAATAATTCCACACTAAAAATAATTGGAGAATAAAAATACTAAGAAATGTCAGAATGTCTTCAAATTTGCTGTGCGTAGTGCTTTGCATAAAATAAAATAATGCTGCGAAAAAGAAAAAATTAGGTTCGTAGACTTCATAATTGGAGTACTGTATGGACATTTAGCAGAACAAAATTTAAAACACCTCATCAAAGGTTTCGCAGTAGTTTCACAATGACTGTGCACAATGGCGATGATATGATACATCACCTCTGCGAAGAAGACAAAAATTTCTTCGCACAGTCCAAAGTTACAGCACTGTACGGACACTTGTCGAAGCAACAATGGATTTTTTTTGTTAAGCGAAAGTTGAAATGCTTCGCAGGGGCTTCAAAATGTATGTGCACAATGGTGATGATGTGATACATCATTCCTGCGAAGAAGAGAAAAATTGCTTCGCACAGTCCAAAGTTACAGCACCGTATGGACACTTGTCGAAGCAAAAATGGATTTTTTTTCTTAAGCATATATTCAAATACTTCGCAGACGCTTCAAAATATATGTGCACAATGGTGATGATATGATACATCATTCCTGCGAAAAAGAGAAAAATTGGTTCGCACAGTCTAAAATTACAGCACTTACGGACACTTGTCGAAGCAAACATGGATTTTTTTTGTTAAGCAAATATTCAAATGCTTCGCAGGGGCTTTAAAATGTATGTGCACAATGATGATGATATGATACATCATCCCTGTGAAGAAGAGAAAAATTGCTTCGCACAGTCCAAAGTTACACTGTGATACGGACGTCTAAGAAGATAATTTCAATAATAAAGGTATTTTTATTCAACCGCAGGCGAAAAAAAATATTACCAGTCATTAGAATCACTTCAAATTGACAACACATGATGTTGGAGATACATCGAAGCAAATGGTGAAAAATAAAAAATTTTGGAGTATTCGCTGCGGAGTAATCCCACCGACAGACTCCGAAGAGCAACGGATGGTCATTTCAATAGGCACTCTTTGCCTATTATTATAGTGAGTGCCTAAAAAAGGACCTATTACTTACTGCGTTCCTGCGCTCGACGATAGCGCTTCTCCTGCTTAATTTTTTCATAATTTTTTCTCCGCTCGTTTGAACCGCTTATAAAGACGATTTTCTTTTTCCTCGTCCTCGGAATTCTTACGTACTCTCTTTTTTCCCATCTTAACGGCGAAAAGATGTGGCTTCTTCGGCACAAAGAAGAAGAATGAGGAACGGTACGCATGGCGGTAGCATAGACGGCGCGCGTAAGTGTTTCACTTTAGCTATGAAATTGTGGCGACATCGGTGTAGAGTAGGGGGTACTACGAATTGATCTTGAAGGAAGAGGCGCGAATACAATTGAGCAATGGTGTCAGTAAGGTAAAAAAAGCTCTACGCATCTGCTAGACACTTATAGATAATGCTGCCGCGTTTGAACAATGGAGGTATCTCAAATTAATGATGCGCCTGCACTCAAAGTATTATGTTATTTCATTCACAGGGTCCACATGCCATACAATAGAAGGGATGCAGGTCAATCACACAACAGGCATTGTATTTGGAACAATCACTCTACTGGCAATTTTCCTTGGATTTGGTCTAGCGATCTTCTTGATTCATCGAAGACGGAAACAAGTTGTTACTCAAGGTTAGTGTATCAATATTTGTTTAAGGATAACGCGTAGCAAGAATTCAGTAGACAACGCGAGCATTTTTCCGGAACTAGGATTGATCCCATATGGAAGCATTTCCAAGTGGATTATCCCGATTCTATTTATTTCAATATAGTGCTTTGTTAGTATAGGAAATCAAGAAGTCATCTACTTTTTGATTCTGCGATCGTAATGAATTTAGTGGTAAATAGCCCCTGAATGTTTCCCAAAAACTTGATAAAATTTCGTTCTCCCTCGATGCACTCGACAGATTTCAATCAAATTTTATATTTATCAAAGTCGGGTTTCCGACTTTTATTGGGGTTTTAATACCAGTTAGTGGTTGAAACCCCAGTGGATGCACAAAACACATGAGATAAATGTGGTTTATACATTCGTTTATTATACGTTTAGTAACTTACTTATATCGAGTCAGATCTCATCGGGATGTATCAAGAGGCGCGGTAACGCCTCGACGCCAAGTACTAAAAAAACGGTATAAGTCATGCCGCTACTGCGTATATCTACCCCAATATACCGGAAGTGTATAGTGCGTGCAACTTTCGATCGATGTACCTTCGCAATAATTCATCGAATCGAATTTTCATGGACAACTTTATAATGTAATTTGGAACAATCTTTCGAAAGAGCCTAGTTACCATTCAATTGGTTTAGCCTATTTTGAGATATCGAGGTCGGAAATTCCACAGGGTCCAATCGATTCTAAAGTGTTCTGTCCTCTATATTTCCCAAAACATTTTTTTCAAAAAAAAAGAAAAAGGTACGCCAAGTACTGAAAAATCCGATTTGCAAATATTATAAAAAAAAAAAAGAACAAAATTTTATAAGTCAAGCATAACAGAAAAAAAGGATTCTATATGACAAAAAATATTGTTTTTTTTGCAAAAAAATTGCTGTAAAAAATTGGCGTTCCAATGATAGCGGTTTATTGTGACGCTTGCAAACACCGGAACGCCAATTTTTTACAGCAATTTTTTTGAAAAAAAAAAATATATTTTTTGTCATATAGAATCCTCTTTTTAGGCACTCACTATAACAATAGGCAAAGAGTGTCTATTAAAATGACCATCCGTTGCTCTTCGGAGTCTATCGAAGGGGTTACTCCGCAGCGGATACTCCTAAAATATTTATTTTTCACCATTTGCTTCGGTGTATCTCCAACATCATGCGTAGTTACTTTGGAGTGACTGCGATGAATAGAAATATTTTTTTTAGCCTGCGGTGCAATGAAAACAACTTTTTGGCTGAATTTCTCTTCTCGGACGTCCGTATCACACTGTAACTTTAGATGGTGCGAACCAATTTTGTTCTCCTTCGCAGGGTTTTCTTATTACATTATTTCCAGTATGCACATTACTTTTAAAACCAATCTAAGACCTTTAAGTATTTTTTCTAAAAAATTATTGGCTACAATTTGCATTTGCCTTCGGTCAAGTGTCCATACGGTGCCATCATAATGAACTCTACGAACCAATTTTTTTCTCCTTCGCAGCATCATTTTGTTTTATCAAAAGCACTACGCACAGCAAATTTAGAGACAATCCTACATCTCTAACTATTTATTCATCACAATTTTCCATAAAAAAATGATTTTCTTACATCTGATGTCCGTACGGTGCTCCAATTAAGAATCCTGGAAACCTATTCTTTTCTCTTTCGCAACAATATTTCATTGCATCGAAAGCACTATGCACAACAAATTTTGAGTCATTCCGACAAATATAATTTTAATTATAAAATAATTCAAAAACAGTGGTTATAACAAGATTTGCTTTAAAGGTTATGTTATTTAGATTTGCCAAAAATCCATTTTTCATCATGTTAAAAAAAAACTTCGGTTGTGAAAAATAAAACACGAAATATCATACACAGATTCACAAATGTTTGCGTTTTTTATTTCGATAATAATATATTATCACCGAAAATCATTCGCAATATTCAACCATATTTTATTCACATTCGTAATAAAAATGATAAGTTTCACGTATTCACTGAAAAAATTGGTAGTAAACTCACAAAAAAGATTAATCGAATATCCAAAATAATTACAATTTCCCAAATAGAACTAAAAAAATCGCGAGTATATATTTTTTCGTTTTATTCTATCTGTCAAACTTTGGAAGCAGATGACAATTTCGTAGCAGTCGATACACAGATGCTCATACGTCGCGGCGCGCGTACTCTGTGGCCGGATGATTTTCAAATAAAAAAAAATCAACATCTCGTTTCAATCTTTGTTCCTATTTTACGTAAACATAAATGGATTCTACGCGGTATAGCGAAAATAAAAAGTGTGCAATCATAAAAAAAAGAATTTTCTATCCTTCGACCGTCGAAGATTCATCGCAGCCGAAATCTTTGTCAATTATGTTTACCCGATTTATTCGTTTACAGTTAATAATAAAAACTGCAAATTCTTTTTCTGGCAACGTATTTTGTCCTCTTCAAAACAAGCCAAAATAAGAGTCGAAATCTTTTTTCGCTGCCGAGATATGATTTTTTTTAAGCAAAGACTAATTTTACGAATTTTCGTTAAAAAACGAATCGTTTTTTCAAATTTCTCGAAATAGCCGTCTCTAATCCTTTCCTCTCAAAGAAATCGTATTTACAAACTGACTCTCCGCGTTATTGCGCAGATAAAGAGTGTGCTATGTTTAAAAATTTAATTTTTTACACTTCGACCGTCGGGGATTCATCACATTCGAAATCTTTGTCAATTTTGTTCGCTGGATTCGTTTACATTTGATACGAAAACTGCTAATGATTATTCTATCGACGTATTTTCAAGGTTTTTTTTTCAAATTTTTTCAAATTTTCGTCAAAATACGAATTTCTTTCATATGCTCACGTGTTGAAAAGTTTTTTTTCGCAAAAAAAAAAAAAGCAATTGTACTCTTAAAGAACAATTATAAACAATTATTTATCAAGAAAGTGAAAAACACTGAATTTCTCGATTTTACGAGTTATTCCGTACCGAGAAACTTATCCTCGTTTGTGATTAAATAAAATTTTAAAAAATACGATATGATATGATGCTAAATTTGATATTTTTAAGCGACGATAAATATCAATAAAATTTCATTGAGAAACGAAAAAAATTATCGAATTTCTCAATCTTCTCGTCTCCAATACTTGTCTGTTCTACAGAGACAATAATGAGCTGATTCCATGTATTACGAAGAAGAAAAAAAATATATCTCAAATGGTAGAAATTAAATTTGTTATAAGAAGACTGTCAAAGAGCCTGCAAAGTCGAATTTTTCAAGAATTTCATCAATTTGTAAAAAAATATTTCGGAGCTATCCAAGATGACAAATTTTTGATTCGAGTAATGTACTACTTCCTCTTCAATACAAGACAGGAACCAAAACGATATATTTTTTCGTTCTCGAAATAGCATTTTTTTGCAGCATCCATAAATATCAACAAAATTTCATTGAAAATCACAAAGAATAGCAAATTTCTTGAACTTTTTTTCTACACTGATTTGATTTCCTACAGATAAAATAACGAACTGATTCCATCAATTATGGGGAAGAAAAAAAACACTGAAGGGGAAGGATTTAAAGGGGATATTTGGCCTGAATGCTGAATGGTAATCGTATTGGTGGCGGTACATGTTTTGTGTGTTTGTTTTATATTCATTAAATCTGGTCATAAGTTTTGGTCAATAAAACGACTTTACTAGACATGATTTGATTCGTTAAATTAATTTGATCAACTTCTATGTGGTGTAATTCGTTATATTTGTCTCGTGTCTCAATATTTGACAATTTATCGTCAAACAAAAAGGAAATATCCGTCGTGAATATTAATAATTAATTGGTACAAAAAAGAAATATTTTTATTCGACGAAGGTTAAACACTATGAATTAATTTACGTAACTGATAAATGTTTTTCCCTCATACGTACTTTCGAAAAGAAACGCAGAGCGCGACGTATAAACATACTTCATCCGTAGCGTATAGCGCGATGTGTAAATACACTCGATACGGAGCGCGTAGCGCGACGTGCACCCTCGTGAGTGCCTTAAAAAATGTCCCTTTGGGACATTTTTCGGGAGGTTTGGGGGGCGGAGCCCACCAACAAGAGCATCTGCGCCCGCAGGGCGCTGAGACGCTTGTTTCTGTTATACTCGGCTTACAAAATTTTGTTTAGCGTTTTTTTTTTTTTATAATATTTGCAAATCGGATTCTTCAGTATTTGGCGTATCTTTTCTTTTTTAATATTTTGAGCAACAGATGAATATTTGTCGCTTCGGCATCCGCTCAACTAATATACTGCTACGCTACGTAGTTAGACCCTTTGCTCGAATCTCTACTCTATATCTCAACCAGCCGCACAGTATCAGATATCACTACTAACCGCCGTTGAGAGCTCAAACTCGAATTTTATAAGAGATAAAATTGCGAGATCGATACAGCGGTATATGTCAGTTTGAAAATATCATTTTTAAATTTTACTGTTCATTGTTTGCCGCCTGGTGCTCCCGATTCGCATTGTCTCGGAATTTAAACGCCAATTTGCTGAATTACTGATTCGACTTCGATTCTGACCGCGATTGAACGTCGGACGCTCGATGCAATGGTTGTTCAATCGCCCATCGTGCGCCTCGTATTAATATATACGGTCGCATACCACAGTTATTGCGCAAACATAATCGGGGCAGTACTTGCAATACTCGTGGCACAACAGGGATAAACTACCTGTAAATTGTATTAACTTTTTTTTTCATTAACGAATACGGCGTATAACATAACTAGCAGGTTGTTGTAACTGGCGCGCTCGTATTGGAGTTCATTGGAACTACCTAAGTAAACGGTCGTGTTCACAGTGTCAGTGAGTATTTAAGAATAAACGAAAAAATTTCGATGTCATACTACAATTCATAGAATTCGATTTGTTGGTTTTTGGCCAATTCGCTCGTGATTGAGTCGTAGACTTTGAGTCGAGAATTTGTTTTCGAGGTGCTCCACGGGAAGGTAAACCAACATTCCATTTCATTTTAATTCGAGAATGGTTACGTAGTAGTTTTAATACTCGTTAAAATAGCAATTGAAAAATATAAAGTATATTGAATTTTAATTTTATTTCTGTTAACCAAATTTATAAATTTAATTCTCGAACACGATTTAGAAAAATCAAAATCATAATTTGAAATTGCCGCCCTATTGCAGTACTTCTCTGTACACAATAATGGGTGTTTTACTTCCAGGTGCGTGAATGGATAACTTTTGTTCCGAACTTACACGTGAGCATCCTACATGTAGTTGATCGTGTGAAAAACATTTATCGTGTAAATTTCAAAAGTTGAACCTTGTGATTTGTTAATTGTCATCGCAAAACACAATTTGACCGGAAATTGGATTCGTTTGAATTCGAATGGCTAATTTGCTGGTATCATGGGTATGCGTGGTATTAACACATGTTTGCCGATTGTATTACCGGTAATAATTTCAGCTTCTTATATGTAAGTCATTAATCTTGTAATTTTTAATCTGGTTACGTTGCACAGTTTTGGTGAATTCAAATTTGTCAATAGTATGATAAGGGTTCCGATTTTTAATTTTAGAGTATGTGTTGGAAGTCCTTAAGGGTTGAGAGAATTTAGAAATTCAATGGGATAGTTTGTTACTTGCTGCATTTCCGTCACACTGCCGATCGACTGATATACAGATTTATGTGTACCGTAATCATTAAGGGGACTGAGTCACCTAAAAAATCGAAAAGTAAACATTTTTTTTTGCAGTATATATAAGCTCAATGAAAAATTCCATTTTACCTCCATAATATATATGTGTTAGACTACCGCTGTGAATTTTTTTGGAGACCTACAGTGTATTCCGGTGTAATGCGCAATGGTCAAACATTTTTCCTTTGCCGCAGCTTTCGGACTGAATGAAAGCATCAATCTTTGCTTGCGATGTCTTATTTTCTTCGTTAGACAGTTTATTGCGGAACGAGTGCGGGGATTTTTTTTTGAAGCTTCGCTGACGAAGCTATGAGTTAAAAACTACCAAAAAATTCACTTTTTCCACTTTTTGTCTCGTAACCACTCACATAATGGCTTGCGATAAATCCATTTTTGATCGCATGAAAAATCCCCGCACTCGTTCCGTAACACTGACTGTTACGAAGAATATAAGCCGTCGCAATCCAAAATTGGTGGGGCCATTCTCTCTGAAACCTGCGGCAAGCGAAGAAAAATAAAATGGAAAAAAATGAATTTCACAGATTAATGAAAATAACCAACTTGGGTGATCCGCAATAAAAAAAATTATTTAAAAATTTTTTTTGTCACATAAAAATGTCCACTTTTTTTTTCTATCACATAAAAATCAGATTTTCTTTTTTGGTTTTTTTTTTTTTTTCACTTCACAAATCTCGTAAATGCAAAAAAAATGTTTAAAACATAAAAAAATATACTCTTACGTCAAATCTGACGTTTAAAAAAGAGGTTAAGTCTGCGAGACTTTTCGCTTTGCGACACTGTCACTGTGAAAAACATTTTTACACTATTGCGGGCAAAAATACAGAATATATTCCGTTCATTCGGAAAAACTGTAAACACTGACACATACTAATACACTGAGTTTACAAGCTCAGTTTTTACCCGATTGACACAATCGAGTAAAAATCATCGCTGCTACATTACGCCGGTGTATCGCAGACTCAAAACAAAGCGCGGTAGCGGCGATAATCTGAGTCGCATCGATTAGACGTAACGACCCTTTGGTCGGTAAATCGTTACCTACCGAACGCAGTTTCGACATCGATTGTTTTTTTATGTTCCTTTCTCGATGTTTCTTATTCTTCTTATTAGAAGAAAAAAAAACATGCGGAGATGCGGTATTCCGGTGTTGTACGTGTTGCATTTCGGCATTTTTTTTTTTCACGCATTATTTATTTCTAACACTACTAAAATGCTTCTACCTTCGGTAATTTTTTAAATTTCGATCTAAAATTTGGTGTGTATGTAGTACACCGCATGTACATTCAGAAAAAAAATTAAAAAAAAATAAATAAAAAAATAATTTTTAGGTGACTCAGCCCCCTTAAGTATCAATTCGTTGATGAAACTAACTCTGTCATTTTTCGGCGCAAGCATAGCCCGTATGTTTTGAAAGCGTCGATATATTCAGATAGATGTTTGATATTAATTTAGTCAGATTAGGTACCACCGTCGCTAATTTTGAATTAATATTGATTTCCCCATTTTGTTGTAACGGTCCCCTATTCAAAAAATTTCATTATTTTATTATAACCTGAGGCGTGACATTTTGTCCCGCCACCTGCACGGAGGGGGCATTGGGCAGTGGGTCGGCTTTACGACCCATTTGACGTTGCACATCGAGTCGGTCGTCTAGAACTCACCTTTTTTGTCGTATCGTACCCTCATTATTATTTAAATTAGCTTTAGTAACCGCGATTTAGCAGTAAGTCCGTGCGTATTGTTATCTACCTCGCAAAATTATCTAATCGCGTAGCCTATATCGAAACTACGCTCAAACAGTATTTTCCTTTTTCTTTTCTCGCCTTCGGCGAATTTTTTACCTTGTACATCGCGCCAGAACTCAGAGACTTTCGGGAGACACTCGGCGAAGAAAGTATCTACCTGTAATGTTTGCGAGGAGACGGTGTCGCGTACTGTCGTGCGTCGCGCGCGAGGCAGTTACAGTTAATTCACGTGAATTCCAAAGGGAGTTTCAAGGTTTTGGCGAACGAATACCGATCACCAGTATTCGTGGAAATGGATGCCGGAGTGATTATGGTACATTGACCAAGATATTGAGTCGCCGATTCACTCCCGACTTATCACCCTGGAACTGAACCATCCCTCCGAGAATTTAGGGTATCGCTGTCCGTGAAGAGCGGCGTCTCGCTAATGGGGCTCGAGTGGGAAGGATCCAGCGGGGTGCAGTTGAATCTCGTACCGTGTGGAACCACCGTGAGAGAGAAGAAGGCTTCATACTCATGAGGGAGGTCTCCCCCCGCTGCAATCACCCATCGTCGGGCCTTCGAGAAAGATTCCCGAAAATTCTCAACCTTAAGTCGTATACTTGGAGCCCTGACTGTACTACGCGCGCGACCGCGCGCTCGGCGTGGCATGGCTCTCCTCGCTAAGAATCGCTGTCTCTCTCTCCGTTTACCTATGCCTACTCGCATAAGAGAAGGAGAGAAACATTACCTACTACCTATTGTGCGACTCGTACGACTTCGCCGAATTCCAGGAATTCCTTTGCACATGACGCGCAAAGGTATCGCTTGAGAATTGGGGGAGAGAGACAACGGGTCGCGTCGATCACCGTAGAAGTGCGAATAATCAGTTCTGGACGTACCGACAAAGCGAACGCACGTTTTCTTCGATCGCGCTCTCGGCCGGACGGAATACGAGGTGAGCCCGAGTCCCTTTTCTCTCTGTGCGAGTCAATCGGTTTCTCGCGGTTCGGTAATTAACAAGTGTTAAATAATTTGGCGAATCGGTTCGCGCATTATTTAATTTTCTCGTGCTCGACGAGAGTGTTGTATAGAACGCGAGGAACCTGATCGGCTCGACATTGGCCGGTAATTTTGTGGATTAAATTTTTTTTGTTACGTAAAGTTACGGTGTCTTCCTATTAATGGGTAGTGACCATTGGGGTTGATAGGAGTAGCGTTAGTACGTTAATAATTCTTTCTTGGAGATTATTCTTTGGCAGTCGCAACGTTATTTACCGTCGACGAGTTTTATTGGATAAAATTTCTTTTTTTTTTGTGCTATCGCAATTACGCTTACCTATTAGTTTGCCTTCATTTATTATGTGTTTCTTTTGGGGTTGCGACGCGACGATAATTTTGCGAGGATTCTTTAATAGGCTACCTATTCGCTATCGGGCGACATCCGGCTTATCTACTCCGTCTTATGCTACCTATCGCGTTTACCTACCAGTGGCCCTGGATTCTGTACTACGATTTTCTGAATATTGTCGATTACCTACCTTTACTATCTCTACAGTTTCTTTGATTATCATTCTTACCTACTCGTTGCGATTCTCCAATCATTCCGCAACGATATATTCTGATTATCTTTTTACCGTTATCATTTAGGTTTTGTGAGAATCGTAACGAGATTTCATTACCGACTTATTTTTTTTTGTCTACCGCCGTTTACCTACTGAGTTGCGCTGCTCGAATTGGCCTTCCGTTATTTTATCTAATTATCTTTGCGTTATTTTACCTACCTACTTTACTACCTACCCGGTTTCAGAATCTCGTATTATAGTTTCAGAAAATTATCTAGTTATCTTTATTTATCTTTCGCTCCTACCTACCCGAGTTTCGGGGTTCACGTTGTTACCTTATTGTTGTCGCTTCTATTCCAATAAATTACACAGCGAACTTAATTTGGGACGTTTTGTGAGTCTCCCCGTCCACCCCCTCTACTATTCTCCCAGGCGGGCTGAGTTAGCCGACTCTCGATTGCCGTACGCCTTCCTCGCCGTACCGGGACCCTTCTTCGCACCTCGGGGTCTAAATTCAAACCGATCGTTGATCGGCGGTACGTAGTACCTGGCGCCCGGGTACCCCGGGGTGCGAAAGTATCGTGATCTCGTGGTGGGTTCGTTTCGTATTCGCCCCGGCGGCGGGAACGGGGTTGTCGGGGCCATAGAGTGATGGAGCCTGGAAAATCTCCTCACAAACCATAATATTTCGTAACGCTCGCTTCTCCTTCTGAGAAGTGCGATAACGCATATTTTGGCCGTCAGCAGTTTTGCCGTGAGAGCAGCAATTAGATCGCTGTCTCACGGCGACAGTCAAGCCGCCGCGCGACCAGCATCCGCGCGACGGTCCTTATCAGTGCGCGGAGGTGTACGTCACGCGCGCAATAATACAAGTTACCGGCGTCGAAGCCCTTTGCTTCGACACCTGATTATTCAGGTCATCTCAGACCACCAGCAGTGTTAGACGGTACACTCTCCCTATTATTTCTACGACTAATAAAATACTTGCATTTTAGTATTTCACTTGATTTAAGACTTCATTATTTCGATATAATTATCCGCGTACCTGGCTGTCCATTACATGGTGTCAGAAGTGTTTCGAACTAAAATCCGCGTCCGCGACAAATGATAAAATTTATTTAATTTTTGATACACAATTTAACGTTTATACACAAAAAATATATACATACATAAAAATCATTCTTCCCTTCGAACATCGCGCTCGCGAATATTAAAAAAAAAAAAACAACAGTGATTTTATCGAAAAGTGGATTATCAAAAGAAAAAAAAAATTGTTTATTTCATTTTGCTTTAGATTATCCGGCGTTCAATCGAAAATTTATAGATAAATACAAACAAAAAAAAACAGTGAAAAAAGTGAAAAAAAAAGCGACAATAGCGAAAAACAGTGGGAATAGTGAAAACAAAAAAAAATACAGTGATAACAACAAAAAACAGCGAAAACGTTATAACAAAAAAAAACAGTGATAACAACAAAAAAAAAACAGCGAAACGTTATACGAAAAACCAGTGACAAAGAAAAAACAGTGAAAATAAAAAAAAAAAGTGTTCAACAAAAGCGAAAACCGACTAAAAATTAACAAATAAAAAACCGAAGGAAGATAGATAGATAGATTAGTTAGATTTTTATTATGCATACATAGGAATACATTGATTCATAATGCAGAAGGTTCCGTTGGTTACATAAATTTTTTATAACAGTATGGGCTGATGCCGGAGGCACAACTAACACAGAAGTTGCGTAAAAAAGCTCGCCGGATTTCTCTGACAATTCAATAATTTGTTATAACGCCGAAACCCAGTTAGCTACTCTGAGTCCGAGGTTTCGAAGATCTTCTTCAAATTTATGTAAGAAGGAATACCAGTTAAGGGTTAGAACCCAAGTAAGGATTGAATCGGAGTGTAAATTACAAAAGAATACTTTATTCGTTGAAAGTCTTACACGTAGATACAGTTTGTATGTTCCAATATCCCCTTGAAACAGTTGTACAGTTCGCACACGTTTCGTTCACACAGTTCACACAGTTCTACGTGTATCAATTAACAAGATTGTTACCTTAAATCTTGCCGGACCAAACGTACAGTTCACGAGTCGATTCACAACTGCCTGACACTCGATCTCTGTTCCCTTTATATGAACGGAGATCGATGTCAGCTCGTATGTTTTATGTTATTGTTTACCGTGAGCTCGCGCCCACATTTTACCGAGCGTAAAGTGGAGCGTTCGACTCAGCGGATTCCCTTGATGATGGGCATCGTCTCGATGCTCTCATTTCATCATCTTTTGTTTAATAATATTTTTACTCCAATCTCTGTATGAATTCAGAGATCCGAGTTACCTCGATTTGCGTAAAGCCGACTCAGGTGTTTGACGAGTTTCGCAATCGGACGCTCGCCGAGGAGGCCTCGCTCGCGAAACTGCTGACTATGCGTTTGGCGCGACGATGACACGCTTAAGCGCGTGCCACTCGAATTCCTTGTATCTCGTCAGTGCATATGTAGTACTCATGTCGCAAGGAATTCGATACTTACTTGTATTTATATTCCACTTTCCTCTTTGTAGAGTTTTATTTCCCATCTATGCCTTTACTACTACTAACTACCATTACTAATTCCCGTGTACCGAGTACAGGGGTTACGCGGTACAACAAATTCAACAAAGAAGTTCTTAACTTAAAACAGTTCGTTAAACTTTAAAACAATATTTTCAAACTATACAGATCATTTCGATCCAACAAGGAAATTAAGTTTTCCTCAGAACTGGCGCTCGCATTAAAAATAGGCGAAAGAAAATGCTGGCAGATAGGCTGGTACAGAAGGCAGTATACCAAAATATGAGTGTCTCTTCTTTCGTCAAATTACAAAGAGTACAGATTTGCGAAGGGTCAAAAGGGTGAACTGTTTTATTCAGAATGATTCTGCGTGAGTGTACTGTGGACAGTCTGATTTGCATTTTATTTCTAACAAAATTAATAACGCATCGCTCCGGATACCAGTTAGTGAAACTGTTCCCTAAGGTTCTTGCTAAACGCACTTGGTACGAGACGGACTCGTTAAATTTGCGCAAATCCCCTACATTAAGAAATTGCTCAAACTCCGTTAAAATCTGGTTTCTGTGCTCCTGCCAATATTCACTCGTCAGATTAAGCCAGAGATCCTCGCTATTAGCTGGACCAATGGAAGCCTTAAATTGCACTACCCAGTTATACTGAGGTCGAGTGCATGAGTTCACTAACTGAACCATTCGGAAAAAATATACTTTTGGTAAACGCTGTTCATCCATCTTCAGTATTTTAATAATCCAATCATACGCTGCTCTGACAACGTCGAGCATTACATGGGTGAGGCCCAATTCCAATCTAACAGCACATCCCGGGGTACTCTTAGGCAGATGGAACAAACGCTTAAAGAAATCGAATCGAGCTGCTTCAAGAATAGCAGTGTATCTCAGGCCCCATACCGGGGCTGTATACAACAGTGTAGATGCTACGACGCTGTCAAACAGTTTTCTTACTGATTTCCAAGAATCACACTTCGCCGTTGCCAAAATAGACAAGACCGATGACGTTGCTATCTTGGCCTTTTTCGCTGCCGAGTTTGCTGATAGGAGCCCTAACGAAGAAGTAGAACAAGTGACTCCCAAATACGTGTATTTGTTCACTATTTCAACGCGCTCTCCCTTAAAGTAGAAATTCTGCGAATCTTTGCCCAATTTACCACCCGCTCTAAATACCATTATTTGGGTTTTTTGAGTATTTACCTCTAGGCCATTTTCGTCACAGTACTCGGCTAGAATGTTCAATTTACGTTTAAGGTCAATTGGCGAGTAGGCCAAGATAACAAGGTCATCGGTGTACAAAAGCTTAAAACTATCAAGATCAATTCCTCTTACATTTCTTTCTCTAAAATATTCTATCATATCAGAGATACAGTGTGACCAGTGTAAGGTGGCCACCCATTTTTAAGCGTATTTGCGTGGTGAATTCGACTGGTGTGAGGGGTGGTTCTTGTAGGAAATTTCAAGCCCTCTTCGATGGCCTAAATGGTTTTTCGATCAGACGCATAGTTTTTAAGGGAAAAAATATCTTTGCTCGAAATTTTTATGAAATCGGTATTTTTTATTTTTTTAATAAAGACGATAAAAAACTGAATTCAGAGCACTCGGGGGCCGATTTACTGAATGCAACTTTCATAACGAAAATTAATTTCAAAGTTGCTGCTTTTAGCAGACTACTCGCGGCCGGAACACGGAACGGCCGAATCGGACCGGCGGCACGAGCGCGTCACTGTTTCGAACGGCGTGAATTTGCTAAGGTCTCGGCTGTCGAAAATTGAAGCCAAAGCAAGCGGAAAAAAATCAAACGTCAAAGGCTAACCTGTTTATTGGATGATTTGTAAAGTCGAGCGAGTGTCATAGCGTGATGTAATGACGATGCATTTCGAAATGACGTTAGCTTTCTGACTCGAAAAAGATTCCGTAAAAGTTGATGCGAATTTCGATGCGATGGAATAAATGTTTTTTTTTTTTTTATTAATCTAAATTACAGAATAAATTTAATTTTCGTGACCAAAAAGTGTGGGCGAAATGAGCGAGAGGATTAAAAAAATTGCAATTTTTCACAGGTCGTCACACGATAAAGTCGCATCACAGGGAATCGTTACTTTGGAAAGGGCGAGTGAATAGAGACGAAACCGCCTGAGTTACTGCCATTTCTACTGGCTGTATGGTACCGTCTGAACAGAACCACCGGCGACGCATTCGGTATTGCTCCGAACAAATCGTTTGTAATTTTTTTTCTTCATGAACCATACCGAATGCACGACCTTGAAAAGGATGTGCAAATGGGGATAAAACCGACGCTGTGTGTCGCGTTTTTACACGGGCTTCGATATCGTACTATCAACGCTGTCGATGTTTTCTTCAGTTTCGCTTTTTTTAGATCGGATTGAACGCAAATGTGAATCATCCATCACAGTACCGAAAATAAGATCTTCGAAACAGCGAGCGGAAAGAGAGACTACTCGACGGTGAATCTCACGTTTTCACTTGCATTTTGGTATCATATTATCAACTCGATATGATCCCTTTTATATAAGTACCCTTATCTTCTATAACCGCACGGTAAAGTATCGGTGGAGCCACGCTGCAGCATCCTCTTATCATCATTCCAACTTAGAGCTAACTTATTTCTAGTAATCGTCTCTACCACATGCCTTCGGCTACGTATTAAACATTGAGGTTTCACGAGATTCTCATGCTGCAACAAACACTTCTTGTAGTCAGCAAATGTAATTTTTCTCAATGTGGATGCTTTGACACCCTTTGCGCGTTTTTTATCCTTCGGATCATCTCTAACCTTATATGAGTATAATTTTGCTCTTAGTCCCACGAACTCAGTCATAATTCTACCACTGTTCTCGTCTTTCATCAATCAGAGAACTTTTTTATTCGCTTGCGGTATTCCATACAAATTATTTAAAGGGTAATCCGACGTGTCAAATTTGTGCAAATCCTGCTTTATCGTCTCATATACATCCCCTGTTTTGATATGATAGATTAGACTATCAGTGTCGGTATACATTACTTTTGCACTTTCACCAAATTTGTTCCGCATATAATTATAGTGAAAATCATATATATAAATCTTTGACACGTCCAAAATAGTGAAGCCTGTATATATCGGTTTATTGAACTTGACTGATGTTTTATTCAATTCTATTATAAGCATATCATCATCGAATACGGTGCAGCTATGAAACGTCGCTTTCGCTATAAGGGCTCGCGCCCCGTACCTCCCTGCCCATTTGGTGACAAGTTTTACTTCCCGGTGTTTTCTCACATTTTCCATTGTTTTGCCGAAGACGGCATTATTCATAAGTTTGTAAAAATTCTTTTCAAAATCGTTAGTCGATTTTTTGCGGCAGTCTGTATTTAAATCAATATATTGCTTCGTCCACGGGCTTTGTTCAAATTTTAATACTCTATGAATTTTTGCTAACTTCAGACGAAAACTGAGACACTGTTTCAAATTACGATAATGAATTACATATTTCCGTTTCGGCAATAAAGTTGTCATCAACTTTGATTGGTTACATCCGGGGAGGGGAGGTACGAAGTGCTCAGCGCATAGCGGTAAGTCTTTATACTCCGCGTGGAGTTCTCGCGGGTATTCTAAATCCACCTCGAATATGTATCCCGTTGGAGCATCATCTTCGATACTCTCTATATTGAGGTTATCAAAATTCTCCAGCCATTCAAAAGAACTGCATGGTAAGTATTGGCTCATTGCTGCACCATAAAGATTATTAACATCATAGTACATGAGGTACGATTCTTCTACGCTCGAGTCAAAATCTTTACCCATATACCGATTGTTCGCTTTTGCATATCTATTTGTACACTGCGCGATACCTCCTCGAATGCCCTTCTCAATGAACAATAACATATCTACATCGGTAAATAGTTCAAGCTCGATTCCCGTGCACTTGAGCATTGCGTCGAATGCGAGGCCCGGTGCTGTATAGTAGTGCAACGGATCTAAATTATATGTTTTAAAGCATGTCTGTCGGAAATTTTCGAAAATGTCGGCCAAGAGAAGTACATCTGTTTTTAAGTAAAGGTCTGAGTATTCGCCGAAACTTTTTACGTTGAACTCGCGCCAAACATTCAATGCGTGTGTATAATCATCATCGCTTATCGCTTCATTAGTCAGTTTTGAGAAAAAATCATTTTTACACGGCAAAGCCGTTTCATCAAGTTTCCCCCAATTATCGAGATAGTCATATGGAAAAACTCCTTTTCTCGTTAGCAATGTAAATTCCGCCTCGGTATCACACCCATCCCGCGTTATAATTTTTTTATCCGCGTCAAGATAGGATGCTAATTTTTCAATACTGCTCGGCATGAATCGATACGAATCGATGAAACGATATCGCACAGGTGTACCCTTCACGTCTTTTGAAAAAGATATATATTTTTTCTGGTTCACGAGTAGTAATTGAATTGAGCCTTCAAATTCTGTAGCCAACGCTTTAATCAAAAAATGCGAATCGTAGCCTGATAAATTGTGAAAAATAACAGGTTCAACGTGCGAGTTTGTGTACCGTAAGTTACATCCGTTATGCGCGGCGCCTCGATAGTCACCCGTAAAGTGGCAGTGATCTCTAACTTTCATCTCAATTTCGGTAAACGATTTTTCGCAAATATGACACGTTGTAGCTACTTGAAATTTACGAATCTGATCAACTGTTAATTTTTTCATCAGAATAACAGTTAGCACGCGCGGAGTAATGAAGTTAGCTAACTCGCGCAATTGTCGCATAAACCATTCGATGCAATCTCTGCCGCGGTATGATTTATATTCGGATATATCCTTTGAGTACGCGCAATGCAAATAAAAGGCAATACTGTGCGGCACGTGCTTTTGATCTCCCGGTGTTGTTGGGCTTGGCTCTAAAAGGCATTCGACATCGGCATAAATTGCAAACGGAACATCGACTTTATTTTTATAGTTTTTAAATTTTAAAATCTTATCATCGTCCGCAGGAAGTTCCACTTTGCAACCGTTAATGTTGAAACAATCAACTTTATGCTTGGTTAAGACGGCCTCTGTCTGAAAGTGGCACAGGCATCTATCGCAAAGCCAAGTCGCTGCCTCATGGCGAGATATTTGTGAACTAACGAGCCGTAATAGATTCTTAATCCACGCGAAATGATGGATAGGATTATTGTCACCGAGATTTATAGTAGTTTCGAGCATAAGCAAATGTATCGTGGGTCGATCGCTCTTTACTTTACTTAGATATATCGGTACAATTTCCGATATAATTTTCGATTTGCGCTTCTTACTCTCTACAGCGTACACATTAATCGCTAAATTATTTGTTCTCTCAAACCTTGGAATATTTTTTAGCTTCATCGGATAGCTAAAATCCTTATAATCAAGCACTTCACGGAAATGTCGATACGAACTTTTGCGATCACCATGATTCTTCACCGATGGAGAAAGCGCTGCTGTCACGGACCACAGGAAGCAGTATTCGTCGTTGTTGGCAATGTTGATAACAGCCCGCCTCAGTTGAATATCCCTTGGAACGCTGACAAAGGTGGATAATCCTCCTCGAAGTGGCACATATTTATTCATGTTGAATTGCAGATTAATTATTTCGATGAGAGTCCAGCCAGATTCCTTTTGCTGAAACTCTTCCACTTTCCGCAACAATTTTTCTTTCACGTGTTCTCTGAACCACTCATCGGTGTTCGTGGAGTGAAGAATGACTTCATTACACGTATTGAAAAATGTATTCTCCTCCAGATTTTCGGCGTTTTTCGTAACGCTGAATTTACATCCGAGGATGACATTGACCTTGAGAGAACGTCTCCTTTTTTTCCTCGCGGTTCCATTCAACATCCGTTTCAATCTCGTGATTATGAGGCGTTTAGCATCATCCAAGAATTCCGTCAAATCCTTGTGTTGCAGGTTTGTAACAACGCCCGTGCGTACGCGCCGCGTAAATGCCGTCTCGAGGTCGGACCACTGCACTTTTTTCGAAACTGCACCGGCACCGGTCGTTTTAAACCTTTCGGTCATCGACTTTAAATTCACTATCGTCGCCTGAATTTGAATTTTATCGTGAATCGTGAGTGAATCGCACTTGCGTAAAATCGAACTCAAAAGTTTCACATTTTTTTCACCGATGTCGATCCACTTTTGCCTCTCACCGGGTAGTGTTCTCTCGTTAAGAGTCGAATATGCCCTCTCCATGAGATGCACAAGTTTTTTACGCTTATCACGATCCATTTTTACGCTTATCACGATTTATCACTCACAGGTAAGTGAACGCACACTGAACACATGTGAGAAAATCTCAACAGTAAATACTTTACGTGGAAATCTCAACTATAAGATGTTCGCGATGCGCTCAAAGCTGCAGAATGATTATAGACTGATCAACTAATTTTCAAAGTCAAAGATATTCTAACTTCACCCTCTCCACCAATTTAAAAAAAGTCAATCACGAGGATGCTCGCTTTCGGGAAGAAATGGATGAAAAGGGTGTTTTTCCTCCCGCACACCTGCCACCCACCCACCCACCACCGTCTTCCCACTCAACACGCCTCGCCAGCCAAGACGCCTCGGCCTGTTTCAAAACGCCCCGGTTGGATTAGAACCGGCCTAGTATATCTACTACCCCACCGACAGACTCCGAAGAGCAACGGATGGTCATTTCAATAGGAACTCTTTGCCTATTGTTATAGTGAGTGCCTGTTGCCTGTTTCTCGTAGACACCGGTGCCGAGATAAACCTCGTAAAAAAAGTCCAGCCTTGCGCGAAACACCGAAGTCGATGAAACTATGATATATGTACTCACGGGCATCACCTCAGGGCAAGCACGCACAATAGGCCGATGTTACATTCGCATAGAGGAATTCACTATCGAATTCCATGCAATCGAGGACAATTTCCCGATTTTGCAGGATGCTATCCTCGGTGATGTATTCTTTAGAGACACTCCCGCGGATCTCCTTTATAGCGAATCGTGCATCAAATTCGCAGATCATGTCATACCGTTCGAGACATTCGAACGAGTTACTCCACCTCCTCGATCCAAGGTCGCCATACCAGTGCGTCTGAGGCTGACAGATCTTGAGGAAGAATATATTTCGAGAATCGATGCAGGAAAAAACATATATATGGGTCACGCAGTTGTCAAAAACAACTATGGCATAGCGTACCTTTGCGTCATAAACGCCAATACGTGCGAAATCAATTTTATCCTTCAGCCAATACATTTGCATCCGTTTGAACAAATTTCAGACTTTCCGTACGACGACGAATCAGCGGACGCTCATAGCAGCGCAGAAATTTGTTCAGCAGAAATTGGTAATAAAAATAGGCTGGAAGAACTGAAAAAACTAGTACATCTCGAACACTTCAACGAAACAGAAAGAGATCATGTACATCAATTAATCGGTGAATACCAACATCTATTCTGTCCTCCCGGAGACACTCTCGGATCCACGACAGTCATCAGTCATCATGAGATATGACATATAACAGACGAGAGACCGATAAACACTAAACAATATCGTTTCCCCCAGACTCAAAAAATTGAGTTCCAGAGACAAATCAGAAACCTGCTCGACAAGGGAATCATTAAACCGTCTCTCTCTCCGTACAATTCTCCAGTCTCGATAGTACCTAAGGGAGAAGACTCAAAAGGGAACAAACAACGGCGATTGGTAATCGATTTCAGGAAACTGAAAAAAAAAAAGACAACGCCAGACGCATACCCACTGCCGAATATTATAGATATCCTGGATCAGTAGGGCAATGCGAAATATACCTCGACTTTCGAATCAGCATCTGGTTTCTACCAAATACCGATGCATTCCGAAGATAAACGTAAACAGTCTTTTCGACACCACATGGGCACTATGAATATCAGCGTATGCCATTTGGACTCCGTAACGCACCAGCAACGTTCCAAAGACTCATGGACATAGTGCTGTCTGGACGCCAAGGCACAGACCTATTCGGATACCTAGACGACATAGTGACCTACGCGATCGATATCGGAGATCATGGGCATAAATCCAGAAATCTCGGTATCGTTCATCGACGGATGAATTCTCTGGCAATCCAGCCCCGAGGAAAAAATTAACTCATCGAGCGAATGTTGATAACTCAGACGACAATCAAGCCGCATATCAACAACCTCACAGTAAGGAAGTACCAAAAACTCCGAAACAATCGGCCGATGTTCCAAGTAAACCCGATCAAACGACTTTGCAACCACTGGAAGAAACTACGTTAAAAACAAAACAAGCAGAACAAATACCGACAAACACAAAAACTAGGGTGAGTGAACCAATAATAGACTCGTTCATTTACGACGATACACCACAATCAGAACCGACTGAAAACGTAGGAGAACTCAGGAGTTCCATAAGGAAAAAACTAATGGAACTATGGACACCATCGCGAAGAGCGCCACCACAGGATAGAGAGTCCAGAGAACGAACCAAGGACTCATTTAAAAATGAGCGAGCCAAAAAAAAAACAATCTGGCAAAAGATCTTGGAAACATGAAGGAATAACTGATCTATTGATCCTCATCTATTGTTCCTTAACAGTAGAAGAAGATAGCTCGACGGATCTAGAGGAAGAACAAGAAAATAAAGTTTAAAATAATAATAATAATAATAATAATAATAATATATAAAAGAAGAAACAAATAAAAATAAACCAATGAAAAATAATAAGAATAAAAATAAAAGAAAAAACAAATAAAAAGTAAGAAGAATAAAAATAAACGCGCGAATAATAAAAAAAATATCCAATACGATACGAATATAGCCCAAAGTGGCGGGAAAATAGCCCAAAGCGGCCCGAATATAGCCCAAAAAGGCAGGAAAATAGCCCAAAACGGCCTGAATATAGCCCAAAAAGGCGGGAAAATAATGATCAGGATAATTACATAACCAACACGGAACTAACTAAACAGATATGGAAACAATCGACGAAATCTCGACAGAATGCGAATCTGAACCGTTGTCAATGAGTATCCGGAACTCAACTGACGACGAGAACAGTGGCAATCTATCAACCGAACTTTAGATTAGAATCAAAATTTAAAAATACAAATAAGGCAATTTCCATAACGAAAACTCATCATTTAGGGCATAAAATCAATAGTTGGCGTTATTCATAGCGTAACAAACAGAAAAAAAGAGAAATCAAATCTAAAATAATAATAATAATAATTTTTTTTTTCGGATCAAAAACTAAACTAACAAACTTTCATACACACACACGCAAAAAATTTGTGTTACTAAGCAAAAAAACACAACATATACACATTAATACATAAAATAACGCTATTACTATTGTGAAAATAATATGTAAGGAACAAAACGAGGTATCGATTATATAGCATTGACTATATGGTACCAGATGTTTGACTGTCTTTCGATCGAGCGTTACTAAGAACAGCAACGGTTCTACTGTTTATAACAAGCTTTGATGTTATCTTTCTTAATAATAAAATCGCCACGTCGTTACTGATTCATATCGTTTACTTTCCCAAAAGGTTATGGGCCCAGAACATTCTGGTTTAGAATCGCGAGTAACGGAAATAAACGGGCGTGTGTAATGTTATTAAGTGAAATTATAATTCGTGAGTAAATCGTGGGAACTCTGAGAATTAAAATGAGTTCGTCGTGTCTCGTCAGAATCGAAACCCTCAACAAGGATAATTTCGATACATGGAAGATGCAGATGGAAGCATTGCTCGTGAAAAACGATGCATGGGATTTCGTGAACGGAAGAAAAATGAAGCCGGAGCTTGTTGTCGGAGACAATGCATCGACCGCAGCTGTGAAAGCATGGGAAATCGGCGATAACAAAGCGAAATCCGACATCATACTCTCGATAAATCCTTCGGAATTAAAACAGGTCAAAGGGTGCGGTACTTCGCGCGAAGTGTGGCTGAAGCTGGAGAGCATATACCAATCTCGAGGGCCGGCTCGGAAAGCTACACTTTTGAAGCAACTTATCTTACAACGAATGCGCGACATGCGCGACGCGACATTCGCGAATACATACGTAAATTTTTTGACGCCGTCGACAAATTGAACGAGATGGAAGTCGATATTAATCCCGATCTTTTGACAATTCTGCTATTGTACAGTCTACCGAATAATTTCGAAAATTTTCCGTGCGCGATCGAATCGCGGGACACGTTACCTACGCCCGAAATACTTCGTGTTAAAATTATCGAGGAAGCTGATGCGCGAAGAAACGATACTCGAGGTACGGTGCAAAATGCTATGGCCGCGAAAGGACGTTGGAACGCGAATAAAAATAAGTCGGATAAAAGCAGATCACTCGATGATAAGAAATTCAAATTCAAATGTCATCGATGCAAGCAAATCGGTCATAAAGCGAAAGATTGTACCTCGAAAAGCGAAAATGAGCGTTCGTACGCGAAAGTAACCGAAAATGTGGTGCTATGTGCGACGGAAAATTTCTCGGGTACGGAAATTGCTTTTCGAACGGAAATCGAGAATCACGGGGAAATTTGGTGTCTCGACAGCGGCTCAACATCTCATCTGTGTAAAACGATGGAAAAATTCATTGAAATTACGGATGCGAAGCCCGGAAAGCTCGACTTAGCTACGAACACGTCGTCAAAAATCGTCGGCAAGGGGAAAGTATCTTTCACAGCGGACGTTCATGGAGATAAGAAAAATATAATTGCAACGAATACTCTTCACGTCCCTGATCTGGGTAGTAATCTTTTATCGGCAGCGAAAATAACTGACAACGATTGCGATGTTATTTTTGAGAAGACTCGTGCAATGGCTCTCGATAAAGATGGAAATACAAAGCTATTAGCGAATAGAGTCCGCGATTTGTATCTCGTACGTGAAGAAGAGCAGCACTCTTGCTGTGTCACACGAGGGGATGTGAAGAAATCGTCGGATGTACCGAGCGCATTAGAAGTTTGGCATCGCCGCCTCGGACATCTGAACGTCAAGGATATCGTGACAAGCGAGCGAGATGGAACGATGGAAGGATTAAAACTCGGAAAATGCAACGAAGAACTTAAATGTGAGATCTGCCTACGCGGAAAGATGACGAGAACTCCGTTTGTAAAGAAATCGGAAAGGAAAAGCGAGTTATTAGATATCGTACATTCCGATCTGTGCGGTCCAATGAGAACGGAATCTGCGGGAAAGGCCAAATACTTCATCACATTTATCGATGATAAATTTCGATGGTGTGAGGTGAGATTTTTGAAAAATAAAAACGAAGCGTCAAAAGTTTTTAAAGAGTACAAGGCCATGGCAGAAAATCAGAAGGGACGAAAAATAAAATGCCTTCAATCGGATAATGGTACTGAGTACTTGAACAGCGATACCGAAGAATTTTTGAAAATAAATGGGATTTTGAGAAGACTCACGATTCCCTACAATCCGGAGCAAAACGGCGTCGCAGAGCGAAAGAATAGGACTCTTCTCGAGATGGCAAGATGTATTCTTTTTCAATCGAATCTGCCAGCATCATTTTGGGCGGAAGCAATTCTGACGGCGAATTATATCCGAAATCGATGCCCAAGCAGATCTTTGGAAGGAAAAACGCCGTTTGAAATCTGGACCGGAAAGATACCCGATGTAAGTCATCTGCGAGTATTTGGAAGTAAAGTTTTCTTTTTGGATAGAAAACCGGGTAAAGGAAAATTCGACGAACGCGGAAAGAAGGGAATTTTCTTAGGCTATTCGGAGGAATCGAAAGGGTATAGAGTCTGGAACACGGAAGAGAGAAAAATAGAAGTAACACGAGATGTTACATTTTCGGAAGATTCGAAAACTCATGACCAAAATATTGGAAGTTTTGTGCCGGAAGAGTTAGCGATTTGCGAAAAGGAAGATGTACGACTCGAAGAAAACCGAAAACGTTACGTAAGCGTCGAAATTAGGTCTGTCGAAAATAATCAAGACGAAGAAAGACCTATTCGTAATAACGAAGACATCGCTCCTCACGCACAAACCGAAAATTAAAATCAACGCGATGAAAATTCTAATGATGAAGAATCCGCGGAAGACCGTGAGGTAGAAGAGATGGATGGAGAAATCGAAGCTGCGCCTGAAAGAGGTCCCGGAAGACCGAGGAAAATATTGACGGGTAAAAGGGGAAGACCGCGCAAGCAGTATCAACCACCACGCGACCAAACGACATGTACAGCCTTCGAGATCGAAGAAACTGAGATCGCTAATTTAGCGGAAGATCCTTTGAAAGAGGCAATCTCAGGTGCGGACGCGAATGAATGGTACCGGGCTGTCAGCGAAGAGGTGAAATCACTCATCAAAAACGACACCTGGGAATTAGTTGATCGTCCGCAAAATCGTTTAATCATTGGATGTCGATTTGTTTTACGCAACAAATACAAAGCTGACGGGACTTTGGAACGACGAAAAGCTCGATTGGTGGCCCGAGGTTTTTCTCAGCGTCCCGGCATTCATTTTAACGAGACGTTTTCTCCTGTCGCTCGTCTGAGTTCGATACGTTTGCTCGTAGCTTTAGCAGTGAAAAACGGAATGACGATTAGGCAATTTGACATTACGACGGCATACTTAAATGGTATTCTCGAAGAGGAGATATTAATGGAAGTTCCAGAACTATTAATAGAAGGACTGCAAACTCTCATCAGAACGCAACCGAAAAATAGCGAATTGAAGAGAAAAGGAAGAGAAATGATAGCAAAATTGGAAGATGATAACCAAGTTTGTCACCTAAAAAAATCTCTTTACGGCTTGCGACAATCCGGAAGAAGCTGGCACAAAAAGTTGAATGAAGCGTTACAACAATTTGGGGCTATACCTTCTAACGCCGATCCCTGCGTATATTTTCTCGGCCGAAGAGAAGATATTGTTCTGATCGTTATCTACGTAGATGACATCCTCGTTATATCGAAGAACGTGAAGAAAATCGAAGAATTTAAGCGAAATATATCGAAAGTTTTCGAAATTAAAGATCTTGGTGATGTTTCATACTGTCTCGGCATCGAATTCGCCAGAGAAGGGGATAAGATTAGTATGCATCAAACAGGATACATTCGGGAAATTTTGGATCGATTTGGCATGAGCGACGCGAAACCGGTATCAACTCCGATGGATGCCAATGTTAGACTTACGAAGACGGAAGAGGATTGCAGTAACAACGAAAAGAAATTACCGTACAGAGAATTAGTGGGCGCTTTAATGTACCTGGCCGTGGCAACGAGGAAAGACATTGTTTTTTCCGTTAGCGCGCTAAGTCAGTTCAATACATGCTACAGCGAGATTCACTGGACTGCGGCCAAACGTGTTCTTCGTTATCTAAAGGGCACCATGAACCTTGGATTGATTTTCGAACCGAGTACGGATTCACTGAAGGGTTTTGTAGACACGGATTGGGCGAGTTGTTTGAATGACAGACGATCCTACACCGGTTTTTCGTTCATTTGAGCACCGGACCTGTCAGTTGGGATGCTAAGAAGCAACGTACAGTGGCTCTGTCTTCTACAGAATCCGAGTATATGGCACTGAGCGAAGCTGCAAAGGAAGCGATATTTCTACGAAGTTTTCTCGAAGAAATCGGTTTCGCAAGTTTGGCGAAAGTCACAATTTTCAACGATAATATGGGGGCAAAGAAACTGGCCGAAAATCCGCTTTTCCATGCTCGGAGTAAACACATTGATGTTAGACATCACTTCGTTCGACAAACTTTGAAGGAAAAATTGATAAATATTCAGCACATATCAACCGAAGATATGGGAGCCGACATACTAACGAAGGGTTTACCAGCACCGAAACATAAGAAGTGTCTGGAATTATTGGGACTGGGCAATGCACTATTAAAATAAATTAACCTACGTTTTGAGGGGAAGTATTGTGAAAATAATATTTAAGGAACAAAACGAGGTATCGATTATATAGCATTGACTATATGGTACGAGATGTTTGACTGTCTTTCGATCGAGCGTTACTAAGAACAGCAACGGTTCTACTGTTTATAACAAGTTTTGATGTTATCTTTCTTAATAATAAAATCGCCACGTCGTTACTGATTCATATCGTTTACTTTCCCAAAAATTACTGTCCTAATATATTACTTAATTAAAAACAAGTGTTACGTCGCGAATCGTGTTTTACGCAAGGAGCCAGACCTCATCTCGGTCAATGAACTTAATCAATTTACGCGTTATCGAAGCGGCTTACAATTCGCAGGTGCCTCGTTTTGAGCCTAACCTCGCGGAAATTTGCTCGGGAAGAGGCTAGAGTACATTCGCGAAAGTTTCTCCAGTTTCTGTATGATGGAACCGATGGCAATAGGGACAATAAGTGTCATTTCCTCTTAGTGGGAGAGTAGTGCTAACTCGTGATTCTCGAACGAAAATGCGATGACAACACACACAGAAAAGAATAAATAATATCAAGAGTACAGCCAGATTAAAACTCAGTAGAATTACTACTACCCTTGGCTGATCTAACGGAAGTGTCATTTTATGCGTAACGATGGTATCGACCACAGTTCAAACAAAGATTCGGGGAATATCTTAATGGTGGGTTTATTACGATGCGCGGTGCTTCAGTTGCCAGAACGGGACGATAATGTTTAGCCAAGAGTTTAGGGCAGTATCGGAAAAACAAAATTACGCCAATCAAAAACAATGAAAGATTTGAAGCAATGATGATCCACACGATTTTAGGAGAATCCGGGGAAACGAACATTTTTTTACGCGGTTAAACGGTTGCGAGGGATAGAGATTACAAAGACAGGGATGGTACGCGAGGTCCGATTTCTTCGGCGTTATTTTACGAGTATCAGAAGGGCTGCAATTGGCTGAGGATCCCAGAATACATCGTATACTCATGAGCCTCACAGCACTCCAGTGGGACAGAGGGTAGGAGATAAGGTGATATCGGAGAGGAAAGATGCACAAAAAGATAAAGTAAATAACTTACTTACCAGGAAATAAAATCGATGGAAAAAATGGAAAATGCCGATGAGGTTGCGTTGATGAGTGGTGGATCGATGAATCGTTGCTACCCTCGGCTTGTCGAGTCAATTGCCGAGCGGATGAGGATGGTACGCAGATAAATGAATTTTCAAAGTTCACAAAAAATCACGTTTCACCAAGCCTTTATTACTATCGGCTCACAACTGAAGCAACGGATAATTGGTAACACAAAAATTGTTCACAAAATAATATTCCCGACAATAACTCGGTAGACAAAAATTACTCGCAAAGCAAATGAACAGAGTAACGTCGTGGTTCGGAGATCGAAGAAAACAGAAGTCGTGATAAAAATCGATGAATGGTAATGAATGCTCCCGCTGAAGGGCCCCTTGTTTTATAGTTAAACATACCTTGCAATTTTTTTTAATTTGTGGATCTCATAAACTACAGTTGGGTAATTAATCATCCGATAGCTCATTGGTTTGACAAATTGTTATTCAACTAATTTTGCTGCAAATATAGGGTAATATATGTGTAAATGGCAGGTTTTTTTTGTATAATAATCCATATTGTCAACTATTTGTTTCTTTTTCTCTTATCCCTACTTTTGCGGAATTGTGGCTTCGTTCGCTTCGAGATTTTTATGGTCTCCTCGTATTGGCTAAAGAGTTCGGTAATTAATACAGAGCGGGCCTAATTCTCCGAATCGATTCGTGATTTTTTTTTCTCTTCCCCTTATGCCCTTGGTGCGATTACGTATGCACGTGAGCGTAGAATACCTCGCTAAGAACGCTTCTCCCCTGACATCTCCCCTTCTTAACGATGTCTCACTCATGCTAACTGGAGCACATGCACCTCTCTTTTTTACTCAACTGGTGAAATATATTGTCACCGTGTTCCCTTCGTCGCAATAGACTACCCGCGTAGAAAAAAAGAATCTCAGCGAGATTCTTGGCGAGAATCTAGGTGAGATTCGTGTGAGAATCTTTCCGAGAATCTTTCCGAGATTCTAAGCGAGATCTCGCTGAGAATGCCGCATGTGTCCCGGACCGTGATTCTTGCCGTGCTTCTTGGCGAGATTATTTAATCGCGCGCACAATCCCGCTGTGCTTCTCCGCGTGATTGTTTTAATCGTGCACCCAATCTCGCCATGCTTCTCCGTGAGATTTTCGTTTATCGCTGCGAGAAATCTCTCGCACAATCTCGCAGTGCTTCTTGGCGAGATTTTTATTTATCACTGCGGGGAATCTCGCACACAATTTCGCCGTGCTTCTTCGTGTTCAAGCGAAAAATGAAAGAGAAAAAATAATTAAAATGAGTCAAATAGAAGGCGAAAATAAAAAACGTAGAATTTTGGCCGGAATCAATTTTCGGCAACAAATTTGCATTCAACGAGAAATTTTAGACGCTATAGTGGAAAATCGCTGGTTTTTTTTCCAAGTGCTCCCGGTTTTCCGCAAGGAATCTTAGCAAGAGTCCCACATGACGGCCAAAATTTTGCAGAATTTTGAAAAAAAAAAAAAAAATCAGCGTTTTCTACTATAGAGTCTAATATTGTTCGCTGAATGCAACTTTGTTGCCACAATTTGGTTCCGAGCTAATTTCTACATTTTTTATTTTCGCCTTCTATTTGACTAATTTTAATTTTTTTCTCTTTAATTTTTCGCTCAAACACGAAGAAGCATGGAGAGATTGTGTGCGAGATTCCCCGCCGTGATAAATAAAAATCTCGGCAAGAAGCACTGCGAGATTGTGCGAGAGATTCCCCGCAGCGATAAACAAAAATCTCGCGGAGAAGCGCGGCAATAGTCGCGGTCCGGGACACATGCGACATTCTCAGCAAGATCTCGCTGAGAATCTCGGAAAGATTCTCAGAGGAATCTCACCGAGATCGCTGAGAATCTCGGAAAGATTTTCAGAGGAATCTCACCGAGATTCTCGGCAAGAATCTCGCTGCGATTCTTTTTTTCTACGCGGGTAGCGTGAACGTATTCGTTGTTCCTCTCAGATCGCAAGGAGAAGAAAAAAAACCACGATAAGAATTATTATTTCTTGGATTTCGAACGGGGGTCTTTAGCTTTTACTAGTCCGAATGTTTATATCACTGGCGGACTGGTCGTTAATATTTTTCGTGTACCGTAGTCAGTTCTTAGAATTTTTAATGTCGCAGTAGAATTACGGCTTCCTGTTTTGCTTTTGCAACGGATTTCTTCCTCGGAACTATATATAAACTGCCCAGTGGTCAACGCTTCGTGGAAAAAATATATAAAATTAAAATGAAGGTGCAAAGTTTAGCGAGACCTTGATTCGAAACGCGTACCAATATTCTTCGTCTTCCTCCTATATTCTTTGTTAATGATTGCAGATGTTACTCTAGTTATTTATTTCTAGCAATATCCAGAAGAGTTGATTGGCTTAGTTTGCAAATATTACTCCTATCTTTAATTGATTATTATGGCGTAAAATATTTAAGATCATCATAAGTAAAACATAAAATTATAAACTACACCGCGGACGACCTGACGCAATATTCATGATCATGCGTGATTCTATTGTTGTACCGCGTAACCCCAGTACTCGGTACACGGGAATTAGTAATGGTAGTTAGTAGTAGTAAAGGCATAGATGGGAAATAAAACTCTACAAAGAGGAAAGTGGAATATAAATACAAGTAAGTAAGTATCGAATTCCTTGCGACATGTGTACTACATATGCACTGACGAGATACAAGGAATTCGAGTGGCACGTGCTTAAGCGTGCCATCGTCGCGCCAAACGCATAGTCAGCAGTTTCGCGAGCGAGGCCTCCTCGGCGAGCGTCCGATTGCGAAACTCGTCAAACACCTGAGATTGGAGTAAAAATATTATTAAACAAAAGATGATGAAATGAGAGCATCGAGACGATGCCCATCATCAAGGGAATCCGCTGAGTCGAACGCTCCACTTTACGCTCGGTAAAATGTGGGCGCGAGCTCACGGTAAACAATAACATAAAATATACGAACTGACATCGATCTCCGTTCATATAAAGGGAACAGAGATCGAGTGTCAGGCAGTTGTTAATCGACTCGTGAACTGTACGTTTGGTCCGGCAAGATTTAAGATAACAATCTTGTTAATTGATACACGTAGAACTGTGTGAACGCAACGTGTGCGAACTATACAACTGTTCCGAGGCGATATTGGAACATACAAACTGTATCTACGTGTAAGACTTTCAACGAATAAAGTATTCTTTTGTAATTTACTCTCCGATTCAATCCTTACTTGGGTTCCAACCCTTAACTGGTATTCCTTTTTACATAAATTTGAAGAAGATCTTCGAAACCGCGGACTCAGAGTAGCTAACTCGGTTTCGGCGGTATAAGACTATTCTCATTATCTATCTCGCGGACCGTCGGGAACTTTCTTTTCATTCGCGGGGTTACGTCGCGAAGGCTGCTCGTGAGATGCTGCACTCTTCGGAGGAGGTTCCAAGACGTTTCTATCGAAGGGCCCGACGCGTCATGGTATTGGTGAAGCCATCGGTACCCTTGCTCGAGTCGTTGTTCTTCGCCTCGAAGCCACTGAATGTCTTTGTTCGTGAGCACAGCACTTGGAGGTGTTAGTGGGCCTCGTGCGTTGGAGTCTCGTGTGTTCCAGTCTCGCTGCCTTCCGAAGAGCGTAATACCCCATGGAAGTCCGCTAGCCCGTATACGTGAGCCGGCCTTGTCTTGGTAGTGGCGAGTTTTCTTGGTGTTGTGTGCCACGTGGTTGGCACCGCATATACATTGAGCCCGGCAATGTTGATTTCGAGAAGTTTGAAACAAATCTCGACTTACGTGGCTAACCGGTAACGATTCTCGTGTAGCTCGATATCTTTCTACTTGGTTTTTCCCCCACTCCGTGAGTGTACACGTGCAGCGGTATTCTTCTCTCAATTTGATCGAAGAGCAACGCAATTTGTGAAAAAAGAAATTCAGACGGTTGCGGAACGTAACACAAGGAACATGTATAGATACATAGATCAAACAAAGGACATCATATAATAATTATTTTTTCCCTTTTTCTTGTTCACTAAAAAACAAAATCTCTCTTCTTTTTATATTCAATTCCTTCTTTTGTGTACTCTTAAATAAAAAAACTACGTAAATAAACAATAAAAAAAAACCTCTACTAATCAATATATATATAAAAAGTTAAACATTACATTTTTTTTCTCTTTTTGACCATTGTTATTTTCTGTCAATTCCCATATATACATTGTGACGAGGCGTTGTACAACGCTCGCATTCGCGCTGAGCGAGATTCGAGATATCGAAACTCACCGAGAAATATTAGAAAGAGAGCAGCAGAGAGTCGCGTCGTCTCGCTCCCGCAGGGTCAATTGTAGCGTTTGAAAGAACGATATTGCCGTTGCCTATACGATAGTTACAGGTTCGGGTAGTCGAAATCAAAACAATGGCGGGCCTAGCGACAGAGGAGAGACGACGGTGAGACGAGAGACGCCGGAGACCGACGACGATAGGCTAATGAGCCCCCACCATCGAGGTGTAGCGAAGCGAAGCCGGCTACCGCGTGCGAAGCGAGCACGCAGCAGTAAAGAAAGAGAGTAGTTTGCGAGAGGCAGGGTGCGAAATAAAGAGTGAGAACGATTAGCGTGGAGAGTAGTGAGAGGATTAGGAAAGACAGGATAACGAACGGAAGTATTTGAGATACGCGTGCACGAGACGTGAGAAATGCTGCGCCAGACTATCGAAAGATCGACGTGTGCGAGAAGGAAGGACGACCGCTGTGCGAGATAGCCGGGAATCGAGAATCCTGCAGATCGAGAAGGTAGGCGCACGAAGTGCTTCTTTTCTTTGCCGATACGATTTGGCATATCGGTGTACGGGTGGTAGTAGAGCGTATTTCTCTCGCCGCGTATCCTATCGTGTGTGTGGCTGTGCCTACCGGCTTCTCCGGAGGCCCGAGTGCGGTCTCACTCTTGCGTATGCAGTGTGTGTGAGTTGCTTGTAGCCTTGGCGCGCAGCATCTTATTTTTGTAAATTATCAGACGTTGTCAGAGGGATCCTATCGTCACTCGCGTAATCTATTGACGAAATTGATGGAATAAATTATATTATTGTTTTCGATATTATTTTTACGCACACGAGGCTTCGTATTAGTTATTTTTGTGCGGTTTAAATGTTCGTCCCCGAACCCCATTCCCTATTAACCAGCTAACTGAGCCGAAGTAGAGATAAAGAAGCGGAATACCCTTGGTGATACGGGGTTGGTGCAATCACCTGGCGCCTAACGAAGGTAACGTGGGAATAGATGGAACAAGCGTCTCAGCGCCCTGCGGGCGCAGATGCTCTTGTTGGTGGGCTCCGCCCCCCAAACCCCCCGAAAAATGCCCCGAAGGGACATTTTTTAAGGCACTCACGGGGGTGCACGTCGCGCTACGCGCTCCGTATCGAGTGTATTTACACATCGCGCTATGCGCTACGAATGAAGTATGTTTATACGTCGGGCTTTGCGTTTCTTTTCGACAGTACGTATGAGGGAAAAACATTTATCAGTTACGTAAATTAATTCATAGTGTTTAACATTCGTCGAATAAAAATATTTCTTTTTTGTACCAATTGATTATTAATATTCACGACGGATATTTCCTTTTTGTTTGACGATAAATTGTCAAATATTGAGACACGAGACAAATATAACGAATTGCACCAGGTAGAAGTTGATCAAATTAATTTAACGAATCAAATCATGTCTAGTAAAGTCGTTATATTGGCTTAAAACTTATGACCAGATTTAATGAATATAAAACAAACACACAAAACATGTACCGACACCAATACGATTACTATTTAGCATTCAGGCCAAATATCCCCTTTAAATCCTTCCCCTTCAGTGTTTTTTTTCTTCCCCATAATTGATGGAATCAGTTCGTTATTTTATCTGTAGGAAACCAAACTATTGTAGAAGAAAAGTTCAAGAAATTTGCTATTCTCTGATTTTCAATGAAATTTTATCGATATTTATGGATGCTTCAAAAAAATGCTCTCTCGAGAACGAAAAAATATAGCTTTTTGGTTCCTGTCTTGTATTGAAGAGGAAGTAGTACGTTACTCGAATCAAAAATTTGTCTTCCTGGATAGCTCCGAAATATTTTTTTACAAATTGATGAAATTCTTGAAAAATTCGACTTTGAAGACTCTTTGACAGTCCTCTTATAACAAATTTCATTTCTACCACTTGAGATATATTTTTTTTCTTCTTCGTAATACATGGAATCAGCTCGTTATTGTCTCTGTAGAACAGACAAGTATTGGAGACGAGAAGTTTGAGAAATTCGATAATTTTTTTCGTTTTTCAATGAAATTTTATTGATATTTATCGTCGCTTAAAAATATCAAATTTAGCATCATATCATATCGTATTTTTTAAAATTTTATTTAATCAAAAACGAGGATAAGTTTTTCGGTACGGAATAACTCATAAAATCGACAAATTCAGTGTTTTTCACGTTGTCGATAAATAATTGTTTAAAATCGTTCTTTAAGAGTAAAATTTTTTTCTTTTTTCACGAAAAAAAACTTTTCAAGACGTGAGCATATGAAAGAAATTCGTATTTCGACGAAAATTTGAAAAAATTTGAAAAAAAAAACGTTGGAAATACGTCGATAGAATAATCATTAGCAGTTTTCTTATCAAGTGTAAACGAATAAATCCAGCAAACAAAATTGACAAAGATTTCGAATGTGATGAATCTCCGACGGTGAAAGTGTAAAAAATTAAATTTTTAAACATAGTACACTTTTTATCTGCACAATAACGCGGAGAGTCAGTTTGTAAATACGATTTCTTTGAGAGGAAAGGATTAGAGACGGCAATTTCGAGAAATTTGAAAAAATGATTCGTTTTTTGACGAAAATTGGAAAAATTAGTCTTTGCTTAAAAAAAATCATATCTCGGCAGCGAAAAAAGATTTCGACTCTTATTTTGGCTTGTTTTGAAGAGGAGAAAATACGTTGCCAGAAAAAGAATTTGCAGTTTTTATTATTAACTGTAAACGAATAAATCGGGTGAACATAATTGACAAAGATTTCGGCTGCGATGAATCTTCGACGGTCGAAAGATAGAAAATTCTTTTTTTTATGATTGCACACTTTTTATTTGCGCTACACCGCGTAGAATCCATTTATATTTACGTAAAATAGGAACAAAGATTGAAACGAGATGTCGATTTTTTTTTATTTGAAAATCATCCGGCCACAGAGTACGCGCGCCGCGACGTATGAGCATCTGTGTATCGTCTGCTACGAAATTGTCATCTGCTTCCAAAGTTTGACAGATAGAATAAAACGAAAAAATATATACTCGCGATTTTTTTAGTTCTATTTTATATAGAAGAGAGTTTACTACCAATTTTTTCAGTGAATACGTGAAATTTATCATTTTTATTACGAATGTGAATAAAATATGATAAAATATTGCGAATGATTTTCGGTGATAATATATTATTTTCGAAATAAAAAACGCAAACATTTGTGAATCTGTGTATGATATTTCGTGTTTTATTTTTCACAACCGAAGTTTTTTTTTTTAACATGATGAGAAATGGATTTTTAGCAAATCTAAATAACATAACCTTTAAAGCAAATCTTGTTATAACCACTGTTTTTGAATTATTTTATAATTAAAATTACATTTGTCAGAATTACTCAAAATTTGTTGTGCATAGTGCTTTCGATGCAATGAAATATTGTTGCGAAAGAGAAAAGAATTGGTTTCCAGGATTCTTAATTGGAGCACCGTACGGACATCAGATGTGAGAAAATCATTTTTTTATGGAAAATTATGATGAATAAATAGTTAGAGATGTAGGATTGTCTCTAAATTTGCTGTGCGTAGTGCATTTGATAAAACAAAATGATGCTGCGAAGGAGAAAAAAATTGGTTCGTAGAGTTCATTATGATGGCACCGTACGGACACTTGACCGAAGGCAAATGCAAATTGTGGCCAATAATTTTTTAGAAAAAATACTTAAAGGTCTTAGATTGGTTTTAAAAGTAATGTGCATACTGGAAATAATGTAATAAAAAAACCCTGCGAAGGAGAACAAAATTGGTTCGCACCATCTAAAGTTACAGTGTGATACGGACGTCCGAGAAGAAAAATTCAGCCAAAAAGTTGTTTTCATTGCACCGCAGGCTAAAAAAAAATATTTCTATTCATCGCAGTCACTTCAAAGTAACTACGCATGATGTTGGAGATATACCGAAGCAAATGGTGAAAAATAAAAATTTTTGAGGTATGCGCTGCGGAGTAACCCCTTCGACAGACTCCGAAGAGCAACGGATGGTCATTTTAATAGGCACTCTTTGCCTATTGTTATAGTGAGTGCCTAAAAAGGGCGTCATTAGGGAATTTGGACTGGCAGGCCTTGACACGTTTTACGACGAAATTTACGTGTACAGGGCCTCGTCACAATATATATATGCAAAGGAAAAAATTTTTATCTCTCTACATATATAAAGTTTCCGCCGCTGTCGCCGCCGTCGCCGTGTCAGGAATCGAGACCCCTGCCGCCTCGATCCCGCTCGCTCAGGACTTAGAATATTTTTAGTCGAGTGGGTCGGGGGAGAGATATTTTAAGTCCGTCTAAGGGGGACTTAGAATATTTTCTCTTCTCCTGGCCCCGCTCGACCCCTCCTCTGCCGCCTCGCTCCCGCTCGCTCAGGACTTAGAATATTTTCGGTCGAAGCGGTCGGGGGAGGGGGATATTCTAAGTCCCCCTTAGAGGGACTTAGAATATTTTTGCCTGGAGGGGGGGATCCCCTTGGCAACGGCCATAGCAACGGTTGCCTTAGTAACGGTCGCCATAGCAACGGTCGCCATAGCAACGGTCGCCATAGCAACGGTCGCCATATCAACGGTCGCCATAGCAACGGTTGCCATAGTAACGGTCGCTATAGCAACGGTCGCTATAGCAACGGTCACCATAGCAACGGTCGCCATAGCAACGGTCGCCATAACAACGGTTGCCATAACACCGGTTGCCATAGCAACGGTCACATAGCAACCGTCGTAATAGTAAGCGTCGCCATAGCAACGGTCCCTATAGAAACCGTCCTCATAGCAACGGTCACCATAGCAACAGTCGCCATAGCAGGGCGGCGGGGAGGGAAAAATCTTCTAAGTCCCCCCTCCAGGGGCGTTTCGAAGAAGGCAGCCGCGGTGGTCGGCGGCGGAGAAAGCAAAAATATTCCCCAAATGGGTCTTAACTCAAAATATTCTAATATATTCTAATATATTTTATTCTAAAATATTCTAAGTCCCTCCAAGGGGATTCCCCGCGCCCCCTTCGACCGAAAATATTCTAAGTCCCTCTAAGGGGATTCCCCGCGCACCCTTCGACCGAAAATATTCTAAGTCCTTCTAAGGAGGACTTAGAATATTTTTCTAAGGTAATTCTAGAGCTAATCGATCCGAGATCGATTATCGACCCGAGAGCGAGATATTGCTCGGCTAGATCGCAGCCGTGCGAAAATGGTATAGGGAGTGGTTGAGGGGTCAATGTGAAGAGATGACCAACACTCAAAATTCAGACAACGCATGTTCGCAACTTTTATTTTAATACAAATCTCGGTAGCAAAAGAAAGTAACAAAACAACAATTATTCGACGTGTCAAAATTTAATATTTGTTCTTAGTAGCTGTTGTGATGTACGGAACGCGTTCGCGCAGCAGATATGTGGACCGTCGATGCCGCAATCCGCGTATGAATCTACGGGGTTGTAAGGCCCGATACACCATTGCGTAGGGATGACATGAGTTAGCACTGCCGCACGCCAAATTCATATTAGGCGGCTAGTTAAAGGAGAGTGAAGGGAACTGAAGTTACACCAAACACAATTAACAAAATTATATATTTACAAAATTAACAACAGTTACAAGTTTTAACAAAAGGATAATCGGTGTTTTCTATAAGCTGTGAGAAGATTTTCCGAACTCCTTCACTCCGCGTCCCCGACAACCCCTTCCCCACCGCCGGGCGGTTCAAACTCGAACCCACGAAGAGATAAATACTGACGCCGCACCTCGGGATATCTGGGCGCCAGGTACTACGTACCGCCTATCTAAGATCGGTTTTTATTTGAATCCCGAGGCGCGGCAAAAGGGTCCCCGACGATGAGGTAAGGCATACGGCCAATGAGAATCGGCTAACTCAGTCCGCCTGGGAGAGTAGTAGAGGGGAGTGGACGGGGAGAGTAACGAAATGATGGGAAACAAATTCACTGAGTAATTTATTGCAATAGCAGATAAACAATTTATGGTTGAACGTCAAAAGATAATGGTAGATAAGCTGAACGGCAACAAAAGATAATTTGTCAGAAAGTATTGTCGTCCGAACAAAAACCCGGGTAGGTAGACGGCGATAGGTAGTAAAGATAAGATAGGCGCGGCAAAAGGGTCCCCGACGATGAGGTAAGGCATACGGCCAATGAGAATCGGCTAACTCAGTCCGCCTGGGAGAGTAGTAGAGGGGAGTGGACGGGGAGAGTAACGAAATGATGGGAAACAAATTCACTGAGTAATTTATTGCAATAGCAGATAAACAATTTATGGTTGAACGTCAAAAGATAATGGTAGATAAGCTGAACGGCAACAAAAGATAATTTGTCAGAAAGTATTGTCGTCCGAACAAAAACCCGGGTAGGTAGACGGCGATAGGTAGTAAAGATAATTCCACGCCACGCCACAATCTCTATCGTAAGAGCGATCGATAAAATAATAGTACAATATGCTACAAGGGAGGAAAGTGCGTGTTTTCCTTCCGCACGTTCCTCCCGTGCGGCATACGTTACTTTATTCCCGACCACTCTATAAAGTCTATATTCCGTACCCGCGACGGCGAAAAGGGTTAAGTCGGAGTACGGGCACGGGAGGGCGTGCGTATATAAATTATAATACTGATATTTTTTTTATAATATATTTTATTGATAACAATAAACGGTGAGAAATAAAGTACTATCTTATTGCCTGCTTCGTTAATTACGTCCCGCTGGATTATAATTCGCCACTTTCCACCCGCTTCGCAGGTACGGAATATGGACGGGAAAAGATAATTAGATACTTCGATACAGAGCGCAGTGCGATAACAGAAAACCGGGGAGATAGAAACGGAGGTAAGTAAAGAATATTTGGCATAATTGTAACATTGGAATTCATGAAAATCGGGTAGCTAACGACGATAGGTATAGAAAGATGATCTAGATAATTCGAGGTAAAGTATCGCGCAATATCATGAGACCGGATAGATAGTAAGTGTAGGTATGCAATGAGACGGTATAAAACCCCTAACTTCTCTGTATCTATAAAAGAAGTAAGTAATTAGAATAGTAAATCCGTAGTACATCCCTTATGGTATATAACGGCTAGAGTATCGGTCATTCACCATACTTCGCGGAAAACGGGAAATCTGAAATTATCGACCGCGTAGTCAATCGATGACTATGGTCGATAGTGCGAACTGTCCGGATGTTGCATCATCTTTTGCACACAGCCCTCATAAATTGTTTCTGCACACCCCGGGCAGCGATAATAGAGGACAGCGGAGTTTGACGTACTTCGTACGTCAATGGACATAAAAAGGGCCTCGCGCTCGAGTATAAAAGGCAACATCTTGTCATTTCGAATGGAGCGCTGCTCTTTCCGACAGAGTCCCGTCGCTAAAAAGACACGGGATTTCCAACACCGACGATCCACGAAGGAGGAACCATCGTCGGCCATTCATCGGCATCAACGAATTCTAAATCAATCAAATTTCTTTTCAGCGAACAGATCCTCTTGCAATTTAATTATTCCTTTCCTAACACAGCGCCGACAACCGCCTTGGGGGACCTCGGCAACCGCTTTCGCCTCCTGTTACCTTTCCTTTAAAAAACCAGCGCCGGCGACTGCCTTAGGGGACCTCGGCGACTGCTTTCGTCTCGTTGGTGCCTAATATCAAGAAGCGCGGTAGCGCTTCGACGCCAAGTACTGAAAAAACAGTACAAGGCGTGTCGCTACTAAGAGTAACCTACGCCAATATACCGGAAGTGTATAGTGCGTTGAACTTTCGATCGATATATCTTCGCAATAAGACAACGAATCGAATTTTCATGGACACTTTTATAATGTAATTTTGGGTCAATCTTTCGAAAGAGCCAAGTTACCATTCAATTGGTTTAGCCTATTTCGAGATCTCGAGGTCGGGAATTTCACAGGGTCCAAACGATTATAAAGTGTCCTGTCCCGTATATATATGTCTGCGTCTACATCAGTTCATCGAAAAATTTGCGTGGTGGCGCGCGCGTCGCCATAGCCGGCGTAGCTGTCAGCTGTTGTCGGTGGCAATGTTATACGTCGTCTACGTTTACATAAGTTCATAGAAAAATTCGCGCGGTGGCGCGCTCGTCGCCACAGCCGGCACAGCTGACAGTTCTTATCGTCGGCACGTATTTTTGCGGCGTGAACATTTTTTTGAATGTTTCCGAAAAAATAATAATTATGTATTGCCCATCGTGGTTTAGTGTCTCGACGCGAAGTAAAAAAGAAAAATTCCGAGTTACGTGTTATACGTGTGATTGTATATCGATTATAACTTTTCTTTGCGATCTCGAACAACATAACCGGCAATCATCAAGTGGAATATGTGACGTGCCGTTCGCCCGAGTTTGCATATAGAAATAATTTTGTTCGATCTAAATTTTCTGAGTTCGAAATTAATTTTAAAGGGAAAATTACAAAAAAAATAGTAGCTTTTCAAAAAGAAGTGAAATTTCCCAAAATATTTTTTTCAAAAAAAAAAAAAAGGTACGCCAAGTACTGAAAAATCCGATTTGCAAATATTGTTTAAAAAAAAAAAAATGAACAAAATTTTATAAGCCAAGCATAACAGAAAAATAAAGATTCTATATATCAAAAAAAATTTTTTTTTTGCACAAAAATTGCTGAAAAAAATTGGCGTTCCAATGCTAGTGGTTTATTGTGACGCTTGCAAACACCGGAACGCCAATTTTTTACAGCAATTTTTGTGCAAAAAAAAAAATTTTTTGATATATAGAATCTTTATTTTTCTGTTATGCTTGGCTTATAAAATTTTGTTCATTTTTTTTTTTTTAAACAATATTTGCAAATCGGATTTTTCAGTACTTGGCGTACCTTTTTTTTTTTTTGAAAAAAATATTTTGGGAAATCGAAAATAACTTCACGGTCCACCGTAAAGAGACGAGCCACGCCATGGAGGCAATGGAAAAGGTACTCGTCAAGGCAGTCGACAATCGTCTGGAGTACGTCGAGTTGCGTAGCGTTGAAAAGATGAAGATCTTTCAGACGCATATTGCAATAAAAGTCTGTAAGGCAAGAGCTTCTACGAAGGATAAAATTGGGGTCTCAAATCAAAGGGACAAGAAAAGGCCGAGCGAATGAGCCTTCTGGAAGCAAACACAGCTCAGCACAGACTTGTCCAACAAGACTTAGACGCCAGAAAACAGGAGCTGGCCACGGAAATAAAGCACGACGAGGGACGTGATATTGAGAGTACTCGGATCATCCCAACGCACCAGTCTAATCGTAAAAAAGCCGAATATTTTCTGGAAGAAGACGAAGTCTTTCAACCGGAAGTGGAGAACACGATGCTACGGATCAGACAAGCAAAGGAAAATCATATCCGTTTGACTCCACCGATGTTTGATGTATCGGGAAGTCAGAGACCGATGAAATTCCTTCGGGAATTCAAACAGTACTGCGCAGTTATGCAACCACAACCCGCAGAATTAAAATATTGTAACGTTAACCATCTAGCCGATGCCACGCGCTCGGTTAGAGAGATTACGTTAGGGGTTCGGGGCGAGCAAAAAGTCGTGAGACGTTGTCGATTCGGTAATATGATTATCTTTATTCACGCATATATCAAAATGTTCAAAAATATGATGCACAGAAATCTGTAATATCGACGCTTACCATTCTCGTCGCGTTTTATTTATTTTATGTACCGTCAAACACACTCGAGTTATCGGCGAGCTGTAATAATCAATTACTCTATGGTACAAAGTTAATTCATTAGTTTTTACGCGGATGGCGCTGAAAAAAACGAAAAATATCTCGAATAATGCAAAATTCTCCTTTAAAACATCAAACAATAAAGATTTTCTCGAATTTACTCTTCGAGTCGCGATTTTACTCGAAAAGAAAGACACAACCGAGATTTATCGACCAGATGTCGGTAAATCGTAAATCGAAATAAATTTTCTATGTTTTCCCCTTTATTCTAAATAATAATAATTGAAATAATAATGTTTTCCCTCTTATTCTAAATAATGATAAATGAATAATAATTGAATAATTTATTGAAAATTCTATACGAAAACGATACATTTTACAATCGATAATATGCTACCGACGGAGCTTTGTTCGTCGACATTAATTTTTAAAAGTTGCATCAGTTTAAGTTTTCATTTTACTTTGGGGAATAATCTATTATTAAATGTGAATTTTTATATCGTATCTACTTTGCAGTACCTATAGAGTATTCAACAGGAATAACGTGCGAACCTGTCGGCACGATTTTCCGATCGGCTTCCACGAGATCGTGAATCAACCGTGTCGCCACTTGGTCGATCCGCGACTCCCTTCCGGCTTACTCTCGTCGGGGTTACCTACATATCGCGTCCCTACTAGCTGTGATTGGGAACAGGAATGCTAACTACTTCGTTGCCAAAGATGATTGCACCCTGGTTTAGGAAATTGAGTACACGTAGAGCCAACGTCGCCGAAGGCTGTTCAGACCCGGAGGTTTTGAAGGAAAAATTACCTATTCCACGTGGCTGGTAGAACTGGTAACGATTCGGCTCGCGCTCGCCCTTTTACGCGCGCGCTGGCACTCATCCATTCACGAGAAAATGCGGAATCTTGCGGCCGCCCCGCGAATTAACGGCGAATACTTCCCTTTCGAGAAAATATTGATACATGCGAACTCTCGCGCTTTACTTCGTAAACTTACCGATAGTACGCTCCTATGAGATACTGTCGCAATATTTAATTGGCCAATGCTTTAAGGCAGCGGCAAAGTAATGGTGGCTTCTGGTCGAAGAATACGTTAACACTGTCGACCATCTAGAAGCAAAATTTGTCCAAAGATATTGGAGCAAAGATGTGCAGAGGAAAGTCCGAAGGAATTTGGAATTCGGATTCTTTAATAAAGACGGAAAGACTATCAAAGTGGAGTACGCAACACGTATCTTTGGGAGTGCTCGGGATCTTATTCTACCACCCTGCGATAAGGAAATCATCAGTGCACGGGCGCAGCATTTCACGGATGAGAAACAAGCGATGATAGTCGGTCGCGGGTTCGAGACACATGAGGAAGTCATGGGTTTCCTCGAGAAGATCGAACAAGGAGGACCAGTAAATGCAAAATACAACAAAGAGTCCCGCGAGAACAAGAATGAGAGTCCTAAGGAGAATCGACCCTTCCATGTTCCATGTCCATGTCCATGCGAAAAATCCAGAGGAAATCATTTCTCAAACAACCGACAAAAATCCAATCAGGGTCCGGAAGAGCAGAATAAACCTCCCTGGAACAAACAAAAACGCAACAATCTGCAGAAAAACGCCAAAGAAAATCGGCCAGATCAAATAATTCAAGCTGTGATCTCGGAGGTAGACAAGGAGACACTTTCAACATCCAAGACGGTAAATTAATACCCGTCGTACCCGTATCAGATACAGGGAGTAGCAGGGAAACGTGGTGTACCACGGTAAAAACGATAAATCAAAACGAAGATGAAGAAAGATGGTTTCCTATGAACACGATCTTCTCTGATACTAGAGAATTTCTGAAACGAGATGAGATAAATGAAGAGGTTCCGTTAGTGGAGTGTCCCGTGATTTATGCAAAGATCGAAGGAATCCCTGTCACCATCCTAATCGATAGCGGATCCAAGGTGACAAGGCAATATCGGAGGAATTTTTCATGGAGAATAGAGATATTTTCACACAATTTATAATACTTCCAGTAACGGGACTGACAGTAAAGGGCGCAATCAAGGGAAGGCCGTGCCGAATCACTAAACAGATAATAGCGACAACGGAAATTGGACAAGTTCGAACGTGTGTTCGATATCTCGTAGTACCTGGGCTAATACGCGACGTTTTGTTCGGAGTAGACACTCTGCAACCTCTGAAAAATTTGTTAGGCGTGAAAAACGACACATTAAGAGTTAAATATAACGAGGTGACTGAAATAGTACCAATACTGCTGGACTCCAGAGAGGATAACCCAGCTAATAAAGGTCCAAACAGCACATTCGAGACTCAAAAAGTCACATCCGTGCGTCAAAATAACAAGGGCGAAAGTCAGAACTCTCCACAAGAACGAGCAGTGCATCCTGGAGAAACGGTAGAAAATGCAAACTTGTCCAAAGTTTACACGATTGCGACTACCATGCAACATATCCCACGGGAAAGTTGTGACGATAGGGTTTCGATTGATGAAATAAACGAAGTAATAATGGCGAGTCCTCTCCTAGGGGAAAGGGAAGAAAGGTCCCGGCAAAGCGTACTATGGAAACATAGGAATGTTTTCCGGAAAAGGCCGGCTTAATCAAAGTATACCAACACCATTTAGAGGTTACAACGGATACGCCCATAGTGGCACACTCATACCCGACTCCAATGTTGTTTAAAGATAAAGTAGAACGAGAAATCGAGAAACTACTGCAACATGGAATCATTCAAAGATCGATTAGTGATTGGATTAATCCGCTCACGGTAGTCGAGAAACAACCGTCTCAGCGCCCTGCGGGCGCAGATGCTCTTGATGGTGGGCTCCGCCCCCCAAACCTCCCGAAAAATATCCCCAAGGGACATTTTTTAAGACACTCACGGGGGGGGGGCACGTCGCGCTACGCGCTCCGTATCGAGTGAATTTACACATCGCACTATGCGCTACGGATGAAGTATGTTTATACGTCGCGCTCTGCGTTTCTTTTCGAAAGTACGTATGAGGGAAAAACATTTATCAGTTACGTAAATTAATTCATAGTGTTTAACCTTCGTGGAATAAAAATATTTCTTTTTTGTACCAATTTTTATTAATATTCACGACGGATATTACCTTTTTGTTTGACGATAAATTGTCAAATATTGAGACAGGAGACAAATATAACGAATTGCACCACGTAGAAGTTGATCAAATTAATTTAACGAATCAAATCATGTCTAGTAAAGTCGTTTTATTGGCTTAAAACTTATGACCAGATTTAATGAATATAAAACAAACACACAACACATGTACCGACACCAATACGATTACCATTTAGCATTCAGGCCAAATATCCCCTTTAAATCCTTCCCCTTCAGTGTTATTTTTCTTCCCCATAATTGATGGAATCAGTTCGTTATTTTATCTGTAGGAAACCAAATCATTGTAGAAGAAAAGTTCAAGAAATTTGCTATTCTTTGTGATTATCAATGAAATTTTGTCGATATTTATGGATGCTGCAAAAAAATGCTATCTCGAGAACGAAAAAATATATCGTCTTGGTATCTGTCTTGTATTGAAGAGGAAGTAGTACGTTACTCGAATCAAAAATTTGTCATCTTGGATAGCTCCGAAATATTTTTTTACAAATTGATGAAATTCTTGAAAAATTCGACTTTGAAGGCTCTTTGACAGTCCTCTTATAACAAATTTTATTTCTACCATTTGAGATATATATTTTTTTTCTTCGTAATACATGGAATCAGCTCGTTATTGTCTCTGTAGGACAGACAAGTATTGGAGACGAGAAGTTTGAGAAATTCGATAATTTTTTTCGTTTTTCAATGAAATTTTATTGATATTTATCGTCGCTTAAAAATATCAAATTTAGCATCATATCATATCGTATTTTTTTAAATTTTATTTAATCACAAACGAGGATAAGTTTCTCGGCACAGAATAACTCGTAAAATCGACAAATTCAGTGTTTTTCACTTTCTTGATAAATAATTGTTTATAATTGTTCTTTAAGAGTACAATTGTTTTTTTTTTTTGCGAAAAAAAAACTTTTCAAGACGTGAGCATATGAAAAAAATTCGTATTTCGACAAAAATTTGAAAAAATTAAAAAAAAAAACGTTGGAAATACCTCGGTAGAATAATCATTAGCAGTTTTCTTATCAAGTGTAAACGAATAAATCCAGCGAACAAAATTGACAAAGATTTCGAATGTGATGAATCTCCGACGGTCGAAGTGTAAAAAATTAAATTTTTAAACATAGCACACTTTTTATCTGCGCAATAACGCGGAGAGTCAGTTTGTAAATACGATTTCTTTGAGAGGAAAGGATTAGAGACGGCAATTTCGAGAAACTTGAAAAAACGATTCATTTTTTGACAAAAATTCGTAAAATTAGTCTTTGCTTAAAAAATCATATCTCGGCAGCGAAAAAAGATTTCGACTCTTATATTGGCTTGTTTTGAAGAGGAGAAAATACGTTGCCAGAAAAAGAATTTGCAGTTTTTATTATTAACTGTAAACGAATAAATCAGGTGAACATAATTGACAAACATTTCGGCTGCGATGAATCTTCGACGGTCGAAGGATAGAAAATTATTTTTTTCATGATTGCACACTTTTTATTTGCGCTATACCGCGTAGAATCCATTTAAATTTATGTAAAATAGGAACAAAGATTGAAACGAGATGTCGATTTTTTTTTATTTGAAAATCATCCGGCCACAGAGTACGCGCGCCGCGACGTATGAGCATCTGTGTATCATCTGCTACGAAATTGTCGTCTGATTCCAAAGTTTGACAGATACAATAAAACGAAAAAATATATCCTCGCGATTTTTTTAGTTCTATTTGGGAAATTGTAATTATTTTGGATATTCGATGAATCTTTTTTGTGAGTTTACTACCAATTTTTTCAGTGAATACGTGAAATTTATCATTTTTATTACGAATGTGAATAAAATATGGTAAAATATTGCGAATGATTTTCGGTGATAATATATTATTTTCGAAATAAAAAACGCAAACATTTGCGAATCTGTGTATGATATTTCGTGTTTTATTTTTCACAACCGAAGTTTTTTTTTTTAACATGATGAAAAATGGATTTTTGGCAAATCTAAATAATATAACCTTTAAAGCAAATCTTGTTATAACCACTGTTTTTGAATTATTTTATAATTAAAATTATATTTGTCAGAATGACTCAAAATTTGTTGTGCATAGTGCTTTCGATGCAATGAAATATTCTTGCGAAAGAGAAAAGAATTGGTTTCCAGGATTCTTAATTGGAGCATCGTACGGACATCAGATGTGAGAAAATCATTTTTTTATGGAAAATTGTGATGAATAAATAGTTAGAGATGTAGGATTGTCTCTAAATTTGCTGTGCGTCGTGCTTTTGATAAAACAAAATGACGCTGCGAAGGAGAAAAAAATTGGTTCGTAGAGTTCACTATGATGGCACCGTACGGACACTTGACCGAAGGCAAATGCAAATTGTGGCCAATAATTTTTTAGAAAAAATACTTAAAGGTCTTAGATTGGTTTTAAAAGTAATGTGCATACTGGAAATAATGTAATAAAAAAACCCTGCGAAGGAGAATAAAATTGGTTCCCACCATCTAAAGTTACAGTGTGATACGGACGTACGAGAAGAAAAATTCAGCCAGAAAGTTGTTTTCATTGCACCGCAGGCTAAAAAAAATATTTCTATTCATCGCAGTCACTTCAAAGTAACTACGCATGATGTTGGAGATACACCGGAGCAAATGGTGAAAAATAAAAATTTTTGGAGTATGCGCTGTGGAGTAACCCCTTCGACAGACTCCGAAGAGCAACGGATGGTCATTTTAATAGGCACTCTTTGCCTATTGTTATAGTGAGTGCCTAATAAATGGGGACATCCTGCCGCGAAATGCTTTCAGCTTACTCGAGGATTAGTAGGTCAGGGAAATCCGATTAATACAGGGATAATTCCACAAAAACCAAATACGGTAACCGGAGGACAGGTGACTTATGCACAGGCGACATCACAGCAAGGGGCACAGAACAATCAGCTCACTTGTAATTATTGCAAAAACGCTGGCCATTTGCTGGTCGATTGTCAACTACGCATAGCCAACAACAACAGACGTGCTGCTGGATAGGGAAACGGTAGTGGCCAACCGGCGCAGGGTGCCCAGGTGGAGGCCATGGAGAGTACGGAAGTGCACCCAACTCTTACCGTCCAGGCTTCAACCAGTACGGGTTCGGGCCAGAAGTAATCGACATATATGTAATTAATCCAGAAAAGGAGATAATTGCTCCAACTATTCTGTTTCAAAGCAAGGAACTTTCGAGACCTGTGGTAATGATGTTGGATACGGGTGCCAGTAAAAATATCCTAAAAGAGGAAAACTTGTCGAGTAAAATGGTTCTGTATCAAAATAAAATTCTGAGATTAAGTGGGATAACGGAAAAATACGTGTACACCCTGGGATATACGATGATTGATACCCTGGGAAGAGCAACCGTATACCACATTGTGCCTAGTAATTTTCCCACGAAACATAGTGGAATATTGTCAACGGAATATTTTCGAGATAACTTAGCAAAGATTGATTATGAAAATAGTACATTTGAAGTTCGGGAAAATAAGATTCGTTTTCATACTAGAGAAAGTATGTTGTTTCCACCAAAAACCCGAAAACTGTTCTATATCCGTCTGAAAAATGACAAAGTACTCGAAGGATATTTGCCGGATCTTGAAATAGGAGAAGGTATATAGATTGAACAGGGGTTGGTGAGGAATACGGAAGGTAAAGCCTACGTATATGTTACTAACAATCGAGAAATTCCGGTAAACATTGAAATTCCGGTAATGGAGTTACAAGCACAACCAGTAGGAAAAAAAGAAACCAAAGTAAACGAGGGAGAGTGTAATCTCGCTATAAAAGAAAATAGTGAATTGAAAACTAATCCCAAGTGTATTCTAGGTGAAACTGAGCTAATCAATCCAGCAACAAAAGGGAACTGCGAGGGAACAAATCCCAACGAATCAGATCCCGAATCACGTAACTGGAAGAAAGAGGAACAAATCCAGGAAACATCAGGAGAAAAAGATCTGGGTAAAAACAGGACAGGACAGGAAGGTAAAGTCAAAGAAATAAAAACGTCTGTGAAAAACATAGGTGATCCAGTTAAAAAGAAGAGAAAACAAAGTAAGGAAAATTCTGATTCAAACAAAGAGAAGGATCCTAAACAAGGGAAAATAAATCAAAATCTCCTGGAAAAAACTGTAAGAGATATTAAAAAAACCAAATAATCAATAAACAAAAGTAAAAATTCAGTTCGGGATAAAACGGAAAAAGTCGGAAAAAGTGAACCAGTTAAAATAAAAGAAAATTATGCGGCTTGTGAATTCGCGGATCCGTTATTAGGGGTCAGGTTCATGAATGCAAGTTGTTTCATTATTGAGGCAGAGATTATAGATCGCAAAAGTAAAGTTATAGAGCTGCTCAGATTAAAACATTTAAATGCTGAGGAGAAAGAAGCTGTTTATACGATAATTGAGTATGAAGCGGATAGATTTCATCTCAAAGGTGACTTTAGATAATTGAATGAGAAGACAATCGGAGACGCTTACCCGCTGCCAAATATAGTTGATATATTGGATCAGCTGGGGGGTGCTCGATATTTTTCTGTGTTTGATTTGGCTTCAGGGTTCTATCAGATAAAAATGCATCCGGATGACTGTCATAAAACAGCTTTTACGACACCATATGGACATTACGAGTACGTTAGAATGCCTATGGGGTTGAAAAACGCTTGTTAAAAACTGAATTAGTCAGGCCGTACGAAAAAACGCGAGGGAGAGTGGAGGGAATTCTAGTAAATAATTTTATATCATAAGTCTAACAATCAACACTATTTACGTTTTTATTATTGAGTGTGTTTGGAGCGGGTCTACTCGACTTTATTGTTACAGACTTGTCACTAGATCTTGCGGTATTCTCGCGCGTTATCTACTAATCTAACTTAACCAAAATAATGTTCTTACACACGTCTGCTCTCAAACGCGTATCGACGACGACTCACTCTCTCTCTCTCACGGGCGGAAAACCCTCGCGTTTCTTACGCATGTGCGGTTCGTTCGTGCCGCAATGTTGCCAATCTCACGCTTATAAAATTCGTTGCTAACACGCTCCACCCACGTTTCAAAGGGCAATGGACATGGTATTGATGGGATTACAGGGACAAGAGTTATTCGTTTATTTAGACGATATAGTCATTTACGCGAAAACTTTCTATGGGATGAGGAACAGGGAGAGAGTTTTCAGGAATTGAAAGACAGATTATGCACTGAACCAGTTTTAATCTTTCCAGACTTTTCAAAAAAATTTATTGTAACCACAGACGCATCCGGGTATGCAATAGGAGGAATTCTTTCACAGGGACCAATAGGAGCAGATAGACCGGTAGCTTATGCGTCACGGACACTGCATGAGACAGAGACACGATACGATACATACGAAAAAGAAGCGCTAGCAATAGTCTACAGTGTTCTACATTACCGACCGTATTTATATGGGAGAAAGTTTACTTTAACGGACCATAAGCATTTGGTATGGTTTAGGACCTGTAGAGATGGAAACGCAAGGGTACTCGGATGAAGACTCAAGTTAGCGGAATATGAATACGATGTAGTATACAAAGCGGGAAAAACAAACGTGAACGCAAATGCGTTGTGCAGAAATCCAATAGACGAAGAGAGTAAACAAACAACGGAGGATGAAGAAATCTTTATGGTTAAACTCAAGGAGAAAAGGGAATTAACCGAAGAAGAGATACTAATAATCCTGGAAAATGAAGACGACCATTTTGATTTCGAAGAAGAGGAATATCCAGAAGAAGAAGAGGATCCGGAGGAACTGTGGTTAGAATCATTAACCGTGAAACAGAGAGCGGAAATCAGTGAAATAATTGAATCAGATGATTCAGTCAAGGAATATATGTACAATCTGGATGGAGAGGAAGAATCCAATGGAGTTAACAACAATGAACAAAATTCGGATCAAGAGGAGCCATCTACATCCAAGAAGGAGAAGAATCGAAAGATACCTGTCAAACACGCGATGATTACACGACGACGCGTGAAACTTCAGGAGGAAAGCAACAAAAAATTAGAAGAAAAAGAAGAACCGGATAATATTGGGCAAAACAAAACGACTCGGAAGAAAAGTCGTCAAAGAAAGAAAAGAATAGATAGCACTGATGAAGAAAAAGCAGAGGAGGAATTAATGAAAGCAATAGACAACAGGGAGAAGGGAAATACAACAGCGGAATCGGAGGAAGAGGAGATCTCTAGTGAAGAAGAAGTCGAGAGCAATTACGACGTAGACGATGACTTTGACGAAACACGAGAAAATGGACAGATAGAGACAAGAAACGAGAGGATTAGAAAAGGAAATTTAATTCAGAGCAGAGACTTGTTTTTCACGCGGAAAGATGCATTCAGTTATTTTTTAAGCACTAAAGGAGAATCATTAGATACAGGATCAAAGAAGTTAGCAGAACGAAGTGAACTCCCATATTTTTCGGGTTTGGTATTAGGAGAAGTAGCAGTAGTTAAAAGAGGGAATAGATATCAGATGGCATTGCCAATCACCGACGAGTCAGGCGAAGGACCCTCTTTGATTTTACAGAATATCAAGGCAGCAATCCGTAGTTTGCATCAAAAAGCAAAGGAACTAGGGATTCAAAGTATCAGTATAGCAAAATCGGATTCCGTAGAGAATGTTCCGTGGAAAAATATAGCAACAGAATTGAGAATGGGTTTCATGGAAGGTGAAAACTAGATAATCGTTTGTCATGGGATAATTCGGTATCCTAGCAAAAAAGAACGCGAAGGGATAATTCAGGAAATGCATGGTTCAGCTGTAGGAGGACACAGGGGAGTCACAAAGACTTTCAATAGAATTCGACAACATTATTATTGGGAAAAGATGAAAGTTGACATTCAAAACTACATTCAAAGATGTTTACCTTGTCAGCTTAAAAAGTGTGATCGACACAAGACAAAGCAATCGATGGTATTGACAGACACGTCAGGATCAGCATTCGACAAAGTTGCAATGGATATAGTGGGACCATTACCAAAAACAAAAAATGAATACATATTAACGATCTAAGATCAATTGACGAAATTTTGTCTTGGAATTCCACTTCCAAATGCAACATCAATAATAACAATTGCAGATGCGATGGTCAAAAACTTTATCAGTATCTTCGGTCCGCCAAAATCGATACTAACCGATCAAGGTCGAAACTTTCTTACTGGATTGATCAGGAGAGTAGCAAAAAGGTTCAAAATAAAGAGACTTCGAACAACCGCTTTTCATTCACAATCCAATGGCTCATTAGAGCGTTCACATCACGCGTTAGGCGAAAATCTGAAACAATATGCTGATAAAGAGTTTGATTGGGACGAATGGGTACAATTAGCAATCTTCAACTACAATACCAGCGTCCACGAGGGAACGAAACATAGACCGTATGAATTGGTATTTGGGAAAATGGCTCGAGTGCCATCTAGCGAACCTTTGGGTGAGGAGGACGAACTTCCCACTTACAGGGATTATTTGTCAAAACTCGTGACACGGTTACATGAAATAAGAAAAACCGCGAGAGACAACTTGATAATCGCAAAAACTAAATCCAAGGAGAGGCATGATAAGAAATTAAACGTAAGAACTTTCAAAGTAGGTGATTATGTTTTCCTGCAAAATGGACCAAAACCTAAGAAATTGGCTAATTTATACACAGGACCACATGAGGTTGTCGAAATAATGAACAATCACAATGTAAAAATAAAAACCAAGAAACATACGCAGGTGGTGCACGCGAATCGACTGAGACTTTCACACATAACACCTGAGTAAATTTTGTCATTTTCTAACCATTACAGACAATATACGATGCCAAGATAAAAAGTAAACCAACCTGAGAGCATGGGAAGCAGGAAAATCTTGAAATTCAAAGAGATAACGGACGGCAACGATGCCGGAAATTCATTTAAAATAGAAGCGAGATATGCAGGACTTAAAGTGACGGGATTAGGAGCTACTCGAGAAATGGCTCAGAAGGGAGCAGTGAAGGAATTATTAGAGAAAACGGGAAAAGAAACAGTCTGGAAAAGACAAGCAGAAAGATGGGAGGGGATTGCACTTAAAGTGGGAATTCAGATAATAAATGATTTGGTATTGAAAATCGACAGTTACGAAGATTATATTGGGGATTTTGACAGGGTAGAGCACATGAAATCATCAATAAAAATATTGGGCGAATTTAAAATACGATTGGAGGAAAAAGAATATCAAGGGGAGCATGAAAGGACAATTGCTTTGGTCGCGATTTGGCCAGAAGAAGAGCCATTCGTAGCCATCGAATTTGGATCCATTGAGCGGACAACAGCCATAGCAATGAAGGCATTGGTAGCTGTATTGTACAGCGCTCGCAACCATTTCCAAGGGAAGTTGGATGAGCTGATAATGCGATTTGGGGGAATGGAAGGGTTCAATGAGGCCAATAAAAAAAAATATATATATATATTGTGACGTGCTTCTCGAAGTCTCGGACTTTACTTCGATCCGCGACCCGTCCAAAATATAATGACGCCCTTGTTTTTCAATTCCCTTACCTTTCCCTCTGATTCACGCCGAATTGTTGCTGGGCGCCAGGATATCTATCACCCGATATCCAGGGTATTCTCCGATTCTCTATTATCTCAAACTTACAACTAACTTACACGGCTAGCGGGATACGGAGTGCAGTTCGGGCGCGAAGTAAATTCAACAAATTAATAACTTTTCACACACTACGCACGAAATAAAAGCAATAAAACGACAATTTATTCAATTATTTCCCGTAGTCTAACACAAAATTTTAGCCTCTTCGACGGGCTCTCTCCGAACGACGATTCGATCGCAACAATACAATATTTTTGACTCGCGGGACTCGATGTGAATTATTTTCTCAATCTATCGTCTACGCGACGACAATTATTCGAAATTTAACCGGTAATTTGCCGAGTACGGGCGAGAAAACACTCTGCGATCCACGTATCGCTCTCGGCATACCGAAAACCAAAGATGGTGTGCACCACGTGCACCTACCTGTTTAATTATCCACGACGCGATGCGATCGACCTTCTAGCTTCCCTCAGCTTTCCTCAAGACAACGGTCTCTTTTTCCGGCCGTCGACACGGCGGTAATTCTCCTCTGCGGACGTTGATTTTCGATACTTCTCCCTCACGGAGATGAAATTTCACGGAATCCCTTATCGCTCGTTTATTAGCTCACTATATTTCTCGATTCACTACTGATCGATTCTACTATTATGCGTCTAACTTTTTCCACGCATCTAACGAGAGTTCTAATTTTGCGTCTAACTATTAGCACGCTTCCGGCGAGAGTTATAATAATGCGTCTAACTTTTAGCACGCTTCCGGCGAGAGTGACGCTTCCTCGCCCGTACTTCGTTACGCGGACCGATAGCTGAGGGGAAGGGGGTCGCGACGGTTCCCTTGCTGTACTTCCGCAATTTTTATTGGTTCCTCGCGGCTCCTCTCCTATCGTCTTCTCCTCACGTGGTAACCGGCGTAGCTACGACTTTTCGCGTATCTGAAAAATATAAGACGGCTCTCCGGCAGACATATGTTCTATATTTTTCAGTTTTCTCGGATTCCGCGGGGATCGACTCTGTGCGCGCGCTAACAAAGACTCTCGCGCGTGCCCTACCTATAGCGTGATGCGAGAGCGTCTATAACGCCTCGTCACAATACCCTTTTTCAGCCAATCAGAGAGCTCGAATGTCTCTGATTTGCTTTTACCAAAAAGCCAATAAGAATGCCCGATTTTTGAATTCGAATGCACCAATAGATTTTGAAGTTCCCCGCGGGAGAAAAGCGCGGGAAATTCAAACGCCGAAAATGACAAAATCTCGTAAAATCAAGAAAAATCGTATAATGGATAGAAATATTTTAATAATTTTAAAATATAAAAACAAATACCTTTGAAAAGCAATATCCACATCAATAACCAAAAAAATATATCATGTTAAAACCATGTAACCAATATTACTTAATAAATACGCCTAGATCGCCCGTCAACGGTATTGAGAGCAGCACCTCACGGACAGCAAATGTATCGATATCGATAGATGGGTTTAAACGCTGGAAAAGGCGGAAAACGGTGAAATAACAGAGGAAACGCAAAGAAATGAGTTAATCGAGAGTGAATTATTGAAAGAAATACGTATATAATGAATAATCAATAATTAAATCAATAATAATTAATCAGGGGGAAATAAAATAACCAAAAATAATAAGCAAGAGGTAAAATAGATTAAAAATGGGAAAATAGAAATGTTGAATACGAGAAGTAAAATTGTCGAAACAAACAAACAGGGAAAAGATTGAAAGGATTATTAAAATTGGAAATGATGAATCAAGTAAAAATCAACGTAAAAATACCATTTAAATTTCTATGAAAAGCTCAAGAATCCGTAAAGAAGATCGCAGAAAGGAAGAAAAACAAATTTAATAATATTGTATAACCAGAAAAATAATTAACAAATCCAAAGCAGAAAATTAATAGCCTACGAATTAGTTGGGGAAATGCATCAAAGGTGTCAAACGACGAGGTGCGACAATAACGCAACTCGCACCAATGATGAGCCACGGGGTTTTATCAACTACCCTCCCCGCCTTCTATCGTCAATTTGGACAGCACGACAACGGAATTAAGACACTCCATCGACGGACTTATAACCAAGATAATCAAACGACAGTCTTGTCACCTTTCATCAGGAGAACTCAAACTTTGAAGAACCATCAGTTCAATCTAAATTCAAATTAATTTTCCCATTTATACAAATTTAAGAGTTATCGAGCAAAGATACTCTCTAATTGTGAATTCAAATTTTTGTTAAAAAGTATTTTTGTATCAAGTTTCATTATAATACAATAAAAGGAAAAACAGCATTCTTCCAACAAAACTTCGAGTTATTTCGATATTCGTTTATTCGTTTGGGCGATTATCTTAATCGTTTAAACGTTTCATTCAACATTCGGATCCTGTCATTCATCTTATCCAGAGAAATTTGAAGGAGGATTATCATCAGTCGGTTTCCACCCGAACATCAGTCCACACCTTTATTTTCGAAATCAATCTTTCAACCTCCTATGGTAGGTCGAGTGTGTTCTTATTCACTACAAATTTTCTGGACCATTAGTCCCTTGATTTATTTCCGAAATTCATGAAGTCTTTTGTTTTTTATATTTTTAATCCCATTTTTTTTTGATAGAGCTGTTCAATCGTTAATTCCAACTGTTTCAATATAAGTTAACGTCAAGTGAGGAGAGTGCAGTGTAGAGAGAGAGAGAGAGAGAGAGAGAGAGAAAAGGATAGAAATTGTGCGCGTACGGCCATTGGTCGCGCGTGAAGTCTGAGACGGAGATAAATTAGAAGGAGAAAGAGCGAGATTACCACGTGAGTAGAGTGTTCGGAGTAGAGCGAGAGTAAGAACTAACTAATGGGATAGTTACGAGTAAATTAACCGGTAATTAAAGACTCTCTTCATTTAATTGGATAATTCATTTCGCCGAATGCACTCGACGCCCTATCCCGAGTTTTTTTCCGAAAGGTTAGGCTCAAAACGGGGCAAAATTCCCGATAAAGCGTCACATCTGAAAAACGTGTAAAAGAAGGGTTCTCTACTCTTCTTGACCGAGATAGAGTGAAAATTGCTAATAGGGAAGTAACAATGGTAAATAAACGGGATAAACCGGTAAATAAATCTCATGACGATTCTCGCAAATAGGAAGGAATGACAGCAAAAAGATAATTAGGTAAAATCGCGATAACGTGATTGGAGAATCGCCAATGAGTAGATAATTGTTGGTAAATGAACCAGATAAACCGGTAAATAAATCTCATGACGATTCTCGCAAATAGGAAGGAATAACAGCAAAAAGATAATTAGATAACATCGCGATAACGTGATTGGAGAATCGTCAATGAGTAGGTAATTGCTGGTAAATGAACCAGATGAACCGGTAAATAAATCTCATGACGATTCTCGCAAATAGGAAGGAATAACAGCACAAAAAAATTAAAAAGTTAATTACATAATCGTATGCAACCTCGCAAAATTATTCGCCAGAGTTGTTGCGACGGCTAGATTAATAAACTACAAAAGAAAATAATACGGAACGTACTCACAGCAATACTTAGGCAATGAATCCCAATGGTACGAATCATCACGAGGTAATCACCAAATGACACACAAAATAATCGTCGACCAGAGCCGAGCCGGTCGGTCACTCGCGTCACGCAAAATAAAATAACAAGCGCCTCAGCGCCCTGCGGGCGCAGAGGCTCTTGTTGGTGGGCTCCGCCCCCCAAAACCCCCCGAAAAATGTCCCTTTGGGACATTTTTTAAGGCGCTCACAGGAATACACGTCGCACTACGCGCTCCGTATCGAGTATGATTACACTTTGCATTATGCGCTACATATCGAATATGTTTATACGTCGCGCTGCGCGTTTCATCTCGGAAGAACGTATGGCGGAAAATCATTTATCACTTATGTAAATTGATTCATAGTTCAACCGTCATCGAATATAAACATTTTGTTTCTATACGAATTGATTATTATTATTCACAACTGATATTTCCTTTCTGTTTTACGAACAATATAACGAATTGCATCATGTAGAACTTGATCAAATTAATGTATCAAATGATATCTAGTAAAGGTCGTTTTATTGGTTTAACACTTATGACCAGATTAAATGAGTATAAATCAACACAAAAAATATTTACCAACACGAACACCATTACCATTTACCAACAGGTCTAATGTCCCCTTTAAATGCATCTGTTTAAATGTTTTTTTTTTCCTAAAATACATAAAATCACTTTATTATTGCCTCTGGACAGGACCCGAAGTATTGGAGCTGAATATTAAGAAAAATTGCTTTTTGATACGATTTTCAATTAAATTTGCTTGATATTAATTGTTGTAGTAAAAAAATTATAACTCGAGAACGAACATAGATATCGTTTTGGTTCGTACATTGAAGAGGAAGTAGTACCCTGCTCAAAATAAAGTTCTAGTGTCTTGGATGCGTCCAAAATTAAAAAAAATCAATTTCTCGATGAATTCGACGGCGAGAACTCTTGGATTGTCGATCTATAAGAAAATTCGGTTATAACACTTTAAGCATTTTTTTCTCTTCCCTATAATAGATGGAATCAATTCACTGGTTATTGTCACTGTCAGAGAGTAAAACATTGCAGATGAGAAATTCGAGAAATTTTATTTTTCTATCGTTTTATTTTGTTTTGAGATAAGTATTGAGACGGTGTCTCAGTTTCCGAGGACACCGCTCGTTCCACCGATACGATTATTTTTTCGTGAACGGAGTATCCACGAGTAGTTAGCGAAGTGACCGCGAGATTTCGCATTTGAAAAACTTTCTCGATAACGAAGGGACACCGGGATGTATGTAAATAGGCGACTGCGAAGCAAATTATGATCAGTTCTTTCGGCAACGGGGAACTGATCACACTTTCCTCTAACACCTCCGGGTCCCCGGAGCCTTCGGTGACGTTGGCTCCAGGTGTACTCAATCTCCCGAACCAGGGTGCACACATCTTTGGTGACGAAGTAGTGGGCATTCCTGTCACCAGTCACCGCTAGTAGGAAACCGCGATAGGGGAGGTAACCCGGACAAGAGTGAGCCGGAATCGAGTCGCGGATCAACCAAGTGGCGACACGGTTGGTTCACGATCTCGTGGAAGCCGAACTCTTCGACGAGGGCCCTGCACCACCACGTGGGCACGGCAGAGTTGCTTCGCTATTAAAATCACGTTTCAAAATTATTTCTTTTGCAATTAATAACCTCAAAATTCAACCAATGCGTTCCATTATAAAGTCATGTCGATAAGTGAAGCTCTGTCGGTAATTCAGTATAAAATTCTATAAAATGAGAAAATTGGATTCTTTTCCATTGATCGATCGGGAATCTTTGTTTATAAATGTTCTTTCAATGATGTTCGAAAGTTAAGAGGAAAAACTTTCTAATTCACAAATGACCGACGAACGGTCGGTACAATTTGGTTCTTTCGCTCCTTCAGTATAGGACGCAAACTTTAATTTCATTTCAACGTAAATTTGTCCTCACAATAAAAACCGTGATAATTTAAGTTAAGCGTCGATAATATAGGAATTCAAACATTGTATTACATTTTTCATGTTATTTTAATAAAAACTATTATTTTCACCAAAATGACAACATCTAACGATTATTCGCTCGCCCTGAACTCCTAACGCGAGCCTTCGAACCGTGTGCGTGGCACCGGCCAAAAAGGTGAACGTTACAGTATATTGAAACAATTGAAATAAAAATAGAAGGGTGGTTGGAAACATACGAGGTAAAAATTGATTTTTTTTTGGTTCGAAAAATTTTAAGAGATTTGAAAAAAGTAAACTGCGGTTTTCCAATATTTAAAGTTATATACATTAAACAATGAGAAAACAATAAGATTTTTATTTTCGATTCAAATCATCCCGACACAGAATACCAACGTCGCGGCGTATGCAAACTTTATCACGTCTGCTATCGAATTATCGTCAGCTTCCAAGGTTTGACAGTGTGACGAGGGTTTTCGTCAGAACTTTATTTCGGGGGAGGACAAAGCAAAGCTGAATAATCGTAGGCGATGGGGGGATACTTAACAAAAGAAATAGAAATTTATTATAAACACGAAAGAAATTATACAAAAGAAATCAGAAGGAAAAATAAGAAATAATAAACTAAGAAAAATAACTGAAATCGGATAACTAAGAATAAAATAGTAACTCGAAAATGATAATAAAAGAAACTGAAGAAAATAATAAATCTCAGAACGCAAATAAATCTTAATAATAATCGCAACTAAATCATAGAAATAATAACTCGAAAATAATACTCTGCGGTGAAAATGTCGGGGGTAAACGGGGACGGGGGTTGGAAATTAATAACTAAATCGGGGGAGAAATAATAAGAAATAATCGAGAAAATAATACGAAATAATGATAATAATTTGGAAAATTCTACAAAATGATAATGACTCGAATAAACAATAATTCCGGGTCGTACGGCTGAGGGGAGGATCGGGGGAAAATTAATAAAAGAATTTACGGTGGTTGCCACGAGGCGATCCGCGGGGCGTACGCGACTCGTGGCAAGAGAAAATGTCGACGGGCCTATCGAATATTCTCGGCAAAGGGGCGACGGGTCTTCAGGAAAATTATTGGGAAAATCGCGGGGAAATTGCTAATAAAAATAACTCACAAAATATCTCGAAATTTGGGGGGAACTACTCAAACAATCTTTTTGGGCGCCAGTTACCTTTCACGGGGTACCACCGTTATACGACTCAACATGAGTCAGCAAATATTCAACTTTACACTGAGTACGTAATGGCCGGCAAACTCAAGGGAACAGCAGAGGGCTCAGGGGAGGGTCAACCGATCTTTGGGCTCGCAATTTAATGCCTTCGGCTCACATACGAATTTCAGGGACGTTAGGGCGATATAACGGGGGAAAATACACGATCAAAAATACTCTCAATTGCACACGTTTAACTTACTTACTCAATAACTTCGCACGCAAAAATAACGTCGCACGCCACTCACCACGTGCACGAGTAGTGGCCGGTAAATGGCGAAACTTGGAAAATTATACGAAAATGAAAGAAAGAAGTGATTACCGGTCACTTCACTGACTCAATTACGGGGAAAATATCGGGGGAAGAGTCGGGGGAAATGTATCACGCGGGAGGGAAACTATTACTCGCAAATATCACACTCTTTACAATATAAATTCACGCTGGGCGATTCCCTTACAAAAATGGCGGGGAACGGGGGAATCGTCCACACACGTGCGCTCTGTCTAACGGCTCGAACGAGGCTGAGGTAACGCTCGTCCTTCTTCTCGGAAATCTTCTCCGTTGACAGCGCGACGGAAGGCGGTGGAGAGAGAGAGAAGACGGTACTCGGCGTCGGTCGATAATTCGCTCGATCGACGGGCGAGGTGTCAGATGGCGGCAGCGATATTGATTTATCGTCGCTCGAGCTATTGAGCGACGATCGAGAGCGGCGGGCGGCGTGGTCGATGAGAGAGGCGACGGGACGGCAACGGTGGACTTTGGCCAGCGACGAGTCCTGTTGTTGTCGAGCGAATATCTTCCTTCGCTGTTTCCCGCTCTCTCTCTAGCTCGTGCGTTGTCTCTGCTTTCGGTCTCTCTCGGTGTCTTGGGTCTCTTGCTGAACGTTACCTTGCCTAGGCGCGGGGGTACATGGGGGGGGGGGAAGGTCTACTATTTCGCGCGGTGATATTAAAGGGGGCTCCGTGGTGAGCGGAGCCTCGACTCGAGTACGCGAAAAATATATTGTGCGAATTTACTTCGTTACAACAGATAGAATGAATGGAAAAAAATAAATAGCCGCGATTGTTTTCAATTTAATTTGAGAAATTGCAATAATTTTGGATATTCGATGATTCCCCGCGTAGAAAAAAAGAATCTCAGCGAGATTCTTGGCGAGAATCTAGGTGAGATTCCTGTGAGAATCTTTCCGAGATTCTAAGCGAGATCTCGCTGAGAATGCCGCATGTGTCCCGGACCGTGATTCTTGCCGTGCTTCTTGGCGAGATTATTTAATCGCGCGCACAATCCCGCTGTGCTTCTCCGCGTGATTGTTTTAATCGTGCACACAATCTCGCCATGCTTCTCCGTGAGATTTTCGTTTATCGCTGCGAGAAATCTCTCGCACAATCTCGCAGTGCTTCTTGGCGAGATTTTTATTTATCACTGCGGGGAATCTCGCACACAATTTCGCCGTGCTTCTTCTTCTTCGTGTCAAACGAAAAATGAAAGAGAAAAAAAATTAAAATTAGTCAAATAGAAGGCGAAAATAAAAAACGTAGAATTTTGGCCGGAATCAATTTTCGGCAACAAATTTGCATTCAACGAGAAATTTTAGACGCTATAATGGAAAATCGCTGGTTTTTTTTCCAAGTGCTCCCGGTTTTCCGCAAGGAATCTTAGCAAGAGTCCCACATGACGGCCAAAAGTTTGCAGAAATTTGAAAAAAAAAATCAGCGTTTTCTACTATAGAGTCTAATATTGTTCGCTGAATGCAACTTTGTTGCCACAATTTGGTTCCGAGCTAATTTCTACATTTTTTATTTTCGCCTTCTATTTGACTAATTTTAATTTTCTTTTCTCTTTAATTTTTCGCTCAAACACGAAGAAGCATGGAGAGATTGTGTGCGAGATTCCCCGCCGTGATAAATAAAAATCTCGGCAAGAAGCACTGCGAGATTTTGCGAGAGATTCCCCGCAGCGATAAACAAAAATCTCGCGGAGAAGCGCGGCGATAATCGCGGTCCGGGACACATGCGGCATTCTCAGCAAGATCTCGCTGAGAATCTCGGAAAGATTCTCAGAGAAATCTCACCGAGATCGCTGAGAATCTCGGAAAGATTTTCAGAGGAATCTCACCGAGATTCTCGGCAAGAATCTCGCTGCAATTCTTTTTTTCTACGCGGGTCTTCTTTGTAGAATTATAACCAGGTGTTCAGTGCACCCACGAAATTTTTTATTTTTATTATGAATGTGAATAACGTATATAAAATATTGTGAATGATATTCGTTCAAAATATATTATTTTCGAAATAAAAAGGATTAATATTTTGCAATCAATGTGTGATATTTCGCATTTCATTTTTCACAACCAAATTTTCGTTTGTGACATGATAAAAAATTGTTTTTTGGAAAATTTAAATAGTATAACCTTTTAAAATAATTCCTCACTAAAAATAATTGGAGAATAAAAATACTAAGAAATGTCAGAATGTCTTCAAATTTGCTGTACGTAGTGCTTTTCATAAAATAAAATAATGCTGCGAAAAAGAAAAAATTAGGTTCGTAGACTTCATAATTGGAGCACCGTATGGACATTTTGCAGAACAAAATTTAAAATACCTCATTAAAGGCTTCGCAGTAGTTTCAAAATGATTGTGCACAGTGGTGATGATATGATACATCACCTCTGCGAAGAAGAGAAAAATTTCTTCGCACAGTCCAAAGTTACAGCAGCGTACGGACACTTGTCGAAGCAAGAATGGATTTTTTTTGTTAAGCGAAAGTTGAAATGCTTCGCAGGGGCTTCAAAATGTATGTGCACAATGGTGATGATATGATACATCATTTCTGCGAAGAAGAGAAAAATTGCTTCGCACAGTCCAAAGTTACAGCACCGTACGGTCACTTATCGAAGCAAAAATGGGTTTTTTTTCTTAAGCATATATTCAAATACTTCGCAGGGGCTTCAAAATGTATGTGCACAATGGTGATGATATCACCAGGATACATCATTCCTGCGAAAAAGAGAAAAATTGGTTCGCACAGTCCAAAGTTACACTGTGATACGGACGTCTAAGAAGATAATTTCAGTAATAAAGGTATTTTTATTCAACCGCAGGCTAAAAAAATATTACCAGTCATTGGAATCACTTCAAATTAACAACACATGATGTTGGAGATACATCAAAGCAAATGGTGAAAAATAAAAATTTTTGGAGTATTCGCTGCGAAGTAACCCCACCGACAGACTCCAAAGAGCAACGGATGGTCATTTCAATAGGCACTCTTTGCCTATTGTTATAGTGAGTGCCTAAAAACTCTTGAAATAACTAAGCAATACGCGAACCGATTCGCCAAAATAATTAACCCGTGTTAATTAATATATAACGGAGGTTAAATGAAACGCGAGATCTCGACCGACTCGCACAGAGAAAAGGGGAGCCTCCAGCTCACCTAGCATTTCCACAGCCGAGAGTGCGAAGAAACCACGTGTCGCCGATTCGCCGGTGCGTCCAGAACTAATTATTCGCACCTCTCGGCTGATCGACAAGACCCTCTGTCCACTTCCCCCCATTCTCACGCGATACCTCAGCGAGTCGAGCCATAAAGGAATTCCGGGAATTCGTCGATGACGTACGATTCGCCGAATGTATCGAGACCGCTGTTATTGTTCGCGCGTTCTCCCGCGCGCGTAAGAGAATGGATAGTACGCGTAGGGAAAATACGGTGCGAGGGATAACGACAATAACGAACGCGTGATCGCGCGAAGTACAGTCAGAACTCAAATTACAACTGTTACGTCCGAGTTACATGAATTAGTTGCCCTATTTTTGACCTCAGCTATGGCTAATTAGTCTGGGAAACGGGCTTACGGAGTTTGATTGGATTAATTAAAAATGATTAAAGATTTTATTTAGTTTAGATTTTATGTGGTTTATTTGTTAATATTTTATTACATAAAGCTAATCTCTTCTCGTAAATCGTTCGTCGAGGATCACTTTCGGGGATCCTCGATGGATATAAGAATTTAATTACAAATTCAATTTTTGTTAATTTATATTTCGTTCCATTTTTAGGACTGTGACCAAAAAGTTTCTGTATGTATTCGTCCGTGCAATAGCCGTGTTTATGGTTCCTTGAGTAGCCGCTATACTCGGCGGTTATTTTCCGGAGGTAGTTCTTTCGTCCACCCGATTTACGTTTTCCCACTATAAGAAATTATAAGAATTGATTTTAGGTTGAGTTTAATTGTTCAGACTACGCGAACCCCACAATTTAGAGGAATAGTGAGTTCGCAGTGGTCCGCGCAATAAACTATGTTTTTAGAGGAGGATAAGAGTTCGCGGTGGTCCGCGCAACTCTTGAGTTTGAGGCAAGGAAAGAATATCCGGTGAGTTCGCGGGGGTCCGCGCAACTCGATGGATTTGTCGAAGGAAGTGAGTTCGCGGTGGTCCGCGTAACTCACTGAGTTTGAAGGATTTTTGAAGAGTTCGCGGTGGTCCGCGCAACTCTTAAGTTTGAAGGATATGATGAGGAGCTCGCGGCGGTCCGCGCAGCTCAAGAAGAATTCGAAGATTTGTAACACTTACTTGTACTAGATTTTTGTTCGAAGGTTCTGGAAGAGCTGTACAAGTCCAAGCTCGAACCAGAGAGATTGAAAATGTTACAAGAACTGATTTTTAAGCGGAAAATTCGGTCTTATATACTAATGTGTACACTATCTTTGTCTATGCGTAGGGGTTCGAGAGGGCAAGTTTTCTTTCAGCCTATTGGCCCTTAACTTCCCGTCTTCCACTTCCTACTTTTCTGGAAAGATGGGAGAACGCTCTTATCTCTTATGCATAGCAAGGGCCCTAGCAACCCCCGTCCCTTAGCTACTACCCCAAGGCCCACGTCGGGTCGTTAACGTGCTATGTTAAGTCGCTGTTGATGACGATGTCTTCAGCCCCTTAACGAGAATGCCCCAGTTGATGATGATGATGATGGCTTAGTGACGGACGCTGATTCAGTCTGTTCTTGGACTCGTTGTACTTCTTCCTGTTTTATTGGAATTCGTACAGATACGAGTTCATGAGTTTCAGTTGATTTGGATGGCATTTCCGGTGTTTCGCTCAAGTTTCTTTTTAAATGTAGTAACAAGTGTGTTACCGAGTCCCAAATAGCTCCGATGAGGAATATCGACCATCCATACACAGTGTGGAGTGCGTATCCGTGAATTATAGTGTCCACGATAAGTTTGATGCCTCGAATTAAGAGAATTATTCCGATGATTCCAGCACTTGCGGTTCCAAAAAACATGAATCGACCCCACATGTTCTCCCATACGGAGTCGACGAGATTTTTCAGTCCATCTGTTCCCAGCATATTCGAAAATGAAAGCTCTTGATTTCCAATGGGTTGTCCACTGATGCCTTGAGCAAGGGTGTTTAGAACTGCTGGCTTCTCGACTGGAAACATGATATGATCTCGTAGTTTTTCGAGATCTTCCTGAGTGTATATTCCGCTTGTTGCTAGAGATGCTGGATTTGTGTACTTCCATGTAGGTTTCGTCATTGGTTTGATTATGGTTGGTGGCATACTTTGAACTGGTGCTGGTAGTAATTTATACCAAGCGTCTCCGAGAAGATATTCCGATGGTAATAATGGATCGCACGTCATCTCGGTGACAGTTTGCATGATGATGTGTGTACGAGGAGACAAGAATAAACTTTCATTGTCCCTTGAAATTGGAAGTTGATGATAACAATTTTGAGTTCTTCGTATTTTGACTTCTACCGGAATGCATTTAACGATGTGAACGATTTCACCAGCGATCACTGCCATGAATCCAGGTCCCTTCATGAGATGAAAAGCGAACTCATCCGGTGATTGAGTTGCGATAATGAGGGCGTTTTGCAATACTTGTTGTTCCAGATTGCATCGTTGAGTTAAGGGGGCTGAGTCACCTAAAAATTATTTTTTTATTTATTTTTTTTAATTTTTTTTCTGAATGTACATGCGGTGTACTACATACACACCAAATTTTAGATCGAAATTTAAAAAATTACTGAAGTTAGAAGCATTTTAGTAGTGTTAGAAATAAATAATGCGTGAAAAAAAAAAATGCCGAAATGCAACACGAACAATGCCGGAATACCGCATCTCCGCATGTTTTTTTTTCTTCTAATAAGAAGAATAAGAAACATCGAGAAAGGAACATAAAAAAAACAATCGATGTCGAAACTGCGTTCGGTAGGTAACGATTTACCGACCAAAGGGTCGTTACGTCTAATCGATGCGACTCAGATTATCGCCGCTACCGCGCTTTGTTTTGAGTCTGCGATACACCGGCGTAATGTAGCAGCGATGATTTTTACTCGATTGTGTCAATCGGGTAAAAAACTGAGCTTGTAAACTCAGTGTATTAGTTATGTGTCAGTGTTTACAGTTTTTCCGAATGAACGGAATATATTCGGTATTTTTGCCCGCAATAGTGTAAAAATGTTTTTCACAGTGACAGTGCCGCAAAGCGAAAAGTCTCGCAGAATTAACCTCTTTTTTAAACGTCAGATTTGACGTAAGAGTATATTTTTTTATGTTTTAAACATTTTTTTGGCATTTACGAGATTTGTGAAGTGAAAAAAAAAAAACCAAAAAAGAAAATCTGATTTTTATCTGATAGAAAAAAAAAGTGGACATTTTTATGTGACAAAAAAAATTTTTAAATAATTTTTTTTATTGCGGATCACCCAAGTTGGTTATTTTCATTAATCTGTGAAATTCATTTTTTTCCATTTTATTTTTCTTCGCTTGCCGCAGGTTTCAGAGAGAATGGCCTCACCAATTTTGGATTGCGACGGCTTATTTTCTTCGTAACAGTCAGTGTTACGGAACGAGTGCGGGGATTTTTCATGCGATCAAAAATGGATTTATCGCAAGCCATTATGTGAGTGGTTACGAGACAAAAAGTGGAAAAAGTGAATTTTTTGGTAGTTTTTAGGCACTCACTATAATAATAGGCAAAGAGTGCCTATTAAAATGACCATCCGTTGCTCTTCGGAGTCTGTCGAAGGGGTTACTCCGCAGCGCATACTCCAAAATTTTTTATTTTTCACCATTTGCTTCGGTGTATCTCCAACATCATGCGTAGTTACTTTGAAGTGACTGCGATGAATAGAAATATTTTTTTTAGCCTGCGGTGCAATGAAAACAACTTTTTGGCTGAATTTTTCTTCTCGGACGTCCGTATCACACTGTAACTTTAGATGGTGCGAACCAATTTTGTTCTCCTTCGCAGGGTTTTTTTATTACAGTATTTCCAGTATGCACATTACTTTTAAAACCAATCTAAGACCTTTAAGTATTTTTTCTAAAAAATTATTGGCCACAATTTGCATTTGCCTTCGGTCAAGTGTCCGTACGGTGCCATCATAATGAACTCTACGAACCAATTTTTTTCTTCTTCGCAGCATCATTTTGTTTTATCAAAAGCACTGCGCACAGCAAATTTAGAGACAATCCTACATCTCTAACTATTTGTTCATCACAATTTTCCATAAAAAACTTATTTTCTCACATCTGATGTCCGTACGGTGCCCCAATTAAGAATCCTGGAAACCAATTCTGTTCTCTTTCGCAACAATATTTCATTGTATCGAAAGCACTATGCACAACAAATTTTGAGTCATGTCTTAAAAAATGTCCCGAAGGGACATTTTTCGGGGGGTTTGGGGGGCGGAGCCCACCAACAAGAGCATCTGCGCCCGCAGGGCGCTGAGACGCTTGTTAACTCATAGCTTCGCCAGCGAAGCTTCAAAAAAAAATCCCCGCACTCGTTCCGCAATAAACTGTCTAACGAAGAAAATAAGACATCGCAAGCAAAGATTGATGCTTTCGTTCAGTCCGAAAGCTGCGGCAAAGGAAAAATGTTTGACCACTGCGCATTACACCGGAATACACTGTAGGTCTCCAAAAAAATTCACAGCGGTAGTCTAACACATATATATTATGGAGGTAAAATGGAATTTTTCATTAAACTTATATATACTGCAAAAAAAAATGTTTACTTTTCGATTTTTTAGGTGACTCAGTCCCCTTAACACGTCAAGATATAATTGATTGATTTGACTACGAATATGTTTTTCCACGAATACAAACTTTGAATTTACGTACGCAAAAATATCTAAATTTCCTACAGCGATTGAATTGGGCGTTGCGAATGTTTCTCCCCTTCCGGTTTCAAATATCAATAATTTTGGATGTTCTGTGCGTATTAACGTGTAGCCACAAAGCAATTGTTCTGATTTTCTTGTTAAAGCAAAAGTAATATCCTGAGTTGAAAGCGTATAGACTGTTTGAGGGTAGCTATGTCCTACATCCTTAATTTTCTTTGCCATGCCTTCATAGAGTACATCATAACGATTGAATTTACAGTTATCAACTGGTAGCGAATTCCAAAAAGTTTGTCCACCCTCAAAGTCAATACAGCTTTGGCTCGTTAATAGGCACGTCATTCCGGACTTAAGATTAATTCGATTTGTATTTAAATTCACTGTTGCTTGATACTGTACGAGAGTTATTTTTACGGATCCCTGTACTACTACATCATCCCAGCTACCATAAGGGTCTGAATACTGAGTTCCGTAACATGTGCCATCGTTTCTAATTGACCCTGCCAGTGTTATACTACGAGTTGTAGATTGATTTACTCGCAATTCCGTCATTACTGTATTTCCGAGTTTATAAAGGCCAGTTTTATGCATTTCCTCGCATGCGTCACGAGATACTTTAGCTAAATATTCTAATTGCCCATGTGCTACAACTGAGACATGTGAACTCATTCCACAGTGGAAAATTGCTCGACGAATTTCGACTTTGCATTGCATAACTTTGTTGTCTACGAATTCGTTTAATTGTAGTAGTTGTATGTACACTGGACTTGCTATTACTTCTGGCTTCTTTATATCACAATCTCCTACGTCAATTAATGATATGGTTGTTATATTTAAATTTGATGATTCGCAATCGTACCCGATGATGGCCATTGTACCCGTTATCGCCCATAACAATAACACGATTGTCAACATCTTTTTGTACATGATGATAAAATATTTAAATATTTTATTTTCCCCTTTTTTAGGCACTCACTATAACAATAGGCAAAGAGTGCCGATTAAAATGACCATCCGTTGCTCTTCGGAGTCTGGCGAAGGGGTTACTCCGCAGCGCATACTCCAAAAATTTTTATTTTCCACCATTTGCTTCGGTGTATCTCCAACATCATGGGTAGTTACTTTGAAGTGACTGCGATGAATAGAAATATTTTTTTTAGCCTGCGGTGCAATAAAAACAACTTTTTGGCTGAATTTTTCTTCTCGGACGTCCGTATCACACTGTAACTTTAGATGGTGCTAACCAATTTTGTTCTCCTTCGCAGGGTTTTTTTATTACATTATTTCCAGTATGCACATTACTTTTAAAACCAATCTAAGACCTTTAAGTATTTTTTCTAAAAAATTATTGGCCACAATTTGCATTTGCCTTCGGTCAAGTGTCCGTACGGTGCCATCATAATGAACTCTACGAACCAATTTTTTTCTTCTTCGCAGCATCATTTTGTTTTATCGAAAGCACTGCGAACAGCAAATTTAGAGACAATCCTACATCTCTAACTATTTATTCATCACAATTTTCCATAAAAAACTTATTTTCTCACATCTGATGTCCGTACGGTGCCCCAATTAAGAATCCTGGAAACCAATTCTGTTCTCTTTCGCAACAATATTTCATTGTATCGAAAGCACTATGCACAACAAATTTTGAGTCATTCTGACAAATATAATTTTAATTATAAAATAATTCAAAAACAGTGGTTATAACAAGATTTGCTTTAAAGGTTATGTTATTTAGATTTGCCAAAAATCCATTTTTCATCATGTTAAAAAAAAAACTTCGGTTGTGAAAAATAAAACACGAAATATCATACACAGATTCACAAATGTTTGCGTTTTTTATTTCGAAAATAATATATTATCACCGAAAATCATTCGCAATATTTTAGCATATTTTATTCACATTCGTAATAAAAATGATAAATTTCACGTATTCACTGAAAAAATTGGTAGTAAACTCACAAAAAAGATTCATCGAATATCCAAAATAATGACAATTTCCCAAATAGAACTAAAAAAATCGCGAGTATATATTTTTTCGTTTTATTCTATCTGTCAAACTTTGGAAGCAGATGACAATTTCGTAGCAGACGATACACAGATGCTCATACGTCGCGGCGCGCGTACTCTGTGGCCGGATGATTTTCAAACAAAAAAAAATCGACATCTCGTTTCAATCTTTGTTCCTATTTTACGTAAATATAAATGGATTCTACGCGGTATAGCGCAAATAAAAAGTATGCAATCATAAAAAAAAAGAATTTTCTATCCTTCGACCGTCGAAGATTCATCGCAGCCGAAATCTTTGTCAATTATGTTCACCCGATTTATTCATTTACTGTTAATAATAAAAACTGCAAATTCTTTTTCTGGCAACGTATTTTCTCCTCTTCAAAATAAGCCAAAATAAGAGTCGAAATCTTTTTTCGCTGCCGAGATATGATTTTTTTTAAGCAAAGACTAATTTTACGAATTTTCATCAAAAAATGAATCGTTTTTTCAAATTTCTCGAAATTGCCGTCTCTAATCCTTTCCTCTCAAAGAAATCGTATTTACAAACTGACTCTCCGCGTTATTGCGCAGATAAAAAGTGTGCTATGTTTAAAAATTTAATTTTTTACACTTCGACCGTCGGAGATTCATCACATTCGAAATCTTTGTCAATTTTGTTCGCTGGATTTATTCGTTTACACTTGATAAGAAAACTGCTAATGATTATTCTATCGACGTATTTCCAACGTTTTTTTTTTCAAATTTTTTCAAATTTTCGTCGAAATACGAATTTTTTTCATATGCTCAAGTCTTGAAAAGTTTTTTTTTCGCAAAAAAAAAAACAATTGTACTCTTAAAGAACAATTATAAACAATTATTTATCAAGAAAGTGAAAAACACTGAATTTGTCGATTTTACGAGTTATTCCGTACCGAGAAACTTATCCTCGTTTGTGATTAAATAAAATTTAAAAAAATACGATATGATATGATGCTAAATTTGATATTTTTAAGCGACGATAAATATCAATAAAATTTCATTGAAAAACGAAAACAATTATCGAATTTCTCAAACTTCTCGTCTCCAATACTTGTTTGTTCTACAGAGACAATAACGAGCTGATTCCATGTATTACGAAGAAGAAAAAAAATATATCTCAAATGGTAGAAATGAAATTTGTTATAAGAGGACTGTCAAAGAGCCTTCAAAGTCGAATTTTTCAAGAATTTCATCAATTTGTAAAAAAATATTTCGGAGCTATCCAAGATGACAAATTTTTGATTCGAGTAACGTTCCTCTTCAATACAAGACAGAAACCAAGACGATATATTTTTTCGTTCTCGAGATAGCATTTTTTTGCAGCATCCATAAATATCGACAAAATTTCATTGAAAATCACAAAGAATAGCAAATTTCTTGAACTTTTCTTCTACAATGATTTGGTTTCCTACAGATAAAATAATGAACTGATTCCATCAATTATGGGAAAGAAAAAGAACACTGAAGGGGAAGGGTTTAAAGGGGATATTTGGCCTGAATGCTAAATGGTAATCGTATTGGTGTCGGTACATGTTTTGTGTGTTTGTTTCATATTCATTAAATCTGGTCATAAATTTTAAGCCAATAAAACGACTTTACTAGACATGATTTGATTCGTTAAATTAATTTGATCAACTTCTACGTGATGCAATTCGTTATATTTGTCTCGTGTCTCAATATTTGACAATTTATCGTCAAACAAAAAGGAAATATCCGTCGTGAATATTAATAATAAATTGGTACAAAAAAGAAATATTTTTATTCGACGAAGGTTAAACACTATGAATTAATTTACGTAACTGATAAATGTTTTTCCCTCATACGTACTTTCGAAAAGAAACGCAGAGCGCGACGTATAAACATACTTCATCCGTAGCGCATAGCGCGATGTGTAAATACACTCGATACGGAGCGCGTAGCGCGACGTGCACCCCCGTGAGTGCCTTAAAAAATGTCCCTTAGGGGCATTTTTCGGGCGGTTTGGGGGGCGGAGCCCACCAACAAGAGCATCTGCGCCCGCAGGGCGCTGAGACGCTTGTTTATATTCTGAAAAATAAAATAAATAAACTGTATTATAACTACTACCCCGGTGACTATACTGATATATATGAGAGTTTTAGTCTATTTATATTTACAATACGAGGTTTTTTCTTAATTTTAATGTTTACATTTCCTTTCGATAATATCTCTAACACCTCGTGTGGTCCGGTGTAGTGATCGTCTAATTTGCCCGGTTTCGGACCTTTCAAGAGAAAAACGAAGTCACCGACCTTAAGGGTTTGAGGATTGATTTTCTTATCATAAATTTCTTTTGACTTCTTCTTTGCGATGATTAAATTTTCACGTGCCAGAGCTTGAAGCTCGTGTAGCCGTGTTACTAGTTTTACAAGATATTCATCATAGGTTAGTTCTTCTTCATCAAGTATTGGTTCACTCGAAGGAAGTCTTGCGAGTTTACCAAATACCAGTTCGAATGGAATGTGTCTAGTACCCTCATGAGTACTTGTGATGTACGAAAATGTGGCCAATTCAAGCTATTGATCCCACTCTTCGTCTTGATTTGCGAATTGTTTTAAATATTCTCCCAATACGTGGTGAGAACGTTCGATTGAACCGTTAGATTGTGGATGGAAAGCAGTGGTTTTATACTGTTTAATTTTAAAACGTTTTTCCAAATCTCTTAAAACTTTGCTAAGGAAATTACTACCTTGATCGGTTAAAACTGATCTTGGTGCTCCGAAAGTGCAAATAAATCGTTTCACCAAAGCATTGCTTATTGTACTCGCTGTTGCATTTGGCAAAGGAATAGCTAACGAATATTTCGTCAACTGGTCTTGAATTGTTAGAATATAAATGTTATTGTCTTTGGTTTCGGCTAAAGGCCCTACAATATCCATAGCTACTTTTTCAAAAGCCGAACCAGGAGTATCTGTGATTATCATCGGATTTTTATGTTTGACCCTGACTAATTTTTTTAACTGGCATCCTAGACAGTTTCGAATGAAAGTTTGAATGTCTTTCTTTAGGTTTTCGCAATAATAACGATGCCTGATTTTACTGTATATTTTTGATACCCCTTTATGGCCTCCGAGAGTTGAACAATGAATTTCTTTTATGATGTTCCGTCTAGAGGATTCAACGTATTGAATCACTCCAGTACAAATTAATGTTTTTGCTGTTATTGCTTGAGCTAAAGAACACAAATGATTTCTAATCTTTTTCCATTCTACCGTCTCTACCTCTGGTGTTTTAGCGATGCTAACTGTTTTTAGTTTCGAATTATTTATTATCTCGCCGAGACTGAGTAAAGATTCCCTCACATTTGTCTCGACAACCGTTAAACCTTCGGCGAGTCGTCGTATTGGTAACGCTATATGAATTTTATTTCCATGTTCCTTTATTTGTACTTTACCTGCCTGTAAATCTCTAAATTTCGGTAAATCATTTCGAAACTCAAGTTGCTTTGAACCTATATCGCATGGTTCACCCGAGACGTAGACATAATAAGCGTAATTATCCTTTCTCATAAATAATGACAATAAAAATAACTCCGAAAAAACAAACGACGAAGAAGGAAAACGCAAAGAAACGGAAACAGAAAATGTCTATGCGCGAAATTTAATCGAGTCCAGGGTGATCCCTGGACTCGATTAAATTCATATAGAAACAGAAAATGTCTATGCGCGAAATTTAATCGAGTCCAGGGTGATCCCTGGACTCGATTAAATTTCGCGCATAGACATTTTCTGTTTCCGTTTCTTTGCGTTTTCCTTCTTCGTCGTTTGTTTTTTCGGAGTTATTTTTATTGTCATTATTTTGTTCTTTTTCTTCCTCGATTTCGCTATCACTATCTGAAGTCTTAGAATCACTGGATTGATTTCGAATTTCGTCAGCTTTTTCCATCATCGACTTTTTAGATTTGCGAGGTTTTTGTCTAACCTGTACCTGTTCCTCGATTATTTCTTTTTGTTTTGTGATTTCGTCTATAAGCCTCTGAGGCTTTTGCCTATTTCTTTGACTTCTTCTTAACGGTGGTTCACCAGATTCTTGTGGTTCGTTTATTTGATGAACCATCGCTTGACTTACGATTATATTTTTCTTCAATTCTTCGCTTTCTTGAACTAAATGAACCTCCTTTGACTCTACGGGATTTCGCGAGAGAGCATCAGCGTTAACATTCATTTTTCCGGCCTTATAGACGACATCGAAGTCATGCATAGCTAACTGCAATCTCCATTTTGATACCCGTGAAGCTGGATCTTGTGACGATTTAAACCAAACTAACGGCTTGTGATCTGTCACAACAGTAAATTTACGACCATAAACGTATGGATGAAATTGTTTGACTGCGTAAACTATTGCGAGAGCTTCTTTTTCGTAAGTCGAATATCGTTTTTCAGCATCATTTAAAGCTCGAGAAATATATGAGACCGGCAAATCTTTTCCGATTTCTCCTTGCGATAAAATTCCGCCGATCGCGTATCCGGACGCATCTGTCGTTATAATAAAAGGTCGCGTGAAATCGGGATACTGAAGTACAGGATTCTTGCAGAGTTTATCCTTTAATGTTTGAAAAGCTATTTCTTCGCTTTTTCCCCACAAGAATGTTATGTCTTTTTTAAGTAAATTCGTCTAAGGCTTTGCGATCCTTGCGAATTCCTCTATAAACCGACGGTAATAATTGAATAATCCCATAGCTTCCCTTACTTCTTTGACATTTTTCGGTTCTGCGTAATGTCGTACGGCTTCGATTTTTTTCGGATCGGGTTTAATTCCGATCCGAAAGTTTAATCCGAAAGTTTAATCCGATTCCGATTTCCGTTATCAAATTGCCTAAATACGTGACTTCCTTTCGCAAAAACTCACACTTATCAGGCTGAAGTTTTAGATTCGCGTCTTTTAATCGATCAATAAGTTTTTTATATTTGATTTGGTGTTCCCGCAACGGTGATGCATACAAAACTATATCGTCGAGATAAACGAAAAGTTCCGTTCCTTGTAAAGCGCTTAATACACAATCCATTAATCTTTCAAATGTCGCGGGGGCGTTTTTCAATCCGAACGGCATTCGAGAAAATTCATAATGCCCGAACGGAGTTGAAAAAGCTTTTTTATGAGCGTCCTGGGATTTCACCTTTATCTGATGAAACCCTGAGGCGAGATCGAAAACTGAAAAATACTTGGCACCTCCGAGTTGATCAAGTATATCAGTGATATTAGGCAAAGGGTACGAATCTCCGATAGTTTTTTCATTGAGCATTCGGAAATCCAGTACCATTCGCCATCTTTTATTACTGTGAGAATCCGGCTTTTTTGGAACAATCCAAACAGGACTGTTATAAGGAGATTCGGAGGTTTGAATTACTCCGTTATCATAGAGGTCTTTCACTTGTCGCGTTATTTCTTCTTTATGAATTTGCGGATAACGATACTGACGAGTATTTATCGGATGATCATCGACGGTGACGATTCCGTGCTCTAATTTATTTGTGACTCCGAGTTTATGTCCCGGGAGATGGAATTGATCCGCGCTTTCGCGAAGTAATTCATCGATACTTTCGCGTTCTTCTTTGTTTAAATGATCGAGACGTAGTAATTTAGTTACAGACTCGATTCGATTTTTATTTTCTTCTGACATTGTACCGATTTTTAAACAATCTGCGTACGATTTTTCTGTGTTTGAATTCATTGATTTAGAGGATTAGAAGAGTTTGTCGATTTAGAAGAGGTTGTCGATTTAGTAGATTTGGAAGATTCAGAGGATTTAGTAGATTTAGATGATTTTGAAGATTTAGATTCATTTTTCCTCGAATTCCTGTAGTACAACTGAACGAACTTCGAGTTCGAATTCTTCTTCTCGCGTATTGAAAACCCGAGTATATGCAATTCCTCGGTGATTTGAAACGACCTCTTTTCCGAAATAAATACCGTCTCCGATTTTAAAACGGGGTAATTATCCTTCGCTTAACTCGCTGTTTTTCACTCTGACATAGATTCATTTTTTGATTTTGAAGATTTAGATTCATTTTTCCTCGAATTCCTGTAGTACAACTGAGCGAACTTCGAGTTCGAATTCTTCTTCTCGCATATTGAAAACCCGAGTATATGCAATTCCTCGGTGATTTGAAACGACCTCTTTTCCGAAATAAATACCGTCTCCGATTTTAAAACGGGGTAATTATCCTTCGCTTAACTCGCTGTTTTTCACTCTGACGTAGAAAGAGGAAACAGATCGAGCTGGAATTATTTCGGTCTCTGGGCTTGTAAATTCTACGCGGTTGTCTCGCCAATACAAACAATGTTCCTTGTAATCTATCGTCGCCTTGTACCTCTCGAAAAATTCGTTTCCCAATATTCCCGCTTGTTTGATCGGAAAAGACTCTCTAACCACATGAAATTTAACAGAACATCCTAAGATATCCACCGTTAAAGACCCTAAGGTGTTAACTGGTATCGTCGTTATTCCAGGCAGCTCAAGAATATCGGTGCGATCGATTATCGTGGTTGGTACAACCGAATTTTCTTTCACAAGATTAGGCTCGGATCCCGTGTCGACCAATAAATGTATTGGTGAACACAGGCTCAAGGAATCTATCTCGATTGTAGGGGGTCGACAATGCCGCATGAAAATTTACGTGAGCTACTCGGACTCTTCTCCTGCTGAGGGTTGATTTACAACCAGTGTCTTGTCTTGAGTCTCCGAGTTCGCCCCGTTGTTTGGGCGACTGTTGGAGTTTCCCTGGGGCTTACATTTGTTATATTCTCGTTTTCTACACTCTTCGATTACGTGGCCCTTACGCTTACAATATCTACAAAAATTTTCTTCAGTATCGGCCTTCTGTGTGTGTTCCTGCGACTGTTTATTCTGAGCGGGCGGTTTTTCTCTATCCCTATTACTCGCGATATTTTGGTTACGGTGCCAACACGTGTCCGCACCGTGCCCCTGGCGTTTACAAATTTGACAGATTATAACGTTTCCTAATATTGTCCCTACCGACTCTCGGCGCGGCGCCGGCTTCTCCTCGCGCTGCCCTTTCCGGAGCTCGTTTATGGCTCTCTGTTTGCGGTCTATCTTTATCGCGTCTGTCCCGGCTTCGTTCAACGTCGCATACGTCGTTTTCATTTTTAACTGTATTTCAGGCTTAGGCCATCGAGAAAACTTTCAATGCATTCCTGTTCCGTAGAGGCTTTTTTTTCATCACTGACTTCACCCGAATTGTTACTTTTATACGCTTCAATGATATGATTACCGATTTCGCGTACTCGATTTATAAATGTAACTAGCAGGTTGTTGGGCTCGCGCGATTGGCGCGCTCGCATTGGATTACATTGGAACTATCTAAGTAAAGGGTTGCGTACGCAGTGTCAGTGAATATTTAAGAATAAACGAAAAAAAATCGACGTGTTACTACAATTGATAGATTTTTATTTGTTGGTTTTTGGCCAAATTTGCTCATAATTGAGTCATAGTCTATGAGTTGAGAATTTTTTTTCGAGATGCACCATGGGAAGGTAAACAACTAAGCATCTCGTTTAAATTCGCGATTGATTACGTAGCGAGTTTCAAAATTACTACGTAACCATTATCGAATTAAAATAGCAATTGAAAATTATAAAGTATATTGAATATCAATTTCATTTTTATTAACCAAATTTACAAATTTGGTTCACGAACACGATTTTGAAAAATCAAAACCATAATTTAAAATTGCCACCCTATTAGAGAACTTCTGTGTACACAATATTGGGTGTTTTATCTCCAGGTACGTGAATGAATAAATTTTTTTCTGAACTTACGCGTGAGCACCTTACATATAGTTGACCGTGTGAAAAACATAAATCGTGTAAATCAATATCGGCAACTTGAAAAGTTTGACCTTGTGATTTGTTGATTGTCATCGCAAAACATAGTTTGACTGGAAATTGGATCCGTTTGAACTCGAATGGGTAATTTGCTGGTGTCACGGGTATGCGTGGTATTAACATATGTTCACCGATTGAATTACCGGTAATAATTTCAGCTTCTAATATGTAAGTTATTAATCTTGTAATTTTTAATCTGGTTCCGTTACACAGTTTTGGTGCATTCAAATTTCTCAATAGTATGATAAGGGTTACGATTTTTAATTTTTGGGTATGTCATGGAAGTCCTGGAGGGTTGAGAGAATTTAGAAATTCAATGGGATAATTTGTTACTTGCTGAATTTCTGTGACACTATCGATCGACCGATACACATATTTATGTGTATCTTTAAGTATCAATTCGTTGATGAAATTAACTCTGTCATTTTTCGGCGCAAGTATAGCGCGTTCCCAAAATCAAGAGCCCGTATGTTTTGAAGGTGTCGATATATTCGGATAGACTTTTGATATTAATTCAGTCAGATCAGGTACCACCGTCGCTAATTTTGAATTAATATTATTTTCGCCATTCTGTTCAGGGTACGTTCCACTGCCAACTTGCAGTAGTGTATCACAAAATACACCTACTCGTTTTTGCTGCAAGGTTTTAAATAACCTTGCAAGTTTGTTGTTAGAGTCAAAATTCCGATAGATTCCCACAAAAAGATGATTTCACACATGCATTAATGGCGTCGGCTTTACTGCCTCTAGATATTACAGGAAGAGTTTGTCGAAAATCTCCCGCAAATACTATCGACAGAATGAAGAACAATTACAGACTCCCAATAACTCTTTTGCGTATGTCCCGGGGACGAATAAATGTTAGTACAATTATTGTGAACGAATGTTGTGCAAAAAAGCATGGTGTTTTACAACACCACCGGCGCAATCCGAATTAAATTTGTAAGCGAATTTACACTTGTATTTATTGTAAGAAGACGTTCCGGTAAAAAAATCATCTAAGTTCCCACAATAGGCAGCATTAAAAACCGAAAATAAAATATGATTTTTACAAATTATTTTTATGTTCTATATATGTGTGTTTGAGAATTGCTGAGAGTTTTGCCGGGATGGAGGATGATCGTGACAAAGGGTGTTAAATAAAAGTTCGTATACTTTCGTGAAAAAATGTGAACAAAAAACACACGTCTTTATTAGATGAAAGAATAGATAATGTCACTGAATATTGCGTTGCGCCGTCAACGAGTGAAATGAGATCAATGTCAATGAGTGAAATGTCGCGAGTCGATCACTAAAATGTTATTGAGAAAATTCACAGAATTAAATTACACTATTGAGATGAGTTTTACACTAGAACGATGCCGCGACGAAATTATATTAATTTGACGCGTACAACGTTGAGATCGCGCCGATGAGTGCACGATTGCATCCACGAGTTTGGCGAGTCCACGTGGTGAGAATGAGATCGTTCAAATGAGGATGCACAATAAATTTACGATTGCGCCCGGTGCGACAACCGTTGAGAGTGAGTTCTCCTGATTTTAGTGAGTGCGATTACATTGTAATCGAGCGCGTGAAAGACAAAGTATATTGAAAACGATCAGCAGCGATGTAGCGCGTGGCACGTATCGATGAATACTAATGAGCTAAGATGGCTGCCGCCGGCCGGCGAGCCGTTGCGAGAACATCGTGGTCGATTCTAGATCCTTCCACGATGCCTCGTGTTGCCAGCCGGCTGCGCCCGTGAGGTGCTGCCGCGCAACGGATCGTTCGCGCTGCGAGGAGAGTCGCTCGTGCCGCTGCCTTGCGACACGGAATCCCGAACATTCTCCCGCCATCATCACAGGGTTGATGATGTCCTTATATGAGGTGATCCTTGAGTCGCACTGGAAGCGGTGCGAGCTTGGTGATGGGCCTGGTGAGTGAGGTGGTTGCTGTCCTCAGCGTAACCACTCTGGTGAGTCCATCCTTGCCAGGGTGTAGAGCTGTGATTCTAGCCAGCGGCCATTTGCTTGGGGCAAAACGCTCGTCGGCGATGAGAGCGAGCGTTCCCACTTGGATGTCGTGCGAAGGGTGATGCCATTTTGAGATTGCCTGCAGTTGTTGCAGGTAATGAGTGCTCCATTGCTTCCAGAAGCATTGAAATTTCTGTTGTATGAGTTGCCATCGGTCTAGACGAGCGACGTTGAGATCCATGAGTGACGCTTCAGGTAGAGATGTGAGGGCGCTTCCGATTAGAAAGTGTCCAGGTGTGAGTGCTGATACGTCGTCAGGATCGTCGCTGAGTGGTTCGAGAGGTCGTGAGTTGAGAGTTGCTTCGACTTGCGTGAGAAGCGTGGTGAGTTCCTCGAACGTAAGTTGCGTTTCGCCGATGGTGCGTTTGATGTGAAACTTAACTGATTTCACCGCAGCTTCCCATTTACCGCCCATGTGTGGAGCTGCCGGTGGATTGAATTGCCACTGAGTGCTGTCATTTGACAGTAGTGAGGCAATTTTATGATGTTCTTGAGTGCTTTGCGTGAACATCTTCCGTAGAGTTGCATCTGCTCCGATGAGGTTCGTTCCGCAGTCGGAGTAGAGCGTGCCTGGGATTCCTCGTCTTGAGACAAACCGTCGATACGTTGCGACGAATCCGTCGGTTGAGTAGTCGCTCACGACTTCGAGATGTACTGCCGAGGTCGTGAGACAGACGAACACGCAGATCCAACCCTTTGATAATTTTGCTCCACGGCCTTTCCAGGTTTTGATAGTGAGTGGACCAGCATAGTCAATGCCGGTATGAGCGAATGGTCTCGATGGTAAGACTCTAGCCGCCGGTAGTTGTCCCATCAGTTGTTGAGCACGAATTCCTCGCTGCCGTGCGCACGTAACGCAGCGAAGAACATGAGTTTTTACCGGTGCTCGACCTCCGATGATCCAGTATGAATTCCGTACGTTTGCCAGCGTAAGCTGAGTGCCGCCGTGGAGCGTTCTGTAATGAGATTCTTGAATGATGAGTTCTGACAAACGTGAGTATCGAGGCAATATAGCTTGATGTTTGCTCTCTGAGGAGAGCATTGATTCGTTGAGTCTCCCGCCGACTCGGATAACTCCTTCGTGATCAATGAAGGCCGTTAAGCGAGAGAAGGCGTGAGATTTTCCGAAGGTTGAGTTTGACTTGAGAGTCTTGAGTTCTTCTGCGAAGAAAGCCGCTTGAGTGGCCTTTACCCAGAAGAGTTTTGCTGCTTCCATCTCACGTGATGAGATGATGGTTACAGGCGTAGAGGTGAGTTGCTTCTTCAGTCTCGCGATAACTTTGAAGCAGATTGCAGTTATCCGGATGAGCTTCTGCAATGATGAGTATTTATAAATTAAGTCCCAATGGTAGTCAACCTTGGGGGTGGCTGCGAAGAGCGCGACTCCCGGTCGAGCTTCAGGTGCACTGAAGTCGCTCGAGATGGCTGGTTGACGAGGCCATGAGGTGTGAGATTTTATCATCCATGGTGGTCCCGTCCACCAAGTTGGATGATCCTTGAGTTGCTGAGTGGTCAGTCCTCTGGAAGGGCCGTCTGCTGGATTTGACGTGCCAGGGACATGCCTCCACTGAGCGTTGGTGGTGAGTTGTTGGATTTGTAAGACTCGGTTTCTTACAAAGTCTTTCCAACGCGAAGCGGGTGCTGTGATCCACGTGAGTGTTACTTGAGAGTCCGTCCACAAATGTGTCGATGTGACTGGTAGCTGAAGAGTTCTCTGGGTTTGACTGATGAGTTTTGAAAGTAGCAGCGCTGCAGCGAGTTCTAACCTCGGGATGGTTAGCTGTTTGAGTGGAGCGACTTTCGTCTTTGCGCAAACGAGAGCTGATTTGGCGCCTGTGGACGGTGAGTTCGTCACAATGTAGACTACCGCTGACATTGCGAGTTGCGACGCGTCAGAGAAGCCGTGAAGTTCCACTGTGGAGTCGCTCCAAGTGTTGAACCACCTGGGAATTGAGAGGTTGGCCAAATTTTTCAGGTCTTCTCGAATGAGTTCCCATCGTGTTACTACAGACGATGGCACTGGGTCGTCCCAACCGATTTTATGTAACCAAAGCTCTTGAAGAAGAACCTTGGCTCGAATCGTGACGGGTGAGATGAAGCCGAGTGGATCAAATATCTGCGCTACCTCAGATAATATGAGTCGCTTCGTGAATTTACCAGAGTTTTCCTTGAGATGCACTGAAAATGCGAATTCGTCGGCTGATGGAAGCCATTTGAGACCGAGTATTTTGGTTGCGCAATCGTCGAATGTGATGACTGGTGCTGCATCCTGTGTTGAGTTCACAGCCGTGAGGAGATCCTGGTGTGTCGATTGCCATTTAGCGAGAGGGAACCCTCCCGCGTGACACATATCTTTCAACTGAGTCGCAATCTCGATGAGCTGATCGACAGAGTCTGCGCCGCCAAATATGTCGTCGACATATCTTCCCTTGAGGAGTGAAGGCACTGCGAGTGGGTAGCGGTGACCTTCGTCTTCGGCAAGCTGCAGTAGAGTTCGCACAGCGAGATACGGAGCTGCTTTAGTGCCGTACGTCACTGTGGTGAGTTGGTAATGAGCCTCGTTGAGTTCTTCGTCGAGCCACAGAATTCTCTGTAGATCCCAATCGTCTTTGTGTACGTTGATTTGCCTGTACATTTTCGTAACGTCCGTCGCGAAGATGTGGCGATGATGACGAATCCAGGTGAGGACATCCGTGATATCTAACAGAAGATTCTGCCCCGTGTGCATGATGTCATTCAGCGAGTGTCCAGATGATGTTGGACAGGAGCCATTGAACACGACTCTCAGCTTTGTTGTTTTGCTTCCTGGTCTGAGTACCCCATGGTTCGGCAAATAGTAGACTGGATGGGGCTGAGTTCGTGCTTGTGCCCCGTCGGAAGAGACCCTCAACCCTCCAGATGGTTTTGAAGCATCTGGTGCTAAGGTCATCCCCCCTTCAGAGACACAAGCGTTGAACTTGCCTGGGTGAGTCGAAGATGATGGACTTGGTGAGATCCGAACCATGTGACCAAGCTGCTCGTATTCCTTCATGAAGTTCTTGTAGAGTTCCTTGTACGATTCGTCCTTCTGGAATTTTCTGAGTATTCGCTTGAGACAATGGTGAGCTGCCGTGTATGAGTTTCCCAACAAATTTGCTGAAGATGTGAGTGGTAGTCGGACAACGTAGCGACCCGTGGAGTCGCGTGTGTGCGTTGACTTGAAGTGTTCTTCGCACTCGAGTTCCTCTGATGAGAGTGCGCTTGCGGAGTCCGATTTGAGTTCTTCTTGTACCCAAAACTTCGTGAGTAAATCCTGCAGCTCAGAATTGTCTGGTAGAGTGCGAACATGGTATGAAACACAAGGCGATGAGTTAGGTGAGTTTACTGGACCGAGAACAAGCCAACCAAAAATGGATAGTTGGGCTATTGGCATTGATATTGATGCCTTAATGATGTTCGGCTTGATGATCGTGCCGTATGAGTCAGCGCCTATGATGATATCAATGGCGCGTGGTTCAAGGAAGTTGGGATCGGCCAGTTTGAGCTTTTCGAGATGAGGCCACGATTGAGTAGGTAATCGGAAGGATGGTAGGATTGAAGAGACCGTCGAAAGGACGTAGGCTCGTACCGTAACTAGCAAGTTTGCATTAAGAGATTCAAGAGTGAGTGTTACGATACCACGTGTTTGAGTAGTCCTTTTCCCTCCAATTCCGATGATTGGTATAGATGAGTGCTGTCGGGCGAGATTGAGTTGCGAGATGAGTGCTTCTGAGACGAAGGTGAGTTCCGATCCAGGATCGATGAGTAAACGAGCCAGTTGAGTGCGACAATCTGATGAGTGAACTTTTGAGAGCGCTGTGGCTAGCAGCGTTGCTTGTTGAGTGCGAGGAGCAGCTGATGAGTTGACGATTGCACCGAGCTCCTAATGAGGAGCTGCTGATGTTGACGGTTGAGGTGCAGGAGCTGGTTGAGTTGCCGTCGGCCGTTTTTGTTGCTCATGCAACATGGTGTGATGTCTGCCACCACATGTCTTGCAGACGACTGATGACTTGCATGCATGGACACTGTGACGTCCCATGCAGTTGAAGCACAGCCGACGTTCCTTCACGACGTTAGTTCGCTCGGTTGCATTCATATTCCTGAATGTAGGACACGAAACGATGAAGTGAGTGCCCTTGCAGCAATCACATGAGAACGCTCTGTGCTCCGGTTGAGTTCCACTTTGCTGAGATGATCCGTGGTGAGCTGCGGCCGGTTTCCTCTCTGGGATCGCCTTTGAGTGCGACGGCTGCAGAGCAGCAGCCTCGATCCTCTCAAGAGCGCGTACTCTCGAGGTGAGAAATTCCTCGAGCCTCTTGAAAGGAGGGTAATCCTGAGATGCGCCCAGCGAGGTTTCCCAAGCCTCCCGCGTAGAGGGATCCAGATTATGGCATACATGATGCACGAGAACGAGATCGCCAAGCTGTTCTATCATCCCCAATGACTCCAGAGACATGCGAGCCTCTGAGACCGTAGAGATGATTTTTTCAAGCCCTTTTGCCGACTTCTTGGTGAGTTTCTCCAAGCGGCAGATCTTGTCGAGCTGCGCCTGTACCAGTAAACGTTTGTTTTCATACCTGGCGTTGAGTGCCTCCCAAGATGGTTGCAGCGAACTCCCAGCCAGTGGATAATTCGCGATGAGTTCGGCTGGACCAGCTGCCATGCAGCTGCGGAGATAGTGTAGACGCTCGATGTCGGTGATGCGTGAGTTACTCATGATGAGTCCTTCAAACATCTCCTTGAATCGCGGCCAATCCGCGTATTCACCGCTGAACTGTCGAAGCTTGATGTCAGGTAGTTTCAGTTCAGCTCGCGCGTCTGGCGAGTTCGGCCTTGGAGGAGGTAGTTTGGCGAGGATTGCAGTTTTGGCCCGCGTGAGTGTTTTGCGAGTGCGTCGATACAACTTTGCCTCCCTCCCTTGAATGTCGTCGGCAAAGTACTCATGATCGACGTGAGCGGCGGGCCAGTTGAGTTCGAAATATGTGTGAGTTGATCTGAACTCCTCGTGTAGCGCTTCGAGTTGTTCAAGTTCTGAATCGACGTCGTTGAGTGCGAGTTCAGACGGGTCTTCAGGGAGATCGTCTGCGATTGAGTCGATACAAGCGAGCCGATTGAGTTGACTCTTGTACTTCAAGGTGAGTTCAGTCGATAGACGCGCGGGTGAGTTTTGCCTTGAAGAGCGCGCGCTGTGCTTCTCTCTCACCTTGAGACCTGATGTGCTCGCTTGAGAAGGATCGATCTTTGCAACCTCTTGGTTTGGAGGTGTTTCGGATCGCTCCTCTGTGGTGATTTCAAACGCCTCCTCGATGATTTCAGGAGTCGTACGACCGGAGCTTTGTTTCGACATGTTGAGGATCTGGATGAGTGCGCACTTCACGAAATTAATGTTCGAAAAAATCGATGAAACGATTTATAACCGGATTGAGATTCGTCGAATTTATTTAACGTCGAGCGAAACGCGTTAAACGAATTTTCGGGTTTTTTCTGAGTGCACTGAATTTCGCGAAACGATGAAATGTCACACGAAAATTTGACAGAAAATTCGCGCAACACAAAATCGCGCTGAGAACGTCCGAAATTCAAGTTTATTACGCGAAACTATAATTTTGAGATGAAAACCGCGAAGCACTGTAAGTAATCACGATGTCGAGTGAGAATTGATCGAGAAAATGAGTGCGACACCGTGATTGGCTGAGAACTGTCGAAGAACGAACGTGATTCGTCGGTTCGAGAACAAGAGCGGTTGAGATCTGCTGTTTACGCGAGAGCGTCGATGATCGATCGCGTGACTCGAGAGCGCGACAGCGATTGGCTACTGAACGACGCCACACGATGAGTTGCACAATTGATGATTTTCCGTTGAGATTTCCCGATGATTTTGCACCACAATTTTCACACAAAAATTCACAAAATTCACTCGAGTATTAACTACTTGTCACGATCCGGCTCGAAGGACCAAAATGTTTGAGAATTGCTGAGAGTTTTGCCGGGATGGAGGATGATCGTGACAAAGGGTGTTAAATAAAAGTTCGTATACTTTCGTGAAAAAATGTGAACAAAAAACACACGTCTTTATTAGATGAAAGAATAGATAATGTCACTGAATATTGCGTTGCGCCGTCAACGAGTGAAATGAGATCAATGTCAATGAGTGAAATGTCGCGAGTCGATCACTAAAATGTTATTGAGAAAATTCACAGAATTAAATTACACTATTGAGATGAGTTTTACACTAGAACGATGCCGCGACGAAATTATATTAATTTGACGCGTACAACGTTGAGATCGCGCCGATGAGTGCACGATTGCATCCACGAGTTTGGCGAGTCCACGTGGTGAGAATGAGATCGTTCAAATGAGGATGCACAATAAATTTACGATTGCGCCCGGTGCGACAACCGTTGAGAGTGAGTTCTCCTGATTTTAGTGAGTGCGATTACATTGTAATCGAGCGCGTGAAAGACAAAGTATATTGAAAACGATCAGCAGCGATGTAGCGCGTGGCACGTATCGATGAATACTAATGAGCTAAGATGGCTGCCGCCGGCCGGCGAGCCGTTGCGAGAACATCGTGGTCGATTCTAGATCCTTCCACGATGCCTCGTGTTGCCAGCCGGCTGCGCCCGTGAGGTGCTGCCGCGCAACGGATCGTTCGCGCTGCGAGGAGAGTCGCTCGTGCCGCTGCCTTGCGACACGGAATCCCGAACAATGTGTCTGTGAGTATATGTGAGTGTCTTTTTTTTTTTTTTATTTCATTGCTGGTCGATGCCCCAACCTCCTGCACTGCCTGTCGCCTGACTACGCAGTCCACAGCCCTGTGTTATACCGCCGAATCCCGGTTAGCTACTCCGAGGTTAGCGGTAATGAATTTTCTCTATTTCTTTTGGGATGTTTATCGGTATAGCGTTGGAACCCCAGTGAATGTTCGAATGCAGGAGATGTAAGCGAAAGTGTCTTTCTTTATTAATGCGTTGATACGCAAACTCAAATATCACACAGAATTATATTACACAGAATATGGACTATCGTCCGACCAAACTTATGGAGTACTACTTACAGACCCTTTGCACGAGTCTCTCTACACGCAACCAACCGCGCAGTATCGGATGTCCAATTGTACTCCCCGACTTGCGCTCACTCTCACACTTTATAGGAGATAAAGTGGAGCGAGCGATTCAGCATATTTACGAGATTTGGTAATGATGTTTACCTTATCGTCGTTCCAGTATGCGATACTGTGCAGTTGGCGCAATATTTCATGATCGCACGCCTCGGTTATTGCGTCAGCGTAACCTCGGCGGTGCTCTCATTTTTCGGGGGTATAACATCCCTCCCCCCTTAAAGAAAAGAAATCGGAAGATTTCTTTTCGTTTTTTATCCCAAAGTTACACTAATTCTCCGATTCGAAGCGTTACAATTTTTTTCCCCTCTGTTGGAATTTGCTGGTGTTGTGTTCAATGAACCTGGTCGTTGCACGCTTCTGCTGCGTCGGCTATTCTTCCGGTCTATAAGCCGGTGCGTTCGCCGCGGTGCGTCATTCACTTTTCAAGTTTTTGTTGCGACTCTACGCTTCAAAGAAAAAAAATCTATCATCAAAATGTCGTCGCCACCCGCTAAGGTAGGGGTGTTCTCTTTTCCCACTTTTGGTTAAAAATTTTCCCTTATTATTTTCCATCTAATTTCTATTGTTTTTTTTTTATTTAACTTATCACTACGCAGAAGATGCGTCTCATCCCTGAGGAGGAGGCTGTGGAAGGTTCCGTTCCCCTTGTTGTCCAAGCGTCGTCGGATCGGGATCAACTGCCCCAATCGTCTGTTTCGTCCAGCCCTCCTGCCTCGTCGACGGTTATTCCCGTGTTCGATGATCGGCCCTTCGCTCGCGGTTCTTCCCGGCTGCAGGTCTTGTCGAGACGTCGTGGGAGCCGTCGAGCCTATCCGGCTTATCAAAGGCACCGGATATCGTTACCTTCGGGGTCGTCGGGGATTCGCCCTGCTGGCGAGAGCGATGATGACGACGAGGTGTGGGAGTTTGTCCGTTAAGGACGTGATGTAACGATTTCCTCGTGTATTATCTTTTTGTTTTTAATAAACGAATTTCTACGAGCAACCCTTTGCGCCTCGGTCTCTCCTTCCCTCTCGCGTATGGCGTCCCGGGGCTCCCCCGGTCTACTCGTAGCTTCTGCCGTTGGCATTTTTCTCGCTTCTACCGTTGGAGATGTTCGCCGCTGGTTTCGCCATTCCGTTGGTGTCTCTTCATTTCCGTGAATTGCCACCTTCGTACAGGGGGCCTCTATCGCTGGTTGCGGTGCTCGGCATCGTCTTTGAATTAGCCAATATAAGGCGAATATCATCATTATTAATAACGCGATCACGCCAACCGAATGGTGGCCGATCTTTTCGTAAATTTGCTGCGCGCGTGACACTCGGTTTCGCAGGCTGTCTCGGACGTGCTGTAGGCGCACTCCGAGTTCGTTTAACTCTTGCGGCGTGCTGACTACGTGCTCCAGGGCGATGCCCCCGCGTTCGTTTACCATCGTTGGTATATTTTCTGCCTCCTGTGGTGTCAATGTGAGGTTGTACATTGGCACCAAATCGTTGTCGATTACCTCCTGCGTTATTCGCCTCATCGTTTCGATGCGAAAATTCCTCGCCGTTGCGGTGCAACGCCCGGTGAGTATTAGCGACCCCGTACCATTGAGGACGACCTGCTGACTCGGCTTTTCGTCACAGGCCACAGTCATCGACTCAGGTTGCGGTGCGACGTACAGCCAACGTCCCGGCTGTCGTAAACTCACCACGAGTGTGTTTGTCAACTTCATTATGCGCTTCGGGCAACCCTGTTCCCGACCTACCGCACCACCGACGTATGTCCGTACGGTACACGGCGCGTCCTCGTTTATTGCGAGAGCCGGATGCCGAGGATTGCAGCAGTACCTCGTCCCATCCTTCCTGCAATCTTCCAACTCTCGTTCCGTTATCCGAAGGTAGTTCCTATTTTCCCGATCCACTATGACCAGCTCGGGTGTAGTTTCCAGGTAGAAGTACGTATTATTTTCTCCCCGTTTCGGAAGGGGATACGTTCGGCTGATTCCATACTCCGCTGCGCCGACGAGAGGTATCTCCATGAGGAGTGTTACGTTTCCCCCAACGCGATAGGCTCTCGTGGTTGCCAATCGTAGTAATTCCGCGGCATTTTCCCTCGATACCGGCCGAGGAAAGCTGCACCCCTTTGGCACATGCGGTAATGCCTCGGAAAGGTATTTCGTCAGCTTCTCTGGTGAGACGATCGTCGGATTCACCGTCCCTGATGCAATCCCGGCGAATAAGTTCGCGATATCTCTTACTTCTCCGAGAAATACCTCCATATATGAGTCTAAAAGCCCTAGACTCTCGTCGAATTGCTGCTGATTGGCTAGGCGACTGGTGCTGTTGTGAAAGTACCCATTGACTTCCCGCAGCATGTCATTTAACTTCTGGAAATTTCGCTCAGACGCGTGCGACGAGCGATTGAACATGTCGAGTGACGACTCGACCACTTGCAGCTGTCGCAGCATCCCATTTTTCATCGATTCTTGCGTATCACGTACCGCCGAAATTTCGTTCTCGATACGATCGATGGATTTGAGCACAGATCCCAATCCATCGACCAATCCGCGCTTATCCCGATGCTCTCCTCCCACGAGATCGTGTATCACGCCGATTTCTTCCTCGACTTTCTTGGAGAGACGCTCCAGATGCACCAACATCTCCGCACAGTGACCTCCGGAACTCCTTGACTCCTTACATCGGTCCTGATACACGCTCAGATGCCACTATATTGACTCCTCCAGTGCTATGAGATTCGAAAGATCCATCCGCACAGCCAAAGTCCAGACACCCGTATATAAACTCAACGTACCAATGTGTTCGAAATAAATTCCGGGCACATTGCGAAATTCCCGTATGTCGTAACCATTGTCGCCGCTGACCATCACTAGCATGCATAACACCCTGCAACAGTGTTATTCCTCGCAATACATTTTTTTTTTTTTTACATACAGCTATACAGCTATAGCTCTCTCCCCCCCCCCCCCCCCCCCCCCCCACCCCCCTTAAAAATCCGATTCCTCAATTTTCGATATACTCGCGGAGACGATCCACGTGGACCTTCAGCCTCCGCCGCCCTTTGCGAATCGTATAATTGAGGGGAGGATGCACCTCTTCAATTACAAACGGCCCTATCCAATTAGCTGTGAGTTTTGCTGATCTTCCTTGCCGTACTGTTTCGTCATGCAGTAAGACTTTCTCCCCAATGCCGAATTTCCGCTCCTTCGCCTTCCCGTAGTGAAACTCCTTGGCGTGAATTTTCGCAGCTTTAAGATTGGCTTGAGCCATCGCCCAAGATGCTCTCATACGTTCTCGCGATTCCTGCGAGTAATCGTCGTACGCGTACAGCGTACTTGAGGGTTTTTTCAGCGAAATGGGGAGCTCAACTTCTCGTCCGAAAATCAGGCTGTAGGGCGTGAAGCCCGTAGCCGTATGCGGGGTGGTGTTGTATTGAAACATGGCGTATGGCAGCCATTTGTCCCAATTCCGCTGATCTTCATCAATGTAACTCTTCAAGTATTCAGCTAATGTTCGATGCGAACGTTCTAAAGCACCGTTCGACTGTGGATGATATGCCGTCGTCTGCACTTTTTGTATGTGCAACAGTTTGCAAACGTCTTTGAATACCGAGCTCAGAAAATTCGTACCTTGATCCGTGAGTACGACTTCCGGTATCCCGTAACGACATACAATTTCCTCCGTAAATGCACGAGCGACATCGTTTGCTGTCTGCGAGGGGAGAGGTATCGCGATGCTGTATTTCGTTAATAAATCCTGAAACGTGAGAATATATTTATTCCCCGTTTCCGATTGAGTTAAGGGCCCTACAATGTCGAGCGCCCCCTTTTCGAATGCCCTCGATGGTGTATCGGTAATCACCATCGGAGCTTTTGGCGTCGAACGAATTTTATTACGTTGGCATTTATCGCATGCCGCAACGTAATCTTCTATCTCTCTTCGCATACCGGGCCAGGTATATGCGAGTCGTATCCTATTTAACATACGCGTTGCGCCTTGATGGCCACCGAGAGGAGCATCGTGATATTCATATAGAATTTTTCTTCTCTCATCTTTACTTAAAGATTCGCCATCGCTACGGTCCTTATCACCGTAGCTCGCATGGCCGCCGTTATCTCTATCGTCCGAGTCGCTGTCGCTATCGCGTCGTCCGTCTCTCTCGCGCTCGTTGCTGACTGCCGCCTCGCCTGGCATGATGGCTGTTGCGTCATCCGTCGCACTCGAGTCACCGCTGTTGCCTCGCGCTGTCTCTCTCGCGTCTTCGCTGCGTCGCGATGGAGTGTCCACGCGCTCGCCACTATCGCTCTCTCCCTCGTGCTCGTTGCTGTCGTTGGCTGTCTCTTTCTCCACCCGTCGTGCATGCGAGCGCGTCGTTACATATACTCGACTCAGCGCATCGGCATTCGTATTCTTTTTCCCCGCTTTATATACTATATTGAACTCATGTTCCGATAATTTTATTTTCCATCGCATGAGTCTCGATCCCGGATCTTTTACATTGAATAGCCACGTTAAGGGCTTGTGATCCGTAACCACTGTAAATTTCGTACCATAAACATATGGACGAAATTGTTCGACTGCCCAGACAATAGCAATTAATTCCTTTTCAGTCGTAGAATAATTTTGTTCTGATTTGTTAAGCGTGCGACTTGCGTAACAAATCGGTAAATCGTCCCCTATCTCCCCTTGAGATAAGATCGCGCCGGTCGCTTTATCCGAAGCATCCGTCGTCACGACGAACGGCCTTGTGAAATCCGGGTATTGTAACACCGGTGCCGACGTCAGCGCTTTCTTCAATTCCACGAATGCGTGCTCCCGTTTTGCCGTCCACACAAACGGAATTTCTTTCTTCGTTAGCTCCGTTAACGGCTTCGCAATTTTCGAGAAGTCTTTTATAAATTTTCGATAATAACCGGCAAGCCCTAGAAAGGACTGTACCCCCTTCATATTATTTGGTACCGGAAAATCCCGTACCGCCGTGATTTTTTAGGGATCCGGACGCACTCCCTCATCCGAAATTATGTGCCCTAAATATTGCGTTTCCTTCCTTAGAAAACTACATTTCCCTGGTTGCAGCGACAATTTCGCCTCTCGTAGGCGTGTAAATACTTCGCGTAGCCGCTTATTATGCTCTGTCAGCGTCGACCCGAATACCACTATATCGTCAAGATATACGTAGTGTTACGTCAAAAATGCGGATGTTTCTCCTTTCACCCTAATTTTTAACGCGTGGTTGCGTCGAGTACGATTGAATACGCGCTGGTCAAGAGAGATCTCTCCCTCCTCTACCACTCCTGGCATCAATTATCGGCGCAACTGCCCATTTTCTAGTCTAACCGTGAGGAAATTTACTAAGGATAGGGCTTGGAATGCTATTCGTTGACTTGTCTCAGAGGTATTACGAAATATCTTATCTGTCGCATAAATAGAATGCGGATCATAGGTGATTTTAATTATGTCGAAATATTTCAACGCGGTACAAACGATCTGGTAACCTGAATGTTGTTCTGTGAGTAATGTAGATGATGTCTGACGACGGCTAGGCGAATTATCGGGGGGGTAGAGTGACACAGGATATTATACACACTTCTAATGATAGAAATATTGAAGAAGTTGAATTAAAATTGTACTTACGTTGTTCGTTGAGGTGTTGATTGTTGCGATGAAATCGGTGAAACACGACTTTGTGCGCGGGATTCTCGTAATATTCAAATTTTATTCAAAGAAAAATATCTCAGGCAGATTCAAAAAGAATGCAAGAGAATGCGAGTTTTGGAAAGTACAATTGATTCCAAGACCGTTATTCGTACAGAAATCTCTTTCAACAATGAAGTAAGAAAGGATTTTGACGGTGAAGCGAAGCTGACTTCGTTACAACGGATGAATTGAGAGTGACAATTTGGTGAACTGGACTGGACCAAGAAAACTCTGGTCACAGTGAAAATGAGTACAATTTTTGGAGATGGAAAATATTATAAACAAACTTCTCCAATAGGAGAGTGGTACAATTCTATTCGTTGTCCGAAAAATACCCGTGATGTCTCTTTCTAATGGTGGTAAACAGAGTGCGCGGTCTCTGACTCTATCCTTCTTGCCGCCCAGCCGGAGCACCAGCCTACCGATCGGATGCGCCAGTTGCGCGTTTCCGTCGACTTCCTAACTCTACTCCTGATCTCTAATCCTGACGGTAGTTACTCTGTCCTGGTACTCTCGTGCCCTCTTTTCGCGGGCTCTTATATACTAGAAAAATGGTAATCAGAGGGGGAAGAACCCTCCCTCACGTATCCCGGGCATTCTGCTCCCCTGATGAGTAACGTTGCCCCTTCGCTATTCTCCTCTCGGCTTGCTCGAGATTCCAGGATTTCTGGAATATTCGTATTGCGAGATAATTGTAAATTTATCCCGTTTCTATTGAATTCCCTTTCCTTTCTTATGTCTAATTATTTGCCTGAGTTATTTGTAATTTTAATATTAATAATTCGTAAACAAATTACTAAAAATAATTAAGATTTGATATGTTTAACATAAGAGAGAGAGAGAAAAATCGACTGATAGTTGCTGTTTGTAAAATTCTCCGGTATGTCTTCGTATTCCGAGGACGGTGGTAAGAGTCGAGAGATATGTATATTTTATTATTAATAATTTCGTCGCATTGTCATTGTTTGGGTGTCAAATTATTATATACCTGAAGGGTAAAAATATTTCTCGGCTCTTGTACAAATTATTTCATTATAAAATATCAGGATTTTCCTGAATATCCGAAGTATCGGTAGCATAACCGGCCCGATATCTTTGGGCGTTGCCCCCCTAAGAGGCGTGCAGCAACTATTGCGCGTGCCCGGTAACAACGTCGTACGATCGTCTTATTCCCTTATATGGTCATTCCGGAACTACTGTTCCGTTGCCCGGGCGAGCTGTATGACTCCCCTCTTTCGGTGTACCTGCTAGACCTTCCCCTATCGTCGTGAACTAACCTTGACGCTATGCAGCTTAGCTTACGCAACTCGTTCCTTGCCCGGGCCCCTTTTATTATCCTTACAGTGTGCCGATTCCGACTTATTTTCTGTCTTTGAAAGTGAATTCTGGTCGAATGTTAAATAATATCGATAAATTAACAATTCCATGTTAACGGTGGAATGTTCCTGAACATTTTGATATAACCTGCAATATTTATTTTTATACTATAAATGGGGGGGGGGGGAGAACCGAGTCAACTGTATGCGACGTACGTTTTCCTGCTACATGTACTTTGTAGTTGCTCACGTTACGACCTTTTCCATGAATTTTGGAAAAAAATAGTTGCGACATACGAATAAGGAATTATTCCTGATTAATTTGATATATTGATTGATTTATAAATTTGTGCACCATGAGCCGAGAAAACGAAATTCCAGGAGTACATTTTTACTCCTGATACCAATTTATACGGTGAACATTATCGGAAGGATAATAGTTACATTAAAATATCATTATTTCATTCTCCCGATCGTAGGGAGGCATTTCTTCTGCGCGCGGTATGTGACTTTTCTCGACGGAATTGCGTCTTCGCGCTTGGTGGTTGAGCCGCCTTGCCTTCGTGACTCATCGTCGAGGCATACTTGTGTTGCATCCCGCGCTACCGCAACTCGGACCGGCGGTTCGGAAATGATTTACGACTCTCTTCCTTGAATTGTTTAGCTTTAGTAATGTAAATTTTCTGTTTCATTCGTTTGTTATTCCTCAAATTTTGACCATCTTTGCCCTTTCCTTCACCGTTACATATTGTGTTATCAAACATTATGGTGACTGCACGTGTTTCACGAAATCACAGACGTTTATTCGTCTCGACTATTTTTCGTGTCTTTGCGTGATTCGACTAATCAGCCTTTGTATGATCGTATTTGATTTCTTGCCATAAATGATATTTCACTCTTAACTAGTATCGAATAGCACTTCTAAGTTCAAAAATAATTTTGTTGTTTTGAATTTATTAATATTTTCATGGCATTAGTAGCGTTTGCCAATAACTTGCATCGATTATTCCTCCTGTAATTCTGGACAATTTTACCATCTTTGATTCATTTGATACCGTAATTTATAATTTAATTGCGAAGATTTTTAAAATGGTCATATTCATTAAATTAGCGTTAAATTAGAAAGCGTGTGGGAGTATGAAACCGTATTTCTTTTAGGATCGTGATTAAAGAAAATTATGTCATTATAATGATGAGTGGTTGGATGATGTGGGGGATGTTCTGACTCTCAATCGCGTGACTCGTATATTCAGAAATATTATGCAATGCTGTTCGGTGTCGAAATACTGAAACTATTTCGGTAGTCGGGGTTAATTTCCATAAATAAGGTAATGTAGGTTCCCCTTTTTACGTTGGAGGGCCTTTTTGACCTTCAGTTAGAAAAACTTTAATGGTCTGGCCGCAGGGTAAAAGCTTAGATCTATACTCCTTGAGTCGATGCAGTAGTCGATTGTACCGACGTCGGCAGCGGAGTTCGCTGTTTCACCGAGGGTAGTGCGTGTGTCGAGGGGGATTGAGACCTCTGTCCGCATCTAGCTCGTGTGGTAGATAATTTTATCATCTATCTTTTACCCTGTTTTTAGCTTTACATGCTGTTTATTTTAACCTTCCTGGACATATTTTTCCCAATGGAAAATCATTCCTGAAGTATCGTTCAACGATTGATGAGAGAAATCATTTCTTCTCGTGATTTTTATGAGGATGGGTGATATTTGGATTTTCCGTGAGATGTATTAATTGTTTTGGAAGGAGAAAGGTTTGCATAGTAAGAAAGTAAGCAGAAAAATGAGTTGCGAAAAACTGTTATTAATGAAAAAATGAAGAGAGTTACGTCAGGACGTAACACCTCCCCCCTTAAGATGATTGTTAGGGGAAGCCTAACGATCATCTCGATGGGTATGCATCCATATAACCTTATACATAATTTTTTTTATATTTTAACGAGTGTATATACTGTGGTTTTGTTACCATCGCTCGTTCGTTTCTTAGAATGAGATTTATAAATTGAATCAAAGATAATGAATTGTTACATTTTATATTTCTTTTCTCTTTCTTTTCCTGAGGTAAGTATAAGATTGTGGCTTTATTGTCTTTTATGTAGTTGTTTTCTCTCTGCTTATGCGAAACATTCGTTTCTATGTGAATATATGATTTCTTCCCTATCTCCTATGCTTTTGGCGGATATGCTTTATGAATAATATTTAAGTAAGGCACTACTTTGGCATTAAGCGAGATTAATAATTGTATAATTTGTAAAAATTAACCATAATACCCACTAACCTTAATAAAATTCGAAATGGCTTCTCTCCTTTTTTTATAACTAGTCGCTAACATACGCGAGTTTTGTGAGGTTGTCTTGTTGCTTGTGATTGTCGACGTGAGGTCTTCTTCTTGATAATGCATTCCAGTTTATTATAGCCATTCTTCGACGCCGAAAGCGTAAACATCGCTAGTGGTGACTACGGTGTTGAAATCCTGGCCCAGCGGTAATAAAATATCCTCCACCATTGTGTATTTTGTTCCGCCCAAAATGACGGATCGGCCTTGGCGTGGTAATTTACATGTCCATTCCGCGAGTACGCCGTTGGGTATGTCCTTCCACTCCGGTGGGACGTAACACCCGGGTTTCAAGGGCCAATAAAGTTGTTGTAGATATATTCTTCCTTCTCTGTTCTTTGGGTGGTTGATGGCAATCGACATGATGTACTGGACCATCTGTGAATTTTGACAATGATTACATCAATTAGGTGCATATAAAGTTCTTATTCATTGTTAGAGGTTATTATTATTATTATTATCAATGTTATATCATTATCTTTTTATTAGTATAGGAGTCTATGGTATTTCGATTAAAAGGGAGGGGAATTTATCAAAAGGGGTAGACTCACTTGACCGTCGACATAACCGTTTACTTGTTATCCGGCGTCTCTTTATTCTCCAACTCTCTTCCTGCTAGACTTCTGGCGTATTCTAATTTCCTTATCTCCTCTTCGAGACCCGAAATGCTTCGAAGGGATAAATTCGAAGGTACCGCGCGGGTGTCAACTTCCAATAGTCCCTGCAGCGAATAGCGTTCTACTTCCATATTTTCGGACGTGGCTTTGCTGGAGAGATCGAGAGCATCGTTGGTGGCTTCTTCGTCGCTATTGCTCTCGTCCTCACTATTGCCTTCTGCAACTGTTACGTGACTGTATTGTCCTTTCCCCATGTATTCGATGAGTTCCGGCTTCTGCGTGAGGGGTGTCAGTGTGTCGAGGTACCATCCGTACGTAGTTCCTCCGAGATGAATATCCTGGCCGAGCCGGACGGATGCTCGTCTTAACCATTGGTCGCGTGTTCTTTGGCTTAATCTACGCCATTCTGGCGGTACCCAAATGGATCGCTGTTGATAGCCAGGCGGGTCCAATGGCACTCGCCAATAACAGATGAGTTTTTCTATTCCTAGCCGAGGGCTTGTATATCGTCGGTTGACGGCAATGGGCAGGTGTCTTCCCAACCCTTGTAGTTTAAGTGGCTCGTGCCACTCAGGTACCGGTTCGTTGATCTCTGGCCATCCTCTCGTGCCAGGTATGGGGATCGTAAAGTATCGTTGTCCTTGCGGCATGAGGATATCGTTGCGCCACTCATATTGCGTTTGCCCTAGAGTAACATCTTCGAGCGGATTAGCTCGTAATTGAGCGATCCATTCGTTCAAACGGTTCTTCTCGACTTGTCGCCATTCAGGTGGAACGTACAAGAAGAAAGGTCTATCCACGATATCTAAGTATAAAGAGAGTTTCCAGTAACAGTAAATAACAGCAGTTCCTGGCACCAGGTTTGCAGGTGCCACTTCGTTGATTCTGATTTTCAGCGTTTCCGGCAGCGGTGCATGTTGATCAGATCTGGTTTGTATTATCGTAGTAAATTCGCGTCCACATTTGCATCTCGCCATGTCTTCGGATTTCTGTTGTTAAATTTTAATTGTTGGTATTAATTATTTGTCCAATTTCGATTTTATTTCTAGTTAATAACCTACGATTGGTTGATTATAGATAATATGTACTCAGTTTATAGATTATATAACGTATATTTCTTTCGTTATTATTATATATTCCTTATCCCCTTTTTTTTTCATTTATGTTTCTTTCCTCAAGAAATGAGTTGTTGAAAATGGGTTCTCGGGATATATCTATATATTTATTTCTCCTCTCTCTTTTTCAATTCACTTTCCTTTGTTTAGCCCCTGGGTCGAAAATAGTAATTTTACTTCGTATATTTCTTCCTTTCTTTTTCTTATCGTAGTCATTGATATAGCGTTTTTCCAAGCCTCCATTCCGTCATTTGTCGCGAGGCGTACGTATGCCGTTTTAAAACCGTCATCATCGATATCATTATTTTTTTCTTTTTTTTTTTTTCTTTTCTTTCTCCCTCTCCTTTTTTTTTTTTTTTCACTTAAAATATAGTTACGTTTTTTATGTGTTTTTTTTTTATGTTTTTTTTTTCTTTTTCCTGTTATTCACAATTGTTAAAAATTCGTATATATTTTATTATGGGTTTCCCTATCTTATCCTTACGCTAGTCTTTCTTTTAGATTTGGTCTGATTTTATTTCTCTCCAGCTTATTGCTTATCCTCCTTCTTTGGTCTTTGCAATAGGAAATATTGTTGTTTATTCTTTGTGTTTGAGCCTTCGCCCGGTTCTAACCCATCAATTTTCAATTCGTGAGATAAGGTGTTGGGTTCACTAATCTCTTCCGCACCATCTGAGTAAGTAGTCGAGGTGGATGCGGCGGTGTCTTTCGGTGACACGGCTCTAGCCTTCGGCAACGTGTCATAAACCGGGCGAGTGCGTATAGCTACAGTCTCCCCGGCCCCGTTTATTTGCGCATTTGCTAAATCTTGCATAGGGTATAGTTCTTCTCTTCGGCATGGATGGGGTAGCGTACGAAAATTTGATCCGGAGTGTCTCATGATTTGATTGAAATCTCGGACCCTCGGGTCGAATTCATATGTTAAAGGTGGGACGGTAGATAGGTCTCCGATGGGAATTCCGCAACCTTGGTATGCGGGCGGCTGGAGCGGTTCGGTAGTTTCAGTCTCGGTGTCCATATCGCCTTTATTTCCCCTGCCCGGTTTGAGTTGTTTTTTACTTAGGTGCAATAACAGACTCGTGACAGAGTCCCAAACAGCGCCTAACAGATGTATGGACCATCCGTATACCGTGTGCAGAGCATATCCGTGTATTATTGTATCGATGATGAGTTTAATGCCCCTGATTATGATCATTACTCCTATTACTCCTGCACTGACGTTCCCGAATCTAATGAGGTACCCCCATGTTTTGTCCCATGCGGATTCTACAATTTTGTTTAATGCTTCTTCATCGAGAAGATTTGATAACGAACCGCCTTGAACGATGGTGGAATGTCCGGTAATTCCTCGCGCCAATGAATTTAATATTGCTGGTCTTTCCGCGGGGAACATTAGGTGATCGCGGAGTTCTTCCAATTCTCTCTGCGTATAGATTCCACTTGTGGCTAATGTGTAGGGACTAACGTATTTCCAGGTGGGTTTTGTAAGTGGTTTGAGTACTGTGGGGGTTTGGGTTTGCATAGGGGTGGGTCCGAAAGAATACCATTCTCCGTCTAATAGATACATAGGAGCGAGGAGTCGATTACACGATACCTCGGTGCCAGGTTTCAATAATATGTGAGTTCGTGGTGACAAATGAAAGGAGAAATTTCCCCTTGTTACTGGTAATTCGTTATAACATTCGGTCGTGCGGGCAATTTTTACTTCGACGGGAATACATTGGGCAATGTGTGCCACTTCTCCGGCTAACACAGCCATATATCCCGGTCCTTTCATTAGATCAAAAACAAATTCGTCCGGAGAAATTCTTGCTATTGTTAAAGTGGTTTGCAATATTTGTCGTTCGAGATTGCAACGTTGCATCAATATATCGCGATACATATCTTTAATCTGCGTGCGAATATGTTTCTCTACGAACACGAATTTAGAGTTCATGTATGTAAAGATATCCAAATTATTTACTTCAATTGGTTTTTCCGCGATGAAGGGATTTCCCCGCGAGATTTCAACGATAAGCAACTTAGGATGCTCGGTCTTCGTCAAAATATATCCGCAAACTTTAATTTGGTTTTTGCTAGAAAGTCCGAACGTTACGTCTCCTTCAGTGAGAGTGTATACTGTTTGTTCATTGCCTACGTTGTAATCCGTAATTCTATCGGCAATTCCTTCGTATAAGAGTCCGTACCTGCCGGTTTTACAACTGTCTTCGGGCAGCGGATCCCAGTATGTATCGCCGCCGTCGAAATCGACGCAATGACCCTCGTTTAACTCACAGTTTGTTCCGGAGCGTAGATGTATTTTATTAGTATCTACATTTACTCGAGCGTTGTAATCTCTCAACGATATTTTCACGCTTCCATGTACTATTACTTTATCCCATGTCCCGTACGGATCAGAATAAGTACTGCCTTCGCAAGAACCATCGTTATAAATCGACCCTACTATATGTATAGGTCGCGTAATCGTTCCGTTTGTCGTAATCCCTGTAACCGTTGTCTGTCCTATTTTAATATTACCGTATCGATACATATCGAGACAAGATTCGCGGTTGACGCTATCTATATATCCATATTCTCCGTTGGTTACGTCCATCGTGTGGGAGTGCATTCCGCATCTTTTGATCGTTCGATAAATTTCCACTTTACATTGCCTTACTTTTATAGATGAATATTCATTGATTTGTATTAGTTGGATATAGGTGCGAGAGACGTTAACTTCCTGTTGGGGAATGTTGCATTCTCCCACTCCCAGTGGTGATACGCTGGTGATGTTTGACGTAACACCGGCGCAATCGTATCCAATCAATCCATGAATCGGCGAGATTCGTGAATTTAACCAGATCATCGTAATCCACGCGAGAAGAATTCCGAGCTTCATTTTTCTGCAATATTATTGTGTTGTGAGATACCGATCGTTTAGTAATATTATATTCTCCTTCTCTCCTTTTTTTTTCTTTAAATTTCAAATGTTCGTTTCTACTCTATAATCTGTGGACACGAAAATTTCGAGAGTATTTTGTGCCTTGACTAATGGGAAATCCTCTCCCTCCTCCGTTGACGGGTTCAACGCGTGGAACAAGGGTTGCCGCGTTGAGTTTCCGAAAATTTCGGGAGTGGGACTTTGTGTATTTAAACGGCTGTTCCCGGGGAAGAAAAATCTTTCTTGTCCTTCCACTCGAAAAATCACCGTTTCGACAAAAAAAAAAAAGATGTTCTCTTTCTTGAACAAGGAACAACTAAATGCGGCCTACATGGAGGCGAACGCAGCCCTACTCCGCAGTGGATCGCAGGAGGCTTTTAATAGGAGGGTAAGTGTTAAAAATTGTATATATATTTTCCTCTCTTTTTTTTCGTGTTTTTTTTTTTTTTTTGGTTTTTTTTGGTTTTTTTTTTTTTTTTTTTTTTTTTTTAACAACCCCCTTTTTCCTTTTTTTTTCAGATTACAGAATTGCGGGCCCCTCCGTCCGTCGATTTCGGGTCGGACGAGAATTGGGACGCCGAGGAGTCGGGCCCCAGTTATTTGGAGGTGCTGAGGGACGCGGGGGTGTATCCCCCCCTGCCTTCAAACTTCCCAAATTTGCTCCCGGGGTTAGAGGATCGGGACGAGGGCGATTTTTCGGACGGAGATGATCCTCTTCCAGGCTTCGATCCGGAGGATTATGCCTTCGTCCCGCGGCACCGGGAGGAGGAGGAAATGGAGGTGGACCCGGATTCGGAGGAAACGGGGACACCGCCGATATCTCGGGTTGGTGAGGGGGACGAGGATCCCCCTGGGACGCCTGGCTTGCTGCGGCCCTTCGCGCAATTTAATTGGTAATTATTGTTTTTTTCACCGGTTTCCTTTTTTTTTTTATTATTATTTTTTTCTTTTATTAATTTTGTTATATTTTTTCTGTTTCAGTTCGCGATTCCGGCCCTAATAGGGTTCCGGGCGAGGGGGGGGGGGGGGGGTTTAGTTTTAATTTATATTTTTTTTTTTATTAAATTTAAGTTTCTTCTTTTTTTTTTTTAGATTTAAGTATAGTATAGATATGATACTATAGGTAGTAGTCGATTTTAATTTAAATTTTAATTCATAGGTTAGAATATAACATTTTTTTTTATATATCGTTTTGTATTTTCCCCGCTTTTTTTCTAATAAATGCCCGAAAGGGCTTAAAATTAACCTTCTCGTGTCTACCCTTTTCTTTCCTTCCTTTTTTTTTTATTGCGGAGGTTTCGCCTCGTTTTATAATTAACTTTTACGACTGCGCGGGAATGTGTTGTTCTGTCAACGATTCCATTTTTTTTTCAAAATTGCGATGAAGGCTGTTGTTCTGCCAACAGTCCTTACTTATTGCGTTGGGTTCTGTTGCTCCGCCAACAGTCTCGCTTCTATTATTATCTTGTAACGTATCCTCTCTTCTTACTCCTTTTCTTGGTTGAGTCCTCGGGATTCCCAATAATTAGTTCGAAATTCGTTTTTTTTTTGTTGCTTTCGGTGGAGTCTTCAAGATTCCCGATAAATGTTTAAAAATTTTTTTTTTTTTTTTTTTTTTTTTTAGTATCTATATATTTTTTTTTTTTTTATTTTTTTTTTTTTATTATTAAAAGAAGGGAAAAAAAAATTGTTGGTCGGGTCTTAACGACTCCCAAATAATATTTAAATTTTACATTGTTAGTATATTTTTTTTTATCTCTCTATATATATAAAGTTTCCGCCGCTGTCGCCGCCGCCGCCGTCGCCGCCGCCGCCGCCGCCGCCGCCGCCGCCGCCGCCGCCGCCGCCGCCGCCGCCGTGTCAGGAATCGAGACCCCTGCCGCCTCGATCCCGCTCGCTCAGGACTTAGAATATTTTCAGTCGATGGGGTCGAGGGGGAAATATTCTAAGTCCGTCTAAGGGGGACTTAGAATATTTTCTCTTCTCCTGGCCCCGCTCGACCCTTCCCCTGCCGCCCCGCTCCCGCTCGCTCAGGACTTAGAATATTTTCGGTCGAAGCGGTCGGGGGAGGGGGATATTCTAAGTCCCCCTTAGAGGGACTTAGAATATTTTTGCGTGGAGGGGGGCATCCCCTTAGCAACGGCCATAGCAACGGTTGCCTTAGTAACGGTTGCCATAGCAACGGTCACCATAGTAACGGTCGCCATAGCAACGGTTGCCATAGCAACGGTTGCCATAGCAACGGTTGCCATAGCAACGGTTGCCATAGCAACGGTCACCATAGCAACGGTTACCATAGCAACGGTCACCATAGCAACGGTTGCCATAGCAACGGTTGTCATAGCAACGGTCGCCATAGCAACGGTCGCCATAGCAACGGTCGCCATAGCAACGGTCGCCATAGCAACGGTCGCCATAGCAACGGTCGCCATAACAACGGTTGCCATAACAACGGTTGCCATAACAAAGGTTGCCATAGCAACTGTCACCATAGCAACTGTCACCATAGCAACCGTCGTCATAGTAAGCGTCGCCATAGCAACGGTCCCCATAGAAACCGTCCTCATAGCAACGGTCACCATAGCAACGGTCGCCATAGCAGGGTGGCGGGGAGAAAAAAATCTTCTAAGTCCCCCCTCCAGGGGCGTTTCGAAGGAGGCAGCCGCGGTGGTCGGCGGCGGAGAAAGCAAAAATATTCCCCAAATGGGTCTTAACTCAAAATATTTTACGATTGACGAGCGAGCGCGCGTAGCGCGCGAGCCCGGGGAAACTCTAGTATATATATATATATATATATATATTTTTTTTTTTAACAAGATAGAAGAGTTTGTTGTTGGCCAAGTCTCTACGACTCCCAATAATTTTCTTCTATTAAATCCCCGTTTTTCTCTCTCCTTTTTTTTTTTCGGCTTAAGAAAAATTTATTATTATTATTATTATATTTTATATTTAGATTATAACAAGGAAATTTTCTTTTAATTTCTATTTCTTCTCCCTTTTTTTTTTCATAATTAAATATTTTTTTTTTTCATTTTTATTTGATTATTTATATTATTATTGTTTTTTTTTCATTTCCTTTCTAAATTTTCTTCTTATTAATTCTCCGGTCGACTTCCTCTAAGAATTCCCGCCTTTTTTAAATTTTTTTTTTGTTTATGATTTTTATTTTGATATATATATATATATATTTTTTTTTATTGTTACTGTTGATTATATGTTTCCTCCTTGTGAGCTCACCTTTTCTTTAATAGTAATATCTATAATTATCTATTTTTTCCTTGAGGCCTCTAAGTTGTATTCCTCTCTTATTATCTATCTAGACTTTATGGTTATTAACATTATGTTCAGATATGTTTCCTTATTCTGGCTATTATGGTCATTACTATTATTATTACTCCCTTTTATTTCATGAACTTTTCTATTTCCACACAATTTCTATAGTATTTTACCCTACATCCCATCCTTTTTTTTTTTGTGTTCTGATTAGCCTTATTATCGATTAAAATACTTTGCCTATGTATGGGTATATATATATCTATATATTTATATATTTTTTCCTGTTCTATATGTATTTTTTTTTTTTTCTTCTTTCTTTTTTTTTCTTCGATCAATTAATTGTTATAACTATTACTATTTTCTTCTCTCCTTTTTTGTTTTTGTGGGGTTTTGTTTCTTCCTTTGAGAGGGATTTTATTTATATCATCATATTACTAATTGCATTTTCCTTGGAACTGCTCGATGTCCTCATCTTTTTATATTTATTTCGTTTGAATGTTTTCACTTACCATCTCTAATTTTACCATAAGAAAACGTCATTTTCGTTTCCCTTGTTTATTCATATATATTTTTCTTGTAGTATAATTATTATTTGTTTTTTTTTTTTTTTTTTTTTTTTTTATACCGGGGTTTCTAGTAGCTTCTTCTCTTCGAGAGTTTCGTCCTCCTCTTCTATGTGGGTGTATAATTTCCTGCATATTTCTTCAAAAAGTTCTCTTTCGTCTATTTGTTGCGATCCATTTTCCATAGTGTCCAGGGTGCCAATACCGTCGTTCTCATCACCAGAACCTGGAGCTGTTTCGTACGGTGTCGAAGGCACTAACGTGTCTTCTTCTTCGTCATCGGTGTCTTCGGGCGGATGGTAATTGAAAAGTCCGTAGCCTTGGCTTTCCATTGTTTCCACTAATTGACCTTCGGGGAGGAGAGAATCGCCTCTCCACGTGTATCTTACGCCTCCGAGAACGATGGGTTGATACATATTCTGACATAACAACGAGGTGTAACGGGCTCGCCCCTCTTTATTGAGTCTTCTCCACTCGGGGGGTACCCACAGGATGAATTTGCGCCCGTTTTCGAGGGGCAATTCGAGTTTCCAATAACAGAATATTTTTTCCATCCCATTTACAATGTCGTGGGGTATCTGTCGGTTTATTCTTACGGGTAGATGCGTTCCGTCTGAATATTGAAGCCGGGGTTCGCCCCAGAAAGGAACTTCCTCCTGAGATTCCGGTCATCCATCGCGCCCTGGTATCGGTATGTCCGATAGCCTTTGTCCTAACGGTACGAGTGCGTCGGGTAGCCATTTGTACAGAGTAGCTCCAAGAACTATATCTTCGTATGGATTATCGCGTAGTTTACCGACCCATTCATCTAATACTGCCGGTTGGATCGTTCGCCACTCCGGGGGCACATACAGATCTACTCTTCTTTTCGGAATTTCCAGATAGAATGCAATTTTCCAATAACAGAACAGCGCCTCTGTTCCCGGCACGATTACTCGGGGCCTTATTCGATTAAGACAGATCCAAAGCGTATCTTCGTGGGTGTCTTTTTGTATGTATGTGTTTTTTTTTTTTAATATTTTTATTTTTAAATAATTGAATTTTTTTCTTCTCTTTTTTTTATGCTTTTTTATTTATTTATTTATTTATTTATTTATTTATTTTTTTTAATTTTTCATTAGGTCGTCCTTATGTAGCGACTATTATAGGTGTTTGAGTTTTTATATCTAATCTATTAATTACTTATTTTTTTGTTCGTAAAATGATAAAAAAAAAATCTTTTTTTTTTTTTTTTTCTTTTTCGTCTATAACTTCTTTTCTCTCCCCCTTTTTTTCGCGTCTACTGCTATCTGCTAATTTTACTATTCGTAATGTCCTAACACTGGACTTCCCTCTTTCTCATTCTTAATTTGCATCCTACTCGTAGTTGGTTAATTATACGTGCATATATATATTTTTTTCGTTTCCTTCCCCTTTTTTTTTTCTTCCATTATTTCCTCTTTTGCGGCCGGGTACCTTCAAGTACAGTTACGTTACTGGGAACGACTGAGATTCCCCGGTCTCTACAATTGTAATCGTGTACTATCGTAATCTTGGTGTATCGGAATATCAAAGCTCCGCAGATTACGCAATCGCCGTTCTTCTTGGCGCATTTGCCGCAGTAGATTGCGTGTCGGCAGGGTAAGAGTATAGTTTCGATACCGGCCGACCTGCAACCCTCACAAAGATTGTCGATAACGTACTGATTGATTTCTAGGTCATTATAACCTGGAAGCCGTGGGGCGAGCAACGTTATCAAGTCATCCGACGTACTAGCGGATTTCTTTGTCTTTCTTGGTTTAGTCTTGCCGGACGGAGGTGTTGCCACACCAGCTTCCTTAGGTATGTCGTTTATTGCCTCGTCGAGCGTGTATACCGTATACCCTGCTCTCTTCAATGATCCTTACTCGGAATCATCGGTTTTGTAGGTAGTCTCACTAGCGAGGAACTCGTTAATTGCCTCCGTAAGATTTTCCAGACGACGGAGGCGAACAGCGGGGTCCTTCTTTACGAACTCCGGTTGTTCGGTTACTCGAGTGTCATTAACAGTTGGCTTCGGTACTGGCCCTCCATTCACTTCTTTTACGTAACTCGGCCCTTTTATCGAAAGCAGGTACTTGCATTTCGGAAATAGTCGTGCGTGACGTTGCCACGGTTTGTCGTTGGGTTGCCAATCCTTTAATCCTCCCGCGCAATGGTGGCAAACCACGAAGTCGCCCGTTCCCGGCCAGAAAAATCCTGCGCGAGCAAGACTCTCCTTTGTCTGTGGCGAATTCTTCGGCCAATCCTTGAAAGTCTTGAGACGTTCACAATAATCATGATACTCTGGATATCCCATATTCTCCCAGTTACGAAGCGTCATAGACGTTCTCTCTGTTTTCGGTATTTCGTTGTTTTTACCTTTCGTTTCGATACCGTTGGCGCAAGGGATCGGTTTACTATTCTTGGCGCATAGACAACTCTCGGGCACCGGATCCGAGGGGATGAGCGTCACGCCGCCCATGTGCGCGTATAGTGACGGCGGTGGGCCCGAAGGGGTATCGATGGTGACTACCGAAGGTGCGTTTATCTGCTTTACATACTCCGGTCCCTTCACCGAGAGGAGGTATTCGCACTTCGGAAACCATCGTGCGTGTTGCTCCCATGGTACGTCCTCGGGCTGCCAATCCTTTAGCCCGCCTCCGCAATAATGACAAATTACTCGATCGCCACTTTCTTCTCGAAAGAATCCCGCGTTGGCGTGATCCTCGGCCGGCTGAGGGGCCCATTTAGGCCAATCTTTAAAGGTTTCCATACGATCCTTAAAATCGAGAAACGCTGGATGCGCAGCTTTTTTCCAGCTCCGAAAAGTTAATGACGTATTTCCGGGTTTCGGCGTTATGTTGCCGCACATTCTTTCGCATTGTATACAAGAATGCCTTTTTCCCTCTGTGTTGGTCGGAGCCTTTTTCCTCTCCGGCCGAGGGGGAGGAATCGTCGCGGGGTCCGTACCGATAGGGACGTTGCCACACGGTAGGTTCCTCACGAATCGACACAGCTCCTGATACTTTGCATGATCTCGCATGGGATCATCGTCTTCCGACCATTGGCTTATGGCGAGTTTGCACTCAAAGCATCGAACGTAATCCTTTATACCGGTGTAATAAAATCCAGCAGCGGCAAACTTTGCGGCATCTAACGTAAACTGTGGGGGACCTGGATAACTTTGTAGACGGACACTTTCGAACCGATAATCGGGCTGCGGTGGTTGTTCAAGTGTCGACATTGTGTCGCTGAATTATCCGTATATATTTGTGAGATTTCTTGTTGTGTTTTTTTTTTCCCTTTTTTTTTCTTCTTTTTTTTTTATAACTTCATAAATATGAGTACGTTTAATAAGTAGTATTATTCCCACGCAGTAGCTATATGTCTATTTTCCTCTTCCTTTTTTTTTTATTTAGTTAGGTAACTATATTTTTCTTTGTAAATTTCCCTGAGAGGTTATAATGAATATTCGAGAATGTTCACAGTTTATCTTATTTGCTGTCTAACGGCTTCTTTTCTTCTTTTGGTTTTACGATGCAGGAATACGTGATTTTCGTAGCCGATTCGGATGTACAACACGTGAGCCCTTTTTTATCTTTATCCGCACGTTTCCCTTTTCCAACAGCTCCAATACCTCGTATGGTCCGACGTAATGGTCTCCTAGTTTTCCGGGTTTCGGTCCTTTAAGCAGAAATACTGGTTCACCTACTTTGAAATTTATTGTATTTATTTTCCGATCGTGAATTTCTTTAGCTTTTTCTTTTGCTAAAATTAAATTCTCACGACCGATCTGTTGTATTGAATGTATTTGCGTTACTAGCTGAATTAAATAATCGTCGTAAGTGGCGAGTCTTTCTCTTGCAGCCAGCGGCATGCTGGAGGGAGTTCTAGCTATTTTGCCAAACACCATTTCATAGGGTGTGTGTTTAGTCCCCTCGTGTACATTCGTATTATAATTGAATATTGCCAATTCGACCCATTCGTCCCAGTTTTTTTCTCGCGTCGTGTATTGTTTTAAGTATTCTCCCAAGACGTGGTGAGATCTCTCTAAAGAACCGTTTGACTGGGGGTGGAAAGCGGTCGTTCTAATTTTCCGGATTCTAAATAATTTAGCAATTTGTTGCATAAATTTGCTCAAAAAATTTGCCGGTTAATACTGCTCTCGGTGCGCCAAATTGACAGATATAATGTTTCACGAACGCTTCTGCGATAGTTACGGCTCTAGCATCAGGGAGTGCTATTGCCATAGAAAATTTTGTCAATTGATCTTGCATTGTGAGTATGTATTCATTATCTCTTTTAGTTTTTGCTATGGGTCCTACTATATCCATGGCGATTTTGTCGAATGCAGTGCCGGGTGTATCGGTAATTACGAGAGGTTGTTTAGTTTTAACTCTGACTAATTTTTTTAATTGGCACTGTAGACATCGCTGGATAAACTGTTGAATGTCTGCCTTTAGATTTTTCCAATAATACTGGTGACGAATTCTATTATAAGTCTTGCTAACTCCACGGTGTCCTCCGATAGGCGAACAATGCATTTCTCGAATTATTTCGTCGTGTTCATCTTCGGGGGGTTCTCTAACTATCCCGTTGCAGATTATTATCTTAAAATCACTTTCTTCGAATATTCGCTGAATTTCCGAATGTGTTCTATCCCAAGGGACATTGCAAATCATTTCGGATTTGGCGATGCTTAATGACTGAATGCCTAATCTTCCTGCCAGGTATTCACAGTTGTGTAATACTTCTGTAATATTTTCAAGTATTTGGGTCGGGCCTTCGGTCTCGTCGTCAGAGATCGGTAGGGCAATATTAAATTTATTACCCCGTTTCACAAAGGATTGAGGGCGCTTTAATCTTAAATTTTTCGTTTTTGGCAGTTCATTTCTTTCTTGTAATTTTTTACTACCGTCGTCCAATGGTTTACCGGTCGTAGTTATGAAATATGCGAGGCTATCTTTCCGAGTGTGAAAGAGATCTCGAGATTGTTTAACGTTTCCGATGGTACCGCGATCAATGGTTGTATCGCGATTGTTTACTCGCGTATTACCGTCGGGCTCTCTTATTCCAGTTGCATCGATATTCCTTTCTTCATCGCTTGCTTCATCAGCATTTTCATGTTCTTCGCTAGAATTTTCAGATTCGCTCTCCTCGATTGGCACCGGCCTGTGGTTTTTTCGTTTACGATGTACAATCTCCCCTTCCGTTTCTTCGTTTTCAGCTTCTAATATCCTTGGCGGTATGTAGTCTCGTGACGTACCGGGCCCATAGGGGTCGGTGACGGGCGCGTGCCACGCTTCGCCACTGTCTTCAGAGTAGCATTGTTCGGCAGGGTTTTTATGGCACGATTCATAGGCTTCACCGCCAGGTACTGCCGATGGTACTTCCTTTACCGTAGTCTCGTCCATTGGAGTTCCAGTTGTCAACTCGACGTCGCCAGGATAATTATCATTCATGTTTCCTTCTATTTCAACTGCGGCGAATGTTGCGTTGGGTGACTCGTGTTCCCAATCGCATTCCTCGAACTCATCATATACCAATGCATAATTATTATCTTCTTCGTCGCTCTCTACGATGTCTGCTTCTTCATCGTCTGTATCGTGGCTGAGTATTTCTCTGATGTCTTCCTCCGTCAGTTGTCTTCTCTTTTTCCTTCTTGTTTCGGTGTCTTTATTGACACGAATTATAAAAATGTCGTCACTGCCGTCGGGTTCCGGTATCGGGTTCCTTGACAATGCGTCTGCGTTAACATTCGTCTTTCCGGCTTTATACACGACATCGTACTCGTATTCGGCGAGTTTTAAACGCCATCGTAATATTTTCGCATTTCCATCGGTAGCACGCCGGAACCACAATAAAGGTTTATGGTCGGTTACTACCGTAAATCGCCGTCCATACAGGTAGGGGCGAAAATGAAGTATCGAATATACAATGGCCAATGCTTCTTTCTCGTATGTATCATATTTCTCTTCGGTCTTACTCAACGCTCGAGACGCGTATGCACACGGGTGATCGTGGTTAATCACTCCTTGTGATAATATGGAGCCGATAGCGACTCCAGAGGCGTCCGTTGTCAAAATAAATGGTTTCAAGAAATCTGGATATCGCAAAACCGGAGCGGTGCATAGTTTTCCCTTTAATATTTCGAACGCTTCGTTTTGTTCCTGACGCCACTCGAAAGGTATATCTTTCCGAAGAAGTTCCGTGAGCGGTTTGGATATTTTCGCGTAACTTTCTATAAATCTTCTATAGTAGCCCGTCAATCCTAAAAATTGGCGAATGTTTTTAACGTTTTTGGGTCGGGGGAATTCGCGAACAGCTACGAGTTTCCTTGGATCAGGACTAACGCCATCCTTTCCTATCACGTGCCCTAGATACGCTACTTCCTTTTTTAAGAATTCGCATTTGTCGGGTTGGAGTTTTAAATTGGCTATTTCTAGTCGCTTCATTAATTCCCGATAAGTGTTTTCGTGTTCCTCGAGGCTTCTTGCGTATATTACGATATCGTCAAGGTAAACGAATACGCCCTTTCCGAGGATATTTCCTAGTGTTAAATCCATTGTACGTTGGAACGTCGGAGGTGCGTTTCGTAATCCGAACGGCATGCGAACGAATTCAAAATGCCCGTGCGGCGTTGTAAAGGCGGTTTTATGACGGTCCCCGGCGTATACTTCAATTTGATGAAACCCCGAGGCCAAGTCGAAGACTGAGAAATATTTTGCTCCTCCTAATTGATCAAGTATTTCCGTAATGTTAGGTATAGGGTACGCGTCAGCGATTGTTTTTTCGTTGAGCGCGCGATAATCGAATACCACTCGCCATTTCTTATTGCCTTTGGAGTCGAGTTTCTTCGGCACGACCCATACGGGGCAATTATACGGCGAGGTGGAAGGGATTATAATCCCATTTTTCAGCATATCTTCGACCTGTCTTTCGATTTCCTTTCGCGTACACTCTGGCCATCGATACCCTCTTGTATTGATAGGTAGATCATCTGTAGTGGGTATTCGATGCTGCAGAAGTGTCGTACAACTCAAACTTTCGCCGGGTAAATGGTATAGGAAAGCGCTTTCTTTCAAAAGGTCCTCTATACTTTTCCTTTCACTATCGTTTAAACCATCGAGTCTTAATAATTCCTTTATCTGTTCAAAACGGGCGATAGTAGCCACCTCATTAATTGCATAGCAATATTCCTCTCGAATGATAGGATGGATTTCGCGAGAAATGGGGATGGCTCCGAGCCTCATTACTAACGCGATGTCCTTAATTTCGTACGTTCGTTCATTTTCCCTTTTGTTTACACTTTTCCCTCCCTGATTTCCTTGCAATGACTCTCGGATATTTTGCTCTTTAACAACAATTGAATCTTCTTCGAATATTTCTGTAATACACAATTTTGTTTCCTCTGTATTGTTACCGATTTTTTTCATGATTATTTTGTCCAAATCTGAATTTTCTCCTGAATTTTTACTTTCTTCATCTGAAATTATTAAATATAACTCATCGATATCGTCCGACCTTTTATCGCTCACCGTATTCGAACTGCAAACTGAATTTACTGAAACTTTATTATCATGATCGCTTGCTCCTTCCATGAGCATTTGGTCTTTACTTATATATGATTCACACATAATCTTGTCAACATTTTCTGAACCGATTTTCTTTATAACGCCTGGCCTTTTGCGAGACACAGAGTCGCTCATCGTATAATACCTGGAACCCGAATCGTCTATGACGCCTGGCCTCTTACAGGGCACAGAGTCGCTCACAGAACGAGAACTTGAAACTGAACCGTCTATGGCGCCTGGCCTCTCACGGGACACAGAGTCGCTCATAGAACGCGAACTTGAAACTGAACCGTCTATGGCGCCTGGCCTCTCACGGGACACAGAGTCGCTCATAGAACGCGAACTTGAAACTGAACCGTCTATGGCGCCTGGCCTCTCACGGGACACAGAGTCGCTCATAGAACGCGAACTTGAAACTGAACCGTTGATATCGCTCGGCCCTTCACTGGGTACCGAGTCGATAATCAAACACGTATCTTTCACCATATTAATTGGATTTCCTTTATTATTATAATCGATGGTGTTCGGCCCGGCGACGGGTCCAGTATTGCTATCTGCACGATCTTCATCAAAGTTTTCAACCGACTTCTCAGAATTACATTTTTTATCTTTTATTATCGCTTTGTCAATCATTGTCCTGGAGTCATTGCGTGATGTTAGTGTTTCCTTTCGATACCTGGAGTTCCCTGGCGTTGGGACGGGTCGAAGCGCCATTACAGGTACTTCTACCTCAACATTGTAGCTGTTACTGTTGGTGATAAAAATGTAAGCCTTTCCGTTATTGTTTTCTACAAACCCACTCTCGAGCGTAAGTCCTTCGCCTGCGTCGAGAGGCGGTAAATATCCTTCTCTGATATCTAAATTTTTAATCCGCACAAAACACAGTTTCTTTGTGTTGGCCGGTAAAATCATTCTTTCCTGTGTCGAGAACGGTATCTTTGTATCTTGAATCTTTAATTGTCGTTTCTCGTAATCTATTTTAACGCGATTGCCATCGAGATATTCTGAACCTAATATTCCCTCCTCTGTGATAGGGAAATCATTGCTAACCACATGGAAAGTAGCATAACGCCCGTACGTTTGGATTTTAACGTGACCTAACGTATAGATTGAAGATTCGGTAATACCGTTGAGTTGTAAAATTTCTTGCCGGTTCACGCGTGTCTCGGGGTACAAGCAACGTTCTTTTATGATATTGGGTCCGGACCCTGTGTCAACCATAAGGGTTATAGGAGACGCGACTTCTTCACTATGTAATAAAACGGTAGGTACTGAACTTTCGTTATGCAACTTTATCGTGAAGATTTTTAAAATTCTGGGTTGGCGAATTCTACTGCTCTGATCACTTGGACAGGGTGCGAGCTCGTTGTGGCCTCTCTCATCGCACCCGAGCTCGGGAGACCACTCGCGTTTCCCGACGTATCTTGCGCTTTACTTTCATTTGCCAGCCTCTTGGGGCACTCTCTAATGAAATGTCCCGACGTTTTGCAATAATGACATATGAAATTATTACTTGTCTCTCCGTATGACTTTTGCGGTGTTACTTGATTCCGATTCGGAGGCTGCGAATTATTCGTTCGATAGGGGCATATATAGGCCCCGTGGCCGTCTTTTTTACAAATCTGGCAGTTTATAGAGGGTTGCGGCCCATACCTCAGGCCCTGGGGCACCTGTGCGTCTCGTCCGCTGCCTGGCGCTTGAGCAGACCGCGGTAGTTGCGGGCAGTTCGCAGCTATGTGTCCCGTCTGTTTACACAGCTGACATAGTGCAGAGGGTTGCCCTTGATTTTTCTTGTCAGGGGGAAAAATTTTATAACATCGATCTGCCGTGTGGCCACGTTTATCGCACACCTGACATAAAGTTATCATCGGCGCGGCGATTTGATTCGACTGACTGTCGTTATTTTTAGGGGGAAAGAGTTTAAAACACCTTTCCGCGGTGTGGCCGATTTTATTGCATACTTGACATACGGGGACATTCTTCTTTTCAATTTCGTTTTCCTTTGTTCCTAGCGACTGTGTGTTAACCGATTTATTCAATGAACATGTTGCGGCAGTGTGTCCTGTTTTTTTGCAAAGTTGACAATTTACTTGGTCTCCGGTTACTACATGAAAATTACGCTTATTGTCGGATTTATTTCCTTTCGTTTCAGGGGGGTTGGTGGTCTCACCTCGGAGCGCGGCACGCCCGGCTAGTTCTCTCTCTATTTTTACTGCCATTTTAATGGCTTCGTCTATCGTGTCGCACGGTCTCATTCTTTGTTCGATTTCGGGTTTTAATCCATTTATAAAACACGGCGGAAGGCTCTCGGTAGTGTTTTTCTTGAAAATTTCATCAGCTGCGCTATTTTTTCCGAATTCGTATGCGTCTAATATTTGGTAACCAATGTCGCGTAGTCGATTCGAAAAGGTAATTACTGTCTCGTTTGGCTTTTGGTAAATTGCTCCCAATTCTCCTTGCAATTGATAAATATTGCGAGCGGGAGAGTAAATGCTTTTCAAAAAGTCTGTTAATTCTTCGACCGTCTCGAAAGTGTTTAGATGAATTGTTCGTCGCGGTTCGCCATTTAATTTTTACTCTGAGTGCTTTTACTAGATTTTTCTCGTTTTCGGGTTCCAACATTTCGACTGCTTCCTTGCATCCTTGTATAAACGCGCCAAGTGACGTGGTTTTCCCATCGTATTCTGGTATTACTGCGAGTGCGTCTCGAAGGGATACGACTTGGCTGTGGTTAACCATCGTTGTATAACCTATTTTACTGTCGAGAGGCCTTTCACTATATTTACCCGGTGTCTTTCCTTCGGGCCGGTCTATACGAGTAACGTTACTAACTTTGGTTGTAATACGTTTTTTATCTGCGTCGTCGATTAAATTTTTTTCATCAAGGTTGTCCTCTTTTGTCTTGAAAAGACTTAATATAGCCTTTTTCCTGTTTAGTCCCAATGGCTTTAAAACTGTGCGCGTTCTTGAGTTACTTAATTCTGGATTTATTTCCTTTGTATGTTTTTTTTGTGTCGTTCTTATAGTTCCAAATATTTTACGTCTCAGAGATCGACCGTTTTTCGCGGAAAGATCACAAATTGTTCCTTGTGGTGTAGAATATATATCAAGATCGGTGCTGGATGCATCCGATTTAATAGACTCGTGAGGGGATCCTGGAGGGGTCTCGATAATTTTTATTGTTTTTCCGTTTCCTGAGTGGTCTTCGTGGGTTCTATTAAATGGCGGAGCAATGCCTTCGTCTACCTGTTGTTCTCGTTCAAAGTTGTCCTCTGAATTTTTCCTAGACGGAATTACAGTTCCCGGGTTTAAAATCGCTACGGGAGTGTTCTCCGGACTTGATTTAGGGGAGATAATAACAGTTCCTGTGTCTGAGATCCCACCGGGAGAGAGTTTTGGCGTAGATTCGGGAGAAAACGTGATTTTCTTTCGAAACGATGTCACTGGTGTTTTGACAAAACTTTTCATAGGCGTTTTCACAGGAGAATTCACGGGAGATTTTCCTACAGGTGTCGGTATTTGCTCGGTTGTTTTCACGATCTTAACTATAACAGGGAATTCGCCCGTACTTTCCGCCTCTTCCGTTAGCTGAGCTACCTCATCGGCAGTACGAAGGATATTGGCTTCTATTGTCTCAAGTTCCGTAAAAATGTGTCCTGCCCTATCCTGTAATTCGTTGATTTCTTCGTTCGAAATTGCTTGCACCGATGTGATCTGTATATTAAATTTTCGTTCGAGTTCGCGGATCTTTGCCTCTGTATGAGGGTCAATATCGACGGTTATAGGAGTGGGTAATTTTATCGCCTCAGAATTTATCAAAGCAGGTGACGAGTTATAATGAACCTTTGTTTCCTCATTAGATTTAGAGTTGAACTCCGACTTTACAGTACCGAGATTTATCAACGCAGGACACGAGTCGTAATGTACAAGCGGGTATCGTTTCCCGAGGTTTAAAGCTTCGATAGTTTCTTTACGAGACTCATAGTATTGCGATGGTCCACTCACTTCCTTAGTTTTAGCTTTCGGTTTTGTCTTTCTTTTACGTTCCTCTGGGTATTCTCTAAGAACATCGTCGCCTTGGATTTTTAATTGAGACCGAGTCGCCGGCATTTATTTCACGATTATTTTCATTATATTGAATTTATCGATTACTGCTCCATTCTTTTTATTTTTATTAATATGGATTTATCCTCTCTGTTTTATCTATTTTCCCGAAGGTTTAATCTTTCAGAATATCGACAGAAACGGAATCTACGTTTTCTCTTCCGACTTCTTATTTTCTTTTTTTTTTTTTTTTTTAATTTTGTTTTGTGGTAATTTCTCGAGTATAAAAAGAATAAATGACCCTACAGCGTATATCAATTTTAAGGACAATCGCGTCAAATTCTAGTACAAGATGAATATTATACGAATTTAATGACGGAGTCCGAGTGGTTTGCGACACCTAAGATAAACGTGTTTCTCTTTCCTGATTTTATTGCTGCTTTTCTTGTACACGTATTTCTTAATTCCTTTACCGTTTGTGACGTGATTTTTTCAATCAGCGTCACAAATAACACAAGAAGTACAATTTTCTACAGATATCAATTCTTGCTGTTATAGGTCCGGTTTTGCTGCCTCTCACTAACTTTCGCATTACGGTTTTGTTCCCGCATGGTTTCGATTCAAGATATTTTTTTGCAGTTACTCTATGAATTTAGTTCGATGCATTTGTTTATTTTGTTTTTATTTATTTTGTTTTGCAGTTATTTTATGAATTTAGTTGATTGATTAGCTTCAGTTTTGTTCAGTTAAGTTTAGTAGGTCGGCGTACTTGACTTTACTCGGTGGTGAATCACGAAGAATTAAAAGCCCGAGTAAAGGAAAGTCCCGACAAGGTGTAGTTGCAAGACGGCAAAGTCCGGTGCAAACCCGGCACCCCGCGACATAGTGCAATGCGTGGAAGAACAGGCGGAGATTTGGTTTGAGTCCCGGGCAAGGTTGGAGCACCTTGCCGCGGTTTTGTTTGTCGAGGTGAGTGCCTTGTTCGCCCGCATTGACTAGGGGTAACGATTGCGAAGATTCCTTTTAGATCCCCGATTACCGCTAAGAATTTCGAGTCTCGTATCGATAACGTAGCGAAATAGTTGAGAGGGCAGTAGCTATCGATCACGATCTCCGAAATAATAATCAAAATTCGTCGAGATAGTGTGATAGGCAAATCAGTCTGCCGAGAGACGCCCTCGAGGTACCTCGGACTTCTCTCGCGCTCCCGTGTTGACGTTCGGCCTATTGTTCGCGCGCTCGAGTGAGACTATCTCTCTCGCGCACACAGTGTGGCCTAGCTGTCAGTTTCTCGTTCTCGTTCCGGCTATCGCTCGAGTTTGTGAGTTGAGTGTCGCGAAAGAATTTTGTAATAAATTCTTCGCGATCCCGTGCGTGAGTGAAGCATTAGAAATAATGCTCCTTGTGCAACGGTGATAGTGTTTCAGTTCTCGGTGTATCGTGAGATACCGGTTCCCGCTCAGTCTAGGATTAATAGGAAGTTTCGGTGAGTTTTTGAATTACAAGAATTTATCGATCGCTTATAGATCCGTTATTACTACGTTCTCGTTAGCTCGCTTCGATCGTTCGATCAGCTGAGCGTTTTCGGTGCACTCGCGTGCGTTCCCGTTACTTATAGTCAATAAGAAAATTATTCTCTCGCTCGCAAGGGCTCGAGAGTCCGATTTTTTTGTTGTTTCGTTACCGTTCGTTATTTTATTGGCTAAGGATCGCGACCCTCTACCACAACCCGCATCCTGAGCAACCGTGCATTTCCGCAACCGTTTGCTTTCGCGAATACGTCGGCGTTAGTTCTCGTAACGTTTTCGTTCGTTTTCGTTTTCTCGTTGCGGAGGTCGTCGCTCCACCGACCTCCAGTTCAGTCCGGTTTGATAATTCCGGCGAAACAAAAATTATCCTTCGGAGGGCGGACGCTCCACTGCCTCCAGATCGAGTCCGGTTGTTAATACCGGCGAAACAAAATTAACTGGCGCCCACCGGGACGCCGATGCATCCGCGAGGGTGGACGGCCGAAGGTGACGTGAGTTTCGTTCGCGTTTTGCTCCCGTTTGGTTTGAGCTTTTCGATTTTTGTTTTTTTTATTTATTTTATTTACCGAGTTTGCGTTAGAATTTCCGTAGAAGAAAAATACGTCACACGTTATATCGACTCCATAAAATTATGAAAATCAATACCATCCAATAGTGTAGCATTACTGTTTATTTCTTCGTATTAAATGCCGATCTGCTCACCTTCGTGTGTTTTTTTTTTTCTTCCTTTTTTTTTTTTTTTATTATTAGTGAAAGATTTTGAGTAGTCCTTCATCGTCGAGCTCAATAATCTGAATTAATTTCCCTGTTTAATTAGTTTCTCCTGAAGGGATAGATTTTTCCCCCTTTTTTTTTTTGGTAATTTAGTCTATGTAGAAATTCAGGCTTCAAACTTACGCCGCAGAAGGAACACCGCGATACCTATGTTTGCTTTACGTATTATATATATATATATATATTTTTTTTTTTTATTTTACGGTTAGATCTTTAGCTTGATGAATTCGTTATGGTTAAAAATGTTTCACCGTTTCCTTCCTTTTGTTTTTATTAAATTTGTTTCTGCAAACTACCAGATTTAGTCCCAGGATGTTGGAGACTTTCTTTTCCTTTCTCACTTTTTTTTTTGTTTAAATTTTATGCAAGGTGCCTTACCCCCTTCTCTTTTTATGTGACTGGATATTTATTATGAATTTTTATTATCTGGTTTCTTTTTCGTTATTATTTAATTACCCTTTTATTCGTCCGTATATTTTTTTGTCTTATTCTCTTTCTGTTCTGAAATTATTCTGGTTTTCGTAAAATTCCCGTCGCAGATCGTACCAGCTAATGTTTTCTGTGTCTACAGGTGTCGGAGTGAACTCGATAGGTTTCAATGAGTAAATGATCTGTGGCACAATATTTTCTTTATTGTTCTCCGAAGTCCGTGCGTTTCGTCGAGCTTTTCTCAAGACTACACCGTGTTCGTGCGGAGTTTGAGAGTTATTATTTCTCGCTTGTAACCCTTGTGTGTCCATAAGAAACGATTATTATAAAGTAATAATAGAACAAAATTGAACGACTCGAATTTTGAATCTTGCTAACACCGCAGAGCTGCAACTATCGCAATGCAAACTGGGGTTTAGACAGGAGAGCGTGGCCTTTGCAGCGAACTGCGCAGCGACTTAGGAAAGGGTTTTTGAGTGGGGTTGCGTGGCGAACCGCGCAAATCCCAGTTTCCAGTCAAGGTTATAAAAGGTTACAATTTGCATTAACGCAGCGGCACAATGCTATACAGATATAGTTTGGATGAAATATGCCTTCAATTGTCGTTACACGAACTGGGGTTTAGACGGGAATGCGTGGCTTGGCAGCGAACTGCGTAGCGACATAGGAAAGGGTTTTTTGAGTGAAACTGCGTGGCGAGCCGCGTCAGTTCCAGTTTCCAGTAAAGGTTGTTGTGGGTTACAGTTCGTGTTAACGCACGGCACAATGGTTCTAAAATTTAATTGATTCTCTTTTATATGAATTACAAAAAAAAAATTATATTTTTCTTTTCCGACCTCAAATATTAATTCTTGCGAGATACTGCTAACGCTGTACGAACCGGGGTTTAGACAGGAGTGTGTGGCTTTGCAGCGAACTGCGCAGCGACTTAGGAAAAGGTTTTTTGAGTGGGGTTGCGTGGCGAACCGCGCAAATCCCAGTTTCCAGTCAAGGTTGTAAAAGGTTACGGTTCGCACTAACGTAGCAGCTCAATGATATAAAATTATATACCGTAATGGGATTAATTCTCGTTTGCATTGAATAATCGTTACTTATTTTCCACACTTTTTCTTTTCTTTATTCCTATCGTTTTGTGCGAGTGTGCGCGTATGTACGATGTTATTTCAGGAAAATCGTTTGGAATTCTATCCGCGAATATTTATTGAGTATGATTTATTATAGCGAGCATTCCATGGATCCCGGACGAGCCCCCAAAATTTTTGTTACGTCAAAAATGCGGATGTTTCTCCTTTCACCCTAATTTTTAACGCGTGGTTGCGTCGAGTACGATTGAATACGCGCTGGTCAAGAGAGATCTCTCCCTCCTCTACCACTCCTGGCATCAATTATCGGCGCAACTGCCCATTTTCTAGTCTAACCGTGAGGAAATTTACTAAGGATAGGGCTTGGAATGCTATTCGTTGACTTGTCTGAGAGGTATTACGAAATATCTTATCTGTCGCGTAAATAGAATGCGGATCATAGGTGATTTTAATTATGTCGAAATATTTCAACGCGGTACAAACGATCTGGTAACCTGAATGTTGTTCTGTGAGTAATGTAGATGATGTCTGGCGACGGCTAGGCGAATTATCGGGGGGGGGGGGGGGGGGGGGGTAGAGTGACACAGGATATTATACACACTTCTAATTATAGAAATATTGAAGAAGTTGAATTAAAATTGTACTTACGTTGTTCGTTGAGGTGTTGATTGTTGCGATGAAATCGGTGAAACACGACTTTGTGCGCGGGATTCTCGTAATATTCAAATTTTATTCAAAGAAAAATATCTCAGGCAGATTCAAAAAGAATGCAAGAGAATGCGAGTTTTGGAAAGTACAATTGATTCCAAGACCGTTATTCGTACAGAAATCTCTTTCAACAATGAAGTAAGAAAGGATTTTGACGGTGAAGCGAAGCTGACTTCGTTACAACGGATGAATTGAGAGTGACAATTTGGTGAACTGGACTGGACCAAGAAAACTCTGGTCACAGTGAAAATGAGTACAATTTTTGGAGATGGAAAATATTATAAACAAACTTCTCCAATAGGAGAGTGGTACAATTCTATTCGTTGTCCGAAAAATACCCGTGATGTCTCTTTCTAATGGTGGTAAACAGAGTGCGCGGTCTCTGACTCTATCCTTCTTGCCGCCCAGCCGGAGCACCAGCCTACCGATCGGATGCGCCAGTTGCGCGTTTCCGTCGACTTCCTAACTCTACTCCTGATCTCTAATCCTGACGGTAGTTACTCTGTCCTGGGGGTGGAGACCGACTCTACACCTCCCAAGTCTACACGAAGTCAACTCTACACCAAATGTCTACACCGACTGACTGTACACGCAAAAATCTCTACACCAAATAACTCTGCACTGAAATCCTAACACTGCATAACTGTACACGCAGACGGTCTGCATAAAAAGTATGCACCAATCGACTCTACACGCGAGCAAGTCTACACCGAATAACACTGCACTTAAAACTATACACCTGCTACATATGCAAGTTGCACAAAAAGCAGCTGTACACAATGATAAACAACACGGCACTACGAAAAGTCGACACCAAAAACTCGACACGACGAAAAGTCGACACCAAAAACTCGACACGACGAAAAGTCGACACGAAAAACTCGACACCATTGCTTTTTCTTTGGTAAAATTCCACGTGGAGTTTTCGGTATCGACATTTCGTCGTGTCGAGTTTTTCGTGTCGACTTTTCGTCGTGTCGAGTTTTTGGTGTCGACTTTTCGTAGTGCCGTGTTGTTTATCATTGTGTACGGCTGCTTTTTGTGCAACTTGCATATGTAGCAGGTGTATAGTTTTAAGTGCATTGTTATTCGGTGTAGACTTGCTCGCTTGTAGAGTCGATTGGTGCATACTTTTTATGCAGACCGTCTGCGTGTACAGTTATGCAGTGTTAGGATTTCAGTGCAGAGTTATTTGGTGTAGAGATTTTTGCGTGTACAGTCAGTCGGTGTAGACATTTGGTGTAGAGTTGACTTCGTGTAGACTTGGGAGGTGTAGAGTTGGTCTCCACCCTGTCCTGGTACTCTCGTGCCCTCTTTTCGCGGGCTCTTATATACTAGAAAAATGGTAATCAGAGGGGGAAGAACCCTCCCTCACGTATCCCGGGCATTCTGCTCCCCTGATGATTAACGTTGCCCCTTCGCTATTCTCCTCTCGGCTTGCTCGAGATTCCAGGATTTCTGGAATATTCGTATTGCGAGATAATTGTAAATTTATCCCGTTTCTATTGAATTCCCTTTCCTTTCTTATGTCTAATTATTTGCCTGAGTTATTTGTAATTTTAATAATAATAATTCGTAAACAAATTACTAAAAATAATTAAGATTTGATATGTTTAACATAAGAGAGAGAGAGAAAAATCGACTGATAGTTGCTGTTTGTAAAATTCTCCGGTATGTCTTCGTATTCCGAGGACGGTGGTAAGAGTCGTGAGATATGTATATTTTATTATTAATAATTTCGTCGCATTGTCATTGTTTGGGTGTCAAATTATTATATACCTGAAGGGTAAAAATATTTCTCGGCTCTTGTACAAATTATTTCATTATAAAATATCAGGATTTTCCTGAATATCCGAAGTATCGGTAGCATAACCGGCCCGATATCTTTGGGCGTTGCCCCCCTAAGAGGCGTGCAGCAACTATTGCGCGTGCCCGGTAACAACGTCGTACGATCGTCTTATTCCCTTATATGGTCATTCCGGAACTACTGTTCCGTTGCCCGGGCGAGCTGTATGACTCCCCTCTTTCGGTGTACCTGCTAGACCTTCCCCTATCGTCGTGAACTAACCTTGACGCTATGCAGCTTAACTTACGCAACTCGTTCCTTGCCCGGGCCCCTTTTATTAGGCACTCACTATAATAATAGGCAAAGAGTGCCTATTAAAATGACCATCCGTTGCTCTTCGGAGTCTGTCGAAGGGGTTACTCCGCAGCGCATACTCCAAAAATTTTTATTTTTCACCATTTGCTTCGGTGTATCTCCAACATCATGCGTAGTTACTTTGAAGTGACTGCGATGAATAGAAATATTTTTTTTAGCCTGCGGTGCAATGAAAACAACTTTTTGGCTGAATTTTTCTTCTCGGACGTCCGTATCACACTGTAACTTTAGATGGTGCGAACCAATTTTGTTCTCCTTCGCAGGGTTTTTTTATTACAGTATTTCCAGTATGCACATTACTTTTAAAACCAATCTAAGACCTTTAAGTATTTTTTCTAAAAAATTATTGGCCACAATTTGCATTTGCCTTTCGTCAAGTGTCCGTACGGTGCCATCATAATGAACTCTACGAACCAATTTTTTTCTTCTTCGCAGCATCATTTTGTTTTATCAAAAGCACTGCGCACAGCAAATTTAGAGACAATCCTACATCTCTAACTATTTATTCATCACAATTTTCCATAAAAAACTTATTTTCTCACATCTGATGTCCGTACGGTGCCCCAATTAAGAATCCTGGAAACCAATTCTGTTCTCTTTCGCAACAATATTTCATTGTATCGAAAGCACTATGCACAACAAATTTTGAGTCATTCTGACAAATATAATTTTAATTATAAAATAATTCAAAAACAGTGGTTATAACAAGATTTGCTTTAGAGGTTATGTTATTTAGATTTGCCAAAAATCCATTTTTCATCATGTTAAAAAAAAAACTTCGGTTGTGAAAAATAAAACACGAAATATCATACACAGATTCACAAATGTTTGCGTTTTTTATTTCGAAAATAATATATTATCACCGAAAATCATTCGCAATATTTTAGCATATTTTATTCACATTCGTAATAAAAATGATAAATTTCACGTATTCACTGAAAAAATTGGTAGTAAACTCACAAAAAAGATTCATCGAATATCCAAAATAATGACAATTTCCGAAATAGAACTAAAAAAATCGCGAGTATATATTTTTTCGTTTTATTCTATCTGTCAAACTTTGGAAGCAGATGACAATTTCGTAGCAGACGATACACAGATGCTCATACGTCGCGGCGCGCGTACTCTGTGGCCGGATGATTTTCAAACAAAAAAAAAATCGACATCTCGTTTCAATCTTTGTTCCTATTTTACGTAAATATAAATGGATTCTACGCGGTATAGCGCAAATAAAAAGTATGCAATCATAAAAAAAAAGAATTTTCTATCCTTCGACCGTCGAAGATTCATCGCAGCCGAAATCTTTGTCAATTATGTTCACCCGATTTATTTATTTACTGTTAATAATAAAAACTGCAAATTCTTTTTCTGGCAACGTATTTTCTCCTCTTCAAAATAAGCCAAAATAAGAGTCGAAATCTTTTTTCGCTGCCGAGATATGATTTTTTTTAAGCAAAGACTAATTTTACGAATTTTCATCAAAAAATGAATCGTTTTTTCAAATTTCTCGAAATTGCCGTCTCTAATCCTTTCCTCTCAAAGAAATCGTATTTACAAACTGACTCTCTGCGTTATTGCGCAGATAAAAAGTGTGCTATGTTTAAAAATTTAATTTTTTACACTTCGACCGTCGGAGATTCATCACATTCGAAATCTTTGTCAATTTTGTTCGCTGGATTTATTCGTTTACACTTGATAAGAAAACTGCTAATGATTATTCTATCGACGTATTTCCAACGTTTTTTTTTTTTTTTATTTTTTCAAATTTTCGGCGAAATACGAATTTCTTTCATATGCTCACGTCTTGAAAAGTTTTTTTTCGCAAAAAAAAAAACAATTGTACTCTTAAAGAACAATTATAAACAATTATTTATCAAGAAAGTGAATAACACTGAATTTGTCGATTTTACGAGTTATTCCGTACTGAAAAACTTATCCTCGTTTGTGATTAAATAAAATTTTTTAAAATACGATATGATATGATGCTAAATTTGATATTTTTAAGCGACGATAAATATCAATAAAATTTCATTGAAAAACGAAAAAAAATATCGAATTTCTCAAACTTCTCGTCTCCAATACTTGTCTGTTCTACAGAGACAATAACGAGCTGATTCCATGTATTACGAAGAAGAAAAAAAATATATCTCAAATGGTAGAATTGAAATTTGTTATAAGAGGACTGTCAAAGAGCCTTCAAAATCGAATTTTTCAAGAATTTCATCAATTTGTAAAAAAATATTTCGGAGCTATCCAAGATGACAAATTTTTGATTCGAGTAACGTACTACTTCCTCTTCAATACAAGACAAGAACCAAAAAGATATATTTTTTCGTTCTCGAGATTGCATTTTTTTGCAGCATCCATAAATATCGATAAAATTTCATTGAAAATCACAAAGAATAGCAAATTTCTTGAACTTTTCTTCTACAATGGTTTGGTTTCCTACAGATAAAATAACGAACTGATTCCATCAATTATGGGGAAGAAAAAAAACACTGAAGGGGAAGGATTTAAAGGGGATATTTGGCCTGAATGCTAAATGGTAATCGTATTGGTGTCGGTACATGTTTTGTGTGTTTGTTTTATATTCATTAAATCTGGTCATAAGTTTTAAGCCAATAAAACGACTTTACTAGACATGATTTGATTCGTTAAATTAATTTGATCAACTTCTACGTGGTGCAATTCGTTATATTTGTCTCGTGTCTCAATATTTGACAATTTATCGTCAAACAAAAAGGAAATATCCGTCGTGAATATTAATAATCAATTGGTACAAAAAAGAAATATTTTTATTCGACGAAGATTAAACACTATGAATTAATTTACGTAACTGATAAATGTTTTTCCCTCATACGTACTGTCGAAAAGAAACGCACGAATAAACATACTTCATTCGTAGCGCATAGCGCGATGTGTAAATACACTCGATACGGAGCGCGTAGCGCGACGTGCACCCCCGTGAGTGCCTTAAAAAATGTCCCGAAGGGACATTTTTCGGGGGGTTTGGGGGGCGGAGCCCACCAACAAGAGCATCTGCGCCCGCAGGGCGCTGAGACGCTTGTTATCCTTACAGTGTGCCGATTCCGACTTATTTTCTGTCTTTGAAAGTGAATTCTGGTCGAATGTTAAATAATATCGATAAATTAACAATTCCATGTTAACGGTGGAATGTTCCTGAACATTTTGATATAACCTGCAATATTTATTTTTATACTATAAATGGGGGGGGGGGGGGGGGGGAGAACTGAGTCAACTGTATGCGACGTACGTTTTCCTGCTACATGTACTTTGTAGTTGCTCACGTTACGACCTTTTCCATGAATTTTGGAAAAAAATAGTTGCGACATACGAATAAGGAATTATTCCTGATTAATTTGATATATTGACTGATTTATAAATTTGTGCACCATGAGCCGAGAAAACGAAATTCCAGGAGTACATTTTTACTCCTGATACCAATTTATACGGTGAACATTATCGGAAGGATAATAGTTACATTAAAATATCATTATTTCATTCTCCCGATCATAGGGAGGCATTTCTTCTGCGCGCGGTATGTGACTTTTCTCGACGGAATTGCGTCTTCGCGCTTGGTGGTTGAGCCGCCTTGCCTTCGTGACTCATCGTCGAGGCATACTTGTGTTGCATCCCGCGCTACCGCAACTCGGTTCGGCGGTTCGGAAATGATTTACGACTCTCTTCCTTGAATTGTTTAGCTTTAGTAATGTAAATTTTCTGTTTCATTCGTTTGTTATTCCTCAAATTTTGACCATCTTTGCCCTTTCCTTCACCGTTACATATTGTGTTATCAAACATTATGGTGACTGCACGTGTTTCACGAAATCACAGACGTTTATTCGTCTCGACTATTTTTCGTGTCTTTGCGTGATTCGACTAATCAGCCTTTGTATGATCGTATTTGATTTCTTGCCATAAATGATATTTCACTCTTAACTAGTATCGAATAGCACTTCTAAGTTCAAAAATAATTTTGTTGTTTTGAATTTATTAATATTTTCATGGCATTAGTAGCGTTTGCCAATAACTTGCATCGATTATTCCTCCTGTAATTCTGGACAATTTTACCATCTTTGATTCATTTGATACCGTAATTTATAATTTAATTGCGAATATTTTTAAAATGGTCATATTCATTAAATTAGCGTTAAATTAGAAAGCGTGTGGGAGTATGAAACCGTATTTCTTTTAGGATCGTGATTAAAGAAAATTATGTCATTATAATGATGAGTGGTTGGATGATGTGGGGGATGTTCTGACTCTCAATCGCGTGACTCGTATATTCAGAAATATTATGCAATGCTGTTCGGTGTCGAAATACTGAAACTATTTCGGTAGTCGGGGTTAATTTCCATAAATAAGGTAATGTAGGTTCCCCTTTTTACGTTGGAGGGCCTTTTTGACCTTCAGTTAGTAAAACTTTAATGGTCTGGCCGCAGGGTAAAAGCTTAGATCTATACTCCTTGAGTCGATGCAGTAGTCGATTGTACCGACGTCGGCAGCGGAGTTCGCTGTTTCACCGAGGGTAGTGCGTGTGTCGAGGGGGATTGAGACCTCTGTCCGCATCTAGCTCGTGTGGTAGATAATTTTATCATCTATCTTTTACCCTGTTTTTAGCTTTACATGCTGTTTATTTTAACCTTCCTGGACATATTTTTCCCAATGGAAAATCATTCCTGAAGTATCGTTCAACGATTGATGAGAGAAATCATTTCTTCTCGTGATTTTTATGAGGATGGGTGATATTTGGATTTTCCGTGAGATGTATTAATTGTTTTGGAAGGAGAAAGGTTTGCATAGTAAGAAAGTAAGCAGAAAAATGAGTTGCGAAAAACTGTTATTAATGAAAAAATGAAGAGAGTTACGTCAGGACGTAACAGTAGCATTTGATTCCATCGAGTCCCGCCAATACGGTGTTCATGAGCCTTTGGAATGTCGGAGGGGCATTTTTTAACCCGAAGGGCATTCGAGTATATTCGAAATGCCCCTGCGGTGTGGAAAATGCAGTTTTTTCTCTATCCTTTTCCGCCATGGGAATTTGGTGGAAACCCGATGCTAAATCGAGGGTGGTGAAGTATTGCGCCTTCCCCAGCTGATCCAATATATCGGTGATATTCGGTAATGGATACGAATCACCGATCATCGCCTCGTTAAGCTTACGAAAGTCTACAACGACTCGTAATTTTACTACTCCCGCCGCGGCAGGTTTTTTCGTTACCACGAGCAGCGGTGCATTCCATTGGCTTCGACTTTCCTGTATGACGCCGTCCTTCAGCATCTGTTCCGTTTGCTTTGCAACTTCCTTCTTATGCGATTCCGGTAAACGATACGGCTGCACTTTTATCGGTTTTACGCCCTCGCGAAGGGGAATTTCATGCTCGATTTTCGTAGTACACGGCAACCAGTCCCCCTCCAGGTGAAAGATCTCTGCAAAATCCTCACATATTTCAAGTAGGGTTTCTTTTTCTTCGGAATTTAAATTTCGCACGTCGATTGCTTCACGTAAGCGCGTGAGTCGCGTGCCGCTGTCTTCCCCCTCATTGCTGCTCGCCACGCGCGCGATGTTTAACTCGCGTGCGCTCTTGTCGTGACACGATTTTTCTGCTGACTCAAACGGCTCGAGTGTCACTGTCGGTCGCTCGATCTCGACTTCTTCGCAGGTGGTATTTATTATGCATACCGCACAGCTGTTTCCTCGCGGTTTCGTCGTACAGGCGCCGATTGCTACTCCCTCGGCGACCTCCTTCTTATCGGCAAGTCCCATTACCCGACTGCATGTAGCTACGTAAGCGATATTCTCGCTTCGCGCTGGTACTCGCATTTTCAATCTCCCATCGATTAAAGGCATTCGATGCCCGAGAATTCGGATTTCCTTGCCCCGAAGGATATCCACTTTATGCTCGCGAATGAAGTCCATCCCTAAGAAGCCGTGCACCCCCAAATCCATCCTCTCCGGTACTACGTGGAACCAATGTGATATTGTTCCCTTCGGAGTCTCCAAATGTATTTCCGCTATGAATGTCGAGAGTACTGGCTGTCCTCCCAATCCGATGAGCGTTGATTCGGATTTTTCGGCTTGTATATCTCCCCCGAGAACCTCTGGACTTATTAAACTGACTTGTGCTCCCGTATCAGCTTTCAGAGTCAGAATTTCAGTTTTGCATTCCGGTGATTTTATGTGGAAATCACTTGCAATCCCTGCTGACGTGACGTTGACAACGTATACCTCGTGTTGTTGTCCCTTTCTTTCCGCCCGCTGCTGGTCGGTTCCCAGGAAATCTTTGACGGTTTTCCCGGTCCCCTGTGGCTTCGGAGGAGGTTACTCGTTGCCGTTACTTTTCCCTGTCTGTTGCGGCTTTTGACCGCCTTGTTGCATACGCTTCCTACAGTCTCTGCACAAATAACCTACCTTCCCACAGTAGTTACACGTCATTTTTACTTGATTAACTTCCTTCCCCGGTCCTGGTGCGGGGAGACTCGGACGTCCCGATTTTCTCGTGCAATCACGCGAGATGTGTCCCGTTTGTCCACAAGTAAAACATTTTCGGGGTGTTGCACGCCCTGCTCCCACCGAGTGTCGAGGTTGACTACCCCCCGGTGCTCCCTTGCTGCCCTGTGATCCGAGCATTTTTTCTACTTCAGCTGCTCCGACTACGGAGTCCCGTAGACTTCCGTAATTCCGGGAGCGCACTATCATGCGGATATCGGGCTGTAAACCATTCTCAAAGTTCATTTGCGCGCTTCGTCGCACAGCCGCTTCTACATATCGCGCACCATGGGGTTCGGTATCCTCACAAAGTTTTTCCGACACCTCCCCCGTTAGTCTTTCCACCCTTGCGGCGTACGCCGCCACCGATTCCTTCGGTCCTTGCTTCAACAGGCAAAATTCATACTGCAGGGCAGCGAGAGATTTTCGCTTCCCGTACAGCGCTTCCAATTCATGGCGTAATTCCGACATATTACGTATCACCTTATGTCGTAATTCTCGTGTTGCGCGATCTTCAAGTTTTCCGCTTCGTACGAGCGCCAGGAGTGTTCCCCTATGCGCTGGTTTCACTCTCTCCCATACAGCTTCACAGGATGACAAGAATTCCTCTAATCTGTTGGGATTATTGCCATCAAATGTTTTGATATTTTTCAGCGCTAAATCCAAGCTGATATATGGCGAGTCCTCCTCATCCTCCGGATGGGTGGTTCGCCGTCTCCCTTGACGTTCGGCTAACCTTCGTTCCACTTCTCCTGTTACGTAATCGGCCAATTCCGCCCGTATGGCCTCCAATTCTCGATCCCCCCTCTCGAGTCGATCGGCAACCCGTTCCTCGGCTGCCGCGGTGTTGTTTACTTCCGCAGGTGGATCCGGAAATAAATTTCGGCGTACCCCAGGGATCTCCACCCCCATGGGGTAAAGCCTACTTCCATCACCGAAGGTAGTCGTCCAATTCCGGTCTCTATCCGGGTTGTAAAATTCTCCTCTTCGTTCGCCCAGTGTGTTTCGGTATTGCGCCCTCAAACGTTGTATCTCTGCTTCTACTGCACGTGGGGTGAGATCAACCCCTGGGAGTGGTGCACCCCTGGGCTCGAACATACTTTGGTCCAAGTCGGCGAGCTCGTCAAACGCTGCGCCTCTACGTAAGTTGACCCCGAAGAGAGGGTTAGGAGAAGATTCGCCTCTCGGCTGTCGTGTCGGGCCCTGTACTGCTAATTCCGCTCTCGCGACTGCCGTTATCTCCTGTAACGCAGCCCCTAGACCAGCTGCTACACGCTGGTCCTCTTGCGTGGATGCCGAAGGATCCTGCGGGGGTGGTTGCTGTCCCGAAGACCCCGCAGCCTGCTCCTCTGGTACCTCTCTATCGCTCATGTGGCTTCTACCTGGCTCTTAGCCCTTTATTCACGCCCTGACGGGGTTAGTAACGCGCCTACTGGTTTTCTATTCCCGTACAGGTGTTAGTTTCGTGAATAGATTACTCTTGCACTTACAGGGTGCTTATCTGCCACATCTCAGGTTGCCTCTGCGTTGTGTAACCTTCAGGCTCCCGCTTCGATACTGTTTCCACGTCCCTTTCTGCTAGGTGACGATCTAGTGGAGGTCTGCAGTCCCTCCTCGCGGTTGGCTGTCCCGTCGATCCCCTGGTGACGGTTTTACTCACAACTGTATTGGTGTACAGCGAGTGACACACTTTCGGTGCACTCTGGTTCGTTTTATTCACTCCGATATCCCACCGCTGCCACCAATGTTATACCGCCGAATCCCGGTTAGCTACTCCGAGGTTAGCGGTAATGAATATTCTCTATTTCTTTTGGGATGTTTATCGGTATAGGGTTGGAACCCCAGTGAATGTTCGAATGCAGGAGATGTAAGCGAAAGTGTCTTTCTTTATTAATGCGTTGATACGCAAACTCAAATATCACACAGAATTATATTACACAGAATATGGACTATCGTCCGACCAAACTTATGGAGTACTACTTACAGACCCTTTGCACGAGTCTCTCTACACGCAACCAACCGCGCAGTATCGGAGGTCCAATTGTACTCCCCGACTTGCGCTTACTCTCACACTTTATAGGAGATAAAGTGGAGCGAGCGATTCAGCATATTTACGAGATTTGGTAATGATGTTTACCTTATCGTCGTTCCAGTATGCGATACTGTGCAGTTGGCGCAATATTTCATGATCGCACGCCTCGGTTATTGCGTAAGCGTAACCTCGGCGGTGCTCTCATTTTTCGGGGGTTTAACACCTGTGACCATCTTTGCCACACCGGAAGCACTGCGCCGACCGGTCGACCTCGCTCTCGCAGTCTTTCGCCAGATACCCAGTGTTGTGGCACCTGAAGCAACGGGAGGATGTTTGGCGCGGTCGAACCCGGCAATTCACCCATCCAATCCTGAGCCTTCCGCTTTGCAACAACTTCTTTGCTGCTGCAGCGGGAAGCAGGACGCTAGCCGCCTGGGCGCTACTGTAGGAGTCCCTGAGTTTAATATCTCCAGGGGTTACCGCTCCTGGCCCAATCGCCGCAGTGATAGCCTGTGCCACCTCTTCTACGGTTGTGGCCTCGTCCATGTCCTTGATAACCAGGACTTCCCTATGAGTCAGCGTCTGAACAGCCGCCGACTCCACTAAGGTGGCCGAGACCACTGCCTGTAGCACTGGGGTCTCTACACTAGGCTGCCCCAGCTCCAGGAGTAATTCTCCAGCTCGGGTCCGCCTGATGCGGGTCACCCTATCCCCCAGAGGTTTGAGGTCCGGTGCGGCTCGGACTCTGCGAAGAATGTCAGCATACGACACCTCACCCGTTGCCTTGATGTGGATCGCATCAGGACGGGGGGGTCTAAGCGAAACCTTGGGCTTTGCCTGCCTTTGGTCGCGCCTGCCGGCCTCTTCTATTGGCAGCGGCTGCTGCTGTTTTTTCTTGCCCCGTTTGACGACTGTTGCCCAGTCGAGGTCTTTCTGCTGGGCAACTGGCTGCTGTCTGGCTTCAGCTGGCCGGGGCGGATCCCTCTCGGGCGTCGCCTCTCACTTCTTCTTCTTCCGCTTCTTCCTCGCCGGCGGAGACCTAGGCGGCGAGGGGCGCTCGCGGTCCAGGTCTCCGTGGGGCGCCCGGTCGTTGCGAAAGAGAGGCGAGGTTTGGCTCGACCCCTCCTTGCTCGGTCGTGCTGCCCGGGCTGCGGTTGCCGCGGGCCGCGCCGCCGCAAACTCTTTTAGCGCCCTTAGAGTGCCCTGTGCCTTGACTTTGAGCTCTGTGTGGAGGTTCTTCTTCTCCAGGATGAACCCCACCAAGGACTCAAGTTCCTTTGTTAGGCGCTGAAAAGCCTCTTGAGCCTTCAGCGTCACGCTCTCGCCACCTGCGTCACTTGTTGCATTAGATACTACAGAGGCCGAGTGACCAACTTCTGTAGTACTGCGGTGGTTAGATGACGACGTCCCGGGGCCCGCTTGCTCACCCCTGACAGACGCCGGTACTGGGGATCCGAACCCCTGCACCGTGTGTGTGTTTGGTTCGTCCTTAATAATAATTTATAATGTAAAAATAACAGGGTTTTTATAAATAAATACCCGACAAGATTACAAATTATTGTTCTTTTATTTGATTACAAGCCATGTAAAAGCGGCTATTAATTCCTTCATTTTATTATTATCCTTAACGAAGTTTTCTTCCTCCTGACCAGTGCCTTTCTCTTCTCTTTGCTCTTCTTATTCCGCCTTCCCAGTCAGCAGCACTTCCTCTTCATCAGCCGGCCTCAAACTATCTTCACAAGCGTTCTGCAACAGATAGATATACATATGAAAGAATGTATATTGATATTATGTACGTTACAAAAAATGCTCAGTTTAATAATAATACATGCCCGTGAGCACCGCTGCCTTCGCTTCACGCGTGCTTTATACTGTCGTCTGCGTATATGCCACATTTTCACCTGTGGCTTCGCCTGCCGTTTTCGACTCTCCGGCCAAATGAAAATGTTGCGGCTCTGTTTTTTAAGCTCTTTATTCGATTTCCAACCTTGCTTCCAAAAGTTCTCTGTGAGATTGCCTTTGGACTTGCAGCACTGCTCCGTGGTCGTAAGTGGATCGAGTTGTAACTTTGCTGCAACCGAATTGTTCTCATCAGCCGAAAAAATGCGCTAAAATGTAGTGGAGAGGCCGGGTTGGTTTTTGTGGGCCTAGTCTGAATTTAGAGTGGTTGGTTTTGATACCCCCACTACCGATATTCGTTATGTCTGAAGTTGCGTCGTTTAAATTTAGAGTGAGAGTAGTTCTGATACCCCCGCCACTGATATTTGTTATCTGTAGAATTGCGCCTGCAGCGCTAGACTGCAGTACATTGTCAACCTTCAACGAGTGTAGTTTAGTTATTCACCCATATTACGCCGAACAAAAGTAAAAGAACAATGGATTACGTCGTGAATATTCAAGGCTTCTACGATAAGGACGACTATTGCATTGCTAAGGAAGTAGCCGTGCATGACCTCGATAAGGCTTTCGTTGGACATTGGATCACATCCCCAACCCATGTTTTCACGGATCTCTCAAAACTCGTGAGAGCAAAGAATAATTGGGCTACGTGTCATCACCATAGACTGGAGTGGTTCGAGGGAGATGTGCCACTCAGAACACTACACGCTAATCTCCGACAAATTACGCGGACAGCCGGAATAATTTATACTCGCGGTCGCGAAAAAGCGAAATACCTTCAAAACATCACAGCCAGGGAGATTAACAACCTCGAAGAGATCGCCTGCCCGACATTTCATGATCTAGCGACCTCGGCAGAAGTCTGTATTCACCACGGGCTCTTGAGACGAACCGAGGTGTTATGTGCTTTAAATAACGCTACAAGACTGAAGGACTGGATTCTTCGAGACGTATCTGTTACATCCGTACTCGTACCAACTGTACGCTTGTCATCGGAGCCGACAAATCTGAAGAAAAAGCCGCATAGGTGTTACTCGCTATCCGTATCAGGCGATGAACACGATCCAGATTCGCCAAGCGTTGCGGGGTTTGCACTCGGCGGTGACGAGAAGTGTTCGCGTAGTGGATCAGATTCCAACTCTGTTGACGAGACCGACTGCCCTTGTTGTTAACACCGATGGCTACACACGGCCTGGGTCCCATTGGGTCACAATCTACATCGATGCCGGAGGACGCGGATCGTATTTTGATAGTTATGGCGCCGCTTATATCAAATCATATTCGCTGCTTGCGCAAGAACTGCACCCTGTAGCGCCGGCACACTAAGCAGATTCAAAGCTTCTCTTAAAATGTCTGTGGCCAGTTTTGCATTATGTTTCTTCAAACGAAACGAAACGATCGCATCGCCGCCTGTTTTTACAAACGGCTAATGAAGAAACTAGGGAGTTGTGCTAAAGCTATTGATAGTGTAACGAAGTAAATTCGAACGATTAATTTTCGCGAACTCGAATTGAGGCTCCGCTCACCACGGAGCCCCTTTAACATCAGCGCGCAAAATAGTAGACCCCCTCCGTCCTACATACGCCCGCGCCTAGGCAAGGTAACGCTCAGCAAGACACCGAGAGAGACCCGAAAAGCCGAGACAACGAACAAGCTAGAGAGAGAGAGAGAGAGAGAGAGCGGGAAACAGCGAAGGAAGATATTCGCTCGCCAACGAGGATTCGTCGCTGCCCGAACTCCAACGTTGCCGTCCCGTCGTCTCGCTCACCGACACCACCATCCGCCGCCCGCGACCGTCGCTTAATAGCTCGAGCGACGATAAATCAATATCGCTGCCGCCATCTGACACCTCGCCCGTCGATCGAGCGAATTATCGACCGACGTCGAGTACCGTCTTCTCTCTCTCTCTCTCTCTCTCTCTCTCTCTCTCTCTCCACCGCCTTCCGTCGCGCTGACGACGGAAAAGACTTTCGTGAAGAAGGAGCGTTACCTCAGCCTCGTTCGAGCCGTTGATTAGACTAGACGTGTGTGGGCAATTCCCCTGTTCCCTGCCATTTTTGTAAGGGAATAGCCCAACATGATTTAATTGTACAGTGCATGTGATACCTGCGAGTAACAGTTTGGCTCCCGCGTGATTATTTTCCCCGACTCTCCCCCGATATTTTCCCCTGAATAAAGTTAGTGAAGTGACCGGTATTCACTTCTGTATTTATTTTATCGTTTATTTTTTCCAAGTATCGCCACTTACCGGCGACGACTCGTGCACGTGGTGAGTGGCGTGCGAAATTATTTTAAGTGCGTTAATCGTGTGCAATTGTGTATATTTTTCGATAATGTATTTTCCCCGTATATGGCCCAGACGTCCCTGAAAATCGTGTACAGGCCGAAGGCATTAAATTGCGAGCCCACAGATCGGTTGACCGTTCCCTGAGCCCTCTGCTGTCCTTTTGAGTTTGCCGGCCATTCCGTACGTCGTGTAAAGTTGAATATTTACCGACTCATGTCGAATCGTGTAACGGCGTTACCCCGTGAAAGGTAATTGGCGCCCAAAAATATTATGCGCAAAGTTTCCCCCGATTTTTGTGACATATTTTTGTTAGTAACTTCCCCGCGGTTGTTGCTATAATTTTTCCGAAGACCCGTCGTCCCTTTGCCGAGAATATTCGATAGTCCCGTCGATAATTTCCCTTGCCACGAATCGCGTGCGCCCCGCGGATCGCCTCGTCGCAACCACCGTTAATTCTTGCATTATTTTCCCCCGATCCTCCCCTTGCACGTACGACCTGGAATTATTGTTTATTCGAGTCATTATTATTTTGTAGAATTTTCTGAATTATTTTCTTGGTATTTTTCCCCGATTTCGTTTATTCATTTGTAGCGTCCGTAGGATCGGGGGAAAATAATGCAAGAATTAACGGTGCTTGCCACGAGGAAAAAAATTTTATTTTCACATGTCTGCGATGCGCTTTTTCCACATTTTATTCGATAACTCCATCGGGAGTCCTTCAAAAAAAAAATCCTGTACTCCTTCCATAATAAATACTCCAGCGAAGAAAATGAGCTATGAAAAGTCAAGATTGATTCACTCTTGTGGTCTGAATCCTGCGACAAGTAAAAAAAGTTTGACCATCTCTACTTTCGCTTCGATAAGCTTGGGGACCTCAAAAAAAATTAAAACTGGTAGTTAATCATATATAGATTATGAAAATACAAACGAGTTTTAATTTTTTATTTTTTACAGACAGAAAAAAAAATAATGAACATTCTACTTTTTAGGTGACTCAGCCCCCTTAACCCATTCACTTGCCATGCCACTTCCCTTACCGCTCTCGTCAGCTCGTCTATTTTTCGACCTGTTGCCGCACTCCTCTGTCACGGTACTACTTCGCTCACCACGTGCCGTCTCGCTCTCCCGCGTCCGTCTTTTCTTCGGCCACCGCCGTCTTTCTGCGTTCATTTTCGTTCCCTTGTCCCTTGACTCGCGCCGTCTGCCCACCAGCGCCTCTCTTATCGCTTCTCCCTTCCTCCTTTTCACTCTCTCTCAATTTCAGGACAATTCAAGAGTCCTCGTCATCGAATTCATCGAGAAATTGCATTTTTTTATTTTGGACGCATACAAGAAACTAAAACTCTTTATTTGAGCAGGGTACTACTTCCTCTTCAATACACGACAAGAACCAAGGCGATATCTATGTTCGTTCTCGAGTTATAATATTTTTGCTACAACAATCAATATCAAGTGAATTTCATTGAAAATCCTAACAAAAAGCAAATTTTTTTAATATTCGGCTCCAATACTTTGGGTCCTGTCCAGAGGCAATAATAAAGTGATTCCATGTATTTTAGGGAAGAAAAAAACATTTACAGAGATGCAATTAAAGGGGACATTAGACTCGAATGATAAATGGTAATGGTATTCGTGTTGGTAAATATTTTTTGTGTTTGTTTTATACTCATTTAATCTGGTCAGAAGTGTTAAGCCAATAAAACGCCCTTTACTAGATATCATTTGATTCGTTACATTAATTTCATCCAGTTTTATGCGACGCAATTCGTTATATTGTTTGTAAAACAAAAAGGAAATATCAGTTGTGAATAATAATAATCAATTAGTATAAAAACGAAATGTTTATATTCGATGACGGTTAAACTATGAATCAATTTACATAAGTAATAAATGATTTCCGCCATACGTTCTTCCGAGATGAAACGCGTAGCGCGACGTATAAACTGTGACGAGGCGTTGTAACGCTCTCGCAGGCACGCTAGCTGTTAGGAACGCGCGAGAGTCATATGATAACGCGAATACCGAGTCGTCCCCCGGCGATACCCAAGGAGAGAAAAATCTATAGGAAGGAGAGAAAAATCTATAGGAATCAAGAGACTGCCGGCGCACATATTGTCCGTTACAGGTGTCCAGCTACGCGAAGACGGCCAGTGGGAGACCCGAGAGGGGAACCACGAGAGGAGAGACGTCGCGAGTATTCCATCAATCAGGCGATTTTCGGCGACAAAGGGCTCGTTCCCCCTCCCACCGATTACCGAGACGCGTAACTGAGCACGAGCGAGAGACACTCTCGCGCGACGCGTTGTACGAAATAGATCGATTAGCGTCGAAAGCGATAGAGATTCGAGTAGTTAGAAATTAGTGCAAAGAGATTAAGTCCGTGACAGTTATTACGCCGTACAATAGTCATTGTACCCCGTGTCATCGGCTGAGGAATTAATTATTGTGAGGATTAACCGCCGTGACGACGGCCGAGGAATTGTCTGAGGGAATAGAGGATAACGGCTCGTAGCTTGAGGAAAGACACGAGGACGACCCGTGTAGGATAACGGACAGGGAAATTCAAGGTAGGTGCACGCAGTGCAGACCATCTTCGGTTCTTTTTGTGCCGTACACGTGTTGTCGTGGCTTTCTCGCTCGTGCCCGGTGTTTCCGAGACATTTCTCGGGTGATTTCCGCTCGCAGCGGCGAGAGACAGGATCATTCTATGGCAAGGGAAATTTATATCGAATCTCGCGAGTCCGTTCGAGAAGTCAGACAGCAGTCAGTTGTATTGAAGAATTTTTGTTGACGAATAAATCGAATGTTATTGTGATTTGTATAATTGAAGGCTTGAAACGATTTATTGTTCCCGGACTGTACCCCTCCTGCTAGCCGTAAGAGATAGTAGAAAATAAGGTCGGAAAGAAAACCCTTGCACATCGGGGTTGGTACGATGCGCTGGCGCCCAACGAGACGGTAAGGGGAAGAGAGTGTGCGAACGGGGCGTCATTATATTTTGGGCGGGGTAGCCGATTGTCGTAGTCCGAAAGCGACAAAAAGCCCGTCACAAAACATATTCGATACGCAGTGCATAACGCAAAGTGTAATCATACTCGATACGGAGCGCGTAGCGCGACGTGTATCCCTGTGAGTGCCTTAAAGAATGTCCCAAAGGGACATCTTTCGGGGGGTTTGGGAGGCGAAGCCCACCAACAAGAGCTTGTTTCTATTAATTTAGTCACTCACGAGAACACAGCTTCGGAACATGAGGGTACCCAATATTGGCGTATAACTATTTGGTAGCGCTCGACCGGTATAAGTTTGTAGTGGGGACTTATTACTTTTTACTGGTACTTGGCGCCGAGAAGCTACCGCGTCTCTTGATATAACATATTTTATTATCTAAATAATATCCCCGAAAATTATTTTTTCTTCTAATAAAGTAAAAAAACGTACGCTGAGTACAGAAATAGTTAATCCCTTAAAAAATAGTGAAACCATATAAGCCAAGCACTTTATGTAATGCATATAGAAAGTTAACTATATGAATACTATATAAACTGTAAAAAAATGTAAGTTAACTCAAAAATAAAAGTAAAAAAATACTTGGCACGTTCTTCTATTAATGCAATTATCTGAGATTGTTTGTTTTCCGAGAACGTGCCAAGTATTTTTTTACTTTTATTTTTGAGTTATCATATATTTTTTTACAGTTCATACAGTATTCATATAGTTGAATGGACTAGCTTCCATCACGGTTGTCACGTTCATTCACTCATTTCGTTTTTTTTTTACTCACGCACAGAAAAAACAATGGCTACATAACTTTTTTCACTTTATTCAAAACGATTTCACAGTAAAGCGATCACGTTTTTAGGCACTCACTATGACAATAGGCAAAAAGTGCCTATTAAAATGACCATCCGTTGCTCTTCGGAGGCTGTCGGTGGGGTTACTCCGCAGCGCATACTCCAAAATGTTTTATTTTTCACCATTTGCTTCCGTGTATCTCCAACATCATGTGTAGTTGATTTGAAGTGACTGCGACAACTGGAAATATTTTATTTAGCCTGCGGTTCAATAAAAACAACTTTTTGGCTGAATTTTTCTTCTCGGACGTCCGTATCACACTGTAACTTTGGATGGTGCGAACCAATTTTGTTCTCCTTCGCAGGATTTTTTTATTACATTATTGCAAGTATGCACCTCACTTTTAAAAACAATCTGAGATCTTTAAGTATTTTTTCTAAAAAATTATTTGTCACAATTTGCATTTGCCTTCCGTCAAATGTCCGTACGGTGCTCCAATTAAGAATGCTGGAAACCAATTCTTTTCTCTTTCGCAACAATATTTCATTCAATCGAAAGCACTATGCACAACAAATTTTAAGTCATTCTAACAAATATAATTTTTATTATAATAAATTCAAAAACAGTGGTTATAACTAGATTTGCTTCAAAGGTTATGTTATTTAGATTTGCTAAAAAACCATTTTTCATCGTGTTAAAAAAGGAAAAACTTCGGTTGTGAAAAATAAAACATGAAATATCATACACAGATTCACAAATGTTTGCGTTTTTTATTTCGAAAATAATATATTTTTACCGAAAATCATTCGCAATATTTTACCATACTTTACTCACATTCGTAATAAAAATGATAAATTTCACGTGTTTACTGAATTTTTTTTTTTTTTTCGTTTATTTAAAGTCGCATCAACATCTAATGGTTATTAGCGACTCTTACATATACATACATCAAAAAGTTATTGAATTCCATATATATCTATATTTCGCGGTGGATCACAATTTGTCAATTACATCGATTTCTTTGCAGAATTCTATCACTTTCTTAATTTCTTTTTTACTGTTAAGTGCGTCTTTCAGTAGTATCGGTATGCTCAGACGATTGCGAGGCGGTTGATGGGCTGGGCATTTAATTAATATATGCTCGATCGACAGTGGCACATCGCACATTGTGCACATGGGCTTAGGTGAGTGATCAAATAAGTTGCAGTGCGTGAGATTGGAGTATCCTATTCGTAGTCTGGTCACGATGCATTGATTTTTTCTCGTATCAGTATCCGGCGAGGTTGGCCAGATGTCGTTTCGAATGCTGTGCAGTTTAGACCGTTTATCCGTCGTCCAGGTCTCGTTCCATTTCGTTCCCATACTTTTAAACACCGATTTTTTCAAGTCGTGCTTCGATACCGCGATTGTTTCGGTGGAGTTAGTGCCATGAATTGCTTCATGTTTGGCTGCTCTATCGGCTTTCTCGTTGCCTTGGATTCCTGTGTGGGATGGTGCCCATATCAACACCACTTCTCTTTGCTTACCGGCGATGGAGGACAATTTTTCTTGTACGTTTACAATATACTCATTTGTGCAAGTCGGGTTCATCAGCGCTTTCAGCGTGGACATGGAGTCGGTGAGAATGGAAGATTGACCGTAGTCGGATTCTTCTATGAGTTTGAGGGCTTCCAATATAGCAAACGCCTCGCACGACATGATAGAGAAGCAAGAAGGTAGTCGAAATTTACTTTCTTGGTCATCGTGTATTATCGCACAGCCTCTTTGTTCATCAATAATGGATCCGTCAGTGAAAATTTTGGTAAAGTTCGGATATTTATTCTCGATCATCTTGTTATAGACGTTACGATATTCGATGGGAGAGGTGTTGGTTTTCCCTTCGGTATCGTTGGAGAGGTCCAGATCTATCTTGAGATTCCGCGAGCTCCAAGGTGGAGCTGGGTTGATTCGTCTTGGTAGAGTCTTTGGTATTTTGAAATTTATTTCAGCAGCCCAGAGCTTAACCCGGGCGAGATATGGACGTTGAAGTTTGCTCTTGGCTTCCTCTGTGTCTAATAAGTCAAGCGACCTGGCATATGGTAGCTGTCTATAGGTTGACATGAATGCTAGGGTTAGACAGATTCTTCGGAGTTTCAGGGGCGGCTCGCCGGCTTCTGCTAGCACACTTGGGTTTGGACTTGAACGAAAAGCTCCTATGGCTAGTCGGAGCGCAGTAGTTTGGACTGGATCTAAGGTTTTGAGAAGGCTTTTTCTTGCTGAGCTGTATAGGATGGCCCGTAGTCGAGTTTCGATCGGACTATGGCTTTGTAGACGTTGATTAGAGAAGTCCTATCGGATCCCCAGTTTTTGGAGGACAGTGATTTGATGACGTTTAATCTTTTTTTACATTGCGTTTTGAGTGTCTTTATGTGAGAGCCCCACAATAGGGAAGGGTTGAAGATCATTCCAAGGATTTTGAGGCTATACGATCTTTGAAGGTCAACACCCTCAAGGTTGAGTCTAGGAAGTGGGTAAGCGATTGCTCTTGACTTCGAAAAGATGATGTACTCAGTTTTGGAAGGGGAAAATTTAAATCCGGTTTTGTTTGTCCAATTTTGTAGGTTGTTTAACGATTCTTGAAGGATTTTTTGAGTAGTCTGTAATATTTTTCCTGTACAAAAAATCATGAGGTCGTCTGCGAAGAGAAGTCCTTTGGCAGGGGATTTTAGTAGCGTCAAAATATCGTTTATCCATCGTAAACGTCGGTTTAGCATTTTCTCGAAAATCTTATTATTGTCGCTAGTCTCCAGGCATGAGGAAATGTATCTGATTTCCACATACTGTTGTAAAGTGCTAGGAGAAACTCGAGGCCCTTCGTTGGGAGTTGTTTTATTAGCACTGTTGGAATGCCGTCAGGGCCTGGGCTCGAATTTTTACTCAGAGATAAGCTAACTTTTAATTCCTCAAGCTGAAAAGCCACGTTCAGCGGATCAGTATTTTCAGCGGTCCTTGAGTGATGTAAAGGTTCTTCATCCCTTTCGGTTTCCTGTTTGAATTTCAGAAATTCCGAATTGTAGTTATTGTCACTCGAGTTAGCAGCGAACGTATCTGCAAGTAGCTGAGCCATCTGGGGAGGGCTAGCGACGTCGTTCCCACTCGTGTCTTTAATGAAGTGTGTCAATCGGATATTGCTTTTCCCTTCAATTCGGTTAATTGCTTTCCATAATTCACCACTAGGGGTATGGCGATTAATCGATTTGGTGAATTGCTTTCATGATTCCTTTTTCCTAGTTTTTAGAGTAAACCTCGCTTTGGGTCTCAGTTTTTTGTATTTGGTTTGCGCTCGGTGGTTGGATGCTTTTTGAACGTATTAAAGGCATGTTTAGCAGCTTTATTGGCTTACTCGCACTCTTCGTTCCACCATGGAACACCTGGCTTCGCGAATTTCCCGACAGTCTTAGGGATAGAAAGGTCAGCTGCCTTCCGTATTGCTGAAGTGAGTAGTTCCAGTTGCTTGTCGGCGTCAAAGTCTGTCGGATTTTCAGGTATTGAGAGGTCTGAGGAGAAATTGTTCATTAACTCTGTATATAATTCCCAGTTAGCTTTCTTGATCTTCCATCTCGGTGGTTTTGCGGCCGCTGTGTACCCAGCATCCTGGTCTTTGTTATTTAGGAGTTTGACGTGTATCGGAAAGTGGTCGCTATCGTGGAGATCTTTGTCCACTGACCATTCGATTTTGTCTGCGAGGGAGGAAGAGCATAAACTCAAATCTTTTGAGCTACTAGAGCCCGAAGAAAAATTGAAGTGCGTAGGTTCGTCCGAATTTAAAAGAACTATGTTTTGGTTGTCGAGCCAATGTTCGACTTTTCTCCCTCTGGCATTTATACTTGAGGAGCCCCATAGAGGGTTGTGACTGTTGAAATCCCCCACTATAATGTATGGCTTGGGTAGTTGGGACGAGAGGTCTTGTAGTTCTCCCAGAGTGAAATTGTAGCTATAGGGAAGATATACGTTGCAAACCGTGATTTTATTAGGGGTCGATACTGTTACGGCTATAGCTTTGAGAGAAGTGTTGACAAGTATTTCTTCACACGGAATATTGTCTTTTACAAATGTCGCCACTCCGCCACTGGCATGCGAACTACTTATTCGGTTTTTGCGAAATACTTTGTAGCCACTTAGTCTACCGTTCCGATCCGATTTAAAATTGGATTCTTGTACACAAAAGGTCGTTGGAGAGTGATTTTTTTGGAGTGCCTGGATGAAGGCGAGCCGCGCGTAATATCCATTCCCGTTCCACTGCACTATATGCATTATGTCGTTGTGAATGAAGGTGTTATAGACATGTCGGTGTCCGTGGCGCTGGAGCAAGAACTATCGTATCCTGACTGCATATCTTCCCGTGTGGATGAATCCGATTGTTCAGAGAGTTCCGAAGACGCTTCCCCTGAGAGTTTTTTAATCAGTCTGGTGAATCTATTTTTTTGGCTTTTACTGGGGGTTCTAGTGTGGAGCTTTTGGATCATGTTGATCAGTGCTGGTACGTTTGGCGTGAACTCCATCACAACTGTTGATAGTTTTAGGTTACTTCGGGCTTTCTCTAAAAAATTTGACCAGTTGGAGGAAGTCGAGAGGATAGTCCGATGAATGTAGTGACATTTCAGCTTCAATCTCCCTGAGGGGATTGTCCGAATCGTTTCCCATCGCTTGCGTTGGTTGACTCTTGTTGGCTTTATTATTTTTGCTTCGTAAGACGCTGTGGAAGTCCGTGGGGTTGCTAGTGGACCTATTATCGAAGTCAGTATCTTGAGAACCTCCATACGATGGCGAATTCGACGCGGAATCGGAATGTGGTCGTTTTTTCTGTGATAAGACCTCGACCGGAAGCATAGCTTCCTCATTGATCGTAGTCAGGTTGTCAGTTCCTTCAGGAATGTTTATGGTGTTGGCCGGGGCCTTCACCAGTCTGTTAGTCTTATTTGCACGCCCCTTTCGGGGTGGAAGAGCGGGATGAGATTCGGTGTTTGGTACTAGTGGGGCAATCTTTGGCTACGTGGCCTTCGTTTTTGCATAGAAAGCACGCTAGTGAATCCGTTGAGAGATAAATCCAGTACTGCGTATCGTCGAATGTCATTTTAAACGAGTCTGGGAGCTTGGCTATATCATCTGGATCTACGTACACCTGTCGGCGAAAGCTCATTATATGCGAGAAGGCGGAAACGTTGAGGCCAGCTTTTACGAAAGTAACATCGGAGGTAGGATAGACGTTGATATCGTTGAAAATCTTGAGAATGTCGTTGTGTGGGATAATCGGCGGGACGTTTGATAGTGGGATTCTTTTATTTCTATTTATAAGTGCTCGTATCGGGAGAGACATGTTATTGATTACTATGTTATTGATTACATATCCGATTGTTCGAGATCCTCGAGGCGAATCGTATTTGCGCGGGTGTGACTTTTCTCGCTAGAACAGTAACATATTCTTTCAGTTGTATGCCATCCAGCGCATCAATTAAGATGGCTCGGTCCTTACTCGGGAACAGCAGGGATTTCGTAGCACTAGCATAGCTTGGGCCTTGTTCGGGAGTCATGATAACGTTGTTAAGATTGGGAAATTCACTGTTAGTAGTGAATTCCCCGCGATGATTGGAAATACCACTACGCTCGGGCTTATCGCCTGGGCGAGAATAATATTGAGATTCGCGTGGGCACTATTATTGTAATTTCGCGTTCGCACTAGACACTGGCACAGGCACGCGACGTAAATACACCGCCGGCCATAACACGTCCGCACAGTACGAGCGTTGATTGAGAACTGTGAAAAAGTTTGTTATAAACTCACAAAAAAAAGATTCATCGAACATCTAAAATAATTACAATTTCCCAAATAGAATTTAAAAAAATCGCGAGTATATATTTTTTCGTTTTATTCTATCTGTCAAACTTTGGAAGCAGATGACAATTTCGTAGCAGTCGATACATAGATGCTTTGATAATTACAGCTCGCCGAGAACTCGAGTGTGTTTCGAAATCTTTAGAATAAATAGAAAACGACGAAAAGGGTAAGCGTCGATATTACAGATTCCTATGTATCACATTTTCTAATTTTTTAATAAAAAGAACAATATCACCGAATCGACAACGTCTAACGATTATTTGCTCGCCCCGAACCCCTAACGTGAGCCTTCGAACCGTGTGCGAGGCACCGGCCAAAAAGGTGAACGTTACAACTGGCGCCCAACGTGGGGCGAGCGAAGGGGTCGTTTCGGTGAAATTGACTAGAAAAAACATAGAAAAATCAAACAACGACAGGAGAGTTACGGTAAAAATTATTTCGCGATAAAATAGTTTACTCGCGGGTTAATTTTTTTTTTAATTCAAACACTCGCGAATAAAATAAAAATAAACATTAATTTGGCGATAAAAAATCGGGTATTCGCAAAGGATAAAAAATAAATCAAAATTAAAATAATTAAAATGGCAGCAAGGCCAGAGACGCCGGATATTGGAGAAGAGGGACTTCAAGAGCAAGAAATTCAAGAGATACCGAAGGATCCGGAGGGGCAGGACAAAATGGGCGAAGCCCAGACACAGGCGCAGTTCACCGACTCTGGAGTCGGTGATGCTTCTGCTGTACTTCCGCCCGATTTGGATTTAACCACAACGGTCTCGGTTCCCGCTCTGAAACATTATTTCGCCCAACAATTCGGGAATTTTGGGCCAATAAGGACAGAAAAAAACAAAGGAACACGAGCGAAGGAGATTATACCAAAGCCAAAGCCGAAGGAATCGACGTTGGAAGAAATACTAAGGGCCATCAAGGAAACCAATCACCGTCTAAATAAAATCGAGACAAACCTACAACAACACAGAAAGGATATCGAAAGATATTCGCGAAAGGAGATTTTACAATACATTCGACTGGAGGTCCAGAAGATGGACGAAAAATACAGCGACCCTTTTACGGTCTTGCAAACCGCGATGGCAACCGAAAATTACAATTTGACGGAGTCCATAAAAAAATCCGCCAAGGAGGCGCAACAACGATCGAATGAATTAGCTTCGAGGATGGCATCGTGTGAAGTGACGGCAGCGCAACAACGACTAAACCTATCCGAAATAGACCAACGATTAAAAAGGTTCGAGGAGAACAGTCGAGAAATGCTGGCGAACAGCACACATCTTCCGGGAATGGGCCAACAGCCACACGGATTCATTCAGCAACCAGAACAAAGGACTGACCTGACTCTCGATACGGAAAATGATGCACCGCGCGTGAATAAAATCAGATTGTTCCCGCCAAAGTTCGATGGATCGGGTAAACAAAGACCAATGAAGTTTATCCGCGAATTAAAACAATACTGCGAGGCAACGAGGCCAACCCGAGCGGAATTCCACTACTTAACGGCCCAATGCTTCGTAAAAACGGCCAAGGAATGGTGGATGCTCGTCGAGGGAGAAATTGACAACATCAATGAATTAGAACAAAGTTTTCAAGCGAGATACTGGAGCGAAGAAATCCAATTGAAAGCAAGAAAGGCGCTAGAATTTGGCCATTTCGACGAAGGAGGACAAAATACTCGCGCTGAATATGCGACGAGACTTTTTGGGACAGCGAGAGATCTCACTCCCACCCCAAGTGATGGTGAAATCATAAACGCACTTTCGAGGCATTTCTCAGAGGAGATTCGCGCTACAATGATAGCTAGGGGTATTGATTCATTGGAAAGGCTAATCCTTCTCCTCGAGAAGTTTGACCAAGCCGGACCAATAATTTCCCGACGGACGAATGCCCCGAGAAATGGATCAGGCAGGTTCGATAATAATAAAACGAACAGACCAACGGATCAAAGAGGTGGCCAAACGGGGAGTAACAATAATAGAACGAACAAACCATGGAATACGAACCGACAGCTACAACAACAAAACAAATCGACACCAGCTAATAAAAATCAGACGGTGGCAGCAATCCAAGTGGAAAAAGCCAACGAAGCTGTACCGTCTACATCAAAACAGGAAAACTAAAGATGGTTGTATCCCCATCCAATGAAGACGGAAAACCGGATACAACAACTAAGCGAAAAACCAAGAGGAAGAAGAAAAAGAACAAAACCGAGGACATTAACACAATTTTTACGGACATTCGGGAGTATCTCATGGGCGAAGAGATAAACGGAGAAGAAGTTCAACTGACAGAATGTCCAGAAATTGACACTGTGATAGAAGGCATAAGAACAACTGCGTTGACGGATCTCGGTAGTAAAATAACTGCAATTTCGGAGGAGTTTTACCTGCATAACTTGGAGACGCTACAACACTGTCCAACATTACCGGCAACAGGAGTAAGTGTAAGGGGCGCGCTTCGAGGGAGACCCGTAAGGGTGAGAAAACAATTAATGGCGTCTACTGGAATAGGTGCGTCATTAATACAAATTAAATACTTGATCATCCCAGGGCTTATAAGGGACAGTATTCTCGGGGTGGACTGTTTGACGGCGTTAAAAAGTGTTGTCGATCTCGAAAATGGGACAATAAAAATCCAAAGTGGTGGACGATCTGAGGTCGTAATGATTAGGTCAGCTGAACCAAGGAAGTTCACCGCCAATTAACCCGAGACGTCAATAAAAATCACGGAGGATAATCCCTCGAGCGACACACCGTGCAATTCAGTCATCCCCCGTGAAGAAGCAAGGCCCGATAAGTTTCCTCAGGATGTATCAATGATAATTGAAGAGGAGGAAGAGGATGCGATAACGCAAGAAGAGATTATGGAGAAGATATAAGAAGCGACGCAACTTACATTGGAACAGAAGAGTCAGTTACAGGTCATCTTATGGAAGTACCGGCGAGTTTTTTGGAAGTCGCCGGGAAAAATAAGTGTCTACGAACACGAGTTACAGGTTACAAGCGATAAACCACTCGTAGGATACACCTATGAGATTCCGTTTAAACACTTAGAGAAGGTGGATGCAGTCATAGAAAAACTATTGAAATACGACATTATCCAACGTTCCACGAGCCCTTGGATCAACCCGATGACTGTAGTAGCAAAAAAGGACGGAACGGTGCGATTATGTTTGGACGCGCGGAAATTGAATCAGCAATTGATTAATGATAACGAATGTACGCCGCACATCGAAGAAATATTTCAACGATGCCACTCAGTAAACGTAATGAGTAGTTTGGATTTGACCAGTAGTTTTTGGCAAATTCCACTACACCCGAACTCGTATAAGTACACTGCGTTTAGGCACCGCGGTAGAATCTACGAATTCAAAGTTACACCATTCGGATTGAAAACGAGCACAGCAAGTTTGTTGAGAGCATTAGATATTGTATTAGCTAATCTTGGGGGAAACGTGATTAATTTCGTGGACGACCTGCTGTGTATCTCCAATACATTCGAGGAACACATGCGGCATCTAACTGAATTATTTCAACGACTCGAGGAGCATGGAATGACTCTCAAATTAAAAAAGGCGAAGTTTTTTAGAAAGGAAGTTGATTTTTTGGGTCATGTCCTAACGACGACGGGAATCAAGCCACAACTCGAGAAAATTCAAGCGATTCAAGAATTTCCAGCGCCGAAAAACATAAAGCAGCTCCGAGGATTTTTGGGTTTAGTTAATTACTATACAAAATTTACTAACAGACACGCGCATGAGTCGGTGACTCTGTTAGAACTTTTGAGAAAGGGAGTAAAATGGAGATGGAAGGAAGAAGAGGAACATGCGTTTAATCGAATAAAGAGATTATTTATCAGCGATGCTTTGCTGAAGCATTCTAATCCCTCGAAGGAATATATTTTACAAACAGATGCAAGCGATTATGCTCTCGGAGCAACTCTTGCGCAAAGAGACGAAAAAGACGAATTAGGCGTTGTCGTTTTCGCAAGTCGGACCCTCAAAGGTCCCGAATTAACGTATACCACTACCGAAAAAGAATTACTGGCTATTGTTTGGGCTTTGAAGAAATTTAGAACTTACTTGATGGGAGCGCGAATGCGAGTGATAACTGACCACAAGGCGGTCATTTTTCTAAAAAATTGCAAACGTTTGAACGACCGTTTAACCCGATGGATACTCGCGATTCAAGATTATGATATCAAATTCGAACATTGTCCCGGGGTCCGAAACGTCGTCGCGGACGTACTTAGTCGAATAGACGAAAGAGGAAAAGACATAAAAAACCCAGTGTACGCGAAATTGTTATCAACGCTCTGTTGATGCAGAGACCATCAAGGGAAATCGAAGAGCGTATTCGCAATATCGTAACGGAACAAAAAGGAGACGAAACATTGAACGTCCTTCGCGAAAAACATGCGGTGGATAACGAAGACTCTAAATATTATATTGAACGTGATATTCTGATGGACAAAAACAAAAAAATCGTTTTACCAACATCATTGCTAAAACCATTAAGTATCGAAACACACAAAATGTACGGACATATCGGGTCGAAAAAGGTTTGGAAACTTTTACAGGAAGACTTTGCGCATCCACGGATGCAGCGCCATATTCGACAGCTTCTAGCAAAGTGCGACTCTTGTCAGCGCAATAAGGTGCCTAACCAACATTTCTACGCCGCGCAACAGAATATTGTCCCCGAGAGACCGGGCGATCTCATGTCTATCGATTATTTTGGACCATTGCCATCGGCACAAGCGGGAATGAGATACATTTTGGTAACAATTGATGCTTTTAGTAAATTGGTCAAACTTTATCCTCTCAAGGCAGCCACAGCGCCAGCGACAATTGACCGGATCTTCAACCACTACGTCCCGAACTACGGAAAACCAAGAAAACTCCAGTTTGATCACGGAACACAATTCACCTCGAAAAAATGGTTAGATAAGTTAGCTAGCGAGGGGATCCAACCGTGTTCTCATCAATCCGATATCCGCAAGGTAACGTTGTAGAAAGGGTTAATAGAGAGTTAGGGAGATTTTTTCGATCATTACTAGCTGATAAAGAAACACACTCGAGCTGGTTGAAATGGGTAGCCGCCATTGAGGATTGCATCAATGAGATTCACTACGAGACGACTGAATTTACACCAGTCGAGCTACAACTAAACATGAAACCTCTGCGAGTATGGAGGGAATGGATTAAAGTCCAAAGGAGGGGGGAAGAACCTCTGGAGCAAAAATTGATGTTGGCACAAGAGCGCATTCGAAGAAAGGGAAGACAACGAGCGCAAAGATTTGACAATGCGCATAAATTGATCAAGTTTGAGGAGGGGGAACTAGTTCTCGCAAAAGCTTGCAATGTAAGTGATCCAGCCAACAAAAGAATAGCTAAATTCTTCTCAATTTATGAGGGCCCATATAGAATCAAAAAGAAAATTGCCGAATCCACCTACATCTTGGAAAATGAGTCCAACAATTTAGAAAGGGGGATGTATCGCGCTTCAAATCTGAAGAGATATCAATAATAGGAGATATTATCTGTTTTTTTTTTTTTTTGTTATATTTATTTGAGTTAAAAGGAAAAGAAACGGAAAATAATCGGAATTTTCGTTGTTTTTTTTTTTTCTTTTTTTTTCTTCTCTTTTGTTCGCAGCCTCATAATGAATAAAAGAGAAATCGCGACACAGACCGAGAGGGGATTTTTGGTCCACCACTTCTGTGGTGGAACCCCAATTCCCGGGGATTGGGAATACCAACCCACCCCCGTGGGACTCAAAATTATTACGGCCGGCCGTTGGGCAGGAGTAGAAAAAGAGAAGGCGTCATTGGAACGCGGATGTCAGACGACACTCAGAAACGTCAAGAAAAACAGAGCAATGCAAACGATAGAGGTGACGGAGGAGGAAAAGAAAGGATGGGATGAGGAAAGACGAAGATTGGAAGAATCGGGAGAAAGGAAGAGGGATCGGATGATTAATAAGGAAAGGGAGATGATGAAAATTAAAAGAAGTAGAGACAGGCAAAGGGAATGGATAATAAGGAACAGGATGAGAATGAGGAGTGAGCGGGATGACAAAATCAGGGAGGCGATGGAAAAGCTGCAAAAATGGGTTGAGAGAAAGGAGAGGGAGTTTGAGGCGGCGGAGGCTGCACTAGAAAAACAAATGAGAATAGAAAGCGAAACCCCCCCCCCCCCAACGAATTTAACGATGACTTGAAGGAGGAAATAAGGCTGTTGGAGGAGGTACTCGTCGATATCCGCAAGGATAACGTCCCTCCCCCAACAGCCCCCTCAGGACTCAAAATCGTCAAAATAGAGGTTTTTAAGAAACCCTTCATTTCCATCCGCCGTCGCGACTAAAAATCGAATCCGAGTGTGTAAAAAAAAAAATATATATAAAAAGAAAAAAAAGTTTAAGTTTATATAAAAAAAAGGGGAAAGAAAAATGTATTTTTTTTGTTTCGCCAACATGGTACCGCTGTAAATATTGTTCGCCGTCAGGCCTTTTTTTTGTTATTAAAGCGATTTTTATTTTTTTGTCATTCCATTTTTTGAGAGAGAGTCCGAGACTCAATTCGGCAATGAATAAAAGCCAAGTTTCAGTTCACCTTGTCTCGAAATTCATTTGAAATTCCTTGATGTCCGAAAGATGACGATGAACAATATCTGGAACAAAAGGGCCCCAATAACATCCTGCAAGGAAGTTATTGGGTCCGGAGGGGCGTTGAGACGTATCTCATAGGCGCACGCTATAGGTAAGTTAACAGAGTATAGCGCAATAGCCCGCGTGGGCTTCGACTCCCTCAGAAGCTATAGTGCGCGCCGGTAGTCGGCGAGGCGGCGGCCAGATCCCGCATTTTCTCGCGAACAGATAAGCGACAGCGCGCGCGTAAAAGGGCGAGCGCGAGTCGAATTGTCACCGAGTTCTTCAGAGAAAGAATAGGTACGATTTACTTTTTTGATACCTCCGGGTCCCCAGAGCCTTCGGTGACGTTGGCTCCAGGTGTACTCAAAATTCCCGAACCAGGGTGCACACATCTTTGGCGACGAAGTAGTGGGCATTCCCGTAACCAGTCACCGCTAGTAGGGTCGCGAGTAGGTAGGTAACCCGAAAGGGAGGAAGCCGGAAGCGAGTCGCGGATCGACCAAGTGGTGACAAGGTTGGTTCACGATCTCGTGGAAGCCGAACTCTCCGACGAGGGCCCTGTTCTACGGGTATCGGAAAATCGTTGTCGACAGGTTCGCACGATATTCCTGTGGGATACTCCGTAGGCACGGCAGAGTAAAAACGAAAGTAAAATTCACTCTTAATAATAGTTTACTCCCAAACTTAAACAAAAATTTAAATCATGCAACTTGTAAAAATTCACGAAGAAACTTCATCGATACAACGGTATCAATTGTAAAATACATTGTCTCTCGTATCGAGCTTCGACTCGTGACGCGCAAAGGACTGCAACGAAAGGAAGACGATAGAATAGAAAGGGGAAAACCTAGTAGAGTTAAATTTTAAACGCTTTACCGACGCTCGGTCGATAAATCGCTTTCCTGTCTTTCTTTTTGGGTAAAATCACGACTCAAAGAATAAAATCAACTAAATCAGTATGAATCGATGCGTAAAAAGAGAATTTCGCATGATTCAAAACAGTTTCCATTTTTCCAGCGCCATCCGCGTGTAAGGCAACTAATAAACGTTATATTGTACAGAAATTGATAATTACAGCTCGCCGAGAACTCGAGTGTGTTTCGAAATCTTTAGAATAAATAGAAAACGACGAAAAGGGTAAGCGTCGATATTACAGATTCCTATGTATCACATTTTCTAATTTTTTAATAAAAATAACAATATCACCGAATCGACAACGTCTAACGATTATTTGCTCGCCCCGAACCCCTAATGTGAGCCTTCGAACCGTGTGCGAGGCACCGGCCAAAATGGTGAACGTTACAATACGCATGATTTTTTTTTAGTTCTATTTGGTAAATTTTAATTATTTTGGATATTCGATGAATCTTTTTTGTGAGTTTACAACCAATTTTTTCAGTGAATACGTGAGATTTATCATTTTTAGTACGAATGTGAATAAAGTATGGAAAAATATTGCCACTGATTTTCGGTGATAATATATTATTTTCGAAATAAAAAGCGCAAACATTTGTGAATCTGTCTATGATATTTCGTATTTTATTTTTCACAACCGAAGTTTTTTTTTAACATGATGAAAAATGGATTTTTGGCAAATCTAAATAACATAACCTGTGAAGCAAATCTAGTTATAACCACTGTTTTTGAATTATTTTATAATTAAAATTAGATTTTTCAGAATGACTCAAAATTTGCTGTGCATAGTGCCTTTGATAAAACAAAATGGCAAATGCAAATTGTGGCCAATAATTTTTTAGAAAAAATACTTAAAGATCTCAGATTGGTTTTAAAAGTGATGTGCATACTTGCAATAATGTAATAAAAGAATCCTGCGAAGGAGAACAAAATTGGTTCGCACCATCCAAAGTTACAGTGTGATACGGACGTCCGATAAGAAAAATTCAGCCAAAAAGTTGTTTGCATTGAACCGCAGGCTAAATAAAATATTTCCAGTCATCGCAGTCACTTCAAATCAACTACGCATGATGTTGAAGATACACCGAAGCAAATGGTGAAAAATAAAACATTTTGGAGTATGCACTGCGGAGTAACCCCACCGACAAACTCCGAAGAGCAACGGATGGTCATTTTAATAGGCACTCTTTGCCTATTGTTATAGTAAGTGCCTAAAAATAGTTATGAATATTGAATTGTATATTCTAAAAATTCACGGAAAATTCTAACTGACAATTTCTAATCATTTATTGATAATTTGTGACGTATTTTTCACCTAACGGAAACTCTAACTTACGTCACCTTCGGCCGTCCACCCTCGCGGATGCATCGGCGTCCCGGTGGGCGCCAGTTAATTTTGTTTCGCCGGTATTAACAACCGGTCTAAACTGGAGGCCGGTGGAACGACCTCCGCGGGGTAGATTTTTGTTTCGCCGGAATCACCAATCCGGACTAAACTGGAAGTGGGTGGAAATGCGACCTCCGCAACGACAAAACGAAACGAAACGAAAACAATACAAGAGTTGTGGTAGAAGGGTCGCGATCCGAGGTCAATAGAATAGCAACGAGAAACGGAGATCGAAATCTCAACGTTAATTTAAGCGGGAACGAAAAATAATAATTTGGCTAAGAAGCCACGGGATCACACGCATGTGCATCGGAAACGCTCAGCTGATCGGACGATCGAAGCGAGCTAACGAGAACGTAACAAAAGCGGATCGATAAGCGAGCGACAAATTTTTATAATTCAAAAACTCACCGAAACTTCATTTTAATCCTATAATGAGCGGGAACCTGTATCTCACGATACACCGAGAACCGAATCACTATCACCGCTGCACAAGGAGCATTATTTCTAATGCTTCACTCACTCACGGGATCGCGAAGAATTTATTACAAAATTCTTTCGCTACACACAACTCACGAAACTCGAGCGATAGCCGAACGCGAACGAGAAATTGACAGCTAGGCCACACTGTGTGCGCGAGAGAGATAGCCTCACTCGAGCGCGCGATCAATAGGCCGAACGTCAACAACACGGGAGCGCGAGAGAGACCCGAGTTACCTCTGTGGCAGCTCTCGGTAGACTGTCCATTTGCCTACGAAAATTCGTAACGAATTATGATAGTTATTTTCGGGAGCTTGACCGATAACTACTGCCCTCTCAACCATCTCATGACTTTATCGAATCGAGAGTCGATACTATAACGCGGTAACTTGAACGAATCTTTGCAATCGCTTCCCCCTAGTCAATGCGTGAGATACAAGGCTCTACTCAACTATAACGCAGCGCAAGGTGTTCCACCACTCTTGCCTGGACCAAACGATACTTCCGCCTGATCTCAACGCATTGCACTATCTCTTGGGGTGCCGGGTTTGCACCGGACTTTGACGTATTCGCAAGACTCTTCGCCGAATCCTTTCTCTATTTGGGCTTTTTATTATCAAGAGACGCGGTCGCGTCTCGAGACAAGTACATTTACGTTCTACTTTACCGACGACGCTCGATAGACGCGACAAGACTCCTATACGCGAAACATCGCTGTTTTCGGCCTCTCGAAAAACATTTTTATTTTTTTATTAATACACGAACGTTTTACGTAATAAACGTTTGAACATTAATTTTTTATTTATTTTTATCTATCAAATCCGATTTATTTCAAGCCTGTAGGATACCGGTGTATAAGAAATATCGGTTTGATTTTTTTTGAGCGACCCGAAATATGAATTCAGTGGTCGTCTCCACCGCACACAACATGGCGGCACCCATCACCGTAGTGTTCGCCGCCATATTGCTTTATATATATAGGTATATAGGTAGATATCAGCGGCGTCGTCGGCGCACACTGTGCACTATATATATATATATATATATCGCTGCAAATTGCAGCGGACGCTGCATTTACTTTTGTTTGCTGCTGCTAAGTTCGTATGTATATATTATAAACATATGACTGGAAGTATTAAAAAAATATTACAAAAATAAAAAAACGCTAATATTTTACAGAAAATTTAAGAAAATCATAAAAAAAAAAATAAACATATGACTGGAAGTATTAAAAAAATATTACAAAAATAAAAAAAACGCAAATATTTTAAAGAAAAATTATGATAAATCAACATGTAAAACGGGACATTAAAATATTTCAATCAAATCTTTGCAAAAAGATATGAAATCCCACAAAAACACCAATAATGGTGTACAAAAAGTTGAGACAAGTACATTTACAGTAGTTGTTTTGACAACACACTAAAATATAAAAAATAGTTCTTTAAAAATTAAAAAACATATGTTCGATCTTTGCAAAAAGTTATTAAATAAATTAAAAGCTTCTTAGGGTTCGTGGCCAAGTACATGTACATTTTGACTCACTTAGTAAAAGGTCAGTCATAGCAGCATACGAGTTATGAATTACAGTCGGATCATTTTGTAAGTCAAAGTATATTTTAAAAGTAACTTGTCTGGCCATTATACTGAACAAATCAATATGTGAATGCGTAATTAGCTGAAAAAACTTCTAATAACTTTGTAATCAATTATTATGTGACGATTACGGCCAGACAAGTTACTTTTAAAATATACTTTGACTTACAAAATGATCCGACTGTAATTCATAACTCGTATGCTGCTATGACTGACCTTTTACTAAGTGAGTCAAAATGTACATGTACTTGGCCACGAACCCTAAGAAGCTTTTAATTTATTTAATAACTTTTTGCAAAGATCGAACATATGTTTTTTAATTTTTAAAGAACTATTTTTTATATTTTAGTGTGTTGTCAAAACAACTACTGTAAATGTACTTGTCTCAACTTTTTGTACACCATTATTGGTGTTTTTGTGGGATTACTTCTTACACCACCAAATAGAGTCGGAAACGTCGACTAAACTGAACTAAAAAGAAATCGGAAATCGTGAACCAACTAAACCAACGGAATCTGAAAACTCGAACTGAACTAAAATAATAACGATAATGAAGCTAATTGGGAATAATTACAATAAAATGATACAAAATAAACTGTAAAAATCTCGATCGGTAACTCAACGAGAGCGTGACGGTATCTTAAGTCGCTGGGAGAGGCAGTAACGCGAAACTTCAGCACTAAAATCGTAATTTCCATGCGAGTAACGGTAGTTTTGGGTTTTTGTGACGTTGATTCTAAAAAATCACGTCACAAATTTTATTTGACTATACAGAAAATGCAGATCATGCAATCGAAGACATATCAAACAGCTTTGACACAACGGACCTAATGTCCTCTCTATCAATCGCGACTCCGAAAGACGGAAACATGAATAGAACTCAACCTGGACCAGGAAATTCCTTATATTATTTTGAAAAATATTTTAAAGACTGTAAAGAATTTATTGTTATTATTTATAAAAAGATTTTATTTTTCAATTTACTTTTACACGGTTTCATATAAACTCTAGAACTATAGAATTTTTCACATATACATTCCCAACTAAAAATGAGATTCAATGAGACTTTCGACTACTTCCCAACAATTAAAATCTCAATATAATGAAACTATTTAAAAAAAAAACCAAACCTACAGTAGTTTTTATACAATCGACCCGAAACTTCTTTAGTGTAATACGGAAATTTCCAACGAAAATGTATCCAAAATTCGTGCCTTCGCGTTAACTCGTCGAAATTGCAATATTAATTTTTTGTGATGCAAGAAAATTCCAAAAAAATGCATATTGCCTCGAAAATGTTAACGGATTCATTTGATTTCATTTCTTTATTAATTTTATGACATTATTATTATACGAAATTAATATTTTTGACATCTTTAATATGTGTATTTTATTACGTTCCTTCTATTTAAAGAAGTACTCAAATCATTTTTCGAATTAAAACATTTGGTTGCGAATATATGTGTGAAACATCCTTAAAAATTATAATTACAAAAATATTCGAATTTGGTGGGCATGTAGTGTTTTAGTCATAACTAGATATTTCAGCATCTTCATCTGACGACATGCGTTTTTAATATTTTAAAGATCTCAATCGGGAGACATAACAGACGCAGAGACTGGAGTCGTATCATAGCGAACAGCAGTTCAGACAACGAGTTCATTTCTTCTCCATAATTACAAGACCAAGTTACAGAATTTACTAGCCCTTCTCCACCAACGATGGCGTGCGGAAGTCACGTAGCAAGAATGAACACAAAAAGAGGCTCGTAACGTCCAACACCGAAAACAAACTGCAGAATTGTCGAATCCGAAGTGCAAAAGGAGATACCGTCTACTTCTGCGACGATATCCGCCAATCTCAGCGAATATGCTTCACCAGAGATTTTTGACAGGACAAACAAATTCGCTGTTATGGACGGCAAATGTTTCGAGCTCTGTTACGTCTCAGAGTTTTATCGACGAACGCGTCGTCTTGAACGAAAGTCTAAGCGGTGACGCGCGCTCTCAACTCAATTACGTAACTCGAGAAATATTAAAATTTGGGGTTCGTCTCTCGAAAAAGATTTTACAAATCCCGTTTCGAGTAATATCAATCGCGTTTATTCGTCGAATCAAAAATACGAATATTACAAATAATTCGCGATGAGGTGTGCGTGTGTGTGTGATTGAAAGAGACTCTAGCTTATAATGGTAATTAAATCTATCTTAAACGCGGAGGAAAGTACCCGCTCTAAAGTGAGTCCGATGGATTAGTTCGAAATTCAAAGTAAGACGGAATTTTGAGGGAATGACACTGGCCGTTGCGAACCTGCCGAAAATGCTGGCAGTGTGCGATACGCGCTGTCGCTAAGCAAGAAGTAAAATCCAGCATGAGGGAAACCTCGAAATGCTTATTTGGATATGAGACGGAAGGGTGAGCGTTCCGAGAAAGAAAGTACAAATATTCACTTCTACGTGAAGTCGCGAGCGAATACGAATTTGCAAAATTCGATATTAATTATCCGGTCGGATGATCAAGCGTCTGGACTCCTTTCTTTGCGAGTGAAAAGAAATAAATCATTTAATTTTAAATAATGACAGAAAAATCAAAAATATGTGTGTATTAAGGGTCAGGACGTAACACCTCCCCGCCTAAAAAGATAGTCGAGGCAACACAGCATAGCGCGTCCTGACGTGATTGTGTCTATTAGTATAGTGTAGTGTGTTCTTATAGTTAACCCGTTAAAAGTGTTTGGAGAATAGCTCCATAATTACGAGCGTAAGTATTTTTATTTGGAGCGTAAGTATTTTCGAAAGTCACAGGTGGGTTTGAGATTTTTCGATGATGCGTTGTTGCGTTGAATTTGGTTTGATGTTTTCCTGTTGTTCGGGAATCTCGATTAACTTCGGCTGATCGTTAATAGGGAGTTCCTTGATGGTGTAAACGTGATTTTGAATATCGATATATGATGGTTGACGCAATCATTTTCTGCGTATGGCTTCGAACTGAAACTATCAAAAGTTAACTATAGTAGGGAATAGACATAAACGTGATTTTGAATATCGATATATGATGGTTGACGCAATCGTTTTCTGCGTATGGCTTCGAACTGAAACTATCGAAAGTTAACTATAGTAGGGAATAGACAAACTATTGTCAATTTAGACACTGGACATTTCAGAGATAAAGATTCGAAATTTCAGAAAAGGTTCAAGAGAAAAGAGAATATATTCAAAATAGTATTGATTGATTTCAATGTACTTTACCTTGTATTAGGTATTTATATATTCCTTATACATACCTTGTATTAGGTATTATATACATAGATAGATATTTTATCTATCGCCTCCCCAGTTGTGGCATAGGGGGCCAAGTGCACCTTCGCGAGGTCGATTACTGCATTGACCTTTGAAGCATAGCTTTTGAATGTCCTTTTAACGGAGAATTGGCGAATGTTGTGTAGATTTTTCCGAGATTTGTCGGGAACGTTGGTCGCAGATATGGAAGCGCTGATTCGTGCATGGCTCTGATTAACGTTTGGATCAGTTGGCGGTTGGCTTCCTGGTTGTGACCTTCGTGTGTCAACAACTCGCGCGATTGTACTCGGTGAGGCCGTTTGAGATGATCAGCTGTGTCCGAGAAAGATCGTTGACGGCACAAATTTTCGATGTCCAAATCTTTATCGATTATTGTGTCGTAGTTAGGTAACGAACTGCTTGACGATGTCGGTTGAGGTGATGATTCCCCAACATCGTTTTGTATCGACTTATCGGATCCTTTGTTTGCCATGTTTCCAGATTCCGACAATCTCTCATTGGAGATACATGGTACTGATGACGATCCTTCTTTGGAAGTATTCGATTTTGCAATCCGTTCGCCTTTTGCAATCATTTAACCTTCCCGGTTAAGGGACGGGATTGTTTTTGAACATTCTTTTCCGTTGCAGTCGATTGCAGATGTGTCGATTTTCCTTCCGTATACGGAGTCGATTTGTTCGGCTTGGAATCCATAACACGGTCATCTCGTATCAGTAGTTGCATTGTGTTAGGCGGAGGCTGCTGTTTCGCGATGTCAGCCAATTCCGGTGGCGGTCGATCGACGTCGTGTGTTCGCATGGTAGTTGTTTCCTCGCGCATATTTTCTAGCGCTGATTGATAGAAATAATCACACAATTCGTTGTACGAACACGTGCATTTCTTATATCGATGAAGCATCTTATTATTATCGTTTCTGAATGCGCCGAATGCTGGACTTTCAGATGATGACAAAGCAATACTCGATTCAGTAAGTTCGGATATTTGGTATTTGTCCGAAGCGTTTTCTGAGAGCGCTAGACAACGAGGATTTGATTTTAGTGAGATTAGAGTATTACGCTTCGGTGGCTTATTCAGAGATGCGAGTAGAATCAATTCCACAAACGATACGATTACATCTACGGGTTCTTTTGTGGTGTTAGTAATATAGAGGTATGCAATTCCGTTCCGATTTTTGACAACAGCGTCTCCGGAATACACGCCCATCGTGATTGTTTTTAATGGGATGTAGCTCGCGGAAATCTCGTTAAGAACGCGAATATACATGGGTTTCCGGGTGTGGGCCCTCACCGTAACGATTTCAAGATGGTTAGGAGGATAGGTTTCGCCGTACATGGCGATCCAACTCTCAAGGTATAGGGTTCCTATAAGGCCGTCTTCCTTGATTGGAAATTCATCAGTTACAACGTGAAATATTGCGTAAATTTCCTTGACGGTCATCGCAACTGCTCCTAAAGAATATTGGCAATCAGATGCGCCAGTATCGATCTCGTAAATTATATTGCAATTGATGTGTAAATTCGGCGGTACGTAGCTTTGTTTAATGATGTTAATTTCTGTAGAGTAATTTATGACGTACAGCGTTATGATTTTCCGAATTTCGGAATTACTCAAATCTATAAAGCTTTAATAAAGCTGAGGCAGACGACTGCTAATTTTGATACTAGCGTGGATAATTCTTGTTTCATCGAAAGAAGCGCTTTTTGAGACTGACTCAACGTCGCGCTGTCGTGCTGTACGGAGGTATATACATATATGACGTTTCGGGTGGATTTGATTGTGTGCGTCGCCCGTCAGTTTATTAAACAACAAGTAGCAAAATTTGACAAAATCGCTAACGTCCAGAGTGGACATGGCGTACTGTACATCGGAAATGAATTCTTCGATCGGTATATTTTTTCCGTCGAAGCAAGGGATCGGGGAAAGCACTGTCGTTAGCCAATCGTTATTGCTGCGTATATTCATTCGATGGAAGTTTGAAACCATCTCGACATCTCTCATCGAAGGTGGAGCGGGACCGTTACAGAGATTTATTCTTATTATTTGTTGATCGGGATTGCCCGTTTCAAAACTTCCGTCGAAGTGAACTCGTGCATTTTCTTGTGAATTTTGGTGGGTATTGTCGTTGTGTATATTACAACAGTCGTGGTCTCGTCTGTTGGTTTTTGACGTTTGATTATGGTAATAATTTGTTCGATCCGACATGTTTGAGTTTTAATATTGTTCTAGTACGTCTAGACGAATAGAAAATTCATTTCAGATATGAAAATCGAGAACGATGTTTTTTTTTAATCATGGATCAATATTGATAACCGCTGCAAATAATTGGCAGTAGCGTTGAAAACTCGAAAGAATGTTAAACTTCAAATAATTGAATAATCGAAAAATAAAAATTTACGAATAACAGAAATTTCAAATAGTTGAAAAAATTAAGAATTTTAGAGATTATAAATCTCGAATAATTTATGATTTGAAAAATTATAAATTTCGGCGATTAGAAATTTCGAGTAGTCAATGAATCGAAAAATTAGCAATTTCGGAAATGATCAATTTGCAATAGTTGAAAAATTGAAAAATCAAAAAATTTCGGAAATTATAATTTTCAAATAATTTGAAAATAAAAAAAATCAAAAGTTTCGGAAATAATAAATTCTACGCAATTAAATCGTCAGAAAATAAAAAATTGCGAATATTGTCAGTTCGACTAGTTGAAAAATTGAAAAATACAAAATTACACAAATTTCAATTTTCGGATAATTGATAACTGAAAAGTTGAAATATGCGAAAAAATTTGAAAATTAGAATTTGCAAACTGACTTTCGTTTCCGGAATGAAAGTAGAGTGACAGGTGTGAAAGTAGAGAGAAACAGACAGTAAATATAAAACGTGTGAATGGTGCAAGTGTGAGTAAAAGGTTGGTAAAGGTAGAGAAAAATTAAGCAAACATAATAGAACATAGCATACGAAGTAAATCGACAAAAAATAGCAGGTAAGAGATATAAAGGAGTACGCTTGAGGTTTGGTAAAAACAAAACAGAGGGGAAGAGGGAGGGAATACAGAGAGCCGCAGGTAGGCGATGCCTGATGGCGGCCAGAAGCAACGAACAAGGCAGAGGACAAGGAAAGAGGAGCTCGGTAAAGTAGAAAGAAAGGAGCACGGAGCGAAGAATTGAAGCGGAGTACAGAAAGAACAAGGTAGTGAAAGAAAGGAACAGAAAGGTACAGTGATAGAGCGAGGAGAAGGCCAAAGTGAGGAAATGCCAGGAGAAAAAGCTAGAGTGGAAAATGAGACGAAGGAGTTCGGTGAAGGGGGAGGGGAGAAAGAGGAAGAAATGAAGAGGAGAGGAAGAAAGCCAAATGCAGAGAGATTAGGAAGGGAAAGAAGTGCGAGCACAGGAAACGTAGAATGCCTGACAGAGTTCTGGAAAAGAAAAAGAGAGCAAAGAGAAGAAGATGAAGAAGAGGACGAGGGAAGAAAAGCCCAGAGAAGCAGGTTGGCAAGCATGTCGCCGAAAGACGGAATAGAGTCGAGGGTAGAAAAATTATTAAAGGAAATGAAACTGGAGATGAGAGAAGTGAAAGAGGAGGTGAAAGGAGAAGGCGGAGAAGTAAGAGAGAACATTGCCAAAATGAGAGAGGAGCTGAAGAAAGGAGAAGAGAGATGGCAGAAAGAAAATACGGAAATAGAGGAAAGAATAGAAAAAATTAAGAAAAGGGAAAAAGACAAAGATAAAAAAATAGGAGAACTTGAGAGAAGGTTAAGGGACCTGGTAGAAATAATAGGGGGAGGAGAAACGGACGAGGTAGGAGTCGCTAAGACGAATATGGAAAAGGAGAAGTCAAAAACAGCGGTAAGGATTAATGATTCAGAATGGATATGAGAAAAAAGAGAAAGAGAACACAGAAGAAAGAATGTGATAATCAGAGGGGTGGCAATGCGAGGTCCGGCGAAAGTAACAGCGGCGAGGATCATGGAAGAGATAGGAGCACGAGTGAGAATAAGAGAAGCAAAGGAAATAGGTAGCAGATGGGACAAGGCGATATAAGTGTGTTTGAGAAATGCCGAAAGTTTTGCCGGGATGTAGGATGATCGTGACAAAGGGTGTTAAATAAAAGTTCCGACACTTTTCGTGAAAAAATGTGAACAAAAAACACACGTCTTTATTTGATGTAAAAATAAATAATGTCACTGAATAAAGTGCACAGTTAATGGGTGAAAATCGTTCAATGTCAATGATTATGATGACGAGTCAATCACTAAAATATTAATGAGAAAATCCGCGAAATTAAATTACACTATTAAAATGAGATTTACATTAGTACGATGCCGCGACGAAATTATATTAATTTGACGCGTACAACGTTGAGATCGCGCCGATGAGTGCACGATTGCTTACACGAGTTTGGCGAGTCCACGTGTTGAGAATGAGATCGTTCAAATGAGGATGCACTATAAATTTGCGATTGCGCCCGGTGCGACAACCGTTGAGAATGAGTTCTCCTGAGTTTTGTGAGTCCAATTACATTGTAATCGAGCGCGTGAAAGACAAAGTATATTGAAAACAATCAGCAGCGAGGTAGCGCGTGGCACGTATCGGTGAAGACTAATGAGCTAAGATGGCTGCCGCCGGCCGGCGAGCCGTTGCGTGAACATCGTGGTCGATTCTAGATCCTTCCACGATGCCTCGCGTTGCCAGCCGGCTGCGCCCGTGAGGTGCTGCCGCACAGCGGATCGTTCGCGCTGCGGGGAGAGTCGCTCGTGCCGCTGCTTTGCGACACGGAATCCCGAACAAAGTGAAATTAGAAGACGTAGATGCAAAGAGAGAGGTAATGAGAAGCAGAAGAAATATACGGGATTGGAGAATAAAGATTGAAGATGACCTAACTTGGAAGGAAAAAAGGATGCAATGGCTGCTAGGAGAATTAGGTGAGGAAAAAGTGAGAAGAGGAAGAAAGATTAGAATAAGCTATGGAAGAATAATGGTAGATGAAGTATGGTGGTATTGGGATGAGCAAAAGGAAGTATTAAGAGACAGTAGAGGAAGCGACAGGATAACAAGAAGAAAGCAAATGACGCGGCAACAGGAAGGGGAGAAGGGCTCGAGCAGAAGAGCGGACGAGGAGAGTCATGAACACAGGCAGAGAAAAAACTAATCAGGATTACAAGGCGGAAAAGAACGGAGATACAAGAAGGAAGAAGTAAGGAAACAGAGAATTCGTGAAGAGAGAGAGGAAAAGAGAGGAAGCAAAAGGAAACAGAATGGGGAAAGATAGCGTTTTGGAACGTAGCGGGGTTAAAAAATAAAGATAAAGAGTTCTGGAAAGCAATAGAAGAATGGGATGTAATAGCATTTACGGAAACGTGGATAAAGGAAAAGGATTGGAAAAGCATAAAGAATAAAGTGGCCAAAAGGTACAAATGGACGGTACAGTGGGCGGAGAAGAAACACAAAAAAGGAAGAGCAATCGGAGGGATGATTATGGGAGTGAGAGAAGGCTGGGCATTGGAAATAGAAGAGCAACAGTAAGAGGAGAAACGGACGATGACTAGAAAGATAAGAATGGATACAGAGGTGGTAAGGATAGTCTCAGTGTATATAAACGGCGATATGGATTAAAAATTGGAAAACTTAAGGGAGTCGATGGATACACAGAAGGAAGGTGAAACGACCATCATTGGAGGCGACTTTAATGCAAGGACAGGAGAAGAAGGAAGATGAAATATAGAAGCAGAAGGGGGAGAAGAAGGAAGGAAATCGAAAGATAAGAAGATAAACAGGGACGGAGAGAGATTGCTGAACAGGATAAGAGAAGTAGGATGGAGGATACTGAACGGCAACATAAAAGGAGACGAAGAGGGGGAGTTCACGTATCAGGGGGACGAGGGGCAACGGTAATCGACTACGTGTTGATAAGCGAGGAGAAACAGCGAAAGATAGAATCGATGGAAGTGGAGGACCGAGTAGAATCCGATCACCAGCCGGTGGTAGTAAAAATCAAATACAAAAAGGAATGGAGTAGGAAAAGAGAAAAGAAAAATAATGCGAAAGGAAAAGGAAAAGGGAGGTGGTCGGAAAGAATGAAGGAAATTTACAAGAACGGAACGGAGACGCTGGAATCAACGGGTGAAGGAATTCAAGAGACGATGGATAAAATAATAAAAGGAGTGAAGGAACAGATGGAGAAAGGAGAGCAAGAAGGAGGAAGGATCAAGAAAAGGAAGAGGGAAGGGAGGTGGGGTGAAGAGTGTAGAGAGAAGAAAAGAGAGATGAGAAAAGCGTTGAGGACGTGGAGAAAAAACGAGGGAAATGAAGAGACATACAAAGAGAAAAAAAAAAGACTACGGGGAAATTTGTGAGTAGAAGAAAATAGAAAAACAGGATAGAGTAATAAGAGAGGTAAGAGAAGCAAAGAACGACACACAGGTATGGGAAATAGTAAATGAGGGAAGGAGAGAATGGAAAGGGATTTCAGAAGAAATACCGATGGAGGAGTGGAAAGAACACTTCGTGGGACTATTGGGAGGAGTGGAAGAGGCAGTAATAATGGGAGAGGAAGGAAGGAATAGTGATGGGGAAACGGAGATAAGTAGAAAGGAAATAGAAGCTGCAATAAACAAAGCTAAAGAAGGGAAAGCGATGGGGGTGGAAGGAGTGCCGAATGAGGCGTGGAAATTCGGAGGGGAGGGTGTGAAAAAAGCAGTTTGGGAGACGTGCAATAGAGTATGGAAAGGCGAAGGATGGCCAGAAGGCTGGAAAGAGGGCAGAATAGTGCCAATAGTGAAGAAAGGAGAAGGAAAAAGAGCAGGGGACTACGAGAGGAGTGACGCTGATGCCGTCGATGTATAAAATATACGCGACGGTATTAGAAAAAAGAATCGAAGAGGAAATAGAGAGAAAAGGTTAACGCTACCACATAACCAAACAGGATTCAGGAAAGGGATGGGAACAATAGAGAACATTTACATGCTAAACTACCTAATGAACAGAAGAATTGAAGGTGAGGGTAAGAGCCTCATTGCACTGTTCGTAGACCTAAAAGCAGCATTCGACTCGGTGCCCGCGTAGAAAAAAGTAGTATGGGAAAGCGTATTTACCTGTGTATGGGATTTCGATGGGAAATCGCATGGGAACTAGTATGGGAAAGGGTTTGGGAACGGTATGGGTTTTGGGACGGAGCCATATTCACCCCGTACGCTTTTCCAGAGTCTCCCCCAGCTATCCCATATGACCGGGGAAACCTCGCGCAATCAATCCCATATCTGTTATCCCATATTATATGTAAACGAAAGAAGAAGGAAAAATTAATTTTATCAAATTGAAGGAAGAAATGAAAAACGAAAAAATATGCCTGAAACCAATTTTTTTCGACGGATATGAGTTCCCCGAGCAAAGTTAAATACTGCTGTACGTAATCGGCGCTTGAAATTCGGTGTCGGCCCCAAAAATATTGTGATGTACTCGAAAAAGCTTGGATAGACAAATTGAAAGATCTATGTGAGATTCAACCAATACTCTACAATATTAATGTAATATAAGGTAATGACGCTTTCCCATACTACTTTTTTCTACGCGGGTGGATAGAGAAAAATTATGGGAGGCGATGGGGGAAAGAGGCATAAGAAACGAACTACGAAAAAGGGTTAAAGAAGTGTATAGGGAGACATTTAGTAAGGTGAAGATTGGAGAAGAGATCGGTGGAAAATTTTGGACAGCGAAGGGGGTGAGACAGGGGTGCCCGTTGAGCCCGTTGATTTTCAACATTCTGACGACTGATATGGAGGAATATTTGACGAGGTGGAGGAGAGGGGGAGTGAGGCTAGGGGATGGAAGAGTCCACTCGTTGGCATACGCGGACGATGTGGTAATACTCGCAGAAGAGGAAGAGGAGATGGAGGTGGTAATTCGAATTATGGAGAGGTATTTTAAAGAGAAAAAGTTGGAGGTAAACGCAGGAAAAACAAAGGTGACGAGATTTAGGAAAGAAGGAGGAAGGTTCAGGAAATTGAAGTGGAGATGGGGGGGGGGGGTAAGAGACTGGAGGAGGTGAAAGAGTTTAAATATCTGGGATACGTTTTTATGAGGAATGGAGGAGTGCAAGCACAGATAAGGGACAGAATTAAGAAAGCAGGGATAGTAATGAGGAAAGTATGGGGCATCGGGAAGAGAGTATTCGAAGAAAACTGGGAACGAAAAATGTGGCTGTTTGATACGTTGGTACGGACGATAATGGGATACGGAGCAGACGTATGGGGTTGGAAACAGAGAGAGGAGGTGGAAAGACTACAGGAAAGATATATAAGGTGGGTGCTTGGGCTAGATTGGAGAACACCGGGATACATGATTAGAGAAGAAACTAAAAGAGATCTGCTGAGAATAAGGGCAGGCCGAAGGGCTTGGAACTTTGAAGTGAAGCTATCGAAAGGGGGCGGGGGGGGGGGGGGGGGGGGGGGGGGAGTGAGCTAGCAAGGAAATGCCTAGAAGAAATAAAGGAAAGAGCAGCAAGTCAGGAAATATTGTCGGAATGGGAAGAGGAAAGGAAAAGCTTCGACGAAGAAGGAAGTGGAGTAAGAAGGGAAGGAATCTGGGTGGCGGAGGATGGAGGATATGAAAGGATAGAAGCAGCCGATAGGATAAAACAGGAGAACGATAGGTGGGAGAGAATAAGGGAGTCTAGATATAATAGGTGGTATAGAGCGATAAGAACAGAAGTTACGCCAAGGTATTTGAAAAAAAATGGAAGGATGTCAGACGAAACAGGATAGCGAGGTTTAGGTTGGGTAATGAGATGAGAGAAGGAAAATATTGGGAGGAAAAAGAAAAACGAGTGTGCAGAGTGTGTGAATGGGAAGAAGAAACGTGGGAACATGTGGTAGAAAGGTGTGGAGGAACGCAAAGTAGTGAACAGGCGATAGGGCACAGAATAATTGATATATTGGATGATTCAGGAAAGGGAGAGGAAAGGATGAAAGAGCTGATAAAACGAAGAGAGGAGAGAAAAGCTGGTATAGATAGAGACGAATGGGAATGATGAAAGGAAATAGAGAGTGAGAATGAAAGAAGGAATGGAACGTATGAAAAGGAAATGGAAGTCGAAGGAGAAAGAGAAAGAAAGGAGGAATTGCGATAAAATAAGATACCCTAGAATTAAGCATAGAGAAATAAGAGCGAGCGAGCGGGCGTGCGAGCGGGCGAACGGGCAAGCGAGCGAATAGACTAAAACAAGAAAGAGCGAGTAAGAAAACTGTAAATAAGTGTAAATGAATTGTAAAGAAATAAACGAAATAGATAAGTATGATAAGATGCGGAAGGTAACCAAATAAAAAGAAAAACGCAGATAGCGGATAAGGAAAGCATGTAAAAAGGAAGTGTAAAGGAAACGGGAGCGGGGGAACAATAAACATACACACATAGAATTTGCAAACTGCAAAGTTTAATTACTCGAAAAATTCAAAAATTTAAAATTTCGTGAAATTAAAAAATTCGTAAATGGAAAACTTTGAACAATCTTAAAATACAATGTTAAATATTGAAAAATGTAAAGTCGCAATACTTAAAAATGTTAAACTTTAAATTATTAAAAATTACAAATTTAAATATTCGAAGGAAAATAAAAGTCTTAGGTATTGAAAATTAGGAAATTTTAATATTCGAAGATTTTTGAATCTGAATCACTGGATATTGAGAAAACTTTAAAATTCAAATGATTGAAAATCAAAAAATCAAAACGTTTGGAAGTTGTTAAATTTCGGATTATCGATAAATTCTACCATTTGGAGTCGAAACCTCGTTCCAAACGTCGAAATTCGGGTGATCCGAGTATTGGGGATTTTTACTGATTTCGGCGACGGAAGAATAAAGTTTAGCCCGTAAATTTTCCGAAAATCGCAATTCTCGATTGACAAGATGTTTTCGTATATTTTTCCGAAAATAAGATTTTCGGTTGACGAAATATATTCGTCGAACGATCAGTGATCGTATCAAAGTAAGTGGATGGTACTTACGTGAAAATAGGCAGGTGCAGCAGAATGATCGGACTAGACACCAGTATTTTTGTCGATATGCCTTTTGTCCGTTTATCGGTTCGGTATAGGCACCGCTTCCTTCTGCTTTCCGTGGGTATCGATTGATTGGCTTCGATTTCCTTTCGATTTTATTTTCCTCGATCGTCTATCAGGGTTGTTTCTTCCATTCCGTATCGAGGTTATATCTTCTTACGCGTCACTGACTCACTTGCACACGCGAGCACTCGGAACTCGAGAGAAATGAATCCCACTTCTGACACCAAAAATTTACTCTGTTACTTCTCAGAGTTTTATCGACAATCGCGTCGACATGAACGAAAGTCTAAGCGGTCACGCGCACTCTCAACTCAATTACGTAACTCAAGAAATATTAACATTTGGGGTTCGTCTCTCGAATAAGATTTTACAAATCCCGTTTCGAGTAATATAAATCGCGTTTATTCGTCGAATCAAAAATACGAATATCACAAATAATTCGCGATAATGTGTGCGTGTGTGATTGAAAGAGACTCTAGCTTATAATGGTAATTAAATCTATCTTAAACGCGGAGAAAAGTACCCGCTCTAACGTGAATCCGACCGATTAATTCGAAATTCACAGTAAGACTGAATTTTGAGTGAATGAAATTGGCCGTTGCGAAGCGGCCGAAAATGCTGACAGTGCGCGACACGCGCTGTTGCTAAACAAGAGGTAAAATCCAGCATGAGGGAAACCTCGAAATGTTGATTTGGATATGAGACGGATGAGTGAGCGTTCCGAGATAGAGAGTAGAAATATTCACTTCTACGTAAAGTCGCGAACGGATACGAATTTGCGAAATTCGATATTAATTATCCGGTCGGATGATCTAGCGTCTGAACTCCTTGCATTGCGAGTGAAAAGAAATAAATCATTTAATTTTAAATAATCACAGAAAAATCGAAAATATGTGTGTATTAAGGGTCAGGACGTAACAAGCTCTGTGCGAAAGTAAAAGATATAGATAGCATACCGGTTGCCGGTCGGAACTGTCTTAACAATAGATAATGTGTTTATTGTTCAGCCAGAGGCCTAAAACAAGGACTTGTTTTTACAGTTCCTTAACCCGTGCATCCTTCCATCCTTCCTTCACTCACTCACCCCTACTCTGCCAACTGTTATACCTATTCCCCTTATAATCTACTCCCGTATCCCGCTCGCTCCCTCTTCCTGCCCCACTTCTCTTTCTCTTCTCGCTCGCTCTGCTCTCTCCTCTCTCTCTCTCTCTTTCCTCTGTACTTCCGCTTCTTCCCTTTTCTTCTTCAGGGTACTCAACCATTCCAATACTTCCTTCCAATTCTACCTTCTCCCACATCCTTAACCGTAAACCGTCCCGCCTCCATCTGTCTCCTGTGTACGACCAGGTGCTCTTGTTGACTCTCCTCTTCTCCACAAATCTTACACCTTCTTTTCTCCTCTCTCAGTTCCCTCCTTCCCCGTCTCCCAGTATCTATTTGCCTCCTCTTCATTCCCGCATCTCACTCTCGCCTGCAATTTCTGGCTTCCTCGTTGTCCCTCTTCTTTCAGATAACTTGGCATCCCTGCTGTCATTATCTCCCTGTATCTCACGTTGTACCTTGACGCCATTACCCTGGTGAATATCCATTGCCCCTGCCTCTCTCACCCGCTCACTCTCATTATCGTTACCATATCTCTTACTTCTTCCACCCTCCTTCTTACTTCCATCCAGCTGAATCCGTTTTCTCTGTAGAATCTCTCTTCGTTCCCAATCTCTCCCTCTCTTCCCCGTCTCTCTCTCTCTCTCTCTCTCTCTCTCTCTCTCTCTCTCGCTCTCTGTGAGTACTACCTGTCGCTTTCTGTAACGCATCCTCCTTTTTTAAGCTTAATACTGCCTCCCATTGCCTCCGGGCTGCTTTGTTGCAGGTAATAGCATGCGACACGTTGCTTTCTGTCAGAGGGATTAATTTCCTGTCGAAAACACTTCTTATTTACTCTGTTATTGGGATTGAAAAATTGCTGCTTTCCTAACCTATATTGGGCACTCGAACCTTACAAAGTCTTCAACATTGAGGTGCCGACAACTGCGCATGCGTCACATCACGACACATCACGGAATCTCCCGAACTATTCTCGACTCGTTCTACATCGACGCTTGGCCTTGAGTGAAGAATGAATATCTGCGCATGTCCAGATCTCTGAATCACGAACTTGCACGAAGATTCCCGATCTTCACGGCTGACTAGCTCACATTACGCATGCGCCACGAACGACTACGGAGATACACGATCTATCGCGATTAAAGCTACACTGGATGCTTGGCCTTGAGCAAGTAAAGATCATCTGCGCATGAGCCAATATTTACGATCTTGCACGACATTCCACGATCTTTACGCCCGAGTTCTATACTATCATCGTGGGAGCGCCATCTACAACGGAGAGTGACAGATTTAGTTCTAACTTTGTGACAGCGTGCTCCTCCGAGTATCGTATGTCAACAACACTCTGCATGGACCGCAAATGTAACAAGTGTGTTACGTCAAAAATGCGGATGTTTCTCCTTTCACCCTAATTTTTAACGCGTGGTTGCGTCGAGTACGATTGAATACGCGCTGGTCAAGAGAGATCTCTCCCTCCTCTACCACTCCTGGCATCAATTATCGGCGCAACTGCCCATTTTCTAGTCTAACCGTGAGGAAATTTACTAAGGATAGGGCTTGGAATGCTATTCGTTGACTTGTCTGAGAGGTATTACGAAATATCTTATCTGTCGCGTAAATAGAATGCGGATCATAGGTGATTTTAATTATGTCGAAATATTTCAACGCGGTACAAACGATCTGGTAACCTGAATGTTGTTCTGTGAGTAATGTAGATGATGTCTGGCGACGGCTAGGCGAATTATCGGGGAGGTAGAGTGACACAGGATATTATACACACTTCTAATTATAGAAATATTGAAGAAGTTAAATTAAATTGTACTTACGTTGTTCGTTGAGGTGTTGATTGTCGCGATGAAATCGGTGAAACACGACTTTGTACGCGGGATTCTCGTAATATTCAAATTTTATTCAAAGAAAAATATCTCAGGCAGATTCAAAAAGAATGCAAGAGAATGCGAGTTTTGGAAAATACAATTGATCCCAAGACCGTTATTCGTACAGAAATCTCTTTCAACAATAAAGTAAGAGAGGATTTTGACGGTGGAGCGAAGGTGACTTCGTTACAACGGATGAATTGAGAGTGACAATTTGGTGAACTGGACCGGACCAAGAAAACTCTGGTCACAGTGAAAATGAGTACAATTTTTGGAGATGGAAAATATTATAAACAAACTTCTCCAATAGGAGAGCGGTACAATTCTATTCGTTGTCCGAAAAATACCCGTGATGTCTCTTTCCAATGGTGGTAAACAGAGTGCGCGGTCTCTGACTCTATCCTTCTTGCCGCCCAGCCGGAGCACCAGCCTACCGATCGGATGCGCCGGTTGCGCGTTTCCGTTGACTTCCTAACTCTACTCCTGATCTCTAATCCTGACGGTAGTTACTCTGTCCTGGTACTCTCGTGCCCTCTTTTCGCGGGCTCTTATATACTAGAAAAATGGTAATCAGAGGGGGAAGAACCCTCCCTCATGTATCCCGGGCATTCTGCTCCCCTGATGAGTAACGTTGCCCCTTCGCTATTCTCCTCTCGGCTTGCTCGAGATTCCAGGATTTCTGGAATATTCGTATTGCGGGATAATTGTAAATTTATTCCGTTTCTATTGAATTCCCTTTCCTTCCTTATGTCTAATTATTTGCCTGAGTTATTGTAATTTTAATATTAATAATTCGTAAACAACTTACTTAAACTAATTAAGATTTGATATGTTTAACATAAGAGAGAGAGAGAATCAACTGATAGTTGCTGTTTGTAAAAGTCTCCGGTATGTATTCGTATTCAGAGAACGGTGGTAAGAGTCGAGAGATATGTATATTTTATTACTAATAATTTCGTAGCATTGTCAATCGTTTGGGTGTCAAATTATTATATACCTGATGGGTAAAAATATTTCTCGGCTCTTGTACAAATTATTTCATTATAAAATACCAGCATTTTCCTAAATATCCGAGGTATCGGTAGCATAACCGGCCCGATATCTTTGGGCGTTGCCCCCCTAAGAGGCGTGCAGCAACTATTGCGCGTGCCCGGTAACAACGTCGTACGATCGTCTTATTCCCTTATATGGTCATTCCGGAACTACTGTTTCGTTGCCCGGGCGAGCTGTATGACTCCCCTCTTTCGGTGTACCTGCTAGACCTTCCCCTATCGTCGTGAACTAACCTTGACGCTATGCAGCTTAGCTTACGCAACTCGTTCCTTGCCCGGGCCCCTTTTATTATCCTTACAGTTTGCCGATTCCGACTTATTTTCTCTCTTTGAAAGTGAATTCTGGTCGAATGTTAAATAATATCGATAAATTAACAATTCCATGTTAAAGGTGGAATGTTCCTGAACATTTTGATATAACCTGCGATGTTTATTTTTATACTATAAATGGGGGGGGGGGGGGGGGGGGACCGAGTCAACTGTATGCGACGTACATTTTCCTGCTACATGTACTTGCAGTTGTTCACGTTACGAACTTTTCCATAAATTTTGGAAATTATAGTTGCGACACAAGAATAAGGAATTATTTCTGATTAATTTGATATATTGACTGATTTATAAATTTTTCCACCATGAGCCGAGAAAACGAAATTCCAGGAGTACATTTGTACTCCTAATACCAACTTATACGGTGAACATTATCGGAAGGATAATAGTTATATAAAGATATCATTATTTCATTCTCCCGATCGTAGGGAGGCATTTCTTCTGCGCGCGGTATGTGACTTTTCTCGACGGAATTGCGTCTTCGCGCTCGGTGATTGAGCCGCCTTGCCTTCGTGACTCATCGTCGAGGCATACTTGTGTTGCATCCCGCGCTACCGCAACTCGGTTCGGCGGTTCGGAAATGATTTACGACTCTCTTCCTTGAAATGTTTAGCTTTAGTAATGTAAATTTTTTTGTTTCACTCGTTTGTTATTTCTCTAATTTTGACCATCTTTGCCTTTCGTTCACCGTTACATATTGTGTTATCAAACATTCTGGTGACTACACGTGTTTCACGAAATCACAGACGTTTATTCGTCTCGACTATTTTTCGTGTCTTTGCGTGATTCGACTAATCAGCCTTTGTATGATCGTATTTGATTTCTTGCCATAAATAATTTTTTTACTCTTAACTAGTATCGAATACCACTTCTAAGTTCAAAAATAATTTTGTTGTTTTAAATTTATTAATATTTTCATGGCATTAATAGCGTTTGCCAATAACTTGCATCGATTATTCCTCCCGTAATTCTGGACAATTTTACCATCTTTGATTCCTTTGATACCGTAATTTCTAATTTAATTGCGAAGAATTTTAAAATGGTTATCTTCATTAAATTAGCGTTAAATTAGAAAGCGTGTGGGAGTATGAAACCGTATTTCTTTTAGGATCGTGATTAAAGAAAATTATGTCATTATAATGATGGGTGGTTGGATAATGTGGGGGGGGGGATGTTCTGACTCTCAATCGCGTGACTCGTATATTCAGAAATATTATGCAATGCTGTTCGGTGTCGGAATACTGAAACTATTTCGGCAGTCAGGGTTAATTTCCATACATAAGGTAATGTAGGTTCCCCTTTTTACGTTGGAGGCCCGTTTTGACCTTCAGTTAGAAAACTTTAATGGTTTGGCCGCAGGGTAAAAGCTTAGATCTATACTCTTTTGAGTCGATGCAGTAGTCGATTGTACCGACGTCGGCAGCGAAGTTCGCTGTTTCACCGAGGGTAGTGCGTGTGTCGAGGGGGATTGAGACCTCTGTCCGCATTTAGCTCGTATGATAGATAATTTTATCATCTATCTTTTACCCTGTTTTTAGCTTTACATCCTGACTATTTTAACCTTCCTGGACATATTTTTCCCAATGGAAAATCATTCCTGAAGTATCGTTCAACGATTGATGAGAGAAATCATTTCTTCTCGTGATTTTTATGAGGATGAGTGGTATTTGGATTTTCCGTGAGATGTATGAATTGTTGTGGAAGGAGAAAGGTTTGCATATAGTAAGAAAATAAGCAGAGGAATGAGTTGCGAAAAGCTGTTATTAATGAAAAATGAAGCGAGTTACGTCAGGACGTAACAAGTGTAAACAACGTATAGCTGGCGATTTGCTCAGTTGTCCCACGTGTGCTAATCGATTCCATCCGGGCTGTACTCTGCATTACGCAAAGTATAGAACCGCGAATAGTTGCTGCGTCAAGTACATAGGAGAAATGCACCGAAATAGTAGCTCGGCAGGTTTTATACCTCAAATTAGCAGCGCGGGCTTGACAGCACAGAATAACAATTTTACGAATGCAATGTCGGGAAGCTCGATGTCAGGTTCAGGGTCACAGGTGACACTCGAAGATATTTTTGCGCAAGGAACGGAGAACGGGAATAAATTGTCTACTTTCATTGCACAGCAACAACAAGTGAACGCGGATGTAATGGCTCAACTCGCGAGCTTACCACAGCTAATTCAAACAGTAAATGTACATACCGAAAAAATTAGTAAACTTGAGCAGGAAGTATTGTCGATCCAAAAAACTAACGTAGTAGCTAATGTCGTGCCGACGACCGAACTGACTATCTCTGGTATTCCTTCTACGATCACGGAAAACGGTCGCGTAATATGTACTAAAGTTTTGCAAGCTCTTGGAGTGCCAGAATTCGATAATTATGTTTTGGGTGTACGTGACTTAGTGAAGAAATCTAATCCGAATCAAAATGCAGCGTTACTTGTGATCGCCAATCCGGGGGTGCATAGCTCGAAGTCGTTCGTTGTTACGCTTATTTCAGCACCAGTACGCGACGCGATAATTAATAAGAAACGCCAAAAAAAAGATCTCACTCTCGCCGAAGTTTTTGGCATTAATCTTACCGGTAACATATTTATCAATGAGTTTCTCTCATCGGCGACTTATGCACTGCTAAAAGACACGAAAAAAAAAGCAGCAGCAACCTCGTGCAAATATGTATCGGTGAAATCAGGAGTGATATACGTGCGTAAATCTGATGGCCAACCGATCATGAAAATCTTGAGCGAAAACGACTTATCGAAATTGAATTGACTGCAACCGGTCGCGAAAACGTCAAAGACGTCTTTAAAAATCGCTCAATTTAATGCCAACTTTCTTTTAGCTCATATCGATCTCATTAGAATTTTTTTCGCGACTAACTTTTTCCACGTCATTTCTATATGTGAGACATGGCTTCATTCAACTATCGGTGATGAATTAATTCAAATCAAAGACTATTTTGTTGTAAGGAATGATCGTGAGGGCATGAGAGGTGGAGGAGTTGCGTGTTACATACATATTAGCTTGACGGCAATGCTCTTATCTGCTTCACCGTCTTTATTCGCTAACGCACCGGAGTACATAATTTTAGATGTACGCGTACCGAACGGACAGTCTATATTATTCACGTCAATGTATCGTAGGCCTCACTCGAGATTACTAAACGATTTTTCTATTGATTTCAATCGCTTTACTCATGCGTATAAGAACATTATTATAGCTGGCGATTTGAATTGGGACTTATTGTCGAATACCTTCGAGGGTGAATACTTGAAAAACTTTATGTTTTCGCTATCGCTTTATATTGTGGAATCGGATGCAACGCACCACACAGCGACTAGTGATACATGGCTTGATGTGTTTGTTGTCGATTGTCAAGAAAAAGTCCTGGAGTTTTCAAAATCTGACGAGCCGTTTATTGCTGGACACGATTTGTTAGCGTTGGCGTTTGTATTCGAGCGTAGTCCTGCTGAAATCAGAACGATTACTCGTCGCTCCCTTAAATTCTTTAACGAAAATGCTTTTTTAGACACGATAAGAATACGGCTATGTGAAACAAACTCGGATCAGACGCGTTATTTATGTGAAAGTGAGAGTGGAGTCGAGGTTGATGAACTTTGCGATGCTATTGCTAATGTTTTGCGTGATTCTTTCGATACGCATGCTCCTCTACGTTCATTCCAGGTTAAGAGACCTTATTCACCGTGGCTCACGGAGCAGCTCAAAGAGAGAATCAAACGAAGGAATACATTGTACAAACAAGCGAGAAGGGCAAACAGTCTCTTGGGATTGGCGATTTATAGACAATATCGCGATGAATTAACAGCAGAAATTAGAACGGCGAAGTCGCGATATGAATTTAATAAGTTGGATGCTATTAACGAGCCAAATCGACTTTGGAAGGAATTCAGTAACCTCGGACTCGTAAACATAACGTTACCATCTCCGTTGCAGTTTTTTACGAGCAAGGAACTTAATGAATTTTATTCGCAAATAGTTAACGCTGGACCGCAATGTCGTTATCAAGACTTTAGGCTAGCAGTTACACAAATCGGATCGAACGGACCTAATTTTGATCTATCGCACATCCCCATGGACGCACTTTTACACGAGATACACGCATCGAAGTCTTCGTTACTGGCAGTGGGTCCCAATGGAATACCGTTGTTTTGTGTTTGTAAAGCGTTGCCGCTCATCAGCAGTAAACTCTTAGAATTGCTTAACGCGTCGATTAGGTTTTCTTACTTCCCTAATGCGTGGAAAAAAGCATTTATTCGTCCTCTCTCAAAAATTAGATCCCCTCGGGTACCGTCAGACACACGGCCGGTAGCGAATCTTGCAGAGTTGTCAAAAATTTTCGAGCGAATTATACACAAGCAAGTCATGAAATATATCGATGATAATGGTATTCTGGACCCGCGGCAATCGGGCTATCGTTCTGGTTTTAGTACACAAACTGCGCTGCTTCGAGTAACGGACGATATTAGGAAAGCGATAGATGAAAGACAAGTCACTATATTGGTTCTCTTCGATTTTAGTAAGGCGTTTGATACGATATCTCATCTGCTACTGCTTGTGAAGTTAAAAGGTTTGGGTTTTTCAGACGCTGCTCTTGATTGGTTCTTTTCGTACTTGACAGGTCGGATGCAAGCAGTAGTGGACGATAAAAACATAGTAGATTCGTGGCTTCCAACGTCGACTGGTGTGCCTCAGGGCTCGGTTCTCGGTCCCTTACTTTTTTCATTATTTGTCAACGATTTAGGAACAGTCTTGAAACACACGAGTCACATGGTATTTGCTGACGACACGCAAATCTATTTGAGTTGTCCGCTGACTCAACTGGATATTGGCTTAGCTAAAATTACTGAGGATGTGAATTTGATTTTTGATTATGCAACGAGCAATAGCCTAAAGCTTAATCTAGCTAAATCTAAGGTCATGATTTTAGGAAGCAATTCGTTTGTACGTGATATTGCGCGGGCGGAGTTAGAACCAATATTGGCGAGAGGTGTGTCTTTACCGTACGTAGACGATGCGAGGAATCTAGGCGTCCTCATCGAAAGCAATTTGTCGTGGAAAAAGCACATAGCCGCAATTTCGCAGAGAGTTCATGCTACAATTTATAAACTAAAATATCATCGCAACTCATTGTCGTTGGAACTTAGGCGTAAATTGGTCATGACACTTGTCTTTCCCCATTTAGACTTTTGTTGTTTGGTATATCATGATGTTACGGAGGAATTAAATCTAAAACTGCAGAGATTGATTAATATGTGCATCAGGTTTATCTTCGACTTAAGAAGGGATGAGCGGATAACACCTTACCGCCATCGTTTGGGTTGGCTGTCTGTGAAGAACCGTCGTTGTTATTTTTTAGGAACAGAAATTTATAAGATCCTACGTGATAAAACCCCGAGATATATTAGCGAACTCTTCACTAGACGCCCAGATACAGCTCGGGTCACGCGGTTCCCCGAAAGTGCACCAACGTTTGTCATCCCGCTGCATCGAACCGAGACGTATCGACGATCTTTCCAACTTGCTGCAATATATCTTTGGCATGCACTGCCGCATGACGTAAGAGAGGCGCCTTCGCTTAGCATTTTTAAAACGAGGCTTTACTGCTACTTGCTAAACAAGGAACGTACTGAGTGGTTGGAATAAATATTATCATTATGAGAGAGGGCACTAATCATTAGCATTACTGAATATTCGAAATATTTGTCTTTAATCCTTTTGTTTAATTTTATTATTGTAATTTTACTTAATTTTGTAATAAGTTTATATCCACTGTATTGGTTCAATTTGCCCCAAAGCTTGCTAGGGCATAATAAATAACTATCAACTATGAACTATCTCTCTCTCTTATGCACTCTTTGACCAGCACCTTTTCGCTCTTCGTTGCCTTCTCTTCTCACTCACTCTTTTCTCCGTCCAAAACCATTCCGACACCCTTCCATTCACTTTCACTGCACTCTTCGACTCGCTGTATATCTCCTTTGTTCTTTTCACCAGCTCTTTCCTTATTCCCCTCTTCTCCATCGCCTGCCATAGGACCTTTCTGTCCACTCTGTCTTTCTGTCCCCTCTCCGTTTCTTTCTTGATCACGTGCTTCAACACATAGATGTTATCTATCGTCCCTCGGTCCTTTCTGAACCCCGCTTACGTCTCCGCGATTATGTTCTTCCTCTTTACCTCCTCCATGATTCGCTCCAGCAGCACTCCCGCGTAGATCTTATACGGCATGCACAATAACGTGACTCCCCTATAGTTCCCGACATTCTCCATGTCTCCTTTCTTGTGAATCGGTGATATGATACCTTTCTTCCACTCCTCCGGCATCCCTTCTCCCCTCCATACTTTCCTTATAACCTCTCTTACCTCTCTTCTGAACGGTCCCTCGCTGCACACCCGCGCCTGGTTCGGTATTCCATCTGCACCCACCGCTTTCTTCTTCTTCAGTCTCTTAATCTGTCTCTCTATCTCCTCCTCCGTTGGTTCTTCCTCTTCATCCCGCTCTCTCTCTCTCTCCACTCCCTGCCTCCCCCTTTCTCGCCTCCTTCCGTTCTAGTAGCTTCATGAAGTGTCTTCTCCACTCATCCGTCTCAATTCCCTCGCTCACTCCTACCCTGTTCTTCCTCTCTCAATTTACAAATACCCGGACCTGCGTCTCGCTTCGTATGTTTCTCACTTCCTCCTCTAGCTCCTCCATCTTTACCTTCTCCTTCTCTTTAAATTTCTTCCTCATCTCCCCTCTCGCCTCCACATACTCCTCCCTTGATGCTTTTCCGCTCTTCCACCTCTTGTATAATCCTTTTCATCTCTCTCTTTCTTCTCTTACACTCACTATCCTACCACTTCTTCATGTCTGCCACCTGCCCTCTTGTCTTAATAGTCTTCCTCACCATGCTCCGTCCGATTCCTGCTTTCACTCCCTCCCATTTCTCCTCCACCGTCTCTTCTTCTAACTCCTGTGCCCCCTCTCTCCTCTCGAACTCTTCTACCGGGCTCTCCGTCCATTCCAGCACCTCTCTCCTTCTCTTCTCCTCTTTCTTCGTCTTCTCCCTTCTCACTTGTACACGCACCTTCACTTCCAAGGGCTGGTGGTCCGACTCAACCCTCTCTCCTGCCCGCATCTCCTCTACTTCTTCCCATCCCTCCTCATTTGTCAGTACATAATCCACCTCCGACGCCCCCATCCCCCCGCTGAAGGTCCATTGCCCTTCCTCGTCTCCGCTCTTGTTTCTATTCAGAATACTCCACCCTCTTTCTTCCACAAGACCGATTAGTTCCTCTCCCTCTTTATTCCAGCACTCATCGTTCGACTTCCTCCTCTCTCCCCTTTCTTCCACTCCCTCATATCTCTTTCCTCTGTCCCCTGTCCTCGCGTTGAAATCTCCACCGATCACCAGAGTTTCTTCTCGCATCTCGTCCACCCTCTCCATCAACTACCTCATCTTCGTATTCATCTCGTCCTTGCTGTACACTGTTATCATCCTCCAAATTCTCCCGTTCGCTCCCAGCCTTCTTTCTTGTATTCCTTCTGTTTCTTCTTGCTCCTTCGTTACTGTTATTTCTTCTATCGTCTTCCTTACCCCCGTTACAATTGCCCCTCTCGCTCTTCCTTTCTTCTTTACTCTCGTTGCAAACTGACATCTCCACGCGAATTCCCTCGGCATCCTCTTTACTAGTTCTTTCCAGCCGGCTTCACCCACCCATGTCTCTATCATTCCTACGTAGTCGCACTCTCTAATATACTCCCAGAATTCCTCGTCTTTCTTCCACAATCCTGCCACATTCCAGAACAATGCTGCCATCTGCCCCTTCCCCTCCTCTTGTTCTTCTTCCCCTCTTCCTCCTTGCGCATTACCGCCTTATCCACTCCCTTCCTCCTTATCTTCTATTCCTTGTCGACCTATTCTCGAAATTCCTTCTCGTCTTCCAGCCGCTGTTCCTTCTCACTCCAGCGGAGCCACTTTCCCTTCAAGAACATCTTCCCTTTCCTTTCTCGCTCTCTCTCTTATCTTTTGTTGCAAGTGCCTTTCTTCCATCGTCAGGTCGTTGTCGATGAAAATTCTCCTGTTGCCCAGTTTTCTCTTCTCCGTCATCACCCCCTGCTTTGTCTTCCAGTCCGACAGCTTGACTACCGCCATTCTATACCCTTCCAACCATTTCTACCCTCTTCATACCATTTCTTACTCTAAACTCGTCTTCCAAAAACTGCGCTACTACCTCCCTCTTTCTTCTCCCCTGTACCTTTAACCCGCTTATCACGACGTTGTTCTTCCTCTCTCTTTTATCTTGCTCCTCGATTTTCTTCTTTATCAACCTCACCTCCTTCCATGGCTCTTCCTCATGTTCTCTCCTCTTCCCCTCTTCTCTTCTCTCTATCCTCGCTATTGTTTCTCTGATTATTCCTTCCCCTTCGTCCTCTCCTCTTTCCTTGACTTCATTACACCTCTTCTCCAACCTTTCCAACCTCTTCTCCATCTCCTCCATCCTTCCCTCCATCCCCTTCTCTCTCTCTCTCTTCACATCTCTCTTTCGCCCTTCTCAGTTTCTCTCCCAGTTCTCTTATCGCCCTTTTCGTCTCTTCTTGTCCGTTGCTTATCTCCCCTTAATTTTCTCTAGCTGTATCGCCATCTGCTCTATCACCATTTTTGCCGACTTTTCTGCCCCCGACTCCGGTTCCCCTGCTCCCCTTGCGCTACCTTCTGCCCCTGCTGGTTCTATTTGCGACCTCCCCGTATTTGCGCTCTTCTTGAACGCATTCTCCTCGTCGTCACTGCTGTCCGTCCTGTCCCCTGCCTTTCGAGCCCGCCGAATTCGCTCTCTCCCTCACCAGCTTCTCAGCCAGAGACGTTCGTCCTCTTCTCGCACCGCTTGCCATCGTCCCGCTCGCTATCGCTGCTTCGCTTCCGCCTCCTCCGGCTCCTCCTCCTTGCAGCTATAGGTTCGTCCTCACAGGCGTGTTAGACGTCTCCAACTCCGCCTCCGACTCCTCGTCCTTCCCTCTACCGCCTCCCATCTCCCGATCCGCCGGTAACTCTACCACCGCCCTCATCTGCTGAGCCGCGTCCCGTCACCTGCTGCCCTTTCGCGCCCACTCTTCCAACTCTCTTCGCGCTCACTAGCTGGCTTGTTTTCCTCGCTCTCCTAACCTCTTCTCTTCCTACTCGCCTCTGATTCCCCTCCTTTTTTCACTTATAATTCCTAAACTACCCCGTCTCCCTATTATCTCCTTACGATCGTCTTCTTTCCCTTCACCTACTGTCCCTACTCTAACTTACTCTTCTATTCCGTACCTCAATAATTTCTGGTTTCCACACACACTTTCTCCCTCTGCGTCCACTCACTCTCCACGACTCGAACCAAGTCCTAACAAGAAGATCTCCATAGGTGCGTCGAAGACTATTAGTAATCTTTTGAAACATTTACGAAGCGTGCATTCTACAATTCATGATAAATACATGAAGTATAAAAAAAGCAAATGAAGCGAAAACAGTAAGCACGACCGCAGTATCAATGGAAAAGAACCACCGAAAAACGGCAAAAAAATTTCGCACTCGAGCTGACGATCGAGCGGATTTTAAAAATAAAATGTTACAGTTTGTTATGGAAGCTTTGAATCCGCTGTCAAGTATAGATTATCCGAGTTTTAAACATTTATTTGAAGGTGATAATGAAAAACTCGTTAGCAAATGCACAATCACAAGACAAATGATCGAAATGGGCGATAAGCGATTGAAAAAAACGAAGGATTTACTCTCCCATGCCAAGTACGTATGTACGACGGCCGATGTATGGTCAGCGAGGGGATGAAGTTTCATCAGCGTTACCGTTCATTTTATCAAAGATGATTTCATTCGCGAGTATCTTTCCTTGGCGTGTAAGGGGTTCAAAGGAACCCATTTATACGAAAATATCGCTTCAATCGTAGAGAGTATTCACGCGATATATGGGTTGACGATTTCGAAGATCGTTGCGACTATAACGGATAATGCTACAAATTTCGTTAAAGCATTCAACGAGTTCGGGATAGAACTCAACGAGAAAATACAACAGGATTCATACAACGCCGACACAATGTAACCACTGTGGAAACAATTTTTTTACCACATCACCTACGTTGCTGTACGCACACTCTCCACTTAGTTGCGACTAGCGACTTAAGGAGCGCTCTAAAGAAAGTCGATCATATATTCAGACGTCACTCCGGAACAATCGCGAAATTTTCTAAGCTCTGGCATAAAGCTGCACTGCCCAAATCTGCCGATATTTTTAAGGATACGGTCTGTCACACGGTTAGCTATCCAATTTTCACACGGTGGAATTCTCTCTACGATGATTTGAAGCAGATATTGAAAAGCAAAGCCACGTTGGCGTTTTTATTCGAACGCTTAGAACTGGGAGAGACATTTTGAACAAGCCAAATCGCATATATGGACGAATATTGTGAAGTTGTGCAGTTGATGGTACGAGCATTAAACATACTGCAGGGACAATACAAAGTCTGTTACGGAATTCGGATACCCACGTTAATAACTTTGAAGCGTAAAATCCAAAATTTGGCGAAAGGTCATCTGTGATACGGCAAAATATTAGCAAAAGCGTGTGTTGATGGCTTAAATAAAATATTTGACAATTTTTTTCTCATTCGACGATCATGTAACTGATGTTGTTGTAGCAGCCATCTCACATCCCGCACCCAAATTGACATGGTTTTCTGCAGTCATTAAGGCATACAAGCTCAAATTGCCTTTAGACAACATGAATGCATCTCATTCATTTTTAAAGGCGTTAAACTCTTTCAGAGAACAGAATCATTCCGATTTTTCTGATGAAAAGTGTTCGGGTGCAATATCGTCTTTTCTCGCAGTTGGATGTAGTAGGTCTCAGACCTGCAACTCACATAGTGGTGCTAGTCAACCGAATACAAGATGTCTTTCCGTGGATGATTTTCGAGTACAATTGCTGTCCTACTTAAGTTTAACGATACTCAACGATTACCCGATTGTACGAGAAGGATTCTTGAATTGTAACACTCCTCTTGTTTCCTCCGCACCGGTTGAAAGATTATTCTCGTTCGCAAGCATCGTGAACGCGCCGAGACAACACGCTTCATTCGATAGGAATTTCGAACGGATAGTTCTATTGAAAAGCTTTCTCAAATCCGAAATCGCGTTAGAGATGCGTATGTATTTGACTTATTCGAATAAATTATGATTGTTGTACCATTATATGATTCTTTTTTCGGTACACCTTGCGTCGTTCTTACAACTGATGAAGTTTTTTTTTTGTTCTGCGCCGATTATTACACAACAGATTTAATCCTATCTGTTATTTATTCTTAGTGTTTCAGATAATATAACAAAAATACTTGAAAAGTTACAAATGATCCGAAATCGTGGCATATGATAGGAAAAATTCATAGATGCACATAACATGGCTACCAAGTACTTTCAAAAGTACTTACTTTAAGTACTTTGCATATACTTTGAGTAACAAAAATACTTAAAGTACAAAGTACGTTGTAAATTTACTTTGTCCTTTGTAAGTACTTTTAGTACTTCGAGTACTCCAAGTAGAAGTTGGAATACTCCGCAGAACAAAAAAAATCCTTTGAAAAATAATTCGGAGTACAACACAGAGCTGGGCAAAATACCGAAATAAGTACTAAGTACTTTAAGTACTTGGAGTACTCCAAGTTTACCTATTACTCACTTGTAGTAATACTTATTTCGGTATTTTACCGGTAAAATACCGATACTGAAAGTACTTAGTACTTATTTCGGTATTTTGCCCAGCTCTGTGTTGTACTCCGAATTATTTTTCAAAGGATAATTCGACAAATTCGAATTATAAAGGAATAAATAATAGCGCTTGACTAATAGCAACTCCACCGAGTCGCGAAACCGACACGTGTAGGAATTTGCAGAGTAAGTATGGGAAAATGTGGATTCCTATGCCCATATATGAATACGGGCCAATAATGCAAATGCAACAAAATCAACCTCGCGGATAGCAACCGGGTAATTGCCAGTCTTAACTGGTTGGTCTCGGAGTTAGGCTCATGTTAGAAAAGAATAATAAAACTGTAACTGGACTTTGTACAATTTCATCGAGAACGCCAAATCCACTCTTTTATTTCAATAAATACTGAATCTAGTTTGTAATCGCAAACTTGAGTATCAACTCTTTATTTAGCAACGATCCCTTTATTTAAATAAAATTATTTCGTTGCGTCGACGACACAACATCTGCTATAGAATGAATCTCATCAAGTGTCTAGAAAAAGAGAACCCGTATTGTGGAGTGAAATCACGCTCTCTTATGTCTTTTGCGTTTTGTACGTATTGCGTGAAATATAAAATTATATCTTCTCATTGTTGTACCGCGGAACCCCTGTACTCGGTACACGGGAATTAGTAATGGTAGTTAGTAGTAGTAAAGGCATAGATGGGAAATAAAACTCTACAAAGAGGAAAGTGGAATATAAATACAAGTAAGTAAGTATCGAATTCCTTGCGACATGTGTATTACATATGCACTGACGAGATACAAGGAATTCGAGTGGCACGCGCTTAAGCGTGCCATCGTCGCACCAAACGCATAGTCAGCAGTTTCGCGAGCGAGGCTTCCTCGGCGAGCGTCCGATTGCGAAACTCGTCAAACACCTGAGTCGGCTTTACGCAAATCGAGGTAACTCGGATCTCTGAATTCATACAGAGATTGGAGTAAAAATATTATTAAACAAAAGATGATGAAATGAGAGCATCAAGACGATGCCCATCATCAAGGGAATCCGCTGAGTCGAACGCTCCACTTTACGCTCGGTAAAATGTGGGCGCGAGCTCACGGTAAACAATAACATGTAAAGGGAACAGAGATCGAGTGTCAGGCAGTTGTTAATCGACTCATAAACTGTACGTTTGGTCCGGCAAGATTTAAGGTAACAATCTCGTTAATTGATACACGTAGAACTGTGTGAACGCAACGTGTGCGAACTGTACAACTGTTCCAAGGGGATATTGGAACATACAAACTGTATCTACGTGTAAGACTTTCAACGAATAAAGTATTCTTTTGTAATTTACTCTCCGGTTCAATCCTTACTTGGGTTCCAACCCTTAACTGGTATTCCTTAATACATAAATTTGAAGAAAATCATCGAAACCGCGGACTCAGAGTAGCTAACTGGGTTTCGGCGGTATAACATCATAATTATTTTATAACCGAGACTCGTTCATTTCTATAAAAAATGAATAAAATTATTCTTGAAAGAGCTGTAATTTAACGGGAACTCATTCTTTGATATCTGAATAGATGCACTCGTTCGCCCTGTTTATTGCGTATATAAATGTGAAACAAAAATCTCTAATGCTACTTTACAGCTCGCTCTTTTAGTCCTTTTATTTAAACAAGATGGCGTACAAATTGTTCCTTGCTAAGAATTTCTCGAGGGCTACACTAAATTATTCGAATATCGTATTTGTAATGTTACGCCTATAGTCGGAGAGCGCATGGCCATTTCGTGTATCTGATCAAAGAGGACCCTTTCCATTCCCTTCCCTTCCGTTACCCGGTCTTTTTGCCCGAACCGCGTCAGCTATTCTGATTTCGCTGCGGTAAAACCGGGTTCAAATCCACTAACTGCTCATGCTCGAAAAAATCGTTGGAAGCGTAACAATCCCACATCTCACGGGAGAACGTTCCCGTTAAATCCATTTCATTTTGTTATTTTTTTTTTGTTTTTTTTTTCCCTTGTTCAAGCATCTCTCAAGCACTCACAGTCTATTCAGTTAGTCGCTATCAATTACCGTCAGTTGTTTCAAATTTTTAAGTTCGCCCAGAACACAGAGAGGGTCAACACGCTTTCAGCGTATTAGACAATCTTTCCGGAAAATTCGGGTTTGGGTTCACGTAGTCTTTATGTTTCAGTCGAGGAATTGGGGTTAGTCGATCCCTGCACACCGTACCACCCAGAGAAACAGGAGTCCCCTGACGGAAGCTTCAACGTAAATCTGGTCTCGACGAGCGCCGTTTATCATCACAAGGGCTAGCAAACTTTCGGGAAGGAGCTTTTGTGACGTGACTTTTCATCCCGACACCCGCACGGAGGAGGCGTTGAGCAGTGAATCGGCTTTACGACCCGTTTGACGTCACAAATCGCGTCGGTTGTCCAGAACGCACCTTCCGTATCTTAAAATTCTATTTCTTTTATATTAATTAATATGTATCTAGAATTTTCTACCTATCTAGTTTTCTTATCATAGCATTTACTATCTACCTCGCAAAATTATTGTTGCAGAATTCCAAATTATTATGCCAAATTCACGAATCCTTTATCTTGAACTATATATCTTCTGCCTTCTGAGAAATATGGAAATCTCACAGTAGTATTTACATAACACCAGAGCACAGAGAATTTTGAGAAACATTCCGATGAGTTTATTTATTCGTCGACCTGTGCGGGGGTTCGATGCCGCGGGTTGCCCCGGGTCGCGCACGGTATAGTTACCATTTTTTAATTCGTGCGAATTCAAAAGAGTCTTTCGACCGTCTCGGGTCTTGTCTATCGGCCGAGAGGGGCGAACAATTAGTTCTGGACGTAGTGGCGAATTACAAAGACGCTATTCTTTTATCGCTCTCGGCTGCGCAGATTACGAAGTGAGTCCGAGGCCCCACTTTTCTCTGTGCTAGTCGGTCGGCATCTCGCGTGTTAATTCTTTATCTTTTCTTTATGTAATAGTCATTAATTCGGGTTAATAATATAGGCGAATCTGTTCGCGCATTTTAAATTTGGCAGTGCTTTTCAAGTGATTTGTGTATTGTACGCGAGTGATCCGACCGGCTTGACTCTGGTCGAAAATTATCCCATTATCTTTTTGTATTATCACGTGTTTAATCTATTCGTGGTTCGTGACCTTTTGGATTAATATTTGTGGGGAACATTATCGTGAGAACGTTCCATTAATTTTCATCGAGTATTATTCTGACAGTCGCAACATGTTTGGTGAATCATGATTCGCATTATTTTCTTTTTTTTGTCATCATATTATCGATATCTTGATCAGAAAATTATGTATTGCGTACTCAGCTTCGGATACCTATTAATCTTTATCGCTATCTTGAGTACTATCGATTTAATAATTTTGCGAGGATTCTTTGGCGTATTAATTTTTCTATCTATCGATTATCTACCTTTCGCTACCGTTATCTATCGCCGGTTACCTACCCGTTTCGATTCCGCGTGACGATAATTGTCGACGAGTTATCTTGCATTATCTACGGCCGGTTACCGATTTGATTATATTAATTCGAACAACATATTAATCTGCACTATCTTTGGGGTATTTATTGCTGTTTACCTACCTGGTTATATCAATTCTCACAAATATTTTTTTACATTACATACATCGTTATGTATCTCCGATTACCTACGCAGTTATCAGGAATTTCGACGTTTTTTTTTTCGCCACGTTATCTTTAGTTATCTACCTCCGTTTATTTAACCGGTTGTATGTGTAACCGTGCACCCTGTAGGCTGCGTCTAATGACCCGTCTGCACGAGGGCTAGTTGGTAATGCCGGTAAAGGTGGTAACGCTCGATCGAAGATTTGTCCCGATGCTTCAATTACATTGCAGGTTCTTCTATTTTTTGTTAATTATGCGTGTGCCAAAGGCATGAACTTCCGGTCGCCAGGTGTTTTAATTAACACAAACACCAAGATGAATTCGAAATAAAGTTACTTTATTCAAATAAGATTTATTATTGATCCTCTATTCACGAGGTAATCACGTTGATACACAACAACTAATTATTGATTAATCGATTAACGTTTCGATTAACAATACTATCGACTCACGACAAGGAACAATAATTACACGTTTGTAGAGATCGTGAACTCTTAGTAGTATGCACTGTCGTAATAAATCCAGGTGGGTATGACAATTTTCTCCATAACTCGATCGCAGATTTCACACCTGCGACGCAATATATTCGAACGGCGAACCCCTGAGTCAGCAACATTACGCGTTGACTATGAGTTGGAAACGAATGACCGCGAGCCTTGGGGGCCGCGCTTTAAGTAGATACGTCGGGGAAACACCACCAACGTTATTAAATTGTTTATTTATGTCCCGATACTAGTCCAATTTTGAAAAATTGTTTGATCGGATATAAATGTTTATAATTCTGATTTTGAGTCCGATCAGATATAACCAAATTAATGAATTGTTCAAACAATTTAACAACAATCAAAACTCTATTTACATTATTAACTTCCCGATTTGACAAACTAGACAACTTTTGAAGTGCTTTCGAGAGCAAAGGAAAAAGTTAATGTTTAAACAATTAAATACGAAACTTCAATCATGTCATTCTGAATTTTACATAGGATTAATTAATTATACCGGTTGTTTCGTATCCCTAAATATATGGGGATAATTCATTGTTTAAACAATTATTTCGACCATCTCAAAATGGTTAAATTGAGCGTCAAACGAAATTAACAAATTGGGTCGTTTTCGTGTGCCCCTGATTACGTTCTAAACACGTTATTGTTTAAACAATTACACTAAACTTTGTCATCTGCATTTTCAGTGTAAATCGATTAGTTCCTCTACACTTAAATGTTTTTTGACTCCCTTAAAAAAAAACTAAAACTAAAACAAAATTTAAATCACCTCATTAAAGGCTTCGCAGTAGTTTCAAAATGATTGTGCACAATGGTGAGATGATATGATACATCACCTCTGCGAAGAAGAGAAAAATTGCTTCGCACAGTCCAAAGTTACGGCACCGTACCGACACTTGTCGAAGCAAAAATGGATTATTTTTCTTAAGCATTGTGACGTGGATTTTCCGTTCTGGCTCTCGGTAGAGTCCCTCTCGGCAATTCAACAGGGCATTAGGTAGCTTTTCGAATTTTATTTTCATTATTTTGATTTTTCTTTTCGGCAAACGAGCGACGGTCTCCTGGCATATTCACCGAAAGCATCGACAACGCCGGAATCTTCGCTACCGACGCGCGAGGGAGCGTCATCGCCGCCTCGACATTGGCAAAGGCAACGGCGAGTCCACGCCAGCTACGCTCTCGCGGACAGCATTGGTCGTCGGCGAGAGAGTCGAGAGCCGTACCAGCGCTACCGTTAGCGGCGTCGCGCCGTTAAAGCGCGTCGCCGAGCTACCGCGTGCTCCAAAAGCGACTAGGATGATCGTCGATTCGAATATCGATCTCGTGATAGCGGACGGAGGATCGACTCGAAGCCTCATCCCTCGCTGTACTTCAACAGCGTCATTCCCGGAGAAGAATCGCATCTTTCAGCCTCGTTCTCCAGAGAAAGAATTGTTTCCGGTCTCATCTGGAGCCCAGCAGCAACAGCATCGCTCTCGTCGTGGATCGTCAACTAGCGGCCACGGCAGATTTGTCGATATCGCGCGCTCTCGCTATTTAATTTGCGCGCGATGCGTTACCGGAGCGTCTCAAAATTCGGCTAGGGGGCCAAGCGTTAGAGTAGGCAGGGGGGGGGGGTCGTAGTCCGTTTCCGCGAAATCGTGAATCGTCTCGGGGACTCAGGCGTTAACCACCGAAGAAGCAGGACGTTGCTCCCGTCGCCGATCGTGCTGTCGAGCGAGAACCGACGCCTACCACACGCGATCTCGAAGACTCGACGAGGAATATCCCGAGGGGCTTCGTTTACGGCATACATTAACCGGTAAGGCCGTCGTTCGCTTCCGGACAAACTTTTCTTTAAACTTCCGTAACATTTTAGTTTTGGGCCAAAAAGATCTGTCGAAAATCCGCGAATCGAAAAGCTATCGCCGGTGTTGACCGTAATTTCATTGTATTGGATTTGTTGAGAATTGAAAGAATCGCCGAGAGGGATTCAAGTAGTTTATTTTATTGAATTAATTTTCATGAAATTACGGAACGCGCGAGAGTCCTTAGTTTTAGTTAGTTTAGCAATTTCGGGAAAAAGCGCCAACGTCAACTGCTCTCGAGAACCCATGTAATTTTATCTGCTATCTTTCGTCATATTCATCACCACACGCGTCTTACTATTTGAATCGTTCCGGTTTCATAATTCTGACTATTATCCTGTATTAATTTTTGACCTCTTTTATAATTTATTTTAATCCGCGACTCACTGTTATCTGACTTTTTTTTTACTCTTTCTGTTTTATCCTGACCATATTTGGCGACCACGAGACGCGTGTCTTCCGATTTTTACGGTCTTCGATATTTTCGCTCTCGAGAGCCCGCGTATGGAAAGGTCGAATCGACCTCTATCTGTTTGCCGCGCGATCGCGCTTTGCAATTCGACCACCGCTGATTTAAAGATTTAAGTTTGACACGTCGAATAATTATTGTATTGTTTCTTTTTGCTACCAGAAGTTGTGTTGAACAATAAAAATTATTAAATTCGTTTGCTCGAATTTAGAGTGTTGGTTCCTTCGCATTTGACACCTGAACCACCCCCTCTACCATTTCCCCATGGCTGCTTGCTAGCCGAGCGAATACCTCGTTCCCGACTGCTCGATAAAAAATTTTGTATCGAGAGCTTAGCTCTCGAGACTGGCGCCCAGAGAAATCGTACGGTCTTGCGGGTATTGGTTTGCGCGCGGGAATTTGCGTGACAGCATATATTCAAATGCTTCGCAGGGGCTTCAAAATGTAAGTGCACAATGGTGATGATATGATACATTATTCCTGCGAAAAAGAGAAAAATTGGTTCGCACAGTCCAAAGTTACAGCACTGTATGGACACTTGTCGAAGCAAAAATGGATTTTTTTTGTTAAGCAAATATTCAAATGCTTCGCAGGGGCTTCAAAATGTATGTGCACAATGGTGATGATATGATACATCAACCCTGCGAAGAAGAGAAAAATTGCTTCGCACAGTCTAAAGTTACAGCACCGTACGGACACTTGTCGAAGCAAAAATGATTTTTTTTTGTTAAGCAAATATTCAAATGCTTCGCAGGGGCTTCAAAATGTATGTGCACAATGGTGATGATATGATACATCATCCCTGCGAAGAAGAGACAAGCGTCTCAGCGCCCTGCGGGCGCAGATGCTCTTGTTGGTGGGCTCCGCCCCCCAAACCCCCCGAAAAATGGCCCTTTGGGACATTTTTTAAGGCACTCACGGGGGTGCACGTCGCGCTACGCGCTCCGTATCGAGTGTATTTACACATCGCGCTATGCGCTACGGATGAAGTATATTTATACGTCGGGCTCTGCGTTTCGTTTCGAAAGTACATATGAGGGATAAAAATTTATCAGTTACGTAAATTAATTCATAGTGTTTAACCTTTGTCGAATAAATACATTTCTTTTTTGTACCAATTGATTATTAATATTCACGACGGATATTTCCTTTTTGTTTGACGATAAATTGTCAAATATTGAGACACGAGACTAATATAACGAATTGCATCACGTAGAACTTGATCAAATTAATTTAACGAATCAAATCATGTCTAGTAAAGTCGTTTTATTGGCTTAAGGGGACTGAGTCACCTAAAAAATCGAAAAGTAAAAATTTTTTTTTGCAGTATATATAAGTTCAATGAAAAATTCCATTTTACCTCCATAATATATATGTGTTAGACTACCGCTGTGAATTTTTTTGGAGACCTACAGTGTATTCCGGTGTAATGCGCAATGGTCAAACATTTTTCCTTTGCCGCAGCTTTCGGACTGAACGAAAGCATCAATCTTTGCTTGCGATGTCTTATTTTCTTCGTTAGACAGTTTATTGCGGAACGAGTGCGGGGATTTTTTTTTGAAGCTTCGCTGACGAAGCTATGAGTTAAAAACTACCAAAAAATTCACTTTTTCCACTTTTTGTCTCGTAACCACTCACATAATGGCTTGCGATAAATCCATTTTTGATCGCATGAAAAATCCCCGCACTCGTTCCGTAACACTGACTGTTACGAAGAATATAAGCCGTCGCAATCCAAAATTGGTGGGGCCATTCTCTCTGAAACCTGCGGCAAGCGAAGAAAAATAAAATGGAAAAAAATGAATTTCACAGATTAATGAAAATAATCAACTTGGGTGATCCGCAATAAAAAAAATTATTTAAAAATTTTTTTTGTCACATAAAAATGTCCACTTTTTTTTTCTATCACATAAAAATCAGATTTTCTTTTTTGGTTTTTTTTTTTTTTTTTCACTTCACAAATCTCGTAAATGCAAAAAAAATGTTTAAAACATAAAAAAATATACTCTTACGTCAAATCTGACGTTTAAAAAAGAGGTTAAGTCTGCGAGACTTTTCGCTTTGCGACACTGTCACTGTGAAAAACATTTTTACACTATTGCGGGCAAAAATACAGAATATATTCCGTTCATTCGGAAAAACTGTAAACACTGACACATACTAATACACTGAGTTTACAAGCTCAGTTTTTTACCCGATTGACACAATCGAGTAAAAATCATCGCTGCTACATTACGCCGGTGTATCGCAGACTCAAAACAAAGCGCGGTAGCGGCGATAATCTGAGTCGCATCGATTAGACGTAACGACCCTTTGGTCGGTAAATCGTTACCTACCGAACGCAGTTTCGACATCGATTGTTTTTTTATGTTCCTTTCTCGATGTTTCTTATTCTTCTTATTAGAAGAAAAAAAAACATGCGGAGATGCGGTATTCCGGTATTGTACGTGTTGCATTTCGGCATTTTTTTTTTCACGCATTATTTATTTCTAACACTACTAAAATGCTTCTAACTTCGGTAATTTTTTAAATTTCGATCTAAAATTTGGTGTGTATGTAGTACACCGCATGTACATTCAGAAAAAAAATTTAAAAAAAATAAATAAAAAAATAATTTTTAGGTGACTCAGCCCCCTTAAAACTTAAGACCAGATTTAATGAATATAAAACAAACACACAAAACATGTACCAACACCAACACCATTACCATTTAGCATTCAGGCCAAATATCCACTTTAAATCCTTCCCCTTCAATGTTTTTTTTCTTTCCCATAATAGATGGAATCAGTTCGTTAGTTTATCTGTAGGAAACCAAATCATTGTAAAAGAAAAGTTCAAGAAATGTTCTATTCTTTGTGATTTTCAATGAAATTTTGCCGATAGTTATGGATGCTGCAAAAAAAATGCTATCTCGAGAACGAAAAAATATATCGTCTTGGTTCCTGCCTTGTATTGAAGAGGAAGTAGTACTTCACTCGAATCGAAAAATTTGTCAACTTGGATGCCTCCGAAATATTTTTTACAAATTGATGAAATTCTTGAAAAATTTGACTGTGAAGGCTCTTTGACAGTCCTCTTGTAAAAAAATTCATTTCTACCATTTGAGATATATTTTTTTTCTTCTTCATAATACATGGAATCAGCTCATTATTGTCTCTGTAGAACAGACAAGTATTAGAGACGAGAAGTTTGAGAAATTCGATAATTTTTTTCGTTTTTCAATGAAATTTTATTGATATTTATCGTCGCCTAAAAATATCAAATTTCGCATCATATCATATCGTATTTTTTTTAATTTTATTTAATCACAAACAAGAATAAGTTGCTCGGTCCGGAATAACTCGTAAAATCGACAAATTCAGTGTTTTTCACTTTGTCGATAAATAATTGTTTAAAATTGTTCCCTAAGAGTACAATTGTTTTTTTCCAATTTGTCAAATTTGTAAAATTTGAAAAAACGTTGGAAATACGTTGATAGAATAATCATTAGCAGTTTTTTTTATCGACTGTAAACGAATAAATCGTGCGAACAAAATTGACAAAGATTTCGAATGTGATGAATCTCCAACGTTCGAAGCGTAAAAAATTCAATTTTTAAAAATTGCACACTTTTTATCTGCGCAATAACGCGGAGAGTCAATTTGTAAATACGATTTTTATGAGATCAAAGGATTAGAGACGGCAATTTCGAGAAATTTGAAAAAACGATTCGTTTTTTAACGAAAATTCGTGAAATTATACTTTGCTTAAAAAAAATCATATCTCGGCAGCGAAAAAAGATATCGACTCTTATCTTGTCTTGTTTTGAAGATGAGAATATACTTTGCCAGAAACAAAATTAGCAGTTTTTATTATTTACTCTAAACGAATAAATCGGGTGAACATAATTGCCAAAGATTTCGACTGTGATGAATCTTCGACGGTCGAAGGATAGAAAATTCTTTTTTTTTATGATTGCACACTTTTTATCTGCGCTATACCGCGTAGAATCCATTTGTATTTAGGTAAAATACGAACAAAAATCGAAACGAGATGTCGATTTTTTTCAATTTCGGGCCAGACTATCATCGGGCCACAGAGTACGCGCGCCACTACGTATGAGCATCTGTGTATCGTCTGCTACGAAATTGTCATCTGCTTCCAAAGTTTGACAGATAGAATAAAACGAAAAAATATATACTCGCGATTTTTTTTAGTTCTATTTGGGAAATTGTAATTATTTTGGATATTCGATGAATCTTTTTTGTGAGTTTACAACCAATTTTTTCAGTGAATTCGTGAAATTTATCATTTTTATTACGAATGTGAATAAAGTATGGTAAAATATTGCGAATGATTTTCGGTGATAATATATTATTTTCGAAATAAAAAACGCAAATATTTGTGAATCCGTGTATGATATTTCGCGGTTTATTTTTCACAACCGAAGTATTTTTTTTAACATGACAAAAAATGGATTTTTGGCAAATCTAAATAGCATAACCTTTGAAGCAAATCTAATTATAACCACTTTTTTAAAATTATTTTATAATTAAAATTATATTTCTCAGAATGATTCAAAATTTGTTGTGCATAGTGCTTTCGATGCAATGAAATATTGTTGCGAAAGAAAAAAGTATTGGTTTCCAGAATTCTTAATTGGAGCACCGTACGGACATCAGATGTGAGAAAATAATTTTTTTATGGAAACTTTTATGGAAATTGTGATGAATAAATAGTTAGAGATGTAGGATTGTCTCCAAATTTGCTGTGCATACTGCTTTTGATGAAACAAAATGATGCTGCGAAGAAGAAAAAAATTGGTTCGTAGAGTTCATTATGATGGCACCGTACGGACATTTGACCGAAGGCAAATGCAAATTATGGCCAATAATTTTTTACAAAAAATACTTGAAGGTCTCCGATTGGTTTTAAAAGTGATGTGCATACTGGAAATAATGTAATAAAAAAACCCTGCGAACGAGAAAAAAATTGGTTCGCACCATCTAAAGTTACAGTGTGATACGGACGTCCGAAAAGGAAAATTCAACCAAAAAGTTGTTTTCATTGCACCGCAGGCTAGAAAAAATATTTCTATTCATCGCAGTCACTTCAAAGTAACTACGCATGATGTTGGAGATACACCCAAGCAAATAGTGAAAAATAAAAATTTTTGGAGTGTGCACTGCGGAGTAACGCCTTCGACAGACTCCGAAGAGCAACGGGTGGTCATTTTAATAAGCACTCTTTGCCTATTGTTATAGTGAGTGCCTAAAAAATTCTTCGCACAGTCCAAAGTTACACTGTGATACGGACGTCTAAGAAGATAATTTCAGTAATAAAGGTATTTTTATTCAACCGCAGGCGAAAAAAAATATTACCAGTCATTGGAGTCACTTCAAATTAACTACGCATGATGTGGGAGATACACCGACGCAAATGGTGAAAAATAAAATTTTTTGGAGTATTCGCTGCGGACCAACCCCACCCGCAGACTCCGAAGAGCAACGGATGGTCATTTTAATACGCATTCTTTGCTTATTGTTATAATGAGGGCCTAAAAATTATGTATGTGAATAACAAAACGTTGTTTAAGTAAATTTACAGGTAAGTGATAATTAGTGCTGAAGTTTCGAGTTACTGCCTCTCCCAGCGACTTAACATACCTCCAAGCTCTCGTTAAGATATCGATCGAGATTTTTTGCAGTTTACCTTTTTGCCATTTTTGGGCACTCTCTACAACAATAGGCAAAGAGTGTCTATTAAAATGACCATCCGTTGCTCTTCGGAGTCTGTCGGTGGGGTTACTCCGCAGCGCATACTCCAAAATTTTTTATTTTTCACCATTTGCTTCGGTGTATCTCCAACATCATGGATAGTTGATTTGAAGTGACTGCGATGACTGGAAATATTTTATTTAGCCTGCGGTTCAATGAAAACAACTTCTTGGCTGAATTTTTCTTCTCGGACGTCCGTATCACACTGTAACTTTGGGTGGTGCGAACCAATTTTTTTCTCCTTCGCAGGGTTTTTTTATTACATTATTTCCAGTATGCACATCACTTTTAAAACGAATCTGAGATCTTTAAGAACATTTTTTAAAAAATTATTGGTCACAATTTACATTTGCCTTCCGTCAAATGTCCGTACGGTACCATCATAATGAACTCTGCGAACCAATTTTTTTCTCCTTCGCAGCACCATTTTGTTTTATCAAAAGGACAGCAAATTTGGAGACAATCCTAGATCTCTAACTATTTTTTCATCACAATTTTCCATAAAAAAATGATTTTCTCACATATGATGTCCGTACGTCATCATCTCCAATTAAGAATCCTGGAAACCAATTCTTTTCTCTTTCGCAACAATATTTCATTCAATCGAAAGCACTATGCACAACAAATTTTGAGTCATTCCGACGAATCGACTTTTAATTATAAAATTTTTCAATAAAAGTGGTTTCAATTAGCTTTGCTTCAAAGGTTATGTTATTTAGATTTGCCAAAAAACCATTTTTCCTCATGTTAAAAAAAAACTTCGGTTGCGAAAAATAAAACATGAAATATCATACATAGATTCACAAATGTTTGCGTTTTTATTTCGAAAATAATATATTTTCAACGAAAATCATTGGCAATATTTTACCATACTTTATTTACATTCGTAATAAAAATGATAAATTTAACGTGTTCACTCAAAAAATTTGTTATAAACTCACAAAAAAGATTCATCGAATATCCAAAATAATTACAATTTACCAAATAGAATTTAAAAACATCGCGAGTATATATTTTTTCGTTTTATTCTATCTGTCAAACTTTGGAAGCAGATGACAATTTCGTAGCAGACGATACATAGATGCTCATACGTCGTGGCGCGCGTACTCTGTGGCGGGATAATTTTTTTAAATTAAAAATAATCGACATCGCGTTTCAATCTTTGTTCGTATTTTACCCAAATACAAATTGATTCTACGCGGTATAACGCAGATAAAAAGTGTGCCATCATAAAAAAAAAGAATTTTCTATCCTTCGACCGTTGAAGATTCATCGCAGTCGAAATCTTTGTCAATTATATTCATCCGATTTATTCGTTTAGAGTTAATAATGAAAACTTCAAATTTTGTTTTTGGCAACGTATTTTCTCCTCTTCAAAACAAGATGAGATAAGAGCCGATATCATTTTTTTCTGACGAGATATGATTTTTTTTAAGCAAAGACTTATTTCACGAATTTTCGTCAGAAAACGAAACGTTTTTTCAAATTTCTCGAAAATGCCGACTAATATTTTCCTCTCATAGAAATCGTATTTACAAACTGACTCTACGCGTTATTAAGCAGATAAAAAGTGTGAAATTATGAAAAATTGAATTTTTTATCCTTCGACCGTCGAAGATTCATCGCAATCGAAATCTTTGTCAATTTTGTTCGCTGGATTAATTCGTTTACAGTTGATAAAAAAACTGCTAATGATTATTCTATCAACGTTTTTTCAAATTTTTTCAAATTTTCATCGAAAAACGATTTTTTTTTCATATTCTCACGTCATGAAAAGTTTTTGTTCGAAAAAAACAATTGTACTCTTAATGAACAATTTTAAACAATTATTTATCAACAGAGTGAAAAACACGGAATTTGTCGATTTTACGAGTTTTTCCGGACCGAGTAACTTATCCTTGTTTGTAATTAAATTTAATTTTTTAATTTTTAAAATTATATAAAAATATATATTACAATTATAAAAAGTTTTTGTAATCGACGATAAATATCAATAAAATTCCAATGAAAAACGAAAAAAATTATCGAATTCCTAAACTTCTCGTTTCCAATACTTTTCTGTTCTACAGAGACAATAACGAGCTGATTTCATGTATTATGAGAAACAAAAAAAATACATCTCAAATTGTAGAAGCGAATTTTTTTATAAGAGGACTGTCAAAGAGCCTTCAGAGTTGAATTTTTTAAGAATTTCATCAATTTGTAAAAAATATTTCAGAGCCATCCAAGACCACAATCTTTTTATTCGAGTAACGTACTACTTCCTCTTCAATACATTGTAAAATTTTATTCTTTTTCTTTTATAATATATAATCTCCCACAATGACAATATCTATATAAACTCTTTATTCAATTATTCAACGATTATAATGAACAAAACTCCATCCTTCCACACAGCGAATTTTAGAATATAACTCCCGATCACGCATTCACTCCCTTCTTTCCACACAGCGATTACAAAAAATAATGATTAAGTCCGTTTTTCCCTTGTCTTTATTATCACCTCCGAGTAATAATAATAGTTCACTATAAATTACTTATCTCTTCGATCCGTTGCCTCTTTCGTTATTCTCTGAGGCTCGCAGTTCTTTTTTCTCGAGATGTAAAATTTCCCGTCCCCTTTGATATCCCGCAAACGGGTGGCCAAACCGTCGACACAAAAGCCGGGCGGTGATGCTGTTCACACAGTACAGAGAGAGATATCCGCGTCTGCTCACCTCGACGTCCCCAGAGCGAAAGAGAACGATGACTTTCGTCAATCGTTCATCTGCATAGTTATCGTAGTCGAGAGATCCTGCGCGCGCACGAATCTTTGGATCGATATATAATGATCGACTCCCTTTCTACTGCGAGTTTACGATTCGAGAATTTCTGTCGGTTGAATTCATTATTTTCCCTTACAAACCCCCCTTTTCATGCTTGACTATAGCCCTAATAGAGAGCATGAATGATAGGGACTATGCGATGCGCCTTTGGTGGTGACATTTTTTTTTTTTTCGTTCAGTATACCTTAACTTGCACACATTCATCCACTCTTTACGCATACGCATTCTTGTATAATGGTTCATTGTTTGCGAAGATACCACCCTATCGTCTCTTACATATCGAAGATCGATGATGCCTATTATTACAAAGTGGCGATATTCGCTCGTTGTCAGTGCCTTACAAGATAAGTATTTACAGATTTCATCATTCGGTTAACGTCGTCATTCTTTACATCATTCTTCTTTCTCTCATCCTTCTCACTCTTTAAAACTTTTAGCTTCGTTCGTTCTGGTCATATACTTTGTTTAGCATTATCACTATTAGTTACATTTGATTTTATTGTATCTTTTTTTTTTGTAAGTAGAGAGCGTTTAAACGGCGAACCTCTTTATTTACTGACTCGAATCTTCATTAGAACGTCATGCTTCGACATATTTGCGGAGATTCGAGCGATTGTAAGTGCCCAATACTTTCGTTGGGTCTTTAGGATCAGCCAAAATAAATGCATTTTCACCGACCCTACGCGTGAGAATGTAAGGACCCTCGAATAGATGAAAGAATTTTTGGACAACCTTATCAAATGCATTGGAGAGGTGACGCACTCTTAAAAGGACGAGGTCGCCGACGGCAAGCGCCACCTTAGTAATGTGCTTTTGAGTTCTTTTTCGACGCTCGAAATTCTGAATGATATTTTCTCGCGCATGAGTTATAAGATACTTTTGTGATGGATCGTTGGTTATCGGAAACTTTACAAACTCGTGAATATCTTCTTTAATCGGATCCCCAAAATGTAATTGATGCGGGGACAACCCCGTAGTCGGGTCGACGGTGATATTGAGAATTTTTTCAATTTTGGGAACGCAGTCAACCCATCGAGTATGCCTATCCGCGCATAGGGTTCGGAACAACCTTACGAGTTCCCGCATCACGCGCTCCATAGGGTTGGATTGCGGATGACGAATTGAACTAAACGGAACCCTAACCCCGGCTTCTTCTAAAGAGATTTTCCATTGTTTGGCTGTAAATTGCGTACCGTGATCAGACAATATTCGCTTTGGCGTTCCGAACTTCGGGATAAATTTATCGAATATCTTCTTTAGCGTCGCTCTAGTCGTTGCAGTCTTCATAGGATATAAGCTCACATATTTTGTGAATGCGTCAAGCATCACAAAAATATACTGAGCCCCCCCCCCCCCTCTTGCCCTAGGCAACGGTCCATAAAAATCTACAGTTACCAGCTCATTCGGCTCGGACGCTGAGACGAGATTATACGGTCCCTCCATCGGGATATTCAAATATTTCACCCTTTGGCATAGATTGCACGACAATACATGCTGTTTGACTTGATGCGACATAGCTTTCCAATAATAAAACTTTTTTAGATGAGCCAGCGTTTTATACACCCCGGGGTGACCGAGCTTCGAGTGTATGGCGTCGATTAACAGCGGCTGTAGTACTTGCGGGATCATTATCTGAAAATTTTCACTTTCCTTTTGCCGATGGAAAATAATACCCTCGTAAATTTGGAAACCCGTGGATTCAGAGTGCATTTCATGACCTTCGATACTTCCCTGGATTTGTCTGTCCGACTCTTGCAACCGCTTCAAATTCCGAAAATTCTGCGCAAGAATTTTATCAGAATTTAGAAAGGTCATTACAACCAAAGAAGTATCTTCAGCCGTGTTCCACATCGGTTGGAAACACTGATGCAAAGACGATACTGTAATTTTATTTTCGTTCTCCTCCCCGAATTTCCCATCCGGACTACGACTAAAAAAATCAGCGACTACGTTATCTACCCCTCTGCAATGGATGACATCAAACGAATATTGCTGCAGGAAAAAATTTCACCGCGTGATTCGACTGTTTTGAAAAATAGCAGTCTTTAGGAACGTCAGACTTTGATGATCGGTCACGATTAGAAACTTTGTGGCTACCAAATATACTCGAAACTTGTCCACCGCGTACACGATCGCCAATAACTCCTTTTCCGTCGTTGTGTAGTTAACTTCTGCTCTGTTTAAGCATTGACTGACGACGTCAATTATGAAATGATTGCCTTTTTCATTTATCAGATATAATATTCCACATATACCTCAGTCGCTTGCATCCGTCTGGACCCGAAATTGGGTATTCGGAATCACATGGCTTAGCCGGACACAATTGCAACAATCTCGTTTCAACGTCGCGAACGCTTCCCGGTGTTTTGCTTGCCATTTCCATTCTCTATCCTTACTCAACAATTCCCTTAACGGGTCAATCGCATAACTATACCTCACATCGAACTGTCTATAGAACTTGAGCGTCCCGAGAATCTTTTGAAGCTGCTTTTTATTTTTCGGTTCCTCAAAATTTAAAATCATCGCGAGCTTATGCGGGAGTACCGCATAACAAACGCTACGCATATTTTGGTAATATACTAAAACTAAAACTTACCTGAGGATCGGCGGAGATATCCGAGAATCACGACACTCGTATCACCGCACTAAAAAACCACTCTCACCTGTCAAACATCGCGTAAAAACTCGGGATTCCCTTCACTCGTGGGGGCAAGCGCAGCTGATACGGGGACCTCGTGTACCCGGCCCAGTGCGCATGCGCCGCGAGTGAAGGTACCGCACTTCGCCGCGAGAGGGCTACGGACTTCATAGCCTCTCTTACGAACGAAAGAGCGCCAGGAGCTCCATATAAACGGCTGCTCAGCGCACTTTTACCAAGCACGCCGCCGATCCTGGTGGCACGGGGAACTCCGCCCCTTAGGACTTTCCGTCTTCCGGCACGACGCTCATCGTCTACCACACACGGTTAAGAACTCCGCGAGAATTTTTGAAACGCCGCCGATCCTGGTGGTAAAAAATACGCCGCCGAGCCTGGTGGTCTAAAAACTCCGCCGATCCTGGTGGTAAAAAAAAACTCTCTCACGCGCCGCGTAAAACCCGCGATTTATCCGATAACTCTTTATCTTTTGTCTTACTAATTTTTACGTTTCTTTCATTTCTTAATAAACCATTCTCTTGTATATATATATTTACTCTCGTTTTTGTGTTTTCTTTATTATTTTTCTTCACGCCGTCGTACATTGTCGCTTGTATGCCGAAGGATCGCAATAGTCCCTGATACACCCGCCGCCGACTGGCGCAGAAGCTCCGGGTTACGCAGAAGACGAATGAGACAATATGTCTGAAAAGCCGACACGCGATCGTATTCGACCGCCGCGCGTTTATCCCTCGGCCATATGAAGAGCGGATAGTGCTCGAACTTCCGTTGCCACCGTGGACTCGCGAAATCGTTCGACCAACCGAGAAAAGGTCAATCTTCAAACCTCGGTCCCCGCCTCTCGGGCAGACTCCCCTCTCACCTCCGCGAGAGGAATTACCGTCGATGACACTCCGAGAAAACCGGGCATCCCCGCGAAAATTCGTACCGCCGTCGGTAAGGAAGGAGAAGCGAGGCCCTCCCGCACCATCGAAGGGACACAGACCCGTTTCCGCCACACGCCGCGCTAAAACGCTTCCGCCGAAGCTTCCGATCGACGCCGAATTCGAAGCGCTGTACGAGCAGCTCGGTCGCGAAATAGCCGCGCCCACTCCTCCCGAGCCGTACGTCCCCACGCGCAAGGCGACTGCCCCGGTGCGCCCGTTCGCGAATCCGCGCGGGAAACTTCCGATCGTCGGTAGTCCGACAAAAACCGCGAAATCGGCCGCTCCGCTTAAACCGCGTGCCGCAGCGCCGTCGCTCGAGGCCGTCCTCGCTCGCGCAAAAGCACCTACCACCAAACGAACCATGGAGATGATTGAGCCGCCGAGACGGGAGTCCAAAAGGCGGTAGAGAACCTCGTATTTTTTGCAAACGGCCCTTTTCATGGCCAACACAAAAAATCCAAACATAATTTTTAGCTCCTTCCCCTCGGGGAAGACGAATCATTCGCCAACTTGGGGCCAACGCGCTTGCGTTGGTAACAAATTGGCGCCCAACGTGGGGCTCGACAGGGCGATTGTCGCTCTCACCAAGAACTCTACATTACCGACCGAGCAAAACATCGATCGAGCGGAGCACTACCGATCTCTTACCATCATCAGAAGTAAAAGAAGTAGATGCCCGTAAAGCATTCTCCCAGGGTCCCGGTTCGACAATCCGCACGAATACGCGGACAATCGCCGCCTCCCGACCAAGTCATCACACGTCTAGGAGTGGGTAAAAACTTAGTGGCGCCCAACAATCCGATTCCGATTACCGACATGGACAGAGATAATCGTTTACCTGCCGCAGGCGCACTACCGGCACCGCTGGCCGGCCTTCAAAATTTGGAGGCTCTTCTACAGGCCTTACAAGCTATACCGCAAACTCCGTTACCAACCTATGCGGGAGTCGACCACGAAGACCCCAAGAAGTACATCACCCGTTGCGAAGAATACTTCGCGGGGACTCGCACACCGGAGAATCAGAAAATAAGAACAGCAGCCGCCGGACTCCAAGGAGAGGCTAAAACCTGGTGGAGCTGCTACCAACCCTTGGACTTTGACTGGGATAAGTTTCAAGAACTGCTTCTCAATAGATACGACAGCCCGTCGGTTATCTCTCGGCTAAATGCCCAATTATTTTCCCGCAAACAAGGGGATAAGGAAAATGCCGGGATATTTTTGCAACAGAAATACTTGCTCTACCAACGAATTCGTGGAACTGACGAGGAAGCAACGAAGGTGACTACCCGCGTAGAAAAAAAGAATCTCAGCGAGATTCTTGGCGAGAATCTAGGTGAGATTCCTGGGAGAATCTTTCCGAGATTCTAAGCGAGATCTCGCTGAGAATGCCGCATGTGTCCCGGACCGTGATTCTTGCCGTGCTTCTTGGCGAGATTATTTAATCGCGCGCACAATCCCGCTGTGCTTCTCCGCGTGATTGTTTTAATCGTGCACACAATCTCGCCATGCTTCTCCGTGAGATTTTCGTTTATCGCTGCGAGAAATCTCTCGCACAATCTCGCAGTGCTTCTTGGCGAGATTTTTATTTATCACTGCGGGGAATCTCGCACACAATTTCGCCGTGCTTCTTCGTGTTCAAGCGAAAAATGAAAGAGAAAAAAAAATTAAAATTAGTCAAATAGAAGGCGAAAATAAAAAACGTAGAATTTTGGCCGGAATCAATTTTCGGCAACAAATTTGCATTCAACGAGAAATTTTAGACGCTATAATGGAAAATCGCTGGTTTTTTTTCCAAGTGCTCCCGGTTTTCCGCAAGGAATCTTAGCAAGAGTCCCACATGACGGCCAAAAGTTTGCAGAATTTTGAAAAAAAAAAAAAAAAAAAATCAGCGTTTTCTACTATGGAGTCTAATATTGTTCGCTGAATGCAACTTTGTTGCCACAATTTGGTTCCGAGCTAATTTCTACATTTTTTATTTTCGCCTTCTATTTGACTAATTTTAATTTTTTTTTCTCTTTAATTTTTCGCTCAAACACGAAGAAGCATGGAGAGATTGCGTGCGAGATTCCCCGCCGTGATAAATAAAAATCTCGGCAAGAAGCACTGCGAGATTGTGCGAGAGATTCCCCGCAGCGATAAACAAAAATCTCGCGGAGAAGCGCGGCGATAATCGCGGTCCGGGACACATGCGGCATTCTCAGCAAGATCTCGCTGAGAATCTCGGAAAGATTCTCAGAGGAATCTCACCGAGATCGCTGAGAATCTCTGAAAGATTTTCAGATGAATCTCACCGAGATTCTCGGCAAGAATCTCGCTGCGATTCTTTTTTTCTACGCGGGTACACTGTTGGAGCTCCTTCGACCGAATCTACGAATCGCCATCAGGCCGTCCAATCCACAATCCTTCTCGACTCTGATGTCCCGAGCTATGGAAATGGAACACGGCATGATGGACCAATGGCAGTCGCAACCTCCCAAGCCAAAAAAAGAGAACTTTGAGGCAAAGACACCTACCACCCCGACGGTCGGTAAAACTACAAAACCGCCTGCAGGGGAGAGGACTGTGCCACAGTGTTGGTACTGCACGGGAACGCACTGGAACAAGGACTGTCCAGTCAAGACGCAAAATTCAAATGCGCCCCGACTCCAGCCCGACCAGGGAAACGCATCACGACCGCCAGCGAACCCCGCGCCGGCGGCCCACCAACGATAGGACTTACGGACGTAGCAACGGAACCAAGATGGCTGCCGCACATCCTCGTATCCATCTACGGCGTAGAAGTGCGGGCAGCTATCGACTGCTTCTCCAGCGATTGTTTCGTTCGACCAGAGTTCCTACCAAGGGGACACCCAATCGAAAAATTTCACTCGATAGGCAATCTCGCAGGGGAAAGATTGCAAATGCCCCTCGAGGGCAGTGCAGTCTTCGAGATCCAAATCCAGGGACATATCCAGTAGTAGGGGTCAGGTATAGGGAGACAGGATTTACCCCCTCCACGCGGCCACTGGCGCCAACCCCCACCACCGCCGTCTACCCCCACCCTCTCCCCCACCCCACTGTCTGGCCCCCACTCCTTCCCCCACCCCCATAGGGCCCCTTAAGCCACGCCCCCTTGGGTTATAGGGAACCAATGAGAGGACGGGTGGAAAATTCTCTGGTTCGTGAGTGATCGTCTTTTTTCCCCGAGCCGTGATTGGCCGACTGGAAATTCCCCGAGCTCTTATTGGCGGACGACTTTTCCGAGATGCTCTCTACAAATTTTCATCGTTTTTCTGTACTAACATTATTCTAGTAAATCGTTGTGTTTTGATTGGCCGTCTTATTTCTCCTGGCGCCCTCTAGGAGTTACTGACAATTTATAATACTAATGTTTTCTGCAGTCGGTAAATTAGTTTTCGCCTTCTTCTATATACCAAATAGCAATATAGAAAATGTAGGAAGTATAGAAAAAACTTTCGCCCAAATCGGGGATCGAACTTGACTCTCCTGGTCGCCGAAATTGCTGGTCGTGTACGCTAACCACTTAACCACGGGTCGCGTATTATACAATCACTATGCTATAGCTAGTCAACCTAATCGTGTTCTCTCTGACCTTACGGTTAATATCCTCCATACAGTCGAAAGTCTGAAATATTTTCTTTTATTTATTTATCTAATGTCTTATTTAAAATAAATTTATTGATTTTGTAGAAGTCGTGTAAATTTTTAAAAAATTTCCGACATTTTCAAAATTTGGAAAAGTTAAATAAAGTCCCAAATTTGGGTATGTTCGCGTAAAAGCATTTCTAATCACACTCGTAAAGTTTCGACGCGAGTGAACGAAAGTTAAAATAACAATAGTCTAAACATTTTTTAAAAAACATACATTTTTTTAAGTTTTCTGATATTTTTGCATTTGTTCGAAATTTTGAAAAATGATTTTTTCGAAAACATACATTTTTACACATTTTCTGACATTTTTAATTTTTTGAAAATTAAAAAAAGAACATAAATCCTGAAATTATGAATATGTTTTTGTAAAATTTTTCTCACTGCTCTTGTAAAGGTTCGGAGCGATTGTGTGAAAGTTAAAGTAACAATAGGGTAAACATTTTTTAGAAAACACATTTTTTAAGTTTTCTGATATTTTGCATTTTTTCGAAATTTTGAAAACGAAATTTTTTCGAAAACATACATTTTTACAAATTTTCTGATATTTTTCAATTTTTTGAAAATTTAAAAAAAGAACATAAATCCTGAAATTATGAATATGTTTTTGTAAAATATTTCTCACTGCCCTTGTAAAGTTTCGGAGCAATTGTGTGAAAGTTAAAGTAACAATAGTGTAATCATTTTTTAGAAAACACATTTTTTAAGTTTTCTGATATTTTGCATTTTTTCGAAATTTTGAAAACGAAATTTTTTCGAAAACATACATTTTTACAAATTTTCTGACATTTTTTAATTTTTGAAATTTAAAAAAGAACATAAATCCTGAAATGATGAATATGATTTGTAAAATATTTCTCACTGCACTTGTAAAGTTTCGGCGCGATTATGTCATAGTTAAAGTAACAATAGTGTAAACATTTTTTAGAAAACACATTTTTTAAGTTTTCTGGTGTTTATATTTTTTCGAAATTTTGAAAAATGAATATAAGTACAAATATCCACGTATTTGCTGTGAGGATATAGAAAAGTGGTAGATACATTTGTATCGCCGGTGACACGTACGTCGTAATCACACGATACATTAAAAAAAAAAAAAGATGAAGACTTCAAAATGCTACGATGTTCACCGAACGCCGTACCAGCAGTAATTTGGCGATCGGTTGGCCGGGAGCGTGTTTGACCGGCCTTGTCAGACCGAACATTACATGGAATTAGTCGGGCAAGTTGGTTATAATGAGAAATTGTTGATTTACATTCACTTTTGTTGGTCGAAACTTCACGTATAAAATGCGTCGGAACAATTTTTTTGATAAGTTGTTTGGCTGGAAACGATGCAATGGACATTCGATCGGTATCGCCGTCGCAAGAAAGACATAGAGAGAGAAAGAGAGAGAGAGAGAGAGGTGTTGCGTACGAGATTGCCTAGCATTCATTGAAGATGTCTCAATTAAAGAATCGAAAATCCGCAATCTAGAGCTCTCTGTGTTCTTACGAACTTTTTCCAATTTAAATTTGAAACATTTTCTGCATGTTATTCTTCAAATATGTCGACTACGTTCTGACTCACACAAAGAGGTGAAATACGTTACCTCGCTCTCTCTCTCTCTCGCTCCGGCGTAACGTCCGATCATGTTATCTCTCTCGCACACCATAGGAATCTCCTCTTAAAGATTATAAGGCTATCCGTGCAGTACAGCCGAGAATATGACGATCTTAACAAATGGCTCCTTCGTGCTTTATACGAGAAGTTTTTGTCACCTAATGCAAATTATAAAATAAAACATTTCGTATTATTGACAATCTACTAGACTAATCCTGTGGTACATTTCCTCAATCAAGTTCCGTCAAACCCCGCCCCGTCCACCCGCACACAAAGTTTCTGGTGAGATGTACGTCCGGTTCGGTCCGGTACGTCATCACAGCATTTTGAAGTATTTAAATTTTTTCAATCAATCAAACGCGAACACGCGATTCATGGCTTTTTCGGAAGATAGACACATGGGAGATTCTCAATGTGTTTTAATAGCATTTTTAAATTTTTGCCAGAAAAATTTCTCAATTTTCGTGTACGTGAATTCGGAAATTCATTTTTTAGTTTTTAATTCTTTGTCGACCGCAAAGAAAAAATATATGTAAATTTTTAAAAATACGCACATGAGAGATTGCAAAATAATTATTAAAATTTAATATTTTTACCAAAATGTTTGCCAAATATTCATTACACGAATTTGGATCGAATATTTATTCTGTCACGAGTAGAAAATTCATGAAGAATCTTTCAAACAAAAAATTACCTGGGATCATATTTTATGTTTAATAAAAAAATCCTTCTTACGAACGAATGAAAATTCGTTAAGCAGTTTCAACTATGTAAAGATTCATGAATTTTTCAAAAACTGCTACACGGAAAAATTAAATTTGCGAAATCAATGTGCTTTTAATGCCGTTTGTAATTTTTACTTAAACATTTTTTAATTGTCGTACACTTGAAGTTGCATTTCATTTTTTATTTCTTTTTGTCGATCGCAAATACAAAATTTATAAAAAATGTTTCAAACAATAGATATATGAAAGTTGCTCAATATTTATCAATAGTTTTACAAAAATGTTTGCCAAATATTCATTACACGAATTCGGATCGAATATTTATTCTGTCACGCGTAGAAAATTCATGAAGAATCTATCAAATAAAAGTTACCTGGGTTCATATTTTATGTTTAATAGAAAAAAATCATTTTACGAAAGAATGAAAATTTATCAAGCATTTTTAACTGTATCAATTTTTTTGTTTATCACGTTTGTAATTTTTATTTCTTTCCGTCGATCGCGAATACAAAATTTATAAAAAAAAAAAATGTTTCGAACAATTGATATATGAAAGTTGCTTAACATTTTTTATTTTTACGAAAAGTTTGGCAAATGTTCACCGTACAAATTTGGGCCGAATATTTTTTTATCGTGAGTACAAAATTAATGAAAATCTTGTAATTCAAAATTACAGGGCTCTTTCTTATTCGTATTTATTTAATTATATTAAAGACAAACCAATTATCGAGCAAGCTCACCGAACATAATCCAACAGAACAAATCCTTTACAAACATTCAATACATTTTTTCACATTACCGTAAATATTACATTCTTATTTTAGAGCAGCATTATTAGACTACTTAAAATAATATATATTAATTTTAGACTTTGAAAAACGCACCTAGCCGTAAAAATAATCAAATCTCTGCCGACAAATAAATTTAAACTAAGTAGAGACACAAATTCCAATGCATTGCAATTTCTATTTGTCACTTTGGCCTGTCAAACTTTTAGCTTTTCGACCGTACGGTGTACTTCGACATTTTCTCGAGTTTTTTCTGTAAACAAAAAAAAATGTAAAATACATGAATATTGTTGTACAAAATGGAACTCTTCTACATTATACAAATGATTGGAAAATATTTGAATTAATATAAAAACGGTACATACGATTCAATAATGTTGGCACGGGGACGCGTTCGAGCGCTTCTGATTGGCCCGCAACTTTCTCTTTTGTCCAGTAGCCCCACTTCCGATGAAAAACGCTCTACGATCTCAACCAAGACTTGTGGTTCCTCCTCTGAATCCCAGCTTGGCTCGTCGTTTAAGCCCCATAAATCCGTGGTCGTTGGAATAACACGGATATTTTCATTTATATTTCCGTAATAACCCGCATTTTTTTCCTTCTTAGAGGTATCTCGCCAAGATGTGAAGGTAAATGAGGTGGATGCGTCCATGCTTTGTCTACAAAAGACAGAAAGTACATATGATGTAACGCGCAAATATTCACAATGCTTAAAATAATACGCGAGAAGAAAAATATGGAACACAAAAGTCACCTCTCCATTTCTGCAGGTGAACGAAAAGCTCCTTTCGATTGTACGGTGACTCGGTTTTGACGTCTGACGAAAGCAACGACAACGCGCCAGGTTTATATGGATTGTCCCCACCATACCTGTTTTGGGCGTACTTGTTTGACATTTTCTCTAATGCTTCAAGCATCCTAAGATTTTAGTGAAAAGATCTGTGAAACTATTCGTTTCTCTTACTAATATAGCAGCCCGACCCATTCTATTATCTTTATAACCGAACGACATGAAAAAAAAATGCTTCACCCCTTGAATAACCCAGGTAAAAGGGTACAAAAAAAAAAAAAGAAAAATTTCTCTTCTTCACGGTACCGTGGTGAAGTTAAACACCGTGTCTCCTTACATACTAGTTAGAAAAAATATATTTTCACGATACCTTCAGTACTCGAAACACGGTTTTTCTTTAGAAAATTATCATAATGAGGTTTCGATTTACCTTTTGCAGGAGGATGTGAGACATCGCAACACCTTTGTTGAATATTTTAACGAAACAAAATTCTGCGGGAATTAACTTGAATATGATGCCTTGGACATGTAATGTTTGGGAAATCGTGAAAATAAAAAACAACACTTTCATGTATAGTCAATTTTCGGTTTAACATTCAATTTTTATTTAACATCACTAATCTTTACAATTATGCAAATACGCAATGAGAATTCGAACATCGGTTAAAGATATGTAATATCATTGCGATGTGTACAGGTCACCGTTGATGTACAGTCGTAGCAGTAGCCTAAGTATTGAAGTGTGCACTCGTGAATAGCCCATCCGTGGAATGGCACAACTATGTTAATAGAACAAATGTGTAACACATTAAAATTGTGCGATATATGGACGGTAAATGCATATTTTTTAATTTTAAAGTAAAACTTACACGTTAATGGTGACAGTACGCTGTGTCCGAAGAGTTGAAAGCCCGAGTTGAGAAAACTTTCAGTAGTTGCATGCGCCGCGTCGGCCTGAGATGAAGTAGGATAACTCGCACGCAAATAGGGTTGTCCGAACGCAAATTCTGCGGTATTGGTGTTGAAATTTCAATCAGTAGAATCACTTTGCCGATAGCGCTGCACTGCTATGTAACGATTCATAAGACGACTCACGCCCGGAAAGTCACTACCGCCCCTCGAGCGAATGATTCCAACCGCAATTAAGACGGCTTGGTAAGACACGTCAAACGCTCCACAATCATATACGCGGCCAATTTCTCTAAGAGACAATCGGTTCAAAACCGACCGCATCGTGCGGCGAGCCTGCTGAAGCCTCATACTCCTCAACTTCGAAAGGCGATGTAACGTAAACTATCTTGCTATGGGCGCACTCCGGACGCGCATTAACGTCACCGTTTTAATAATAGCTTCAATCAGGTCGTTTGCAAGATAACAATCCATTTTTATTTGATTTATTTCAATTTATGATCAAAACCAGTACACACGACAACACAGGACAAGTTATACGAGCATCCGTACGATAGGACCGAGGTTGGAAATTGTCAAAATGTTTGAGTATGCGCTGCTTTATACATTTTTCCCAGACAACCGTTACCGGCTTTGCCGAGGGGCGGATTTTTCGAAATTGTGCATTTACTGTGTAGGAAGAAACGCATGATTTGTCGAAATGTACGCTTTCCCTCTATCATTTGTTGGACGAAACCTGTTACTGACGTATTTGGTAATTCAACAGGTAAACCGTTTTCAAATTTTATACTTTGGACAGGCTTTCAGTCCTGAGAAGATCGGCAAAAAAAAAAAAACGGCAATAAACAAAAAAAAAAAAGGAGTGAAAGCAAAGTATGCTACCGCGAACAGGTGATTTTGGATGTCGGCTAGCGTTTTTCAGAAGGTTGAACGGCCATAAAGACACTTGTGTTTACAGGTAGATGTTAGTCACCTCAACAGTGTCACAGGTCATATTAAGGAAACAAAGCCCTGTTGGAGCAAAGCCCTCCGAGTAAACACAGGTACTGGTATATACAGTAGAGATTCATAGCATCTGCAGTATAAAAAAAAAGGAGTGAAAACACGGATGCGTCCATCGTGAGATCACCGGAGTCGGCTCCCCGTGGTTACTGTCTCGAAGTCGTTGTAAACCCGACGAAATTGCTGAGAAAATCGATGAATTTCCTTCCACGTGCGTGAAATACCCTCCAAATTTTATACTTTGGGCAGGCCTTCAGTACTGAGAAGATCTGAAATACTGTAATAAATAAAAAAAAGGAGTGAAAGCAAAGTATGCTACCGTGAACAGGTGATTTCGGATGTCCGCTAGTGTTTTTCCGAAGGTTGCGCCGCGCCAAAGACACTTGTGTTTACAGGTAGATGTTAGTCACCTCAACAGTGTTACAGGCCATATCAAGGAAACAAAGAAGAAATGAGAAACAAAGCCCTGTTGGAGCAAAGCCCTCCGAGTAAATACAGCTACTGGTATATACAAAAGAGATTCATAGCATCTGCAGTGTAAAAAAAAAAAAAAAAAAGGGAGCGAAAACACGGATGCGTCCATCGTGAGATCAACGGAGTCGGCACCCTGTGGTCACTGCCTCGAAGTCGTTGTAAACCCGACGAAATTGCTCAGAAAATCGTCGAATTTCCTTCCATTTGCTCCTCTACAAAAAAATCAACGAAACGGCTTCCGTTTGTTCTTTTACAACAAATCAACAAAACTGCCTCGTGCAGCTCCTCGAAAAGCCGTCGCAACTGCCTCCTTTTCCTCCTCCATACATAAAAAATCGAGGAATTCAGTTCACAGCTGCCTTCTTTTCCTCTTCCTTCAACTACCTCCGTTTCCTCTTCCACATACAAAAAAAATCGAGAAATTCCGGCCCCAATTTTAATTCTGAATTTCTCGATTTTTTTTGTATGTGGAAGAGGAAACGGAGGTAGTTGAAGGAAGAGGAAAAGAAGGCAGCTGTGAACTGGATTCCTCGATTTTTAATGTGTGTAGGAGGAAAAGGAGGTAATTGCGAACTGAATTCCTCGATTTTTTATGTATGGAGGAGGAAAAGGAGGCAGTTGCGACGGCTTTTCGAGGAGCTGCACGAGGCAGTTTTGTTGATTTGTTGTAAAAGAACAAACGGAAGCCGTTTCGTTGATTTTTTTGTAGAGGAGCAAATGGAAGGAAATTCGACGATTTTCTGAGAAATTTCGTCGGGTTTACAACGACTTCGAGGCAGTGACCACAGGGTGCCGACTCCGTTGATCTCACGATGGACGCATCCGTGTTTTCGCTCCCTTTTTTTTTTTTTTTTTTACACTGCAGATGCTATGAATCTCTTTTGTATATACCAGTAGCTATATTTACTCGGAGGGCTTTGCTCCAACAGGGCTTTGTTTCTCATTTCTTCTTTGTTTCCTTGATATGGCCTGTAACACTGTTGAGGTGACTAACATCTACCTGTAAACACAAGTGTCTTTGTCGCGGCGCAACCTTCGGAAAAACACTAGCGGACATCCGAAATCACCTGTTCACGGTAGCATACTTTGCTTTCACTCCTTTTTTTTATTTATTACAGTATTTCAGATCTTCTCAGTACTGAAGGCCTGCCCAAAGTATAAAATTTGGAGGGTATTTCACGCACGTGGAAGGAAATTCATCGATTTTCTCAGCAATTTCGTCGGGTTTACAACGACTTCGAGACAGTAACCACGGGGAGCCGACTCCGGTGATCTCACGATGGACGCATCCGTGTTTTCACTCCTTTTTTTTTATACTGCAGATGCTATGAATCTCTTCTGTATATACCAGTACCTGTGTTTACTCGGAGGGCTTTGCTCCAACAGGGCTTTGTTTCCTTAATATGACCTGTGACACTGTTGAGGTGACTAACATCTACCTGTAAACACAAGTGTCTTTATGGCCGTTCAACCTTCTGAAAAACGCTAGCCGACATCCAAAATCACCTGTTCGCGGTAGCATACTTTGCTTTCACTCCTTTTTTTTTTTGTTTATTGCCGTTTTTTTTTTTGCCGATCTTCTCAGGACTGAAAGCCTGTCCAAAGTATAAAATTTGAAAACGGTTTACCTGTTGAATTACCAAATACGTCAGTAACAGGTTTCGTCCAACAAATGATAGAGGGAAAGCGTACATTTCGACAAATCATGCGTTTCTTCCTACACAGTAAATGCACAATTTCGAAAAATCCGCCCCTCGGCAAAGCCGGTAACGGTTGTCTGGGAAAAATGTATAAAGCAGCGCATACTCAAACATTTTGACAATTTCCAACCTCGGTCCTATCGTACGGATGCTCGTATAACTTGTCCTGTGTTGTCGTGTGTACTGGTTTTGATCATAAATTGAAATAAATCAAATAAAAATGGATTGTTATCTTGCAAACGACCTGATTGAAGCTATTATTAAAACGGTGACGTTAATGCGCGTCCGGAGTGCGCCCATAGCAAGATGGTTTACGTTACATCGCCTTTCGAAGTTGAGGAGTATGAGGCTTCAGCAGGCTCGCCGCACGATGCGGTCGGTTTTGAACCGATTGTCTCTTAGAGAAATTGGCCGCGTATATGATTGTGGAGCGTTTGACGTGTCTTACCAAGCCGTCTTAATTGCGGTTGGAATCATTCGCTCGAGGGGCGGTAGTGACTTTCCGGGCGTGAGTCGTCTTATGAATCGTTACATAGCAGTGCAGCGCTATCGGCAAAGTGATTCTACTGATTCAAATTTCAACACCAATACCGCAGAATTTGCGTTCGGACAACCCTATTTGCGTGCGAGTTATCCTACTTCATCTCAGGCCGACGCGGCGCATGCAACTACTGAAAGTTTTCTCAACTCGGGCTTTCAACTCTTCGGACACAGCGTACTGTCACCATTAACGTGTAAGTTTTACTTTAAAATTAAAAAATATGCATTTACCGTCCATATATCGCACAATTTTAATGTGTTACACATTTGTTCTATTAACATAGTTGTGCCATTCCACGGATGGGCTATTCACGAGTGCACACTTCAATACTTAGGCTACTGCTACGACTGTACATCAACGGTAACCTGTACACATCGCAATGATATGTTACGTCCAAAATGCCGAAGTTTTGCCTCAACAATTTGTTGGTAACTGTTGCACCTTTTAAATCGTCTCGCGCTGGTCAGAACGATAATAACTCGATCTATACCACACCTGGAGTCGATTCTAGGTGTCAACGTACGCTCTTTTTTAAGCCTAACCTTGCGGAAAATTGCTTGGGATAGAGCCCTAGGAATGCTTGTCGTTACGAAGGTCTAGAGGTATCTATATCTGTGTTTTAAATCCCTTAACTAACAGCTAAAGATTTATGATCCTTGAGACTACCTGAGTGGTCCAAGTACCCGAGGGCGTCTCTTTAAACTGAACTGGTAGGAGATTGACAAAGGAATTTATTAAATGGTCATGCAGAGAATCACAAAGGGAGGAAAAAAAAAAATATAAAGATGTACTTACGATTGCTAATGGAGAGCAGCAACGGCGGTGATTTCGTGGTTTCTTTTGTTGATTGTGCTGATCGGTGATCGCGTGTGAATGATTTAAACACGAATAACTGTTTTTAATATTTCACCTCCTTTTAATGATTAAAGAATAAACAAATGGTTCTCAATAATACACGTAAGAATTGTTTACAAACGTTGGAATGAAATAATAATTCGAGGAAAATGACAAATTTATCGTTGTCCAGCCGAGAATAGTATTCCGGTGAACAGAGGATCGATGAGAAATATAATTTTTACAAAACTCGAGAAACCGATGTTTGATAAAAGTCGAAAAAAATGTCGTCGGGTAGAAAATTTGACAGCAAAACGCTCTGTCCGCTGGTTCAACTGACTCTCCCTGAGTGGGCGTTTTTGGTGGGTTATATACCCTTTTTTTCGTATCCGGAGACAATGCTTTGTATTACATGTAAGAAATTTTCTAAACGTAGTGGGGATGTATTAGATGAGGTGGACGGATTTTAGGGCGGGATTTTGATCGTATGATCGTACATTGATTTTTTCCGTTGGGAGGCCCATTCCTCACAGCGAGGCTAGAGTGGGGTGTGCGTATGTGCCTAATCTGACCTGTCGTATGTCTCCAAGGTTTCGAGCGGTTACATTTCTCGGAATCGATTGTCCATCCGAGACCGTTGAGATCCTCGGTGGAGAGAGAATTTTACTTAGAGTCGCACACGAGATGTTTTGTAAATTAATACATGTTTTTCGATTCTCCTACTATTGTTTCGTAAGGTGTAGACTTTTACTACTTACATTAAACGTTTCGGTAATAAAATAGATACGTGTATGTTTATTCCATACTCAAGAAAGATTGGTAGCCTGAGTTGGAATATTAATAATTTCCTCTTGGTTTCGTGAAGCTTATTAGAAGTGAGGTTTTTATAGTTGTATATTCCTTAATTATTCAAGTCGTGGTACAGGGGTACGTGGTTTCCGGCAGAATTCTGAAAGTTTACTACTATTTCTTTAGCGCGTGATTGTTACTAAGGAGAGACTTCGCACCTTGATCCGCCTCTCCCCCTTTTTGACATCAGAAGTCTCTCGGAGACCCGTTGAGGCATTTTATCGTTATTGCCAAAGGAAGTATCAGTTGTAGTCTATGGTTAACATAGATCATCGATCGTACGTGCGTTTATTTGAGGTGGATGGGCATAAGGCCCCGAGGTGACATAGGCGCGCGCCGCGGCGTGATTTTATGAATATGTAATGTGCTCGTGCCTTCGTAGTTCATGCTTTTCTCTAGTCATTGATTTCGCCGGTCACGCGGCATGTGTCACCTTGCCTCCCCCCTTTGAATATAAATGAGATTAAAAACAGATCGTGGGAAATATTTTGTTCGGCATATTCGCCGATTTCTGTGCTTATTATCTTGTGTGTAATTACTCGTAATCAAGTAACAACGCATCATTCATTGAGGATATTCATTTCTTTAGTTTCCTTGTATTTGTCTTTTCCCTCCCGTCACTTTGAGTGCCCTGAGAGCTGTCTTTTTAGTTCGGATTTCCTTTTTTTAAAATAATTTGAGAAATTGAAACGACTAAAGGTGTCTTTCTACCCTCTGCAACGATCCGTATCTATTTCTTTTGCCCTTCTCTTTTCTAACTGTGGGTCCTTATTTAAACACAAGGCGGCTTCGGCAAGTTATCGTTAGAGTAGTGGCCGCCGCCCGAAACATTATTTCGGGGGTCTTGGGCCCCGCGGCCGGTGGACGTAAGTCCCCTCGCCGATGACTCTCCTACTAGTGGTAAAGAAGCGAGTAGATCCTAGGTTACCATAGGCGGGCTCTTTTTTTGTTTCTTTTGGTAAAACGCCGGAGCGCCAAACGGGGCAGAGATTGGACTTGCCACCGCCGGTGAATGCCTAGATCTGCTTCCACCAGGAGTCTATTAGATCGATTTGTCGAATTGCCCGCCTGTTTTATCTTGAGTCGTGTATGTTGTGTTTTTTGTAGATACCGATCGCGGCCGAAAAGTAAAAAGCACTCTTTTGAGAATTATTTAATATTTTAAGACTTTACTTGATTCAAGGTTTCTTGTGAAGAAGGGAAAAGCAATGATTAGAAAGAAAAATAAAAGGGTCGTTACGCAGGACGTAACACCTCCCCCCCTTACGAAGATTATTAGTACATTACTAATAATCTATATTGCGTCTAACGCGTCTCCTGGTTTCCCTTTCTTTGATCTGTGTTTATCCTCGGTTGCCCTTTCCGATCTCTATTGGTTATCTTTATGTTCTATACCTTATTTACTCTACTTGTCACCCTGTTGATTAATTAGTTTCCCTATTCCAATTGTCTATATAAAGAAATGGTTTCCTATTACTAAGTATATTATTCGTCGTTGAGTAAACCGTCGAGCAGCAAATTTCTTCTATTCAAACGATTTCGGTTGAAGTTGTTCCTGGCGACTCCCAGCTCGCGTTCTGCAGCGTGTCTTTCGGCTTTCCAGTGTAATAAAGCGTCGTCCTCGGTCATGATGTAATGAGAGGCTTGACCCACAGGTAACAGTAGGTCGTCTTCCAATATATACACGGTTCCGCCGATGGAAGCCTTTTCCCCTTCGTCCGGTATTTCTTTAATCCATTCTTCTAATATGCAGACGGGGACGTCCTTCCATTCGGGTGGTACATGAATTCCCGGGATGATGGCCCAGTAGTGTTGTTTGCTATGTTTTGCGTATGTATTGTCGACGGTGATTACTAATTGGTATTGAACCATATTCTGTAAATGATAATATATATGCTGTTACCTTAAACATCTTAGATTTCCAATATTCGTGTAGATACTTCTATTATCAATATTCACGGTGTGGGGATTTTTCCCCCTCACTGTTCTGATTTTCCCTCCACCTTTTATTTATTGCATAAATTGCCTTTTTTTTTGTTTTATGTGATTATTATATTTTTTTTTTTTTTTTTTTTTTTTTTTTTTTTTTTTTTTATTTCACCTTTTTCAGGTAGGTGCTATTTTGTTGTTGTATATATGCATATATTTATTTATTTATTTATATATTTTTTTTCTTTTCTTTTTTTTTTGTATTTACTATATAATATATTTTCCTCTTATGTTTTTTTTTTAATTTTCCTTGTCAATTTCCTTACTTTCCGTATTAAAGCATACTTGTTAATAAGTTTTAATTTCATGCGAGGACTATTTCTTGTGTTGGTTTTAGTTAAATTATATCATAACTGTTGTCGCTGCGTGACTGCTTGTATCTATTTTATACTCCCTTAGACCCTTGTCTCTGGCCCTGTGTAGGGTTGCATTCGTTGGTATCCATGACAGGCGTCGACAGGTTCTCGGTAGAGGCTCGCTATTCTTGAACCGATTAACCTCTCTCTAGTGGGTGTGAGGCTGCGATTACCGGGCCGCGTGGTGGCTAGCTGAACTCGGGGAAGAAGATCGGGGTCCGGAGTGCCGGGTTTTGGAAGAATATCCAAATAACCCTTATTTCCTTCTCCGTTGGGCGCAACGTGTTGATATCTTCCCAGTCCCAGGTATTCGATGGAGGTGGGATTTTGACCGTGAGGAATAATAGTGTTATTTTCCCAGTAGTAATGAGTTTTACCGAGTACGATAGGTTGGTCAGGGTTAGCGCCTAGTTTGCGTGCCCACAACCGGCGTGTTTTGTCGGTGAGTTTTCTCCATTCAGGGGGCACCCAAACGTATCGTCTCGGCTCTACCGTTCGAGGCAACATCATGCGCCAATAGCACACGACGTTTTCCATTCCTAGACACGGTAATAACGGAGCTCGGTTAATGGTTATAGGTAGTCGATCTGTTGCGAATGTGAGTCGAGGTTTGTTCCAGAGAGGTACGGGTTCGATTAAAGTGGGCCATCCGTTCCTTCCGTGTATTGGGACCGTTCTATAGTCCTGTCGTGAGGGCACAAGTACATCGATACTCCAATGATACATGACTCTTCCTAATACGATATCTGCGAATGGTTGATCACGCAGTTGATCGGTCCAATCCTCCAGCAATGCCGGTGTCAAACTCCTCCATTCAGGTGGGACGTAAAGGTCGAAGTTTCTCCTTGCGATGTCGATATACAGCGTTATTTTCCAATAGCAGTAAAGCCGCGAAGCCCCTGGTGCTAAGCAGGGTGGTTTTTCTCTTCCAATAGCAATGGGAAGAGTCTCGGAAGTGCTGAGTTTGGGAGCTATATCATGAACTTCATGATTAGCTTCTCTTCCACATATACATCGAGACATGTTGGTTGACTGTTGATAAAAAAGAAATTCACGAAAGTTATGGTCCTGTCCGGATACGTAGTTGAACCCTTGACCTACTTAGTCATTGTTATTACAAATGCCATGCTGCTTTGAGAGGAAACATAGAGATATTATTTGTTAATAAACACAAAAAAAAAATAAAAGCTCTATGTTCCTGCAGGTTTAGGGATTAGGGGTCAATGCTGAAGCTATATATATATATATTTTGTTATTATTTCCTTCGTAGGGAGTTCTTGTTATTCATGTTTATTTGTATGTGATTATTTTTTTGTTATATTATTCCACGGGCATCTTTCCTTCGGTTATTGCTTATCTGTACGTCGTTCGAGAGTGAAATACACCGGCTTCCGGTCAGGGAGAGGGGTGTGAACGACTGTTTTTTTAATTCTCTCAAGCGTTGGATAGATCTTTGTTTCGGGTGTGGTCGATGTTTCGGGTTCCGGTTCCTCGCTGGATTTGAGAAGGATTGATTCTTCCTTAGGAACTAACTCTTTTGATTCGAGCCCATTTTCTGCGAGTTCGGTATAATATATAGGACGAGGGGTCTTGTAGATTTCTTCCGTTGTGTCGATAGAAGCCTTTTTGGGTTGCCCTGTGGTTCGAGGTAATGTAGCAGAGATGGGCTTGACCTCGGGGTTACAAGGTAGGTACTGAGCGTTCTCTCGGTGTACTGTTACTGGGACTTGGTAGTGGTGACCCAATGACTCCGTAGGCATTGATGGCCGCAAGTCATAAATCCTCGGGTCGAAGCCAAACCGTAGCGGTCCCGGTGAAAATTCTGTTCGGGGCCGCACAGGTGTGTAGGTCGGGCGATACTTAGGTGGTTCATCGTAATTCAATGGGTTTTTAGGGCCAGACTCATCGTCGCCATCGTTGTCGTCTTTGTCCGTCTTGGTAGGCCGTCTGGCGAGATGCATCAGCAGATTCGTTACAGAGTCCCAGATAGCGCCGATGAGATAGAGCGACCAACCATACACAGTGTGCAAGGCATAACCGTGTATTACTGTGTCGACTATGAGTTTAATCCCCCTGCACAACATTATAATGCCGATCATTCCGGCGCTGAAGGTGCCGAAGGTGGAAAAATACCCCCAAGATTTTTCCCAAGAGCTTTCGATAATTTTGTTTATCGCTTGTTCGTCAATTAGATTTGCGATGGTCCCTCCTTGCGTGATCGTGGGTTGCCCCGCTATTCCTCTGGCTACGGAATTTAAAATTGCTGGTTGTTCAGCGGGGAACATTATGTGGTCACGCAGATCATCTAGATCTTTTTGCGTGTATATGCCACTGGTGGCGAGAGTTTGAGGATTTCTATATATCCAAGTGTGTTGCGTGAGTGGTTTGAGCACTGTCGGTGGTGTTGCATGAATCGGTCGAGGCTCGATTGAATACCACTCTCCTCCTATCTTATACATGGATGGCACGAGCCCGTTGCACGTGACTTGGGTGCCGGTTTTCTTAAGGATATGAGTACGGGGTGTTAAATGGTATGAATGATTTCCTACCTCCACGGGCAATTGTATGTAGCATTCCTTGGTGTCTCTAATTCTTACTTCCAGTGCAATACATTTTATGATGTGGGCTACTTCACCGGCCAACGCAGCCATATACCCGGGACCCTTCATTATATTGTAGGCAAACTCGTCGGGGGTCTGTTTGGCGAGTCCAATGGTGTTTTCTAATACCTGCCTTTCGAGATTGCATCTCTGTGTTAGGATGTCTCGATACATCTGTTTCATTTGTGTGCGTACATGTTTTTCGACATAAACGAATTTTGAGTTTACGTACGCAAATAAGTCGAGGTTTGCTACTGAGAGGGCTTCCTTTTTTATAAAAGGGTATCCCTTTTGTATTTCTACAATTAGCAGTTTCGGGTGTTCTGTTCGAATCAGAGTGTATCCACATACTGTCGTGTGGTCTTTGGCGGTCAATGCGAAAACTACATCTCCTTCCGTAAGGGAGTACATTGTTTGTCTGTACCGAGTGTCAACGTCGCTTGTGCGTTTCGCGGGTCCCTCGTAAAGTACCCCGTAGCGTTTGGTGTGGCAGCTATCCGCCGGAAAGGGGTCCTAATAGGTATCGCCTCCGTCTATGTCGGTGCAACGGCCTTCGTCGAGCTCACACCGCGTACCTGATTTTAAATGTATTTTGTTGGTCTCTACATCGACGTCGGCCATATAATCTCGAAGCGTGATCTTCGCTGTTCCCTTCACGTATACTTTTTCCCAATTTCCGTAAGGGTCGGAGTAATAGACTCCTTCGCATTCTGAATTTTGTGTTACTGTTCCTGCTATTGAGATGGGTCTAGTCGTTGTCCCGTTTTGTCGGATTCCATGGATCTCAGTTTGACCAATTTTTACTTCTCCGTGTTTATACATGTCGGTGCACGCATCACGCGATACGGTATCGATGTACGAGAATTCACCATTAGGTACGTCCATGCCGTGAGACCACATGCCGCATCGCCGTATGACGCGGTATATCTCTACTTTGCATTGTTTTACATGGATTGAGGAGTACTGATTTATTTGTAGCAATTGTATATGGACCCCGGTTTCGTTTACTTCCTGTTGCGGGATATCGCATTCGCCTACTTCCAATAAGGAGACGGTCGTGATATTCAAAGTAGCGCCGGTGCAATCGTATCCGATTAATCCTTCCGTGTGACGGAGAAAAGTTACCAGGTAGAGGATTACTATCCCTCCCATTAGTAGCTTTCCGAATTCCATCTGTAACGCCATCGATTTTGCTGGTAAATCGAATCGTATGAGCTCATATTAGAAACAAAGAAAAGGGGGGGGGATGGAGGAGTGTCGCTACCGTCTATCCTCCCGTGGTCTTTCGTCGTTAATAGTCAAGTCGTGGCTACGTGCGTGATCGCCCATTGACTACATGCGTACATATCGGATTTTGATACGTGAATTATAAAGAAAGAGGCGGAGTGTTTGCTCCATCGAAATGACTAAAAAGGCTGCACCGTTCGAGTTTTGGGTATTGATCTTCTCTATCTGATCGGGTAAACACTCTTTCGTAAGCCGGGAACAAAATGAGATGTGTACGCGAACCGCTACCGCCGTCTCTGCAACGATTATTGGATCTCGATCCCCTTGTTGAGGGCATGGTATCTGTTAGTGTACGCCGGGGAGTGCAACGTGTAAGATTTATCCGGAGGCTATTAAATGACGCACCGTAAGTATGGATAATGTTGTTTGTACCTTCTGCCATATTTATACACAGGTATATATATTTTTTTTTTTCCTAAATTTTTATTTATTTGTTGTTTAATTCCCCTTTTCTTTCAGTTGGCTTTTGCTGTATGATGATGTGTTTGATTTACGGCGGCTTTTTGGTGAGGGGTCTCCTGAGCCGGACGATTCCGTCGAAATTGCTGGGCTTCCTGAACCCGATCCTGTCCGTCCGCGTTCGTTTTGGCGTTTGTGTTGGTCAGTATACTCTTTCCTTTTCCCGTTTTTTCTCTTCTCTTTTTTTTTTTTTTTTTTTTTTCTTTTTTTTTATGGTGGTAAAAAAAAGGAAGAAAGAAAGAAAGAATAAATGTGTATATTTTTTTTTTTCAGGTGAATTTTCGGGCGGAAAAAGTTTTTGTTTTTGTATTTGATTTATGTATATTATTTTTTTTGTTAGCACACAAAAATTGTAGAGTGATAAAAGGAAATAAATAAATAAATCGTCTTTTATTTGTACGTGTGTCGAGTCTTGGTTGTATAAGTTTTCAAGGAGTGGACCCCATCTTCCTGTATTTTCTATTCGTTCCTTGCCTTCCTATTTCCCCTTCTTTTTGTTTCCCTGCTTTCCTATTGACTCGTGGGTGTATCGTGGACGACCATTGGTCACCTCTGGAGGGGGGATCGTTAGCAGAAGGGATGATCTTGTGTTTAAAAATCCCTGTATGCAGTATTTGGTCATCACTTTTAGTTTGCTCTGCCAACTAAACTCTTCATTTCGACATGGCAATTTATGGACCATTCTCGACCTGGGAGTCGCTGGACTTTGTCGACGCGTTCGACGTGATGACGGGAGACCATGGTCCCGTCATCGAGGGGTATATTAACCCCTTGGAGCAAGCGTTCCGGGAACTGGTGGCCCGTGCTCGGGTCACCCGCCGCCAAGAGTTGGAGAAAACGTAAGTTTTCTTTTTTTTTTCTTTGTTATATATATTATTTTTTATTCACTTGTTTATTTATTTAATTGTTTTTGTTTGTTTTTATTTCTTTTTCAGTTGGATTTTTGATCAGGACTTCGCTCTACGGATCCTATTCGGGATTGATCCGTACGAGGAGGAGGAAAATTGGGACAGGAGTCCTGTGCAATTCGAGGGAAGTTTTTTCGAGGGCGACGAGGGGCTGCGTTTCGCATGGTACGCTAGTATCATGCGATACCATTGGGCGGTTACGCCGCCCACCCTCTTCACGACGGCGCAACGCCACGTCCCTGCCGTGCCGGAGCCGACAGCTGGGGTGATCTGGCCCGGCATGGCTTTACAGCAAGTGTGGACGAACCTTCGTATTTACGGCTACAGTTGTCGTCCCCGAGGATTGCCGGAGAGCCCGGCCAGTCCGCCACCGGAGGAGCGCGGGATCCCGGTCATCGAGATCTGCGACGATGACGAGGATGAGGGGGTCGACATGCAGTTAGACCCCCCGGACCGTCTCATTGCGGAGGTGTTGGCAGAACTCGAGGACCCGGACCCATATGAGCCGCCGTTGCGAAACGTCCGCGCTCGGCGCGAGGTAAGAATTCGTTTTTTTTTTTTGTTATGTATTTTTTCCTTTTATACATGTATTAATTCCTGTTTGTTTTTTTTTTGTTTCAGGGTTGACGCCGTCCCTCCCTCTAGTTTTAGTTTGTTTTTGTTATTATGTAATTATCTATAAGTGTGTGTTTTTTTTTATTTTGTATTCGTTCTGTAAGCGTGTGTTTTTTGTGTAATTTTGTATTCGTGTGTTTTCCTTTTATACGTTCTGTAAGTGTGTTTTTTTTTTTTGAAATTTTGTATTTGTGTGTTTTTTTTTCAATATACGTCCTTTGCGGGACACTTTAAACGCAATTTACCTGAAGTCTCCGGTTCTTCTCTCTTTTTTTTTTTAACACCTTTTCCTCCGCTACCTCAAAGATTTCGTTCACCGGATCTTTTCGTCGTTTGCTCGTTTTTGTCGTTGTCGTTCCTTTTGTTCTTGTCTTCCTCGTTCGTTGTTTCCATCGTTCATCGTTTCACCGTTCGTGGTTTCATCGTTCTGCGTTTTTATCGTTCTTCGGTTTTATCGTTCCTTGTTTTCGTCGTTTATTGTTTTTATTGTTCATTGTTTCACCGTTCGTGGTTTCATCGTTCTGCGTTTTTATCGTTCTTCGGTTTTATCGTTCCTTGTTTTCGTCGTTTATTGTTTTTATTGTTCATTGTTTTTATCGTTCGTCATCGTTCGTCGTTTTTATCGTTCATTGTCGTTTATTGTTCATCGTTTCGTCGTTGGTTTTCGTGTTTTACTTTTTTTTTCCAGGGAAGAAAAAAAAATCATAATTATACGTTTTTTTTTTTCTATTAATTTTATATACATACATATTTGTGTGATCCTTTTCCCTTTTCTCTCCTTTTTTTTATGTATATATATTTTTTCGTTCCCCCCCCTTTTTTTTGTTTTGTCAATGTATATGTATGCGTACATTATATATTTTTTCCAATAAACGTCCCGCATGGGACAATTTAAACGAAAATTCTTTTGCAACTTGTTTCTTCAAAAACCTTTCCTTGCGTTAGGTTTAAGTTTTCCCGTTCACCGGGTTGTTGGAAAAACAGAATTTTGTTGTTTTATCGCCTTTTGCCGTCGTTGGTTTCAGCGGGGTTTTGTTCCATTATTATTATTGTAATATTCTTCTTTTTTTTTTCACAATAGGGTTTTTTTTTTTTTTTTTTTTTATTAATATTTTTTCCTCTTTTTTTTTATTAAAAATGTTTTTTTTTTTTTTTTTTTTTAATGATTATTTAATCTTATTATTATTATTTTTTTATTTTTTTATTTTTTTTTTCTAATTTTTTTTTTATATTTATTTTCCTATATGTTTTGTAGGAGTTCCCTTCTTATCCCCCTCATGTTGTGCATTTTTTTCATTTGTATATGTGTGTGTCCCTCTTCCTCATCTCCTCCTACATCAAATTTGTCCATAGCGTTAGCGTGATGTTTCTCAGAGACGAGATTACGCGTCTCGTATGTTGGCGAGTGTGGATTTTGAGGGGAGAGGAGGGAAAAAGGGAATAAAAAGGGACGGTGTGTATTTCCGTATCCTTTTTCTTCCTGAATTTGACTAGTATACCCGACGAGGCATGATTTTTGCCCCGAGTGAAAAAAAAAAAAAAATGCTTCCTGGCCTAATGCTCCCATGGCGACTTCTTCTGCCGCGGTTGAGCATCTCTCTCTCCTGCTGTTATAAGATTCCCATTGGTTCCTTGAAACCTCTGGTTGAGTCCCTTCTAGGTGTTCACTACTCCTCCCCTTTTTTCCTCTGTTGTTCCCGGGCGATTTTATTGCCGTGGTTGAGCATCGTATCTTATGCTAAAAATGATTTTTTCCTCTCTCTTTTTTTTATGGATGTATTTTATTGGAAATGACGTTGCATTACAATGCGCATTGCTTGTACGAGTATTTTCCTTTCTCTCCTTGTGTTCCCACCACCTTTCACTAATTATCTTATTTCCTATGATATGTAAAGTATATGTATCTTAATTTTGATCCTATTATTTAACCTTCACCCTCGCTAGTCGGTAGCGTATTTATAATATCTTTTTTTTTGTTTATTTATATAATCTCTTTTTTTTTGTTTTCCTTTCCTTTTTGTATATTTTATATATATATTTTTTTTTATATATTTTTTTAATCGTTATATTATTCTTTTCCTTTTAATGATAGTAATTTCCTTCCCCTATTTTCTAAAACCTTCACCCTTATTAATTAATTATCTGCTCAGGAGGATTCTTGTCATTTTTTTTTCTCCATTATGTAACTAAACAATTCCTCAAATCCTGTTTTACAATGGTTACCATTCTCCCCTTCGTTCGGCCTCCACCTTTCCTTAATTCCTTTTTCCGATAGCCTGTAATACTCGAATAGTGGCTCGAGTCAAGTCCTTTGCTTCCTCAATCATTGTCGGTGATACTAATAGCTCGTAGTCGGTAATTGCGCGATCAGGGATTATTACCATATGTTTTATGTAAAGAATTTCCTCTTGACAGAGATCGCATTGCTGGGTCGCTAAACCGCATTGGTAGCAGGCGATAGCATGAGCACACGGCACGTAGATCCCAGAGACTCGACGCGTGCCGCAGTAACGGCATAAGTTTTCAAATACGATGTCGTCCAGTCTGACGCTGGGATTTACGAAGCCGGCCGGTATACATGCCATTAACGCCTCCCTTTCGGCGTCGGGCATCGGTTCCCTTGGAACGTTGAGCGGTTGGATTCGTTTTTGGCAGAGTGACCTGTAGCAGTCCATTGTTTTGGCTAGAGTCTCTTCGCCTTTTGCCTTCCTGCTTACCTTTTTGATGAAATCCTGCCCCTTACGTCCGAGGAGATACGTGCATGTTTTATGCCACCTCGCGTGTTCTTCCCACGGGTCATCATGAGCAGTCCATTTGTGCAGTAATCCGTGGCAGCGGAAGCATTTGACTTTATCACTGACCCCTAGATAGAAGAACCCGGCGTCCGCCATACTTTCCGCGGTTTGTTTTATTGCCGTGGGCCATTCTTTGAAACTTTCTACTCGTGATTCATAGCGTGAGTAATCCTCTGCTACTGGTCTCATAGGTAGGTCTATATACGTAACGTGGCTGTGGTCAGGTTTCGGCGTTGATCCCATGGTGATGTTAAGTTTCCGAGCTTCGGTTTGATTATCCAAACTGCTTCGAATCTGGACTCCGCTGGTCGAAGGGCCAGGTCTCAGTTTACTGGTAGATGTCGGGGGCGTTGGCGCGCCCTGTGTTAACAGGTGCGAAGAGAGCGGATCGCTGCCGGCTAACGCTATTCTCATAGCGTTGCGTGCCAGGTGCTGTCCCTCGGTAATACCTGCTGTCTTTTTCTTGCCGCTAACCGCGCCGGTTCCACAGGCCTCTTCTACCGCTGTCCTTTTTCCAATGTTTGATACTCGCGGGGACTTGACGGGAGCCTGTACGAGATTCAATGTCCTACGCAATTCCTCCAATGCTTCCTTATTACCTCTTTCCTGGCTGTTCACAACTATCTTTACTGATCCCTTTCCAGTAATGCCTCTGTTTGGTGTTTTGTTTGTCGCGATTCTCGGTTCTTCGTGAGCAGTTAGTCCCGATTCTCCATCCTTCGCAGCTTCCTTGGGTGCGTCGGGCGCTGTTTTCCGCGGGATTTTGCTAACAGATGGTCTGGCTTTCTCCGCCTCGATGGTGATGTTTCCGCATGGAAGATTATTAATGAACCGACAATTCGGCCAATCGTCCCTGTGTTCGGCCATAGGGTCCTCCCCGCGTTGCCAATTATTTATCTCCGTACCGCATTCGAAACAAGCAACGTCGTCGCCTTGTCCCAGGTAGAAAAATCCCGCTGCGGCTAATAGCTCAGGCTTCAAGTATTGCAGCGGCCAGTGTTCAAAACTCGTCAACCGATCTGACTCGCGCCGGAAACGAGGGTAGGCGGTGCGCGGGGTCGCCGTTGATGGCGAATTGCCGTTGTTACCTCTCGTTACCTCGCTGCCTTCCATCATGGTAATGGAATGTGAGATTTCTTTACTCGTTCCGGATGTACGACGCACGTTTTTCCTTTCAATTGTATACGTAGATTTCCTTTTTCCAGTAATTCCAGTATCTCAAATGGTCCAGTGTATTGATCGCCTAATTTTCCTGGTTTCGGTCCTTTAAGCAAAAATACAGGTTCACCGACTCTGAACGTGACTGGGTTAATTCGACGGTCCCTGTATTCTTTAGCCTTTTCTTTCGAGGCTATTAGATTAATTCTACCCAGGGTCTGTATTTCATGAATTTGTGTGACCAATCGGGTTAAATAATCGTCATAAGTTGCGAGTTGATCTATATCGTCCAATGGGAAATTAGAGGGCGTCCGAGCGATTTTTCCGAATACCATCTCGTATGGGGTGTGTTTTGTGCTTTCATGCACATTGGTGTTGTAATTGTAGATAGCTAGTTCGACCCAATCGTCCCAGTTATTTTCTTTTGTTGTGTATTGCTTGAGATATTCCCCAAGGGCGTGGTGCGATCTTTCTAATGAACCGTTCGATTGTGGGTGAAATGCTGTTGTTCTTATTTTCTTTATTTTAAACAATTTCGAAATCTGTTTCATAAAGTTGCTTAAAAAATTCGTGCCTTGATCAGTAAGCACGGAACGAGGAGAACCAAAATTACAAATGAATCTTTTTACAAAAGCTTCGGCTATTGTTACCGCCTTCGCGTTTGGCAACGGCGCAGCCGCCGAGAATTTTGTTAACTGGTCTTGCATTGTGAGAATGTATTCGTTATCCTTATTAGTCTTGGGTAGAGGACCTACAATATCCATTGCGATCTTATCGAATGCCGTGGGAGGAGTATCCGTGATAACCATTGGTTGTTTTGTCTTTACTCTAACTAATTTTTTTAACTGACAATTTAAACATCTTCGAATATATTCTTCTATATCTTGTTTTAAATTTTTCCAATAAAAATCGTGCCGGATACGTTTGAACGTTTTGCTGACACCTCTATGACCTCCCGTGGCGGAACAATGTTTTTCGATGATTATCGCTTCACGGTCTTCCACTGGTGGTTCTTTAACGATCCCTAGACAAATTATTATTTTTATCCCCGAATCTTGAAACGAAGCTCGAATTTGCGTCATTACATTCTCCCATGGTATGTTACAGATGGCAAGAGATTTTGCCACGCTAATTGTTTGTAAATTTAATTCCCAAGCTAATTCTCGACAGCTTTTTAAAGTTTCCGTTATATTTTCGAGAATTCTCGTGGGGCCATCCCCGATTTCCTCACGGATAGGAAGAGCGAGGAAGTATCGGTTGTTTCTTTTCGATATTGCCTTTGCCTCGAGGATTTTTAACTTTTTTAAACTGGGCATTTCTCCCTGTTCCGTTAGTGCTTGTCCGCCTTTGTCTAAAGGTTTACCTTTTGTATCGACAAAAAACATCATATTGTCTTTACGAGTATAGAACAGATCTCGAGACTGCTTGTCATTTTTAGAGGTTGTCTGTCTCGCTCTAGTGTCAGGTATGCCGGGTACTATGGGTTCATTGAATTCCGTATTCCTACGGCGGCTCGGGGGAGCCTCGTCGTCCGACGCCTCGGACTCGCTTAGCGCCGTGGGTCGTCGTTTTTTTCGCACATGAATTACCTCATTTTCCTCGCCCATCTCGTCGGACGAGTTAGTTCTACCCGTCTTGGTTTTTCCCTCTGTCCGCGGGGGAGGATTGTCTTTGGTTGACAATTCATCGCCAGGGTACATGTCTTTGTTGTGCTTAGCATAGATGCCTTCGACCGATTTTAGGGTTGCATTTTTTTCTTGCGTTTCTGGCTCTCCGGTCAGCTCCTCCGGAAAACACGTTGGGGAGTCAGAAATTCTGTCGCCGGTGTGAATATTATCGTCGTCATCTTGATTATTTCTGGAGGTGTCTAGACTTTGTATGAGGGAAGCGGGCTCAGGGGCATAGCTTGTAGTGTCCTCGTCAAAGGTATCGTTCGTTAAAGGTTCCCCGGGGTTTTCTTCTGTTTCGAAGAGCTCTTCATCGGGGTCTATTGTTTCGTCTATATCGTCTTCGTCGCTGTCCATCGCTAGATAGCTAGCAATCTCTTCGTCGGTCAGTCCGCGCGCTGGTTTACGACGAGTTTTTGTCGCAGGGTTAGTTCGGATAATAAATATTCCATCCGTACCACTGGGTTCTTCTACAGGATTTCGAGAGAGAGCGTCTGCGTTAACATTAGTTTTTCCTGCTTTGTATATTACATCGTACTCGTATTCGGCGAGTTTCAGCCGCCAGCGCAAAATTTTAGGGTTACCGCCGGTAGCACGGCGGAACCATAATAATGGCTTATGATCGGTGACAACCGTGAATTGTCGACCGTATAAATAAGGACGGTAGTGCAGAATGCCGTATACTATAGCCAATGCCTCTTTTTCGTAAGTATCGTAGCGTTCTTCTGTTTTGTTTAGAGCTCTTGAAGCGTAAGCACACGGATGGTCGTTGTTGATTTTTCCTTGAGACAAAATCCCCCCAATTGCTATTCCCGAGGCATCAGTCGTCAAAATAAAAGGTTTAGTGAAATCCGGATATCGTAGGACTGGTGCCGTGCATAATTTTTCTTTTAGAATGTCGAATGACTCTTGCTCCTCGGCGTCCCAAATGAAAGTAATTTCTTTGCGCAAAAGTAATGTAAGGGGTTTGGAAATTTTCGCGTAAGATTCTATAAACCGTCGATAATAACCCGTTAGCCCTAAAAATTGGCGGATATTTTTAACGTTCTTTGGTCTCGGGAATTCTCGCACCGCCTCTAATTTTTTTGGATCTGGCTTGACGCCGTTTTCGCCGATTATATGGCCTAAGTACGCTACTTCTTTCTTCAGAAATTCGCATTTATCAGGTTGTAATTTTAAATTCGCTGCTTCGAGTCTTTTTATTAATTCCTCATAAATTATTCGATGTTCCTCCAAATGTTTTGCATAAATTACTATGTCGTCTAAATAAACAAATATGCCCTTCCCGAGGATACCGCTTAAGGTGAGATCCATAGTTCTTTGAAAAGTGGGCGGGGCGTTCCGGAGTCCGAACGGCATCCTAACAAATTCGAAATGGCCCCTCGGTGTTGTGAATGCGGTCTTATGTCGATCCTCTGGGCATACTTCTATCTGATGGAAACCCGATACCAAATCGAAGACGGAGAAATATTTTGCGCCTCCTAACTGATCGAGAATTTCCGTGATATTCGGTATCGGATAAGCATCTGCTATAGTTTTTTCGTTTAGTGCTCGATAGTCGAATACGACTCGCCACTTTTTATTTCCCTTTGAATCGTTTTTCTTCGGTACCACCCAGACTGGGCAATTGTAAGGTGAGGTTGATGGTATTATTACCCCGTTTTTGAGCATATCGTCTACTTGTTTTTCGATCTCATCTTTGGTACATTCAGGCCACCGGTAACCCCTCGTATTAATAGGAAGGTCATCCGTCGTGGGTATTCGGTGTTGCAAAATTGTCGTGTGGCTTAGCGCTTCGCCAGGTAGATGATAGAGTTGTGTACTATCGCGTAATAATTTTTCGATGCTATTCTTTTCTTCACCGCTGAGTCCGTCTAGTCTTAAGAGAGATGTTATCCGTTCGAAACGTTCCTCTGCATCGGAGGCAGAAAACGTGAGGCAAAAACTTTCTCTGGTGAAGGGTTGTATACTTCGTGAGGCGATCGTCGTCCCAAGCCTCTTGGCGAGCTCAGGGTTTACAATGGTGTAACTCTTGCTATGTCCTGCTGGGTTTTTGTCTTTGCGAACTTTTTTATGATCCCTCGTATTTTTACTCGACAATGATTCTAAATACTGCATAGCCATACTGTCGTCCGAAATATTTTCTACTACCCTTAATTTTTTTGTCTCTGTTTTTGATTGTTCATGACTCTTTTTCCCTTCTTCTCTCGTATTATTTCTAGTCTCTTCCTTTATTCCTGTACTGTCTTCATTATTTTTTTCAATCACGTTATTATTATGTTTGCCGTGAATAACATACACTGTATCAACGGTCAACATTTTGAAGTCGGCCTCTCGCGTACAACTGGTACCGGGCTCGGGCTCCTGAACAGATTTATCGATTTCGCTTCCATCTTTTGTTTGGACGAGGCGCGTATTAACTTTCTCTTTTGTGCTCAATGTTTCGTAAATATTTAATTTCTGTTTAACCGTTGATACTTGATCTTCGGAAATATTATTATTCAAACCACATGTCTCTCCCCTTGTTGAAAGCGCGGGGTCCTGCATGTCTATGGGATTCACTGGTTTGGGGGCAAAAGTTTTTATCCACTCCGTTTCTCCCCTTTCACCTGCGTTAAGTTTCGTCACGATTGTTTCCTTCCGGTTTCCTTCGATTTCCACTCCTGGAGATACCACAAGTTCCGATTCCCTTGTAGCCACAGTTATTCCTCTCGATTTTCCATTTCCTTTCTTCTTGTTAGCTTCGTTTGCGTGTATTTGTTTATTATCGCCGATAATTTTGGTTTCCGGATATAAATTTAATACTGGAACTTGTAGTTGTATTGTATGGGGGTTATTGTTTGTCGCGTAAACGTATGCTTTACCATTCTTGTTCGTTACTAGTCCTGTTTCAAGTCTGACTCCGTGACCAGCATCCAAAGGCGGGAGATATCCTTCCTGAATCTCCAAGTTTTTTACGCGAACGAAACACAGCTTCCTTGTTCTAGCGGGTATAATTATCGTCTCCGATGTCGCGAAGGGAATTTGCAACTCTTGCATTTTCAAAACCCTTTTTTCGTAATCAATTATAACTCGATTTCCGTCCAGATATTCTGATCCTAATATCCCGCCTTCGTTAATGGGGAAATTGTTTTCTACTACGTGGAAAGTAGAGATGCGTCCAAAGACATTGATTGTCACGTGGCCGAGTGTGTATATGGAAACCGCGGTGATACCATTTAATTGTAAAATTTCGTCTTTATTGATGGGTGTCGTTGTAGTTAAAAAATTTCTTTTTATGATGTTCGGTCCCGCCCCCGTGTCGACCATTAGAATTATGGGCGTTGTTAATTTATCACATTTCAATTCGACTGTGGGAACGCTACTCTCTTTGTGTAATTTAATTGTATGTATTTTTACAACTCTTGTTTGTTCGTTGCCACTACCGAGATGGTATGTATCGGGTGCGTGCTCTGGGTGGTCCCCGATGCACCCGTGGTCGGGAGACCGTTGGAGTTTCCCGAAGACTTTCCGTACCGTGCTTCGTTTGTTTGGCAGTCGCGGATAAAATGACCGATCTGTTTACAATAATGGCACGCGCCGTTAAGTGTAGGATCGTTTCTAGTAGCTTCAGCATAGGTCTGGGGGTTACTGCCGGGGCATTGCGCGGAGTTATGACGATAAGGGCAAAGGTACGCACCGTGCCCTTGTTTTTTGCAAATTTGGCATATTACATCGGCCGTTTGTCGAAATTTAAGCCCTTGCGGCACCTGACTACTTTGATTATCTGGTACCGGGCCCGTGCGTCCGGTTAGAGATGAGCAATTTTTCGCTTCGTGCCCCCGGTTGCGGCATATTTGGCACACCGTTTCCTTGTTGCTAGGAGGATATAACTTGTAACAGCGATCCGCCGTGTGCCCTCTTTTATTACAATGTTGACATACTGTAATCGCCGTAGTGTTTGAGGCAGGGGGTTTCAATGGAGGATATAGTTTGAAACACTTGCTCGCTACGTGTCCTTTTTTATTACAATTCTGGCAGGTCGGTACATTTTTTTCCGCGCTACCTGTTCCCTGTGTTTCGGTGGCTGGGCCTTTCGGTTTACTAGGACAATTCATCGCTACGTGACCTGTCTCGCTGCAGAGTTGGCATTCCACCTCCTCGGCGGCTATTGCTTTAACGCTGCGTTTTGTCTCCGCTCGTGGTTCCCTGGGATTCGGAGAGTCTCTAATTCCTTGTCGTAGAGCGGCGCGTGCTATAAGTTGTTTCTCAATTTTTACAGCCCTTTTTACTATATCGTCGAAGGTTCCTTCTGCTGACATGCGTGCCTCTATCTCAGGTTTTAATCCTTGAATGAAACAGGGCGGAAGACTGTTGGTGGTATTTCTCTTAAAAGCTGCGTCGGCAGGGGTGTTATTTTCCGACTCGTAAGCCTCCAATATTTGGAAACCCAAATCGCGTACTCTGTTCGCGTATGCTACAACAGATTCATCAGAGTTTTGAAAAATCGATCCAAGCTCTCCTTGTAATTGGTAAATATTCCTGGCCGGTGCATAAATGCATTTAAGAAAATCATATAGTTCTTTTAAAGTGTCGAATCCCTGTTGAGCTATGGAACGCCGTGGTTCGCCGACGATTTTAATTCTGACAGCTTTGACTAATTGTCCCTCCCCGGCAGGGTCAATCATTTCGAGTGCTTCATCGCAGCCCTGTATAAAAGACTTTAGAGAAGTGGTTACTCCGTCGTATGTAGGCACAACCGTTAAAGCGTCTTTAAGAGACACCTTAAGACCGGAGTTAGCCATTTCAAATTTTTTTATTGTGTGTTTTCCAGGTATGCCGGTTGGGGTTTCGTCTTTGTTAGTTCGTTTATTTGTTGATCCTTCAGGAGTACTCTCACAAATAGTAGTTTCCTCTTCGTCGTCGGAGCTGTCGATGGGTATTTCCGTCTTCGTATCGTCGCCGGTATTGCCGCTCGTTCTCCCGGAAATACTTGGCTTAATATTTTTTATTGGATATAGCGTGCGTTTAGCAATATTCACCTTTTCTAACGATGTTTTCGGGATGGGAAATTCACCTTCTGGGGTATAAAATTTTTCGTTCTCTTCTTCTGTGCGTTCAAGACTCTGATTGAAAGGAGTTGTGTCAAGAAGTGACAGATAAGGTCCCGTTATATCGTCTTCCGAAAAATTCTGTATTGCTGATTTTATGCTCTCGTCGTCGCGGTCGTTGTTGTCGTCAAATTTATGGACGGTGGGTGTGTCTGGTCTCACTGCCGAAGGTTGCGACGGGGTCTCCTTTTTTTTATCTCCCGTTTGATCGTGACCCGCAGCAATCGTTCGTGCCGATATTTCCAATCTCAATAATTCAGACTCGATAAATCGTTGTCTTACAATTATTTCGTCTGTGTCCGTAGATTCTGTCGTCGTTACTCCCTCTATTGTTAATGTTTCAGGTTCTTCGCGTGTTAAGTCTTTCTCGTATGTGTCTCTTCCTACCTTTTTGGTTTCGGCTTCCTCGTTTTCCTCAGGGATCGGCGGAACCTCTACCTGCTCCTGATACTCTGTTCTCCTAATACTCAAGGTTCGGTCCCCCCGGTGGTTCTTCCGTTCATTAATATATTCGTGCACAATATTGTCAGGTAGCTCGGTGTTAGATCGGGTGGATCGCGTGGAACGAGATGTCGATTCGCGTTGTTCATGTGGTTTCGAAGAACTCATTTAGGGTTTTTTTTTTGTTTTTCTTGTATTATTCCCGCTCAGTGTCGCCTTTTCGGATGTTTACGTCGTGACTTGTATTTAATATAGCGTATTTTGTACGCCCGGATGGGCTTTCCTGAATTGTTCTTAATTATTCCTTATGGTTTCACAAGCAAAGAACAGCATACTCTAATGATTTTTGTAAATGTCTGAAATATTTTATCTATCCACATGAACTGGGAATAAAGAATTTGAGATGTAATTCCTATGGGAGCGGATCTCCTGCTTCGGTTTCGAAAACAAATGCTGGGCGTAGGTTAATCTGCGGTTGTGCTTCAAGTAATTGTTCAGGAGTGAGATCAGGGAATATATATACTGAGAGTTTGATTCGAAGTCGCGAAAGTATCGTGTCCGGTTGAATTTCTTCGTGAGTACTGTTTAGCTGACGGGGACCCCGTATTTCTATGAACGCACCAATTCTTCTCGTGAGCACGATATAATCTGTGAGAATTGTACCCCGTCTCAAGTCGTCCCACGTCAAACCCTCCGGGTATTTTTCCAAAAGTTTGTCTTTAACGAATTCTATTACTATTTTTCTGAACCGCCTATGTGGCATTGGTCTGCGTAGTTTTTATTGTGTTTCCTGTTATTATTAATTTTTTTTTTTGTATTGTATATATTTTTTTGTGTTGCTTCGAGAAAAAATTAGTTTAAACAAGCACTCCTGTGATCCCGGACGAGCCCCCAAATTCTGTTACGTCCAAAATGCCGAAGTTTTGCCTCAACAATTTGTTGGTAACTGTTGCACCTTTTAAATCGTCTCGCGCTGGTCAGAACGATAATAAATCGATCTATACCACACCTGGAGTCGATTCTAGGTGTCAACGTACGCTCTTTTTTAAGCCTAACCTTGCGGAAAATTGCTTGGGATAGAGCCCTAGGAATGCTTGTCGTTACGAAGGTCTAGAGGTATCTATATCTGTGTTTTAAATCCCTTAACTAACAGCTAAAGATTTATGATCCTTGAGACTACCTGAGTGGTCCAAGTACCCGAGGGCGTCTCTTTAAACTGAACTGGTAGGAGATTGACAAAGGAATTTATTAAATGGTCATGCAGAGAATCACAAAGGGAGGAAAAAAAAAAATATAAAGATGTACTTACGATTGCTAATGGAGAGCAGCAACGGCGGTGATTTCGTGGTTTCTTTTGTTGATTGTGCTGATCGGTGATCGCGTGTGAATGATTTAAACACGAATAACTGTTTTTAATATTTCACCTCCTTTTAATGATTAAAGAATAAACAAATGGTTCTCAATAATACACGTAAGAATTGTTTACAAACGTTGGAATGAAATAATAATTCGAGGAAAATGACAAATTTATCGTTGTCCAGCCGAGAATAGTATTCCGGTGAACAGAGGATCGATGAGAAATATAATTTTTACAAAACTCGAGAAACCGATGTTTGATAAAAGTCGAAAAAAATGTCGTCGGGTAGAAAATTTGACAGCAAAACGCTCTGTCCGCTGGTTCAACTGACTCTCCCTGAGTGGGCGTTTTTGGTGGGTTATATACCCTTTTTTTCGTATCCGGAGACAATGCTTTGTATTACATGTAAGAAATTTTCTAAACGTAGTGGGGATGTATTAGATGAGGTGGACGGATTTTAGGGCGGGATTTTGATCGTATGATCGTACATTGATTTTTTCCGTTGGGAGGCCCATTCCTCACAGCGAGGCTAGAGTGGGGTGTGCGTATGTGCCTAATCTGACCTGTCGTATGTCTCCAAGGTTTCGAGCGGTTACATTTCTCGGAATCGATTGTCCATCCGAGACCGTTGAGATCCTCGGTGGAGAGAGAATTTTACTTAGAGTCGCACACGAGATGTTTTGTAAATTAATACATGTTTTTCGATTCTCCTACTATTGTTTCGTAAGGTGTAGACTTTTACTACTTACATTAAACGTTTCGGTAATAAAATAGATACGTGTATGTTTATTCCATACTCAAGAAAGATTGGTAGCCTGAGTTGGAATATTAATAATTTCCTCTTGGTTTCGTGAAGCTTATTAGAAGTGAGGTTTTTATAGTTGTATATTCCTTAATTATTCAAGTCGTGGTACAGGGGTACGTGGTTTCCGGCAGAATTCTGAAAGTTTACTACTATTTCTTTAGCGCGTGATTGTTACTAAGGAGAGACTTCGCACCTTGATCCGCCTCTCCCCCTTTTTGACATCAGAAGTCTCTCGGAGACCCGTTGAGGCATTTTATCGTTATTGCCAAAGGAAGTATCAGTTGTAGTCTATGGTTAACATAGATCATCGATCGTACGTGCGTTTATTTGAGGTGGATGGGCATAAGGCCCCGAGGTGACATAGGCGCGCGCCGCGGCGTGATTTTATGAATATGTAATGTGCTCGTGCCTTCGTAGTTCATGCTTTTCTCTAGTCATTGATTTCGCCGGTCACGCGGCATGTGTCACCTTGCCTCCCCCCTTTGAATATAAATGAGATTAAAAACAGATCGTGGGAAATATTTTGTTCGGCATATTCGCCGATTTCTGTGCTTATTATCTTGTGTGTAATTACTCGTAATCAAGTAACAACGCATCATTCATTGAGGATATTCATTTCTTTAGTTTCCTTGTATTTGTCTTTTCCCTCCCGTCACTTTGAGTGCCCTGAGAGCTGTCTTTTTAGTTCGGATTTCCTTTTTTTAAAATAATTTGAGAAATTGAAACGACTAAAGGTGTCTTTCTACCCTCTGCAACGATCCGTATCTATTTCTTTTGCCCTTCTCTTTTCTAACTGTGGGTCCTTATTTAAACACAAGGCGGCTTCGGCAAGTTATCGTTAGAGTAGTGGCCGCCGCCCGAAACATTATTTCGGGGGTCTTGGGCCCCGCGGCCGGTGGACGTAAGTCCCCTCGCCGATGACTCTCCTACTAGTGGTAAAGAAGCGAGTAGATCCTAGGTTACCATAGGCGGGCTCTTTTTTTGTTTCTTTTGGTAAAACGCCGGAGCGCCAAACGGGGCAGAGATTGGACTTGCCACCGCCGGTGAATGCCTAGATCTGCTTCCACCAGGAGTCTATTAGATCGATTTGTCGAATTGCCCGCCTGTTTTATCTTGAGTCGTGTATGTTGTGTTTTTTGTAGATACCGATCGCGGCCGAAAAGTAAAAAGCACTCTTTTGAGAATTATTTAATATTTTAAGACTTTACTTGATTCAAGGTTTCTTGTGAAGAAGGGAAAAGCAATGATTAGAAAGAAAAATAAAAGGGTCGTTACGCAGGACGTAACAGATATTACATATCTTTAACCGATGTTCGAATTCTCATTGCGTATTTGCATAATTGTAAAGATTAGTGATGTTAAATAAAAATTGAATGTTAAACCGAAAATTGACTATACATGAAAGTGTTGTTTTTTATTTTCACGATTTCCCAAACATTACATGTCCAAGGCATCATATTCAAGTTAATTCCCGCAGAATTTTGTTTCGTTAAAATATTCAACAAAGGTGTTGCGATGTCTCACATCCTCCTGCAAAAGGTAAATCGAAACCTCATTATGATAATTTTCTAAAGAAAAACCGTGTTTCGAGTACTGAAGGTATCGTGAAAATATATTTTTTCTAACTAATATGTAAGGAGACACGGTGTTTAACTTCACCACGGTACCGTGAAGAAGAGAAATTTTTCTTTTTTAGGCACTCACTATAATAATAGGCAAAGAGTGCCTATTAAAATGACCATCCGTTGCTCTTCGGAGTCTGTCGAAGGGGTTACTCCGCAGCGCATACTCCAAAAATTTTTATTTTTCACCATTTGCTTCGGTGTATCTCCAACATCATGCGTAGTTACTTTGAAGTGACTGCGATGAATAGAAATATTTTTTTTAGCCTGCGGTGCAATGAAAACAACTTTTTGGCTGAATTTTTCTTCTCGGACGTCCGTATCACACTGTAACTTTAGATGGTGCGAACCAATTTTGTTCTCCTTCGTAGGATTTTTTTATTACATTATTTCCAGTATGCACATTACTTTTAAAACCAATCTAAGACCTTTAAGTATTTTTTCTAAAAAATTATTGGCCACAATTTGCATTTGCCTTCGGTCAAGTGTCCGTACAGTGCCATCATAATGAACTCTACGAACCAATTTTTTTCTCCTTCGCAGCATCATTTTGTTTTATCAAAAGCACTGCGCACAGCAAATTTAGAGACAATCCTACATCTCTAACTATTTATTCATCACAATTTTCCATCAAAAACTTATTTTCTCACATCTGATGTCCGTACGGTGCCCCAATTAAGAATCCTGGAAACCAATTCTTTTCTCTTTCGCAACAATATTTCATTGCATCGAAAGCACTATGCACGACAAATTTTGAGTCATTCTGACAAATATAATTTTAATTATAAAATAATTCAAAAACAGTGGTTATAACAAGATTTGCTTTAAAGGTTATGTTATTTAGATTTGCCAAAAATCCATTTTTCATCATGTTAAAAAAAAAAACTTCGGTTGTGAAAAATAAAACACGAAATATCATACACAGATTCACAAATGTTTGCGTTTTTTATTTCGAAAATAATATATTATCACCGAAAATCATTCGCAATATTTTAGCATATTTTATTCACATTCGTAATAAAAATGATAAATTTCACGTATTCACTGAAAAAATTGGTAGTAAACTCACAAAAAAGATTCATCGAATATCCAAAATAATTACAATTTCCCAAATAGAACTAATAAAATCGCGAGTATATATTTTTTCGTTTTATTCTATCTGTCAAACTTTGGAAGCAGATGACAATTTCGTAGCAGACGATACACAGATGCTCATACGTCGCGGCGCGCGTACTCTGTGGCCGGATGATTTTCAAATAAAAAAAAATCGACATCTCGTTTCAATCTTTGTTCCTATTTTACGTAAATCTAAATGGATTCTACGCGGTATAGCGCAAATAAAAAGTATGCAATCATAAAAAAAAAGAATTTTCTATCCTTCGACCGTCGAAGATTCATCGCAGCCGAAATCTTTGTCAATTATGTTCACCCGATTTATTCATTTACAGTTAATAATAAAAACTGCAAATTCTTTTTCTGGCAACGTATTTTCTCCTCTTCAAAACAAGCCAAAATAAGAGTCGAAATCTTTTTTCGCTGCCGAGATATGATTTTTTTTAAGCAAAGACTAATTTTACGAATTTTCATAAAAAAACGAATCGTTTTTTCAAATTTCTCGAAATTGCCGTCTCTAATCCTTTCCTCTCAAAGAAATCGTATTTACAAACTGACTCTCCGCGTTATTGCGCAGATAAAAAGTGTGCTATGTTTAAAAATTTAATTTTTTACACAATTTACACACATTTTTATACACATACAATTTAATTTTTGTCAATTTTGTTCGCTGGATTTATTCGTTTACACTTGATAAGAAAACTGCTAATGATTATTCTATCGACGTATTTCCAACGTTTTTTTTTTTTTCAAATTTTTTCAAATTTTCGTCGAAATACGAATTTCTTTCATATGCTCACGTCTTGAAGAGTTTTTTTTCGCAAAAAAAAAAAACAATTGTACTCTTAAAGAACAATTATAAACAATTATTTATCAAGAAAGTGAAAAACACTGAATTTGTCGATTTTACGAGTTATTCCGTACCGAAAAACTTATCCTCGTTTGTGATTAAATAAAATTTAAAATAATAGGATATGATTTGATGCTAAATTTGATATTTTTAAGTGACGATAAATATCAATAAAATTTCATTGAAAAACGAAAAAAAATATCGAATTTCTCAAACTTCTCGTTTCCAATACTTGTCTGTTCTACAGAGACAATAACGAGCTGATTCCATGTATTACGAAGAAGAAAAAAAATATATCTCAAATGGTAGAAATGAAATTTGTTATAAGAGGACTGTCAAAGAGCCTTCGAAGTCGAATTTTTCAAGAATTTCATCAATTTGTAAAAAAATATTTCGGAGCTATCCAAGATGACAAATTTTTGATTCGAGTAACGTACTACTTCCTCTTCAATACAAGACAGGAACCAAAACGATATATTTTTTCATTCTCGAGATAGCATGTTTTTGCAGCATCCATAAATATCGACAAAATTTCATTGATAATCACAAAGAAGAGCAAATTTCTTGAACTTTTCTTCTACAATGATTTGGTTTCCTACAGATAAAATAACGAACTGATTCCATCAATTATGGGGAAGAAAAAAAATACTAAAGGGGTAGGGTTTAAAGGGGATATTTGGCCTGAATGCTAAATGGTAATCGTATTGGTGTAGGTACATGTTTTGTGTGTTTGTTTTATATTCATTAAATCTGGTCATAAGTTTTAAAGCCAATAAAACGACTTTACTAGACATGATTTGATTCGTTAAATTAATTTGATCAACTTCTACGTGGTGCAATTCGTTATATTTGTCTCGTGTCTCAATATTTGACAATTTATCGTCAAACAAAAAGGAAATATCCGTCGTGAATATTAATAATCAATTGGTACAAAAAAGAAATATTTTTATTCGACGAAGGTTAAACACTATGAATTAATTTACGTAACTGATAAATGTTTTTCCCTCACACGTACTTTCGAAAAGAAACGCAAAGCGCGACGTATCAACATACTTCATCCGTAGCGCATAGCGCGATGTGTAAATACACTCGATACGGAGCGCGTAGCGCGACGTGCACCCCCGTGAGTGCCTTAAAAAATGTCCCGAAGGGACATTTTTCGGGGGGTTTGGGGGGCGGAGCCCACCAACAAGAGCATCTGCGCCCGCAGGGCGCTGAGACGCTTGTTTTTTTTGTACCCTTTTACCTGGGTTATTCAAGGGGTGAAGCATTTTTTTTTCATGTCGTTCGGTTATAAAGATAATAGAATGGGTCGGGCTGCTATATTAGTAAGAGAAACGAATAGTTTCACAGATCTTTTCACTAAAATCTTAGGATGCTTGAAGCATTAGAGAAAATGTCAAACAAGTACGCCCAAAACAGGTATGGTGGGGACAATCCATATAAACCTGGCGCGTTGTCGTTGCTTTCGTCAGACGTCAAAACCGAGTCACCGTACAATCGAAAGGAGCTTTTCGTTCACCTGCAGAAATGGAGAGGTGACTTTTGTGTTCCATATTTTTCTTCTCGCGTATTATTTTAAGCATTGTGAATATTTGCGCGTTACATCATATGTACTTTCTGTCTTTTGTAGACAAAGCATGGACGCATCCACCTCATTTACCTTCACATCTTGGCGAGATACCTCTAAGAAGGAAAAAAATGCGGGTTATTACGGAAATATAAATGAAAATATCCGTGTTATTCCAACGACCACGGATTTATGGGGCTTAAACGACGAGCCAAGCTGGGATTCAGAGGAGGAACCACAAGTCTTGGTTGAGATCGTAGAGCGTTTTTCATCGGAAGTGGGGCTACTGGACAAAAGAGAAAGTTGCGGGCCAATCAGAAGCGCTCGAACGCGTCCCCGTGCCAACATTATTGAATCGTATGTACCGTTTTTATATTAATTCAAATATTTTCCAATCATTTGTATAATGTAGAAGAGTTCCATTTTGTACAACAATATTCATGTATTTTACATTTTTTTTTTGTTTACAGAAAAAACTCGAGAAAATGTCGAAGTACACCGTACGGTCGAAAAGCTAAAAGTTTGACAGGCCAAAGTGACAAATAGAAATTGCAATGCATTGGAATTTGTGTCTCTACTTAGTTTAAATTTATTTGTCGGCAGAGATTTGATTATTTTTACGGCTAGGTGCGTTTTTCAAAGTCTAAAATTAATATATATTATTTTAAGTAGTCTAATAATGCTGCTCTAAAATAAGAATGTAATATTTACGTAATGTGAAAAAATGTATTGAATGTTTGTAAAGGATTTGTTCTGTTGGATTATGTTCGGTGAGCTTGCTCGATAATTGGTTTGTCTTTAATATAATTAAATAAATACGAATAAGAAAGAGCCCTGTAATTTTGAATTACAAGATTTTCATTAATTTTGTACTCACGATAAAAAAATATTCGGCCCAAATTTGTACGGTGAACATTTGCCAAACTTTTCGTAAAAATAAAAAATATTAAGCAACTTTCATATATCAATTGTTCGAAACATTTTTTTTTTTATAAATTTTGTATTCGCGATCGACGGAAAGAAATAAAAATTACAAACGTGATAAACAAAAAAATTGATACAGTTAAAAATGCTTGATAAATTTTCATTCTTTCGTAAAATGATTTTTTTCTATTAAACATAAAATATGAACCCAGGTAACTTTTATTTGATAGATTCTTCATGAATTTTCTACGCGTGACAGAATAAATATTCGATCCGAATTCGTGTAATGAATATTTGGCAAACATTTTTGTAAAACTATTGATAAATATTGAGCAACTTTCATATATCTATTGTTTGAAACATTTTTTATAAATTTCGTATTTGCGATCGACAAAAAGAAATAAATAATGAAATGCAACTTCAAGTGTACGACAATTAAAAAATGTTTAAGTAAAAATTACAAACGGCATTAAAAGCACATTGATTTCGCAAATTTAATTTTTCCGTGTAGCAGTTTTTGAAAAATTCATGAATCTTTACATAGTTGAAACTGCTTAACGAATTTTCATTCGTTCGTAAGAAGGATTTTTTTATTAAACATAAAATATGATCCCAGGTAATTTTTTGTTTGAAAGATTCTTCATGAATTTTCTACTCGTGACAGAATAAATATTCGATCCAAATTCGTGTAATGAATATTTGGCAAACATTTTGGTAAAAATATTAAATTTTAATAATTATTTTGCAATCTCTCATGTGCGTATTTTTAAAAATTTACATATATTTTTTCTTTGCGGTCGACAAAGAATTAAAAACTAAAAAATGAATTTCCGAATTCACGTACACGAAAATTGAGAAATTTTTCTGGCAAAAATTTAAAAATGCTATTAAAACACATTGAGAATCTCCCATGTGTCTATCTTCCGAAAAAGCCATGAATCGCGTGTTCGCGTTTGATTGATTGAAAAAATTTAAATACTTCAAAATGCTGTGATGACGTACCGGACCGAACCGGACGAACATCTCACCAGAAACTCTGTGTGCGGGTGGACGGGGCGGGGTTTGACGGAACTTGATTGAGGAAATGTACCACAGGATTAGTCTAGTAGATTGTCAATAATACGAAATGTTTTATTTTATAATTTGCATTAGGTGACAAAAACTTCTCGTATAAAGCACGAAGGAGCCATTTGTTAAGATCGTCATATTCTCGGCTGTACTGCACGGATAGCCTTATAATCTTTAAGAGGAGATTCCTATGGTGTGCGAGAGAGATAACATGATCGGACGTTACGCCGGAGCGAGAGAGAGAGAGAGCGAGGTAACGTATTTCACCTCTTTGTGTGAGTCAGAACGTAGTCGACATATTTGAAGAATAACATGCAGAAAATGTTTCAAATTTAAATTGGAAAAAGTTCGTAAGAACACAGAGAGCTCTAGATTGCGGATTTTCGATTCTTTAATTGAGACATCTTCAATGAATGCTAGGCAATCTCGTACGCAACACCTCTCTCTCTCTCTCTCTTTCTCTCTCTATGTCTTTCTTGTGACGGCGATACCGATCGAATGTCCATTGCATCGTTTCCAGCCAAACAACTTATCAAAAAAATTGTTCCGACGCATTTTATACGTGAAGTTTCGACCAACAAAAGTGAATGTAAATCAACAATTTCTCATTATAACCAACTTGCCCGACTAATTCCATGTAATGTTCGGTCTGACAAGGCCGGTCAAACACGGTCCCGGCCAACCGATCGCCAAATTACTGCTGGTACGGCGTTCGGTGAACATCGTAGCATTTTGAAGTCTTCATCTTTTTTTTTTTTTTAATGTATCGTGTGATTACGACGTACGTGTCACCGGCGATACAAATGTATCTACCACTTTTCTATATCCTCACAGCAAATACGTGGATATTTGTACTTATATTCATTTTTCAAAATTTCGAAAAAATATAAACACCAGAAAACTTAAAAAATGTGTTTTCTAAAAAATGTTTACACTATTGTTACTTTAACTATGACATAATCGCGCCGAAACTTTACAAGTGCAGTGAGAAATATTTTACAAATCATATTCATCATTTCAGGATTTATGTTCTTTTTTAAATTTCAAAAATTAAAAAATGTCAGAAAATTTGTAAAAATGTATGTTTTCGAAAAAATTTCGTTTTCAAAATTTCGAAAAAATGCAAAATATCAGAAAACTTAAAAAATGTGTTTTCTAAAAAATGATTACACTATTGTTACTTTAACTTTCACACAATTGCTCCGAAACTTTACAAGGGCAGTGAGAAATATTTTACAAAAACATATTCATAATTTCAGGATTTATGTTCTTTTTTTAAATTTTCAAAAAATTGAAAAATATCAGAAAATTTGTAAAAATGTATGTTTTCGAAAAAATTTCGTTTTCAAAATTTCGAAAAAATGCAAAATATCAGAAAACTTAAAAAATGTGTTTTCTAAAAAATGTTTACCCTATTGTTACTTTAACTTTCACACAATCGCTCCGAAACTTTACAAGAGCAGTGAGAAAAATTTTACAAAAACATATTCATAATTTCAGGATTTATGTTCTTTTTTTAATTTTCAAAAAATTAAAAATGTCAGAAAATGTGTAAAAATGTATGTTTTTGAAAAAATCATTTTTCAAAATTTCGAACAAATGCAAAAATATCAGAAAACTTAAAAAAATGTATGTTTTTTAAAAAATGTTTAGACTATTGTTATTTTAACTTTCGTTCACTCGCGTCGAAACTTTACGAGTGTGATTAGAAATGCTTTTACGCGAACATACCCAAATTTGGGACTTTATTTAACTTTTCCAAATTTTGAAAATGTCGGAAATTTTTTAAAAATTTACACGACTTCTACAAAATCAATAAATTTATTTTAAATAAGACATTAGATAAATAAATAAAAGAAAATATTTCAGACTTTCGACTGTATGGAGGATATTAACCGTAAGGTCAGAGAGAACACGATTAGGTTGACTAGCTATAGCATAGTGATTGTATAATACGCGACCCGTGGTTAAGTGGTTAGCGTACACGACCAGCAATTTCGGCGACCAGGAGAGTCAAGTTCGATCCCCGATTTGGGCGAAAGTTTTTTCTATACTTCCTACATTTTCTATATTGCTATTTGGTATATAGAAGAAGGCGAAAACTAATTTACCGACTGCAGAAAACATTAGTATTATAAATTGTCAGTAACTCCTAGAGGGCGCCAGGAGAAATAAGACGGCCAATCAAAACACAACGATTTACTAGAATAATGTTAGTACAGAAAAACGATGAAAATTTGTAGAGGGCATCTCGGAAAAGTCGTCCGCCAATAAGAGCTCGGGGAATTTCCAGTCGGCCAATCACGGCTCGGGGAAAAAAGACGATCACTCACGAACCAGAGAATTTTCCACCCGTCCTCTCATTGGTTCCCTATAACCCAAGGGGGCGTGGCTTAAGGGGCCCTATGGGGGTGGGGGAAGGAGTGGGGGCCAGACAGTGGGGTTGGGGAGAGGGTGGGGGTAGACGGCGGTGGTGGGGGTTGGCGCCAGTGGCCGCGTGGAGGGGGTAAATCCTGTCTCCCTATACCTGACCCCTACTACTCATATTCTCAGTGTCAATGCTTGGATGCTTTCACTAGGGAGTCGCTTTGGCTCAAAGGGCAGGCGGAGCTTGCGGAGCTCCTCGGGTAGGGGGGTTTTCTTTTCTTTTCTTTTTTTTCTTTTCTTTTGTCGTTTCAGGTCTCGTCTACGGTTTTGCTTCTCCGGCGGACGTCTATCATCCAACTGTCTCTGCGAGACATCCTTAGTCGTTGGCCACCCAAGCCGAGAAGTGTCGGAACTTCGGTGATGGGCTGCGGGTCCGTAATCTTCGCGGTAACCCGTAGTTCGGGTGGTCGTTAGGTAGGGTTTATTTACATTTTTGGGGTGTACTTGACGGAGCAGGGGTTGCACTTGTGCAACTTGTCAAGACACCGGCGTGGGAGTAGTTCCCCCGACAAGCTACCTGAGTATTTCTCGGGAACCTGCACGGGATCGGGCGAAAAAGCCGACGACTCCGCCTCCTCGTGGCCCCCGCTGGTAACAGCGTTCGGCAGCCCAGGGTCTTGTACTCTCGGTGTTGCTGGGCGCTGGCGAAGAGAGTCGTTTCCCCTAGGGGTAGATCCAACTTGTTCAGCGATCCGCTTCGGCGGGGAGAGCAGGGTTTTTCCAAGCCTCGCGACTCAACATCTTACGCGAATTCTCCTGGTAGTGGTTGAAGTGTTAGGAAGTAGGGAAGACTGGTCCTTTGGACCAGTGTTGCGTTTGCTCTTACGGGCGAGAGGTCTTTTGGCCGAGCATTGGTGCGGACTGTCGGGTCCGTTGCCATTATATTAGTTGTCAATGCTTGGATCCGGTAGGTAGACGCGGGGGTGCCCGCCCCGATCGTCAACGTAGGCGCGAAACGAAGCCGGATTTGGCACGTAGGTATCCGACTATTAAGATAGGCGAAACCGCGATTCCCTTTAGAGACAGTGTTAGGTATCTTGGCGTCCACTTTGACAAGGAAATGGGGGTGAAAACACATTGTAGCTATTTGCGCGACAAGGTCGGGTCGCTTTTTAAGAAATTAGGTAGGTTGGCAGGCGCGGGATGGGGATTGCGTTTCAGGGCGCTCTCTACTTTCTATCGTGGGGTTTTTGTCCCGATAGCGACTTATGCCGCTGCGGGATGGTCGGATCTGTGCAACGTGCACGATGTTAGGGTTCTTCTTTCGGCTCAGCGAACTGCCCTTCTGGCAGTCGCAGCGGCGTATCGTACGACGTCGTGGGCCTCGCTGTGCGTCATCGCCGGCGAAATTCCACTAGACATCCTTCTGGAACAGCGCAGGGAAACTTATAAAATCAGGATAGGATTGGACGCCAGGATTAACGACGTAGATATATTGCAGGGTCAAGACTCTGTTAGGCGAATAAAAGAACAGGGACTCGTGATGTGGCAAAACCTTTGGGATTCTTCTCCGAAGGGCCGCATCACATATGAATTCTTTAGGAATATTCGCGCTAGATTAGACGCTAAGTGGTTCCGTCCGGACTATTATAGCACGCAGGCCCTCTCCGGGCACGGTAATTTTAGGGCGCGTCTCGAGACATTGGGGCTCGTAGACGATTCGCGTTGCGAATGCGGTATGCTGGATACCGTTCAGCACTTCCTCCTGGAGTGCCCAAACTTCGAACCGCAGAGAGTCGCTCTGCGGGAGGTCATCGGTGAGAGGCAGTGGCCGGAGGTGGCGCACCACTTGGTGGCATCTCCAGAGGCCTTTTCTATTCTCCGCGCTTTCACTAGGGAGTCGCTTTGGCTCAAAGGGCAGGCGGAGCTTGCGGAGCTCCTCGGGTAGGGGGGTTTTCTTTTCTTTTCTTTCTTTTCTTTTCTTTTGTCGTTTCAGGTCTCGTCTACGGTTTTGCTTCTCCGGCGGACGTCTAACATCCAACTGTCTCTGCGAGACATCCTTAGTCGTTGGCCACCCAAGCCGAGAAGTGTCGGAACTTCGGTGATGGGCTGCGGGTCCGTAATCTTCGCGGTAACCCGTAGTTCGGGTGGTCGTTAGGTAGGGTTTATTCACATTTTTGTGGTGTACTTGACGGAGCAGGGGTTGCACTTGTGCAACTTGTCAAGACACCGGCGTGGGAGTAGTTCCCCCGAAAAGCTACCTGAGTATTTCTCGGGAACCTGCACGGGATCGGGCGAAAAAACCGACGACTCCGCCTCCTCGTGGCCCCCGCTGGTAACAGCGTTCGGCAGCCCAGGGTCTTGTACTCTCGGTGTTGCTGGGCGCTGGCGAAGAGAGTCGTTTCCCCTAGGGGTAGATCCAACTTGTTCAGCGATCCGCTTCGGCGGGGAGAGCAGGGTTTTTCCAAGCCTCGCGACTCAACATCTTACGCGAATTCTCCTGGTAGTGGTTGAAGTGTTAGGAAGTAGGGAAGACTGGTCCTTTGGACCAGTGTTGCGTTTGCTCTTACGGGCGAGAGGTCTTTTGGCCGAGCATTGGTGCGGGCTGTCGGGTCCGTTGCCATTATATTAGTTGTCAATGCTTGGATAGCCGAGAAGTGTCGGAACTTCGGTGATGGGCTGCGGGTCCGTAATCTTCGCGGTAACCCGTAGTTCGGGTGGTCGTTAGGTAGGGTTTATTCACATTTTTGGGGTGTACTTGACGGAGCAGGGGTTGCACTTGTGCAACTTGTCAAGACACCGGCGTGGGAGTAGTTCCCCCGAAAAGCTACCTGAGTATTTCTCGGGAACCTGCACGGGATCAGGCGAAAAAGCCGACGACTCCGCCTCCTCGTGGCCCCCGCTGGTAACAGCGTTCGGCAGCCCAGGGTCTTGTACTCTCGGCGTTGCTGGGCGCTGGCGAAGAGAGTCGTTTCCCCTAGGGGTAGATCCAACTTGTTCAGCGATCCGCTTCGGCGGGGAGAGCAGGGTTTTTCCAAGCCTCGCGACTCAACATCTTACGCGAATTCTCCTGGTAGTGGTTGAAGTGTTAGGAAGTAGGGAAGACTGGTCCGTTGGACCAGTGTTGCGTTTGCTCTTACGGGCGAGAGGTCTTTTGGCCGAGCATTGGTGCGGACTGTCGGGTCCGTTGCCATTATATTAGTTGTCAATGCTTGGATAGCACCGACGGTCCGGGAACCAATTATCCTAGGGTATCCCTGGCTGGCGCACCATCACGGCATACATCTCTACCACGAGGGGATTTTATACCTCGGATCAACTGAGTGATTTTCGGTCCACACCACGGACGCACCTGTTCCGACGCTCTCGTTGCCACCGATTAATCTCGACGACGTACGGGAAAGCTTTCCACCCGCGGTCCGGCCAATCTTCGAAGATACGATTCACCGATTCCGTCCAATCTTCCAGACCACCGGAAAGCTATCGCAAACACAGTCGACAAAACACGTGATCAGACTAACCTCGGATGCCCCGTTCCGAATTTCGCCTCGGCAGTATTCCGAGGAAAAAAAGGAAATCATACGTGAACAAGTACAAAGTATGCTAGCAGACGGTATCATCGAGCAATGTTCGTCCCCATACAGTTCACCGGTCGTCATAGTACGGAAAAAGGACGGACGCCCACGCTTCTGCGTGGACTAGCGCAAACTAAATGCCATCACGGAAGACGTCGCTCAACCGATTCCCCGCATTCACGCGATACTAAAGGAGATCGGCACTGCCCGGGTCTTCAGTACAATCGACCTAAAAAGAGGATATTGGCAGATTCCGATGGACCAAGACAGCAAGCGACTCACGGCTTTCTCCACTCCGGACGGCGGGGCATTCCAATTTCGCGTCATGCCTTTCGGTCTAAAAAATGCTCCGAATACCTTCCAAAAATTCATGAGTCAAGAGGTGCTTCCCGGTCTTTTAAATCGGTTCTGCATCGTCTACCTGGACGATATAATCATCTATTCGGACACCTGGGAGGAACATTTGCAGCGCCTAACCTTTGTCTTCGAGAGACTTGGTCTTCACCACCTCACATGCGCCATTGAAAAATGCAATTTAGGAAAACAAAATCTGGAATTTCTAGGGCACAACGTTACCGACGTTGGGAATGAGGCCAAAGAAGATTACATCCAAAGGATCTTAAAGTTCTCTCCACCGCGCACTAAGAGAGAACTACAGAAGCTACTAGGAACATACAATTGGCTACGCGAATACATTCCCCACTTTGCAACACTGCTGTCGCCACTCACCGACCTGCTTGCCAATAAGAAGAAGTTCATTTGGACCGACGCAGCCCAAAGTGCATTCGAGGCGGTCAAAATGCAGATGAGGAATCCGCTCAAACTGAGCCGCCCAAACCCACAACTTCGATACATTCTACAAACCGACACTAGCGATGTCGGCATGGGAGCGGTATTATACCAATTCAACGCAGAAGGAGGCAAGGGAATTATAAGCTACGCCAGCGCCAAATATAACAAGACGCAGTCCCGCTACAGCCGACACGAGAGGGAATGTCTCGCAGTGATCTGGGCCGTAAAACGTTACCGACCGTACCTCGAGGAAAAACAGTTTACCCTCAGAACAGACCACAACGCCTTGCAGTGGCTTCACAGCCTCAAAGACGAAAAAGAGAAGTTAACGAAATGGGCCCTCCTTCACGGGGAACTCAACTTCGTCATCGAACACATTCCTGCTCGAGAGAACGAACTCCCGAACGCCCTCTCTCGCTGGCCAACGGCGGGTACCCCACCGGATTTGGAAGATACGAGTCACCTCACTCCACCGGAAACGCTTCCGCAATCCTCGGCACTAGAACTCTTCTGCATCACCCGGGCCACCCTTATGGACGAGGTGATCGAGGGACAACAAGCCGATCCGCAAATCAGTGACATCGCTGCCAGGTTGACCAACGACGAAAACGTATCACAGCATCAAATATTAAAAGATGGAATCTGGAAGTCCAGTGGAGACTCCTGGAAACTTATAGTGCCCGAAAAAATGAAGCAGCGAGTCATCCACGACTACCACGATGCCCCATTGGCCGGCCACCCCGGAGCAGACGAAACTCTCCGGGCCATCCAACAATATTTTACATGGGATCACATTCGAACCGACGTTCGTAGCTACGTACAGTTATGCCATCTGTGCGCCTGCACTAAATCCTCGAGACCCCGGCATAAAGACCAGCTGCGGCCTCATCAACCAGAATATCCATGGGAGACCGTAGCAGTGGATCTCATGGGTCCCTATCCTAAAACAGGAAGGGGCAAGAAATTCATCCTCGTCGTAACCGATTTATTTTCTCGATGGGTAGAAGCTTTCCCACTAGGGTCTTCCGACGCTGCTATCCTCATCAAACTTCTAGATAAGGAAGTTTTCGCCAGATGGGGTTATCCACGCGCGGTATTATCGGACAACGGCCCACAGTTCGTTAGCGGGAAATGGCTTTCGGCTTGCGATCGCTGGCAAGCCCAGCATTGGACCACAGCAATATATCATCCTCGAGCCAACCCAACGGAACGAAGAAATCAGGAGATCAAAAAGGGCCTCCGCTTACATTTACAGGGTGAACAACATCGCAATTGGGATCTTCACCTGGAGACGATACTCTTCGGCCTTCGGACCCGGAGGAACGCCGCCACTGGATTTACCCCCAGCGAGATTTTGCTCGGGAGTAACCTAAGGAAACCAGGCGAGTGGAACTTCCCACAATTTGACAAGACCGGGGCATGTCAAATCCCGCAGATTTGGCAAAATCAGAAGCGCTATCAGAAGCGCTACCGACCAGGGGATCCGCCATCGACATCGCATCATCTACCCGGAGATCTGGTCTACACCAGGAACCATTCTCTCTCCAACGCGGTAGAGGGAATACACGCCGGCTTTAACCCTGTCTGGGAAGGCCCGTACATCATCACCGAGATAGTCGGAGGGGAAATCTACAACGTCGATCGTCGAGGAAAGATCTTCAAATACCACGGTTCCCAACTTAAGGCCGCCGCGAAAACTAGCAACGATTCCTTCCTTGTCGATCCTTTGAATCCTGAAGTCAATCCTTCCAAAAACAATCTTATTCCCTTCCAGCTTCAAGAGAATTCCCCAACCGGCGGTCTTTCTCCCCACCATCCCACTGGTATCTCAACTATAAGAGAGAGTGCCTACCAGCCAGGCACGGCACTTTCGCATCAACCTACGGACGGAGAACATCACTCCTACGGAATGGATCTCCCTCCGGAACCTTACGATTCATCCGCTCCGGACAAGGACTTCATAACTCCTATGAGTTATAGTCCACCTTCTCGCCATTCCGAAGCATCCAGCGACGAAGAGTGGCCCACGGAGCCTCTTCCGAGGACCGCGCTCAGGGAGGTGATCTCCACCACCCTGTCCCCGGAGAAAATCACCACCGGCACACAAACCAGCACTGACGACTGGGCCACCGACTCAGTATCCAGCTCACCTCTGTCCGAAACCGAGCATCGCCGCATCGGGCACTGGACGCCTCCAAGGCCCAGTACTCCGGGAGCACCAAAAAAGAAACGCCGAACGACGCCCTCGCCAGAATCACCTCTGGAACATCGTCGTCCAAGATACCAATTTCCCCTGGAAACCGAAGAACGATTCCCGGCCGAAAGTCTCCAGGCTGAACAATACCCTGAATTCGAAGACTCTTTCCCGGCCGAAGGTATCCAGGCTAAAAATTGCATAGACGAAGACAACAAACCTCGTTACAACCTTCGCTCCCGCCGCTAAGGCCAAAGACAATTGTACCCCTCAAATAACCCAAAGAATGTTACTAAAGACTAATTTCGTTAAGTCAAATCATTAATGTTTTTCTACGCTTTATTCATTGTTACATTAGTATTAGTAATCTATCGTTATCCAAATGTTAAACGATATCTCCGTTTTATTTTCTTTACTTAGAGTTACATATATTTTCTTTACGCGCGACCTCTGAGCTACCGGGGCATGTTATACGCCGCTTAATCGGCGTACGTTTTTCCGCCCTTTCGGCCTCGCGAATCTGAAAAAAAGAGAAAATATATAAATTTTATATATTCATAAAATTAAATCAACGCATAAGGTAAAACGATACCTATACTTACCTGTGGCGAAGCGTCGCCCCGCAACATTCTCGTCGTCCCTCGGCGAAGTCCTCCAGCGTCGATCCCTCGTCGTCCCTCGGCGAGTCCGTCGTCGTCCCTCGGCGAAGTTCTCCGGCGTCGTTCCCTCGTCGTCCCTCGATGAGTCCGTCGTCGTTCCTTGGTGAAGTCCTCCGGCGTAGATCCCTCGTCGTCCCTCGTCGTCGAAACCTGAAACAGAAAAAGAAAGCGAATTAGTATCTAATAATAATTATATGAAATATTGAAACGTGACTTACCTGGTTGACGGCGAGTCGCTGCGTCGACTAACTCTCAGCGAATCTTCGCCGTCCGATGCGAATCCTCCGCTGCGACGGAAAACTGCGTTCCCGCGACGATCTGTAAGGAAAAAAATGTATTAATTTTAGCTCTAATCGTTCGTGATTCATAATTCGAGAATCACGAACGATTAAAACCGGCGCAACGGAAAAATCTCCGAAACATAACCACAAACTCCGCGGATTTCGGAGACTTTATATTTTTTGTTACGCGGGAGTACCGCATAACAAACGCTACGCATATTTTGGTAATATACTAAAACTAAAACTTGACTGAGGATCGGCGGAGATATCCGAGAATCACGACACTCGTATCACCGCACTAAAAAACCACTCTCACCTGTCAAACATCGCGTAAAAACTCGGGATTCCCTTCACTCGTGGGGGCAAGCGCAGCTGAGACGGGGACCTCGTGTACCTCACCTCACGAACGAAAGAGCGCCAGGAGCTCCATATAAACGGCTGCTCAGCGCACTTTTACCAAGCACGCCGCCGATCCTGGTGGCACGGGGAACTCCGCCCTTTAGGACTTTCCGTCTTCCGGCACGACGCTCATCGTCTACCACAAACGGTTAAGAACTCCGCGAGAATTTTTGAAACGCCGCCGAGCCTGGTGGTCTAAAAACTCCGCCGATCCTGGTGGTAAAAAAAAACTTTCTCACGCGCCGCGTAAAACCCGCGATTTATCCGATAACTCTTTATCTTTTGTCTTACTAATTTTTACGTTCCTTTCATTTCTTAATAAACCATTCTCTTGTATATATATATTTACTCTCGTTTTTGTGTTTTCTTTATTATTTTTCTTCACGCCGTCGTACATTGTTGCTTGTATGCCGAAGGATCGCAATAGTCCCTGCTACACCCGCCGCCGACTGGCGCAGAAGCTCCGGGTTACGCAGAAGACGAATGAGACAATATGTCTGAAAAGCCGACACGCGATCGTATTCGACCGCCGCGCGTTTATCCCTCGGCCATATGAAGAGCGGATAGTGCTCGAACTTCCGTTGCCACCGTGGGCTCGCGAAATCGTTCAACCAACCGAGAAAAGGTCAATCTTCGAACCTCGGTCCCCGCCTCTCGGGCAGACTCCCCTCTCACCTCCGCGAGAGGAATTACCGTCGACGACACTCCGAGAAAACCGGGCATCCCCGCGAAAATTCGTACCGCCGTCGGTAAGGAAGGAGAAGCGAGGCCCTCCTGCACCATCGAAGGGACACAGACCCGTTTCCGCCACACGCCGCGCTAAAACGCTTCCGCCGAAGCGTCCGATCGACGCCGAATTCGAAGCGCTGTACGAGCAGCTTGGTCGCGAAATAGCCGCGCCCACTCCTCCCGAGCCGTACGTCCCCACGCGCAAGGCGACTGCCCCGGTGCGCCCGTTCGCGAATCCGCGCGGGAAACTTCCGATCGTCGGTAGTCCGACAAAAACCGCGAAATCGGCCGCTCCGCTTAAACCGCGTGCCGCAGCGCCGTCGCTCGAGGCCGTCCTCGCTCGCGCAAAAGCACCTACCACCAAGCGAACCGTGGAGATGATTGAGCGGCCGAGACGGGAGTCCAAAAGGCGGTAGAGAACCTCGTATTTTTTGCAAACAACCCTTTTCACGGCCAACACAAAAAATCCAAACATAATTTTCAGCTCCTTCCCCTCGGGGAAGACGAATCATTCGCCAACTTGGGGCCAACGCGCTTGCGTTGGTAACAACTACTAAATTCGATACCGGTAATAATTTGAGTTTATTGTTTTCTTTTAGTAACGACCCAAAAAAATCTTCAGATATGGCAATAATCTGACTACCCGTATCTAACAACACGGTTACTATCCTTTTCTCTACTTGAATTTTAACATGCGGACAACGAGCTATTGCCACCAGCGAATTCTCTAATTCCCCGTCCTTTTTTTCTTTTATTCCTTCTGCTAACTTGTCTACAAAATCAAAGTCTTGACTCGCTGTCGGACCGGAATATAACGCGTCAGATTTTAGTTTAAATTCTGTGGTTGTTGACTATTCTGGAACTCGTTCTGCTCGAAACGCTCGTGATAATTCTCCCTTCTCGGCCAATTCGGCGGCGGATATCTCGTGTTTGGCAATTTGAACTTTCTTTCGTTGTTACTTTCTCGATGATAAGGTGGAAAATTATTGCGTTTATATTGAACTCCTCTATTTTGAAATTTCCTCGACCCATGACTGTTCTGTACCCGAATATTCCTCATCGATGAAACCGTTTGCTGTCGTCCGTGATTATTGTTATGATATGCTTGTTTATTTCTCTCGCGTTCCCGTCGGATAGCTTCAAGACTTGCTAACGTTTGCCCTATAGCCCTACTATCGGTATAATTCACGGTTGCCAGATTTTCTTTCACCCATAGAGGATATTGTTGGGCAATATTATAATTGACTTCGTATTCTGTTAGTTTTGGTATAAAGTATCGAGCTTCTTTTATTTGACTGTAATAATACGTTTGCAAATTTTCCGATTGCGAGTTAAACCGACCATCCATCCACGAGTTTTTGAATTGCACCCGAATAGGGATTGCATAAAATTCTTCCAAGAAACTATTTCTGACATCTTCGTATGATTCGAATCTCGGTTTTGTTTCGAGCCACAGTGCCGCTCGTCCCTCCAACGCGTGTTCTACCACCGAAAGTTTTTTGTCTAGCAACACGTTTTTAACTTTAAAAAATTTTTCCATCTCCTCGAGAAATTCCTTTGGATTTTTTTCTGATTCGTCCGCAAATTTTGGCATATTAATTTCTGTTATGAAGGAGATGAGCGGATCGGAGGATTCGAAGCAGGGAAAGAATTTGAGAAATGCAGATTAACGTGTATAATAAACTCTGTATTTTAACGTAACAAAATAGATGATGCAAATAAAACAAAGATAACTAAGGTAGCGAAAATAATAAAAGGAATATATGTATATGCCGACGCGGCTATGAGAGCGAGAGCGAGTGCGAGGGCTGGCGAAGTTAACCCGTCGCGAACTCGTAAGCTACTGCCTCTTTTTCTCGCGGGATCGAAAAACAGAAGTCTCGCGAGATATAGGGTGTTTGTATCCTCGGTGTCGAACGAAGCGCTCAGCCGCAGGTCACTGCCCCGAGCGACGCCGGAATTCCCACAAAGTATGATTCGCCGAATATTAAAGGCGAGGGATTACCTCGCCTCGCTCCATGAGTCAGAGCGAGACGACCCGACGACGAGAGAGAGAGCGCGCGCGGTGTCTTCGAGTCGTGTTGTCACCGCGCGAGAACAATAGCGTGGCCGTGAAACTCGAACGATGCGCTGTTTACGTAGGTCAGTGACCGCGAATTTGGACGGCTCGAGAGAACTGTTTTCGACACCTTCGATATATCGAAACAGCGACATAAACAGAGTCGCGAAAAGACTCTCGGTTTTAAAGTCCCTCGCGATCAGCCGTTGCTATCCCGAACAATTTCTATTCGGAAATTCGACATATTACTTACAATCGCCGCGATATCCTCGTTGTTCGTACCTCGATGAGTCACATCTCGTGGCTCATGCTTTTCCATTCTTGGTTGTAACCGCTCCGTTTGTTGTTGTATTGCGGCTCTCGCTTCTTCGATTTCGCGTCTCATCTGCTCTAATTCACGCCGCTGTTCGTTTAAACGCTCTCTCTCTTCGTCTAATTCCCTGCGTCGCGCTGCCTCGCTCGACAACGGACGTTCATCCGGCAACATCGGCATTTTCCCGCTTCTCTTAATTCTTTTTTAGGCACTCACTATAACAATAGGCCAAGAGTGCCTATTAAAATGACCATCCGTTGCTCTTCGGAGTCTGTCGAAGGGGTTACTCCGCAGCGCATACTCCAAAAATTTTTATTTTTCACCATTTGCTTCGGTGTATCTTCAACATCATGCGTAGTTATTTTGAAGTGACTGCGATTAATAGAAATATTTTTTTTAGCCTGCGGTGCAATGAAAACAACTTTTTGGCTGAATTTTTCTTCTCGGACGTCCGTATCACACTGTAACTGTAGATGGTGCGAACCAATTTTGTTCTCCTTCGCAGGGTTTTTTTATTACAGTATTTCCAGTATGCACATTACTTTTAAAACCAATCTAAAACCTTTAAGTATTTTTTCTAAAAAATTATTGACCACATTTTGCACTTCGGTCAAGTGTCCGTACGGTGCAATCATAATGAACTCTACCAACCAATTTTTTTCTCCTTCGCAGCATCATTTTGTTTTATCAAAAGCACTACGCACAGCAAATTTAGAGACAATCCTACATCTCTAACTATTTATTCATCAAAATTTTCTATAAAAAAAAGATTTTCTCACATCTGATGTCCGTACGGTGCTCCAATTAAGAATCCTGGAAACCAATTATTTTCTCTTTCGCAACAATATTTCATTGCATCGAAAGCACTATGCACAACAAATTATGAGTCATTCTGACAAATATAATTTTTATTATAAAATAATTCAAAAATAGTGGTTATAACAAGATTTGCTTTAAAGGTTATGTTATTTAGATTTGCCAAAAATCCATTTTTCATCATGTAAAAAAAAAAAACTTCGGTTGTGAAAAATAAAACACGAAATATCATACTCACATTCACAAATGTTTGCGTTTTTTATTTCGAAAATAATATATTATCACCGAAAATCATTCGCAATATTTTACCATATTTTATTCACATTCGTAATAAAAATGATAAATTTCACGTATTCACTGAAAAAATTGGTAGCAATCTCACAAAAAAGATTCATCGAATATCCAAAATAATTACAATTTCCCAAATAGAACTAAAAAAATCGCGAGTATATATTTTTTCGTTTTATTCTATCTGTCAAACTTTGGAAGCAGATGACAATTTCGTAACAGACGATACACAGATGCTCATACGTCGCGGCGCGCGTACTCTGTGGCCGGATGATTTTCAAATAAAAAAAATCTCGTTTCAATCTTTGTTCCTATTTTACGTAAATATTGTGATGTGATTTTTTGGAATCGACGTCACAAAAACTCAAAACTACTGTTACTCGCATGGAAATTACGATTTTAGTGCTGAAGTTTCGCGTTACTGCCTCTCCCAGCGACTTAAGATACCGTCACGCTCTCGTTGAGTTACCGATCGAGATTTTTGCAGTTTACTTTGTGTCATTTTGTTGTAATTATTCCCAATTAGCTTCATTATCGTTATTATTTTAGTTCAGTTCGAGTTTTGAGATTCCGTTTGCTTAGTTTGGTTCACGATTTCAGATTCCATTTTAGTTCATTTTAGTCGTTTCCGACTCTATTTGGTGGTGTAAGAATTAATAATAAAAAGCCCAAATAGAGAAAGGACTCGGCGAAGAGTCTTGCGAATACGTCAAAGTCCGGTGCAAACCCGGCACCCCAAGAGATAGTGCAATGCGTTGAGATCAGGCGGAGGTATCGTTTGGTCCAGGCAAGAGTGGTGGAACACCTTGCGCTGCGTTATAGTTGAGTAGAGCCTTGTATCTCACGCATTGACTAGGGGGAAGCGATTGCGAAGATTCGTTCAAGTTACCGCGTTATAGTATCGGCTCTCGATTCGATAAAGTCATGAGATGGTTGAGAGGGCAGTAGTTATCGGTCAAGCTCCCGAAAATAATTATCATAATTCGTTACGAATTTTCGTAGGTAAATCGACAGTCTACCGAGAGCTGCCCTAGAGGTAACTCGGGTCTCTCTCGCGCTCCCGTGTTGTTGACGTTCGGCCTATTGTTCGCGCGCTCGAGTGAGGCTATCTCTCACGCGCACACAGTGTGGCCTAGCTGTCAGTTTCTCGTTCGCGCTCGGCTATCGCACGAGTTTTGTGAGCTGAGTGTAGCGAAAGAATTTTGTAATAAATTCTTCGCGATCCCGTGCGTGAGTGAAGCACTATAAATAATGCTCCTTGTGCAGCGGTGATAGTGATTCGGTTCTCGGTGTATCGTGAGATACAGGTTCCCGCTCATTACAGGATTAAAGTGAAGTTTCGGTGAGTTTTTGAATTATAGAAATTTGTCGATCGCTTATCGATCCGCTTTTGTTATGTTCTCGTTAGCTCGCTTCGATCATTCGATCAGCTGAGCGTTTTCGATGCACTTGCGTGTGATCCCGTGGCTTCTTAGCCAAATTATTATTTTTCGGTCCCGCTTAACTTAACGTTGAGGTTTCGATCTCCGTTTCTCGTGGCTATTCTATTGACCTCGGATCGCGACCCTTCTACCACAACCCGCATCCTGAGCAACCGTGCATTTCCGCAACCGTTTGCTTCCGCGAATGCGTCGGCGTTAGTTCTCGTATCGTCTTCGTTACGTTTCGTTTTGTCGTTGCGGAGGTCGCAGTTCCACCGACTTCCAGTTCAGTCCGGATTGGTGATTCCGGCGAAACAAAAATCTACCCTGCGGAGGTCGTTCCACCGGCCTCCAGTTTAGTCCGAATTGGTGATCCCGGCGAAACAAAAATCTACCCTGCGGAGGTCGTTCCACCGGCCTCCAGTTTAGTCCGGATTGGTGATCCCGGAGAAACAAAAATCTACCCTGCGGAGGTCGTTCCACCGGCCTCCAGTTTAGACCGGTTGTTAATACCGGCGAAACAAAAATTAACTGGCGCCCACCGGGACGCCGATGCATCCGCGAGGGTGGACGGCCGAAGGTGACGTAAGTTTCGTTCGCGTTTTGCTCCCGTTTGGTTTGAGCTTTCCGATTTTTGGTTTTTTTTTTTATTTTATTTATAGAGTTTGAGTTAGAGTTTCGTTAGGTGAAAAATACGTCACAATTCATAGTGTTGAACCTTCGTCGAATAAAAAAAATACTTTTTTATACCAATTGATTATTATTATTCACGACGGATATCTCCTTTTTGTTTGACAATAAATTGTCAAACATTGAGACACGAGACAAATATAATGAATTGCATCGCGTATTGGCTTAAAACTTATGACCAGATTTAATGAATATAAAACAAACACACAAAACATGCACCAACACCAACACGATTACCATTTAGTATTCAGGTCAAATATCCCCTTTAAATCCTTTCCCTTCAATACTTTTTTTCTTCCCCATAATAGATGGAATCAGTTCGTTATTGTCTCTGTAGAAGACCAAAGCATTGTAGAAGAGAAGTTCAAGAATTTTGCTATTCTTTGTGATTTTCAATGAAATTTTGTCGACATTTATGCATGCTGCAAAAAAATGCTAGCTCGAGAACGAAAAAATATATCGTCTTGGTTCCTGTCATGTATTGAAGAGGAAGTAGTACGTTACTCGAATAAAAAGATTTTTCATCTTGGATAGCTCCGAAATATTTTTTACAAATTGATTTATATTCTTTAAAAAATTCAACTGTGACGGCTCTTTGACAGTCCTCTTATAAAAAAATTCGTTTCTACCATTTGAGATGTATTTTTTTTCTTTCTCATACTACATGAAATCAGCTTGATATTGTCTTTGTAGAATAAAAAAGTATTGACGACGAGAAGTTTAGGAATTCGATATTTTTTTTCGTTTTTTATTGGAGTTTTATTGATATTTATCGTCGCTTACAAAAACTTTTTATAATTTTAATATATATTTTTATATAATTTTAAAAATTAAAAAAATTAATTTAATTACAAACAAGGATAAGTTACTCGGTCCGGAAAAACTCATAAAATCGACGAATTCAGTGTTTTTCACTCTGTCGATAAATAATTGTTTAAAATTGTTCATTAAGAGTACAATTGTTTTTTTCGCGAAAAAAAACTTTTCAAGACGCGAGAATATGAAAAAAAAAAAATCGTTTTTCGATGAAAATTTGAAAAAACGTTGATAGAATAATCATTAGCAGTTTTTTTATCAACTGTAAACGAATAAATCCAGCGAACAAAATTGACAAAGATTTCGATTGCGATGAATCTTCGACGGTCGAAGGATAAAAAATTCAATTTTTCATAATTTCACACTTTTTATCTGCTTAATAACGCGTAGCGTCAGTTTGTAAATACGATTTCTATGAGAGGAAAATATTAGAGTCGGCATTTTCGAGAAATGTGAAAAAACGTTTCGTTTTTTGACGAAAATTCGTGAAATTAGTCTTTGCTTAAAAAAAATCATATCTCGTCAGCAAAAAATGATATCGGCTCTTATCTCGTCTTGTTTTGAAGAGGAGAAAATACGTTGCCAAAAACAAAATTTAAAGTTTTTATTGTTAACTCTAAACGAATAAATCGGGTGAACATAATTGACAAAGATTTCGACTGCGATGAATCTTCGACGGTCGAAGGATGGAAAATTCTTTTTTTTTTTATGATCCAACACTTTTTATCTGCGCTATACCGCGTAGAATCAATTTGTATTTGGGTAAAATACGAAAAAAGATTGAAACGAGATGTCGATTTTTTTTTAATTTAAAAAAATTATCCCGCCACAGAGTACGCACCCGCGACGTATGAGCATCTATGTATCGTCTGCTACGAAATTGTCATCTACTTCCAAGGTTTGACAGATAGAATAAAACGAAAAAATATATCCTCGCGATTTTTTAAAATTCTATTTGGTAAATTGTAATTATTTTGGATATTCGATGAATCTTTTTTGTGAGTTTATAACAAATTTTTTCCGTGAACACGTGAAGTTTATCATTTTTATTACGAATTTAAATAAAGTATGGTAAAATATTGCGAATGATTTTCGGTGAAAACATATTATTTTCGAAATAAATGTTCTTTTATTTTTGTGTTTTATTTTTCGCAACCGAAGTTTTTTTTTCAACATGAGGAAAAATGGTTTTTTCGCAAATCTAAATAACATAACCTTTGAAGCAAAGCTAATTGAAACCACTTTTTTTGAAAAATTTTATAATTAAAAGTAGATTCGTCGGAATGACTCAAAATTTGTTGTGCATAGTGCTTGCGATTGAATGAAATATTGTTGCGAAAGAGAAAAGAATTGGTTTCCAGGATTCTTAATTGGAGCACCGTACGGACATCAGACGTGAAAAAGTACTTAAAGATCTCAGATTGGTTTTAAAAGTGATGTACATACTTGCAATAATGTAATAAAAGAATCCTGCGAAGGAGAACAAAATTGGTTCGCAACATCCAAAGTTACAGTGTGATAGGGACGTCCGAGAAGAAAAATTCAGCCAAAAAGTTGTTTTCATTGAACCGCAGGCTAAATAAAATATTTCCAGTCATCGCAGTCACTTCAAATCAACTACGCATGATGTTGAAGATACACCGAAGCAAATGGTGAAAAATAAAAAATTTTGGAGTATGCGCTGCGGAGTAACCCCACCGACAGGCTCCGAAGAGCAACGGATGGTCATTTTAATAGGCACTCTTTGCCTATGGTTATAGTGAGTGCCTAAAAAATACGATTCGAACGAAGCGAATCCATCTACGTCACCAATAGAAGTGTTCCGACAATGTCATACAGGCAGTAAAAGCGAAACTCAAGTGGTTTCATCTCAATTCGCTCATCGTTTCCAAAGTTGCGCTTTTGTTGTCTTCGATGAAAAAACTTGTCGTGTCGGCGGCACCGAAATCATAATTTTGGAAAATAAAAGGGAATTGAGATGAATCCGCCTGAATTTCTGTCGCTTTGACTGTCTGTATTACATCGTCTTTACAGTTTCATCGGTGATGTGGTTAGATTTGCTTCGTTTCAATGTATTGCAATTAATTTTTTTCTTAAACTGTACTGGAAGCTCGATGTTGGATAGGGTAAACGTAAAGCGATTACACCGACATTGTGTGTCGCGTAATCGTCGTTTAGCAATCTATTATCATTACTATCGAGTGTTCATTCCGTTTCACTTCTTTCGATTACATCGAATTACTTTTCATCAAACCTGTGGTTAGCAAAATCTGGAAAAAGATGAACCAAATGAGATTGAACCGACAGTTTGTTCGACGGTCAGTTGCCTTATCACTGCTAGTGATTATACTATAGCTGCTGCTACATTCTTATCAATAACTCGATTACCCGGTAAAACATAATGAAATCTCTCACCTTGTCCATAGCCTATGCTTGACATGTTGCGTTTCTGTTATTCTCTTATCCAAGTGGAAAACAAATGACAGAATATGCAGTAATTTTGTCCCCTGTCAATCCTTCTTCGCGAAATCAGTAGTCATGGACGACGAATTAAGACGGACACGTATGATCGCATGTTTAATCGCTGCGAAAAATCGAGCGGGCTAGAATAATTTCACGAAGGCCGTACGATTGTTTGTAGAAGAACATGGAGATTCCGCGGCGTCCCGACAAAGCTTTAGGAGGTAGTTTAATAATAAATTATATACAAGGGAACGTTGACTATAATCACTTTTTTTTACATCGCATACACGTTGGTAATCTTAGGAAACGTTAAATATAAGATGGAAATTAGTTTGTTATTTCGGGTTTGCAATGTCATCTCGGAACATTTTTATTTGATAATCAGACTCGCTGAGACATACGCGGTGCATGGGCGATTGAAAGCACCTAGAAGACGTCGCGCGAGACCTGTAAGCGAAGGTCATCGAGAAGAGATTTTGGGAGCCGTGCGTCGTACTCCGTTATACAGTGCCAGGGGAAACGCGAGAGATCTAAGTACGACAAAAACTTGATTCGTGCGTATGTGTGGGCGTATCTGTCTGTTTCAAAAATACTTTCGTTTTGCTTTAATTCGCATGAGTTTGCATGAAGTATTGTGCACGTTCGTCATTTTTCTACAGATCTCGCGCGTGAATCTGTACGGAAGGTTATTCGGGCGTTGAATTTTCCGTACAAGCTGAACAAGCAGCACAAGCTATTACTCCCGGATAGTGAACAACGGTTGGAGTTTTGTCTGTGGACTCTCAGTAGTAAGGTGCAGGTATAGGGAGACGACGGCTTCCCCCTCCCCTGCGCCCTGTCGTCTGCCTCCACCACCCCCACCACTACTGTGCCTATCCCCTCCACAGCAGGGTCCGTTAAGCTCCGCCCCATGGGTTTATGGAGCCTAATGAGGCGTGGGTAGAAAAATGCCCCGAGCCGTGATTGGCTGAGCAGAATTCCCCGAGCTCTTATTGGCCGCTGCAAATTTCTCGAGTTCTTATTGGCCGGGTTATTTTTCCGTCCTGCCGCTGTGTTATTTACCGGTATCTTTTTCATGAGTTATTTTTCCAATGCTAGCAATATCATGCAGTCGGTAAAGGGATTTGTGTTCTATGGCGAGTGAAGGGGAAATATCGCTCAAGCATTGAAAAGGCCATTTACAAAAATATCCTGGTTTATTCGTTCATCTCGCGTTTCGATTTTTTTTTTACAATTTTCGTGTGAGAATACAGGTTTTAGAGATCGGTGATTAAAGATGGGTCCGTCATAGTTAGTACCGGTTTGTTCTTTTTCGCTGGAAGTGGCGGTGCGTTGCTCTTGATATCGATGCGTGGTGTCGCTGTCGGTGGTGAGGTTGGCTCGGGCGACGATGGTGCGGTGGACTCTTGTTCGAGCGCCGCCTGCAGGCAATCGTCGCATTCTCTTCTGGCCGGCGGGTACCCTTCGAGTTGCTCTTGTAGATTCGCCGGAATTCTGTGCAGCCTTTGTATGATGCAACACCTGGATCCCGTCGAATATGTTCAGGTAGCTTGTCCCATAGGATATCGATGAATTCGCCCCAGTGGCGCAGCAGCAAGGGCTTCGGTATGGATTCCAGCTCTTCCGTGGTTAGCTCCGGAGGGCCCCTGCTACAGTTGATTACGACAATACCAGTGATGATTTCCATCTTACCAGATTTGTGTGTATTTCCACGATTCTTTAAGAACTGTGGCTCTTTGGGAGTCTGCGGCGGTTTTTATACCTGCTGACGATGCATCGACGATGGTGGGAGTGGGACTGTATTGAATACGATACACCGGATTTTTTCTATTATTATTTATTTGATGTTTTAGAGATAGCAGCCGAATCGGGCTGTGCACATTTGTATGTATACACTGTGACAGGAAAATAAATCGCAAAATATTCCTCGACGTCACTGCGCTCAAAACTACTCCTCGAGCGCTAAACAGGGACACATTTTGACTTAAATTGTTAATTGTATTTCTTGTCTTCTGTGCTGTCCAAACTATTATAATTATTACGTTTGTCTACAGCACGGATCGTCGATACCGTAGGAGACAAAATATTGACGCCTCAGAGGTACGACCGAATAACGTGCCTCTCCGCGATTCGTGGATTTGACAAATGGCTTATGACGAGCTAACGCGAGCGCCGAAATATCGAGCGCGAGCTAGACGATCGATGATTTTACTTTGACTTGCCCGTCGTCCGTCTTTGGGAACGGCTGGTCCGCCCTTGAGGAGTCGCCGGTATGTTGTAAAATATTATTTGAGAATCGAACGACGATAATTAGATCGTCAAATTATTACGTTATTGTTCTTCGTCATAAGTGAAAATTGTGTGCTCCGGGATTATTGGAAATGATAGGTAAGTTAAATTATTAAATAAATTCGTATTTCTCGCTTGAACATTTTCTTTATATTCAACTGATCTCGCAATATTTATTGGGTCACCCAATCCTACCCCCCTGTGTTTGTCTCGTCAAAATTATTATTTCGAATTAGCCGAGTTAAGAAACGGTTCGTTGATTGCCTGAAAATCAACTGGCGCCCATCCGGTAAAATTTATAAAATTTATTAATCATCAAACAGAGCCCCGGCAGCCCTTGACCCAGGCCGCGCCGGGTGTGGCTTTCGTCATTTCTATTTATTATTCGTCAAAAGAAAGCCTGTCTCAACACTGTGTTATACATGGATTCCCGGAGCCGTCCAGAACGTTGTATCGAGCGTTTACACTATACCGCCGACGTTTACGTTTTACATATCGTAGTTTCTTGTAGTAGCGTCGCACAATATTATCGTTTTTCACCTTATTTGCCGAGAATAGCCGACCAAAAGCAGCCAGACTGTAACCCCGACAGATATAATCAAGAAACATAATACAATATTCTCCACACACTCGAGACTTGATTGACTGCAGGGGTTTTGTGTTCCACTGGTAGCTTGAGGTATTTCTTCGTAGTCGATTGTGATATTTGTTGATAAGTGGAGGCAGTCCGTAGCTATCGAAGTAGATCCCGTGGCCATTGTTGTCGACGTATATGGCTACCCAATGTGTTCCTGGTTTTGTGTGATCGTCAGTGTTGGCTACGATGGCTGCGGGTCTAGACCAGCGACTCGATGCGATCGGCGGGGAAGCCTCCTTTCCTCTGTGCTGAGACATGTTGTAGAGCCTCCAGTACTTCCAGGCTGTTCATTGTGCGTGCACCCAGGTCCAGAGTGGGGGCGATGTTTCCGAGAATGCTGGTGATGATGACAATGGTTATGCGGGTGAGCGCTGCGGGATGGAGTAGGCGTTTGTTGTGTTACGTCGCGAATCGTGAATTTACGTGAGGAGCCGGCCTCATCTCGGTCAATGAACTTAATCAATTTACTCGGTATCGAAGCGGCTACGATTCGCGGATGCCTCGTTTTGAGCCTAACCTCGCGGAAAATTGCTCGGGAAGAGGCTAGAGTTCATTCGCGAAATGGGAACAAAGGGGTATCTAAACGTTTTCATTGATAGGGTGGACAACATGACAATAAGGGCAAAAATATTCAAGGGGAGCACTAGGTGCTGCAACGACTTCTTGCGGGGTAACGGAACGGAAAACGCGGAGATACCAAACTATCGCGGCTATTATAGAAACTATGAGAAAACAACTAAGGATAATCACGACAATCAAAGGGGAGTCCATCGCGATCTTGAAAAATTAACTAAACTCGCGGATTAATTTGAGTGACTCGACGCGCGGTAGACACTGGATAAATTCGTACACCCGAGTGTACTACAGGGGTTTCACGAGTGACTCTAGAATCGCGAATATTAACGGTGATTTTAATAGAAATTCCGCACAAAAGAATAAAAATTAACACGATCACTATAATTGCCAGAAGGGCGATAATAATCTGAGATGCGTACATCTCTGAAACTTTTAAATGGAGTGGAAGGGTTGAGGGGAAAAATCGCAAACTCAGGAAAAAAATAAGACTTACCGAAGAACAAAACTATCCGGAGGACAGGAAACACGAAGAGGTTGCTGCTGGTGGTCGTCGGTGGATCGCTGGTCGATACCCTCGGCTTCGAGTAAGTGCCGAGCGGTTGAAGGATTTTCACGAAGAACGAAACACACAGTTGAAGCACAAAGATTTTTATTTCATTAACTTCACTGAAGTTAATAAATGAAAACGAAAAGTTAGTTACAATTTTTCACAACACAAGAAGAATCACACAAATCACACGCAATTCCGAAACGGGAAACTAGACTTGAAATAATTTCAAAGTCTTTTAACAAAAGGAAAAATTGTCGCGAACAAAGTGACGTCGTTGACTTCCGGAGGAGTAATAAGTGACTTGAAAAACGTTGAGTAGCAGTATGGCAGTACAGAATATGAAAATGGCAGTGTCCTTCCATAAAGGGCACAGTTTAAATAGTCTTGACATAGACCGTGGTGGAAGGGGCAACTTTTCGGTCGAGGCGTGATTTTCCACGCCTCCCTTGTTCTCTTTCTATTCGATGTCGATTATCGATAATTATTCTAATTAACTATTTCCAGATTGATTTTGGATTTGTTAATTAACAATTTATTCCTTTTATTTATTTTGGAAGTGTCTCGAATTTGAATCACCTTTCTAGGTGGAAAATTACGGATTTTAATACTTGATAAAAATGAAAATTTTCTTGATAAAGAATTAATTAATTATCAAACCCAAAAATATTAAAATGAACTCTATTGATATTTTGCTTTCATTCTTCACTCTATTACATGCATTTTCATTCAGTTTTTACTATAATATATGAAATATCGATCGATATCGATTTGACAGATCTAATTAAATTGATTTTAAATTCAATATAAATTTCATAATAACCAGGATGTTCTGGTATTCATTCTTAATGGTTTTTCGTCGGCTTTCAAGATAAAATGATGAATTAATTAAATTAATTAATTAATTTGTTTAACCTTTCCATTTGTCAAATTAACAAATTTCGGGTTAAACTTTTACGACAATTGTGACATTTGGCTATTGTAAAACATGGAAAAATGGTTATTATTAACGATTGTTAATAATTATTATTCGGTTATTCTCTCTTTCTTTATCCCTACTCTTGGCTAAGAATTGCATTTGTCTCTTGATTTTTATGGCTCTCTTCCTATTGGTTGAGAAAAGTTCGGCTATCGATGAGTGGTGGGCCTTCTCGTTCGCTCTATGCATTGCGCGGGTGGCTCACCCTTCCCCTACTCTCTCGGTACGATCACGTGTACCGTAGCTGGCCCGCGACCTAGCCAACAGCGCTACCTCCCCTTTGGGGTGGCTCTTGACTTCCCTTGTTCGTACCAGCCACGCGCACGTGGTCGCTTCTCTTTCTATCCTACCTAAAAAGTATGCTGGTACAGAGGCTTTCTCCGTCGTGGCGACATAGCAACAACGTGCAATCCTCTGTTCTTTCCCAGCACAGAGTCTTCTCCTTTCTTTCTTTCTAGGAACCGTGACAAATCAGCGAGCTGAATAGAATCGCTTCTTCGAACGAGCACCACTTATCTTTATTTATTTCAACCAAATGTTTAGAAGAAACTTCTCGGAGGTGGTTGTTGAAAAAAAAACACTTCATATGTAACTCGATATTCTTCTTTCGTCGCTGGTAAATATCGTAAATTGAACTATTTATCTTTGAAGCAATATCGGATTGCATGATATTTTTCATTTAAATGTTTAGTCTCTGAGTAATGCGAGATATTGCTGAAGACGTAAATAATATAATTCGGCGTTTTTTTCCGAATTGCTTTTTATGATGGGAAAAGACCAGAAGGTTTATGATGGTTACCTGAGTAACGCGCAAATACCTGACCTACCCCTAGCAATAAAGTATAGCCGGGGAAATACATGAAAATATATAAAAAAATAATATGAGTACAAAGTTTGAATATCGATGACGAACTGACCAATATTCATATACATGCGTGATTCTATCGGAAATTATCTAATTGTCAAATTCGCGACATTCGGGAATCTCTTATTGTTCGCGGGGGTGGCTGTGAACGATGCCCGAGAGGTGCTGCACTCGTCGGAGGAGATCGGAAGTTTTCCAACTCACTGGGCCCTATGCATAGTGGTTGGGGGTGAAGCTGTCGATATCGCAGCTCCGAGGTGTTGGTCGTCTTCGGAGTCGTCGAGCGCTCGTGTCCATGAGCCTCGCTACGTCGTGGTGTTGGTGAGGTACGGAGTCATCGAGCGCTCGTGTCTATGAGCCTCGATGCTTCATGGTGTTGGTGAACTTCGATGCCATCGAGCACTCGTGTCTATGAGCCTCGATGGGTCATAGTGTTGGTGAGTTTCGGAGAACAGCGCCTTGCTGCCTTAGCAACAGCCTAATACCTTCGATGTTGACTGGCCCAGGTACATGAGCCGGCGTTTCTTGTTGGTGTTAGTGAATTTTCTTCACAGCATGTTGTCGAGGCCACGTGCTCAGCTTTTGGTGATCGAGCCGTGGTCCTATATCTTCAAACAAAACGTTGGAATGCTCGAGTAACTCGAACCCATTGAGGATGTTGATTTTTTTCATGTCTTTGAAGACAGAATTATTTTACGACTTCGTCTCGACGATGTCGCTTTCGAAAGTTTGTTAGATTTTCTCCAGTCAATGGTCCTCTGTCTGCGATTCCCACACACAGCGATTTTGGCTTTTTCCTTTATTTCCCTCAGTCTTTCCGTCTCCTCGCGAGTGTACGCGTGCAGCTTCTCTCGGTGCGGTCGAAGAGCAGCGCAAATTTCGCGAAAAGAGTTCCCGAAAAGTGCGTGACGTAACAGTTGTCGTTTCGGTGGTGGTGGTGGTGAGAGTTATTTATTGCGGTAGAGGGCAACTAGTTCACCCTCTGCAGGTACCGTTCGGTCGATGTGTATCGCTTCCTTCGGCGTATCGTTTTGCCGATCTTTTCTCACCGTGGCGCCCAGCGGTTCCGAGTAAATAGGATTTACGAAATCTGAAACCTGAGTCCGAAGCCAGCGGTTAATTTTTCCCACGTTAATTAAAGCGCATTATGCAGCATCCTCCTTTGACACGCCATGATAAATGCACCAGGTATCGTAGGCCGGCATATTTTTGAAACTTGGTCCTTCGTACTCCTCCAGGTTGATAATGTCACGTCCCAGTACACCTCGTAGAATTTCTGCCTTCTGCACACCCCTTGTGTATATATGGAGTGCGTAACGGCACATGGCCTTTAGAGCGGTGTATACTATTGACAACGGTGTATCACCGTCAACCCACTCGAGACCATGATGAAAACACGTTAGACGGTTATTACTTGCGCGCACTTCTTTAGGCAGTTCACCAAAATCGTATGGTGGGTCGATAACCCAATACCCGAAATGATCACCTTGCAGTGTGGTTACGGCGATCTCCTTTGGTAAAAACTCGCCGCTTTTCCCATATAGAGCTTGAATATCGATAATAGCGTCCATGTTGAAGGCGTGAGGCAAACTGGTGTCGAGTGTGTGCAAGCAGCCGGTCTTAAATACGGTTTCAGGCTATGCCGATAACGCCCTCTCCGCGGGGTGCGTACGCAGACGCTCGGCGGGGCCTCTGCGCGCGACTCTGTATGCGGGGGAGGGGGAGATGCTGTGGCCGCACAGCTGTTTCTTTGTACGCTCAGGCACTAAAATCGGTGATAACCTGACGTGCGGTATCTATTTCAATAACATTGTCGTATTCTGCGTAGGCGATACAATTTATTGTACTGCCTAGGGGTCTAGCGAAGCGTATCTCGATCCTCACACTGCCGTGTTTCACGAGATTCCAGTGAGTGAAACAGTTAGCCGATAAATCAGGCGCCAAGTCAAAAGCGAATAGACAATAGCCTCCTGCGTAGTCGTTTCGGGAAATGCCTAGCCCCTCGTTTTGGAAATGTATACTGAGACGGTGTCTCAGTTTACGAAGACACCGCTCGTTCTACCGATTCGATTATTTTCTCGTGAACGAAGTATCCACGCGTAGTTAGCGAAGTGACCGCGAGATTTCGCATTTGAAAAACTTTCTCGATAACGAAGGGACACCGGCATGTATGTAAATTTGCGAAGCAAATTATCATCAGTTCTTTCGGCAACGGGGAACTGATCAAACTTTCCTCTAACACCTCCGGGTCCCCGGAGCCTTAGGTGACGACGGCTCCAGGTGTACTCAATCTCCCGAACCAGGGTGCACACATCCTTGGTGACGAAGTAGTGGGCATTCCTGTTACCAGTCACCGCTAGTAGGAAACCGCGATAGGGGAGGTAACCCGGAAAAGAGTGAGCCGGAATCGAGTCGCGGTTCGACCAAGTGGCGACACGGTTGGTTCACGATCTCATGGAAGCCGAACTCTTCGACGAGGGCCCTGCACCACCACGTGGGCACGGCAGAGTAGCTTCGTTATTAAAATCACGTTTCAAAATTATTTCTTTTGCAATTAATATCCTCAAAATTCAACCAATGCGTTCCATTATAAAGTCATGTCGATAAGTGAAGCTCTGTCGGTAATTCAGTATAAAATTCTATAAAATGATAAAATCAGACTCTTTTCCATCGATCGATCGGGAATCTTTGTTTATAAATGTTCTTTCAATGATGTTCGAAAGTTAAGAGGAAAAACTTTCCAATTCACAAATGACCGACAAACGGTCGGTAAAATTTGGTTCTTTCGCTCCTTCAGTATAGGATGCAAACTTTAATTTCATTCCAACGTAAATTTGTCCTCACAATGAAAACCGCGATAGTTTAAGTTAAGCGTCGATAATATAGGAATTCAAACATTGTATTGCATTTTTCATGTTATTTTAATAAAAACTATTATTTTCACCAAAATGACAACATCTAACGATTATTCGCTCGCCCTGAACTCCTAACGTGAGCCTTCGAACCGTGTGCGTGGCACCGGCCAAAAAGGTGAACGTTACAATACCTATGTCTGAAAATAGTGTATGCTAACTATCTATCCAGGTTTGGTTACATAGAGTAACCAAAACATAGAGTGATAGAAAATTTATCGAATGATGTTGAAAATTAAACGGATTCAGCGTTCGGTCACCGTTGAACGCTCTATTATACACGAAACCGAGTATTATGCATTTCGGCAACTGGCCAAGTATTACATTGTTCAGCGTATCACCGATGATTCCGCTATGCATGGTAAACGACTTAACCTTCACACGTGTTATAGAATATTTGGCTGTCGTCTTAGTCAGTGTTTTAGCATGAGCTATAAGTACTCCGGGGCTAATTCTTGCTCATCTTATCAATAGTGTCGCGTCGTGGATTAGCACCTTGTGCGTAGTACCTTGTACCGGTGTCTCCATAAGACAAAAATCGTCTTTTGAACGTACAAGCCGCAACCGTACTTAAACGCCTTTCAACAAAAATTTGTCTTGATTAAATACGTCGCAGTGCAAATGACCAATCATATCGAGGGTCTGCGCTCCTTTAATATGTTTTGCTCGTGATTCCTGTCCACTATTGACCGGAACCGTTTTCGCTCTAGGCATCGTCTCAAAAGAGCCTGGATTATCGGCATACCAGAAAGCAGTTGTGAGATGCGATTCTTTTGCTGCAGGGCCATAGTTGAGCAATGTTTCAATGTATGCTCGATATGCGTATGCGTTGTTTGGCGGTGCAACAAGTTTTTGATTAAATAACACGTCTACCTGATTAAAGAGACTGTGCAGAAAATTATTTAAAGGTGCAACCTTGTACTGCGAGTCACCTGAAGACAAAACTTTTAGGCTTACGGCGATCGTCGTGTGCGCCAGATCCAGGAATTCCTCCCCGTGGCCCGGTACGACAAACTCGATGGGTCCGTCTTCGGACAATGAAGAGACGGGTTTGTAGTGAACCCATTGAGACGTTTCTACAGATGTTTGCGTTGGCGGTATAGTGAATAAGTCCACTTCAGCCTTCATACACTCGCACGAGAGTAGTAGTGTACAGCTATAGGGAGACAGGATTTACCCCCTCCACGCGGCCACTGGCGCCAACCCCCACCACCGCCGTCTACCCCCACCCTCTCCCCTACCCCACTGTCTGGCCCCCACTGCTTCCCCCACCCCCCATAGGGCCCCTTAAGCCACACGCCCTTATTCATAGGGAGCCAATGTTGTATGCCACTAGCACGTTGTTGCCATTCAGTGTTTTATGTGTTTTCGCGCATCTTGAATGGAATTTCTGTTTGCATTTCTTACAGACAGCAGCGATTTTAGCGATACTCTCGTCACATCTTCCACATTTCGTTTGTTTCTCACTCATTTTCGTTCATGTCTAGTGACCGTAACTGCCGGCAATGTACCGTTTCGATCCCATTCCACGCGTTCCGTCGTGGTATACCCTGCTGCCGAAATGTGCGTGTGGCGCTCGCTTCGGGGTCAGGAGTGGGATCCTGAGTTTACGGGACGATAGCGATACGACTAACGACACGGTAAACGACACGGCAAACGACACGACGTCGCTACCATACCGTCGTCGTGCAAACGCCGAGTCACCGAACGCCGAACGCCGTTCGGTTCGCCATTTTCGTCGCCATCAGCCTGTCATCGGAGTTGAACATTTTTTCGTTCAGAGTGTGTTCGGGATTCCGTGTCGCAAAGCAGCGGCACGAGCGACTTTCCCCGCAGCGCGAACGATCCGCTGCGCGCCAGCACCTCACGAGCGCAGCCGGCTGGCAACGCGAGGCATCGTGGAAGGATCTAGAATCGACCACGATGTTCTCGCAACGGCTTGCCGGCCGGCGGCAGCCATCTTAGCTCAACAGTCTTCATCGATACGTGCCACGCGCTACCTCGCTGCTGATTATTCTCAATTTTCTTTGTCTTTCACGCGCTCGATTACTGATGTAATCGCACTCACAAAACTCAGGAAAACTCATTCTCAACGGTTGTCGCACCGGGCGCAATCGTAAATCAATAGTGCATCCTCATTTGAACGATCTCATTCTCAGCACGTGGACTCGCCAAACTCGTGCATACAATCGTGTACTCACCGGCGCGATCTCAACGTTGTACGGGTCAAATTAATATAATTTCGTCGCGTCATCGTACTAGTGTAAAGCTCATCTCAACAGTGTAATTTAATTTCGTGGATTTTCTCATTAATTATTTTAGTGATTGACTCTCATTGTTTAATCGTTGACTTCGATCTCATTTTACTTAGTAACTGTGCGCCGCTTTATTCAGTGACATTATTTCTTTTTCCATCTAATAAAGACGTGTGTTTTTTTGTCACATTTTTCACGAAAAGTGTCTGAACTTTTATTTAACACCCTTTGTCACGATCATCCTACATCCCGGCAAAACTTTCGGCATTTCTCAAACATTTTGGTCCTTCGAGCAGGATCGTGACAAGTAGTGAATACTCGAGTGAATTTTGTGAATTTTTGTGTGAAAATTGTGGTGCAAAATCATCGGGATATATCAACGGAAAATCATCGATTGTGCAACTCATCGTGTGGCGTCGTTCAGTAGCCAATCGCCGTCGCGCTCTCGAGTCACGCGATCGCCCGTCGACGCTCTCGCGGTGAACAGTCGATCTCAACCGCTCTTGTTCTCAAACCGACGAATCACGTTCGTTCTTCGTCGGCACTCAGCCAATCACGTTGTCGCACTGATTTTCTCGATCAATTCTCACTCGACATCGTAAATACTCACAGTGCTTCGCGGATTTTATCTCAAAAATCTAGTTTTCGCATAATACCAGTGAATTTCGGACGTTCTAATCGCGATTTTGTGTTGCGCGAATTTTCTGCCAAATTTTCGTGTGACATTTCATCGTTTCGCGAAATTCAGTGCACTCAAAAGGACCCGAAAATTCGTTTAACGCGTTCCGTTCGACGTTAAATTAATTCAACGGATCTCAACCCGGTTATAAATCGTTTCATCGATTTTTTCGAACATTAATTTCGTGAAGTGCGCACTCATACAAATCCTCAACATGTCGAAACAAAGCTCCGGTCGTACGACTCCGGAAATCATCGAGGAAACTTTTGAAATCACCAAAGAGAAGCGATCCGAAGCACCTCCCATTCAAGAGGTTGAAAAGATCGATCCTTCTCAAGCGAGCACATCAGGTCTCAAGGTAAGAGAAAAGCACAGCGCGCGCTCTTCAAGGCAAAACTCACCCGCGCGTTTACCGACTGAACTCACCTTGAAATACAAGAGTCAACTCAACCGGCTCGCTTGCATCGACTCAACCGCAGACGATCTCCCTGAAGACCCGTCCGAACTCGCACTCAACGACGTCGATTCGGAACTCGAACAACTCGAAGCGCTGCATGAGGAGTTCAGATCAACTCATACATATTTTGAACTCAACTGGCCCGCCGCTCACGTCGATCATGAGTACTTTGCCGACGACATTCAAGGGAGGGAGGCAAAGCTTTATCGGCGCACTCGCAAGATACTCACGCGGGCGAAAACCGCAATCCTCGCCAAGCTACCTCCTCCAAGGCCAAACTCACCAGACGCGCGAGCTGAACTCAAGCTACCTGACATCAAGCTTCAACAGTTCAGCGGTGAATACGCTGATTGGCCGCGATTCAAGGAGATGTTTGAAGGACTCATCATGAGTAACCCACGCATCACCGACATCGAGCGTCTGCATTATCTCCGCAGCTGCATGGCAGCAGGTCCAGCTGAACTCATCGCGAATTATCCACTGGCTGGGAGTTCGCTGCAACCATCGTGGGAAGCACTCAACGCCAGGTACGAGAACAAACGTCTACTCGTACAGGCGCAGCTCGACAAGATCTGCAGGCTAGAAAAACTCACGAAAAAGTCGGCAAAGGGACTCGAAAAAATCATCTCCACGGTCTCGGAGGCTCGCATGTCTCTAGAGTCATTGGGGATGATAGAACAACTTGGCGATCTCATCCTTGTGCATCATGTAAGCCATAATTTGGATCCCTCTACGCGGGAGGCTTGGGAAACTTCACTGGGCTCATCTCAAGATTACCCTCCTTTCAAGAGGCTCGAGGAATTTCTCACCTCGAGAGTACGCGCTCTTGAGAGGATTGAGGCTGCTGCTCTGCAGCCATCGCACTCAAAGGCGATCCCAGAGAAAAAACCGGCCGCAGCTCACCACGGATCATCTCAGCAAAGTGGAACTCAACCGGAGCACAGAGCGTTCTCATGTGATTGCTGCAAGGGCACTCACTTCATCGTTTCGTGTCCTACATTCCGGAATATGAATGCGACCGAACGAACGAACGTCGTGAAGGAACGTCGGCTGTGTTTCGACTGCATGGGACGTCACAGTGTCCATGCATGCAAGTCATTGTTGTCTGCAAGACATGTGGCGGCAGACATCACACTAGGTTGCATGAGCAACAAAGACGGCTGACGACAACTCAACAAGCTCCTGCACCTCAACCATCAACATCAGCAGCTCCTCGCTAGGAGCTCGGTGCAATCGTCAACTCATCAGCTGCTCCTCGCACTCAACAAACAACGCTGCTAGCCACAGCGCTCTCAAAAGTTGACTCATCCGATTGTCGCACTCAACTGGCTCGTTTACTCATCGATCCTGGATCGGAACTCACCTTCGTATCAGAAGCACTCATCTCGCAACTCAATCTCGTTCGACAGCACTCATCTACACCAATCATCGGAATTGGAGGGAAAAGGACTACTCAAACACGTGGTATCGTAACACTCACTCTTGAATCACTCAATGCAAACTTGCAAGTTACGGTACGAGCTCATATCCTCTCAACGGTCTCTTCCATTCTACCATCCTTCCAATTACCTACGCAATCATGGCCTCATCTCGAAAAATTAAAACTGGCCGATCCCAACTTTCTTGAACCGCGCGCCATTGATATCATCATAGGCGCTGACTCATACGGCACGATCATCAAGCCGAACATCATTAAGGCATCAATATCAATGCCAATAGCCCAACTATCCATTTTTGGTTGGCTTCTTCTCGGTCCAGTAAACTCACCTGACTCATCGCCTTGTGCCTCATATCATGTTCGCACTCTACCAGACAATTCTGAGCTGCAGGATTTACTCACGAAGTTTTGGGTACAAGAAGAACTCAAATCGGGCTCCGCAAGCGCACTCTCATCAGAGGAACTCGAGTGCGAAGAACACTTCAAGTCAACGCACACACGCGACTCCACCGGTCGCTACGTTGTCCGACTACCACTCACATCTTCAACAAATTTGTTGGGAAACTCATACACGGCAGCTCACCATTGTCTCAAGAGAATACTCAGAAAATTCCATAAGGACGAATCGTATAAGGAACTCTACAAGAACTTCATGAAGGAATACGAACAGCTTGGTCACATGGTTCGGATCTCACCAAATCCACCATCTTCAACTCACTCAGGCGAGTTCAACGCTTGTGTCTCTGAAGGAGGGATGACCTTAGCACCAGATGCCTCAAAAACATCCGGAGGGTTGAGGGTCTCTTCCGACGGGGCACAAGCACGAACTCAGCCCCGTCCAGTTTACTACTTACCGAACCATGGGGTACTCAGACCAGGAAGCAAAACAACAAAGCTGCGAGTCGTGTTCAATGGCTCTTGTCCAACATCATCTGGACACTCGTTAAACGACATCATGCACACGGGGCAGAATCTTCTGCTAGACATCACGGATGTCCTCACCTGGATTCGTCATCATCGCCACATTTTCGCGACGGACATTACGAAAATGTATCGGCAAATCAACGTACACAAGGACGATTGGGATCTACAGAGAATTCTGTGGCTCGACGAAGAACTCAACGAGGCTCATTACCAACTCACCACAGTGACGTACGGTACTAAAGCAGCTCCATACCTCGCTGTACGAACTCTTCTGCAGCTTGCTAAAGACGAAGGTCACCGCTACCCACTAGCAGTGCCTTCACTCCTCAAGGGGAGATATGTCGACGACATATTTGGCGGCGCAGACTCTGTCGATCAACTCATCGAGATTACAACTCAGTTAAAGAATATGTGTCACACGGGAGGGTTCCCTCTCGCTAAATGGCAATCGACACACCAGGATCTTCTCACGGCTGTAGACTCAACACAGGAGGCAGCACCAGTCATCACATTCGACGATTGCGCAACCAAAATACTCGGTCTCAAATGGCTTCCATCAGCCGACGAATTCGCATTTTCAGTGCATCTCAAGGAGAACTCTGGTAAATTCACGAAGCGACTCATATTATCTGAGGTAGCGCAGATATTCGATCCACCCGGCTTCATCTCACCCGTCACGATTCGAGCCAAGGTTCTTCTTCAAGAGCTTTGGTTGCACAAAATCGGTGGGGACGACTCAGTGCCATCCTCTGTAGCAACACGATGGCAACTCATCCGAGAAGACTTGAAGAATTTGGCCAACATCTCAATCCCCAGGTGGTTCAACACTTGGAGCGACTCAACGGTAGAACTTCATGGCTTCTCAGACGCGTCGCAACTCGCAATGTCGGCGGTAGTCTACATTGTGACTAACTCACCATCCACAGGCGCCAAATCGGCTCTCGTTTGCGCAAAGACGAAAGCCGCTCCACTCAAACAGCTAACCATCCCGAGGGTAGAACTCGCCGCAGCGCTGCTACTTTCAAAACTCATCAGTCAAACCCAGAGATCTCTTCAGCTACCAGTCACATCGACACATTTGTGGACGGACTCTCAAGTAACACTCACGTGGATCATAACACCCGCTTCGCGTTGGAAAGACTTTGTGAGAAACCGAGTCTTACAAATCCAACAACTCACCACCAACGCTCAGTGGAGGCATGTTCCTGGCACGTCAAATCCAGCAGACGGCCCTTCCAGAGGACTAACCACTCAGCAACTCAAGGATCATCCAACCTGGTGGACGGGACCACCATGGATGATAAAATCTCAGAACTCATGGCCTCGCCAACCAACCATCTCAAGCGACTTCAGCACCCCTGAAGCTCGTCCGGGAGTAGCGCTCTTCGTAGCCACCCCGAAGGTTGATTACCACTGGGATTTAATTTATAAATTCTCATCGTTGCAGAAACTCATACGGATAACAGCAATCTGCTTCAAAGTTATCGCGAGACTGAAGAAGCAACTCACCTCTACGCCTGTAACCATCATCTCATCACGTGAGATGGAAGCAGCAAAACTCTTCTGGGTAAAGGCCACTCAAGCGGCTTTTTTCGCAGAAGAACTCAAGACTCTCAAGTCGAACTCAACCTTTGGAAGGACTCACGCCTTCTCACGCTTAACTGCCTTCCTTGATCACGAAGGAGTTATCCGAGTCGTCGGAAGTCTCAACAAATCGATGGTCTCCTCAGAGAGCAAACATCAAGCTATATTGCCTCGGTACTCACGTTTGTCAGAACTCATCATTCAAGAATCTCATTACAGAACACTCCACGGCGGCACTCAGCTTACACTGGCGAACATACGGAATTCATACTGGATCATCGGAGGTCGAGCACCGGTAAAAACTCATGTTCTTCGCTGCGTCACGTGCGCACGGCAGCGAGGAATTCGTGCTCAACAGCTGATGGGACAACTACCGATGGCTAGAGTCTCACCATCGAGACCATTCGCTCACACCGGCATTGACTATGCTGGTCCACTCACCATCAAAACCTGGAAAGGCCGTGGAGCGAAATTATCAAAAGGTTGGATCTGCGTGTTCGTCTGTCTCACGACCTCGGCGATACATCTCGAAGTCGTGAGCGACTACTCAACCGACGGATTCATTGCCACATATCGATGGTTTGTCTCACGACCAGGAATCCCCGGCACGCTCTACTCCGACTGCGGAACCAACCTCATCGGAGCAGATGCAACTCTACGGAAGATGTTCACGCAAAGCACTCAAGAACATCATAATATTGCCTCACTACTGTCAAATGACAGCACTCAGTGGCAATTTAATCCACCCGCAGCTCCACACATGGGCGGTAAATGGGAAGCCGCAGTGAAATCGGTCAAATTTCACCTTAAACGCACCATCGGCGAGACGCAGCTTACGTTCGAGGAACTCACTACGCTTCTCACGCAAGTCGAAGCAACTCTGAACTCACGACCTCTCGAACCACTCAGCGACGATCCAGATGACGTATCAGCACTCACACCTGGACACTTTCTAACCGGAAGCGCCCTCACGTCTTTACCTGAGGCGTCGCTCTTGGATCTCAACGTTACTCGCCTAGACCGATGGCAACTCATACAACAGAAATTTCAATGCTTCTGGAAGCAATGGAGCACTCATTACTTGCAACAACTGCAGGCAATCTCAAAATGGCATCATCCTTCGCACGACATCCAAGTGGGAACGCTCGCACTCTTAACCGACGAGCGTTTCCCCCCCAGCAAGTGGCCGCTGGCCAGAATCACCGCTCTACACCCTGGCAAGGATGGACTCACCAGAGTGGTTACGCTGAGGACAGCAACAACCACACTCACCAGGCCCATCACCAAGCTCGCACCGCTTCCAGTGCGACTCAAGGATCACCTCATATGAAGACATCATCAACCCTGTGATGATGGCGGGAAAATGTTCGGGATTCCGTGTCGCAAAGCAGCGGCACGAGCGACTCTCCCCGCAGCGCGAACGATCCGCTGCGCGGCAGCACCTCACGGGCGCGGCCGGCTGGCAACGCGAGGCATCGTGGAAGAATCTAGAATCGACCACGATGTTCTCGCAACGGCTTGCCGGCCGGCGGCAGCCATCTTAGCTCAACAGTCTTCATCGATACGTGCCACGCGCTACCTCGCTGTTGATTATTCTCAATTTTCTTTGTCTTTCACGCGCTCGATTACTGATGTAATCGCACTCACAAAACTCAGGAAAACTCATTCTCAACGGTTGTCGCACCGGGCGCAATCGTAAATCAATAGTGCATCCTCATTTGAACGATCTCATTCTCAGCACGTGGACTCGCCAAACTCGTGCATACAATCGTGTACTCACCGGCGCGGTCTCAACGTTGTACGCGTCAAATTAATATAATTTCGTCGCGTCATCGTACTAGTGTAAAGCTCATCTCAACAGTGTAATTTAATTTCGTGGATTTTCTCATTAATTATTTTAGTGATTGACTCTCATTGTTTAATCGTTGACTTCGATCTCATTTTACTTAGTAACTGTGCGCCGCTTTATTCAGTGACATTATTTATTTTTCCATCTAATAAAGACGTGTGTTTTTTTGTCACATTTTTCACGAAAAGTGTCTGAACTTTTATTTAACACCCTTTGTCACGATCATCCTACATCCCGGCAAAACTTTCGGCATTTCTCAAACAGAGTGATAATCTCTCCGACCGCGGAAATTCGTTAATTATCACATAGCCGCACCACCCATTCACCTCAAAGAAGAAATACCGTAAGTAAAAATGATATATTTTTGCAAATACATTTTTTTTTAAACTCGTGCGGTTGGTTCTTTGTAAATAGGATTTATTCATTCCCTATAATAAATAATTATAATACTAATGTTTTATAATTTTCTCTATTTTTTTTTATTTCAGGTCATCGAGTCAAGAGAATCTCCCGTTCATCGTCATCGTTCTCCATTCCAAGTACCCAAAGTTATTCATTTTGGTAAGTTATTTAATCTTTTCTTTTTTTATTATTTCTATTTGTGTCTCATTTTTTTTTTCTATATTTTTTTTTTCCAGATTTTGGAGCGTTTGTGCACCGCTGTGTGTCATCGTTCGTCACTGTGCCTCGTCGGGCGAATCCCCCCCTCATCATCGTTGTTCTTCGTCGCGAGAGACCGAAGCCTGTTTATCGTCGTCGGTAAGTTATTTCATGTTTTTTTTCGTTTCTACTTATATTTCATATTCTTTTTTTCTTTTTTTTTCCCAGTTTTTGGAGTGTTTGTGCGCCGCCGTGTATCGTCGCTCGGCTTCATCGCTGCGCCTCGTCGAGAGATTCCCCCCGTCATCATCGTCGCTCGGCTGCGTCTCAGTGTTTCGTCGAGATAAACCCTCCCGTCATCGTCGTCGTAAGAACCCGAAGATTTTATCGTCGTAAGTACTAGTTATTTCTTCTGTTTTTTTTTTTAGAATTTCTGTTTATATCTAATATTCATTTTTTTTTCCAGGTTTTCAAGCGTTCGTGCGCTGCCATCGTCGAGGCGATTTTTTTTTTTCGTTCGGCTGCGTCGAGCGAATCCCCCCGTCATCATCGTCGGTAAGTTATCGCATGGTTTTTTTTTTTTTTTCATTTCTACTTATATTTCATATTCTTTTTTTCTATTTTTTTTTTTTCCAGTTTTCGGAGTGTTTGTGCGCCGCCGTGTATCGTCGTTCGGGTTCGTCGCTGCGCCTCGTCGAGAGATTCCCCCCGTCATCATCGTCGCTCGGCTGCGTCTCAGTGTTTCGTCGACATAAACCCTTCCGTCATCGTCGTCGTAAGAACCCGAAGGTTTTATCGTCGTAAGTACGAGTTATTTCTTCTGTTTTTTTTTTTTTAGAATTTCTGTTTATATCTAATATTAATTTTTTTTTTTTTTTTTTTCAGGTTTTCGAGCGTTCGTGCGCCGCCATCGTCGAGGCGATTTCTTCTTCTTTCGGCTGCGTCGAGAGTATCCCCCCGTCATCATCATCGCTTGACTGCGTCGCAGTACTTCGTCGAGATAATCCCCCCCGTCATCGTCGTCGTTGTTCATCGGAGAACGTGGTAAGTACCATTTTTATTTAATAAAAACAATTACCGCCTTACGATTGTCGAACTTCATCGACTGAACGTGAAGGCTCGCGAAATGCATTTATTTCATTCCATATGCAGTTGTATGCACGTGAAGCGTTTGAAGTCTTCACATTAAAATTATCTTGTGATGAAAAATATCCGCGAAAAGCAGGATTCCCCAATATCATTGGAGCAATCGATTGTACGCACGTCAATATATTGGCTCCAAAAGCAGAGGAACACAATTACGTGGACCGTCGGGGAATACACTCCAAAAACGTACAAATTGTAAATTCATATATTCAATTTTTAACTTTTTTCTTTGTGGCAGTCACGCGTCAAAAATGTCGTTTAGTTTATTATTGTTGTGTTTTTATCAAAACATAATTTTGTAGATTTCCGATTACACGACGCGGATTCTATCGATTAATGCGCGATATGCGGGCAGAGTACACACGACTCGTTTATTTGGCGACAATCGCAAATCAACGTCGAAATGGAGCGCTGCTTCTCTCGTGGGGAACGGTTTTTTTTAATCGGCGATTCGGGTTACCCCTTGCAACCGTGGCTCATGACACCCATCCTACATCCGGCTCCGGATTCGCCCGAATACCAATACGTGTTTCGGCATTCTTCTGCAACAAGTTGCATCGAAAGATGCAACGGTTTGCTGAAGGGACGTTTCCGATGCTTGATGGGGGAGCGTACACTGCGATATGCTCCGGCTGTTGTTGGAAGAATTACAACGGCATGCGCTGCATTATATAACATGTGCCTAGCAGGGAACGTCCAAGGTTCCAATTTTGATGAGCCTGTTCGACCCGACGATCCCGATTTCGAACGAATGACTGATGTTGAAGCCCGCGTCGAGGGCGAGAGAATTCGGTCACAAATAATCGCGACATATTTTACGAATGTTTAAACTCCTCGTACGTACGATCTCGTCGGGTAATTAGCTCGTCTTCTCGCAAGTCAATTTCAATAGAAAAAAAAATTAATCGGTAGTTAACAAATTTTTTTTTTTTCAGAATTTAGATACTGCAATCGCGTGGGATCTGACCTGTAATTTCATGCTCTACGAGTACAGAAACTGCGCTAAGACATTAGCCTCTCAATTGACCGATATGACGGCGATTCGAAACCTCATAGAGGACATATGGCATTTTTATTACTCGGAGCGAATAACGATGACAAAGTGCCTCAAGATAATGACGGAGTACAGAAACAATTCGAAGCATCCACGCAACGAAGAATTTGAGCAGTTTTTTCGCTGTATTTCGTCCGGCGATCTTTTGATATTTAAAAGAACAAAAAATAAATCCTCCGTCGTCGAGAGGGCCTCTTTGACGAGGATCATCGCCGCCGTTTGTACAACAGCAGTTCAATAGAATCGTGAGAATTGTTGCATGAGCTGACGGTTGTCGTCGAGACGTCGCATTCAACGCGATATACGGAAGCGTGTCTCATGTCTCTTCTCGATGTCTCTCCTCGTTTGAGAGACATCAGAGAGGAATGGACAGCAAAAATTTGACGAAGCCTTCTCGATGTCTCTCCTCGTTTGAGAGACATCAGAGAGGAATGGACGGCAGCGCTATACGCGAAACTTTCGCCTCCCGTTTGATGTCACCGACTTGTTCTGCCGAATTCAAAGTAGCGATTCTTGAACTCGCACAGTAGCATTCTACTCTCGGATGTATTTTTTACGCATTCGTCAGTAAACTAAGCATCGATCCCGTTATTATTGTTAGCATCTTTTAAAATACCTTAAAATTAACGAACATACGACAAATAGTGTATTGATCCCGAACGATTGCACTGAGAGATATCGCCTCGAGATATGCGTTATCGAGAGGAGGAGTCAATTAGATGTATCGTAATTTTGAGAGAAAGTAGAGTCATTTAAAGCCCGAAACCGCTGCGAGAATGATGTCGCACAGTAGAGAGTATGGATTACGAGACGGGAGCATCGAGTTGTGAGAGACGCTAATAAGTTGAGATTAGAGATTCAGTAATTGAGGTATATTGTGATGAATTGATTTGTCTGTCATTATTTTGTATTTTGAGGAGACGATGAAACGTACCCCGTTAGATGGAGGTGTGGGTGGGTGGAAAGGATGGTGTGGAAAGCAGCTGGCATGCCGATGCTACACGCCATCCGATCGCCCGTCACCCTACGAGATTTCCCGCGGGTCAATTGGTCCGGACGTGAAGCCGGCGCACAGTTGATAGAGAGGCGGGCAGAGGATGGAGTTTTCCGAGTTATTGGTTGCGAATGTCGCGTGGGAAGGCCCTGTCGACGGGTCTTGGATCACCCCGTCGGCAGGGATTGCCGGATCCACTTAGAGTAGAGGTCTTGAGCTCGCCTCTGTGTGTGTGACCGCGGGGATATCCCTCCAGTCTCCTAGAGCGGGAGGAAGGAAGGAGGTAAGTCGTCGGGCCTAACACCCGCCCGAGTCGCGACCAAAATATCGTAGTGTGAGTCTCCGAATTATTTTGACGCCACAGCTCCCTTCCATTCTTTCTCGGTGCCGATTTTAGAGTATCGTTGAGAAGATTCGAGAAATTCGATAATTCGATAGTCTCGAGTGAGTCGTTGTGGTGAGAGGATCTCCGAGATCGTCTCCGGAAGTATTACCGTTAGTGTCTCGGGGAGATCCGACTCCCATGTATCGAGTTACGTCGAAGTTTCGGAAGTTGTAATAACTTCTTCAAGATTTGAGTATTATTTGATTGATTGGAAAATTATGCCGATCCCGTTTCAGCGATTTTATTGGACAATCGACTCTCGAGATCCGATTGAGTTTGATTCTCATAAATTCTTTAGCAAATTATGCATCGAGCTTCTCCCCCGTACGTCGAGAGTATGCTCCGCAAACCACAGAGATACCGAGTGAAAAAAACTCATGGGTTTGAGTCTTACCCTCTATTGCGAGAGCATGGAGAGGTGATTCGCCGATACCGGTAAAGAAAATTACGAATCGGTGGAAGAGTCTTCCTCGTTCGTCAACGCACGGTAAGCGCGGCATAGCCGTTATTTCTGTAATCTCTCGCCTCGTCACTCGCCATCGAAGACTTGCCGCTTGTTATGCATCGCAAAAATTATTATGAAATGCTTCGAGTCACTGTCGTGCGGTTTCCGCGGAGTTCCCTTCCGGACAAATTTATCTACGTCATTTTTTTTTCCGCCTTCTCGGCTACTGTCATTTCTCTCTTTTGGGGAAATAATTAAATCAGTTCTTTTAGCCCTTTTGCAAGGAGTATATCGTTTCAGTAACTATTCATTTTATTTATCCTCTTCCATTTGTATCGCCAACCCTTTGGAACTTACTTCAATAGTGGAACACGTAAGCAAAATGTCGAATTGTTTGTTTTGTGAATTAAACTTTCTTTCTCCCTCGTCCCCGACCCTCTCTACCAATCCTAGCATACCGAGCGACCCGAGGTACACCGCTCGTATCTCCGTCGTTAGCGTTTAGTTGTATCGTGTTTCCGGATTTTTCGCGATTAGGAAATTGTGTGTTTTATTGAGTTTTTGCGTTATTGACCGGCTCGTCATCTCCGGTGAAAAAAGATGGCTGGCGCCCAACATTAGTTTTTTAGGCACTCACTATAATAATAGGCAAAGAGTGCCTATTAAAATGACCATCCGTTGCTCTTCGGAGTCTGTCGAAGGGGTTACTCCGCAGCGCATACTCCAAAAATTTTTATTTTTCACCATTTGCTTCGGTGTATCTCCAACATCATGCGTAGTTACTTTGAAGTGACTGCGATGAATAGAAATATTTTTTTTAGCCTGCGGTGCAATGAAAACAACTTTTTGGCTGAATTTTTCTTCTCGGACGTCCGTATCACACTGTAACTTTAGATGGTGCGAACCAATTTTGTTCTCCTTCGCAGGGTTTTTTTATTACAGTATTTCCAGTATGCACATTACTTTTAAAACCAATCTAAGACGTTTAAGTATTTTTTCTAAAAAATTATTGGCCACAATTTGCATTTGCCTTCGGTCAAGTGTCCGTACGGTGCCATCATAATGAACTCTACGAACCAATTTTTTTCTTCTTCGCAGCATCATTTTGTTTTATCAAAAGCACTGCGCACAGCCAATTTAGAGACAATCCTACATCTCTAACTATTTATTCATCACAATTTTCCATAAAAAACTTATTTTCTCACATCTGATGTCCGTACGGTGCCCCAATTAAGAATCCTGGAAACCAATTCTGTTCTCTTTCGCAACAATATTTCATTGTATCGAAAGCACTATGCACAACAAATTTTGAGTCATTCTGACAAATATAATTTTAATTATAAAATAATTCAAAAACAGTGGTTATAACAAGATTTGCTTTAGAGGTTATGTTATTTAGATTTGCCAAAAATCCATTTTTCATCATGTTAAAAAAAAAACTTCGGTTGTGAAAAATAAAACACGAAATATCATACACAGATTCACAAATGTTTGCGTTTTTTATTTCGAAAATAATATATTATCACCGAAAATCATTCGCAATATTTTAGCATATTTTATTCACATTCGTAATAAAAATGATAAATTTCACGTATTCACTGAAAAAATTGGTAGTAAACTCACAAAAAAGATTCATCGAATATCCAAAATAATGACAATTTCCCAAATAGAACTAAAAAAATCGCGAGTATATATTTTTTCGTTTTATTCTATCTGTCAAACTTTGGAAGCAGATGACAATTTGCTTTGGCCGGATGATTTTCAAACAAAAAAAAAATCGACATCTCGTTTCAATCTTTGTTCCTATTTTACGTAAATATAAATGGATTCTACGCGGTATAGCGCAAATAAAAAGTATGCAATCATAAAAAAAAAGAATTTTCTATCCTTCGACCGTCGAAGATTCATCGCAGCCGAAATCTTTGTCAATTATGTTCACCCGATTTATTTATTTACTGTTAATAATAAAAACTGCAAATTCTTTTTTTGGCAACGTATTTTCTCCTCTTCAAAATAAGCCAAAATAAGAGTCGAAATCTTTTTTCGCTGCCGAGATATGATTTTTTTTAAGCAAAGACTAATTTTACGAATTTTCATCAAAAAATGAATCGTTTTTTCAAATTTCTCGAAATTGCCGTCTCTAATCCTTTCCTCTCAAAGAAATCGTATTTACAAACTGACTCTCTGCGTTATTGCGCAGATAAAAAGTGTGCTATGTTTAAAAATTTAATTTTTTACACTTCGACCGTCGGAGATTCATCACATTCGAAATCTTTGTCAATTTTGTTCGCTGGATTTATTCGTTTACACTTGATAAGAAAACTGCTAATGATTATTCTATCGACGTATTTCCAACGTTTTTTTTTTTTTTATTTTTTCAAATTTTCGGCGAAATACGAATTTCTTTCATATGCTCACGTCTTGGAAAGTTTTTTTTCGCAAAAAAAAAAAACAATTGTACTCTTAAAGAACAATTATAAACAATTATTTATCAAGAAAGTGAATAACACTGAATTTGTCGATACACGAGTTACGAGTTATTCCGTACTGAAAAACTTATCCTCGTTTGTGATTAAATAAAATTTTTTAAAATACGATATGATATGATGCTAAATTTGATATTTTTAAGCGACGATAAATATCAATAAAATTTCATTGAAAAACGAAAAAAAATATCGAATTTCTCAAACTTCTCGTCTCCAATACTTGTCTGTTCTACAGAGACAATAACGAGCTGATTCCATGTATTACGAAGAAGAAAAAAAATATATCTCAAATGGTAGAATTGAAATTTGTTATAAGAGGACTGTCAAAGAGCCTTCAAAGTCGAATTTTTCAAGAATTTCATCAATTTGTAAAAAAATATTTCGGAGCTATCCAAGATGACAAATTTTTGATTCGAGTAACGTACTACTTCCTCTTCAATACAAGACAGGAACCAAAAAGATATATTTTTTCGTTCTCGAGATTGCATTTTTTTGCAGCATCCATAAATATCGATAAAATTTCATTGAAAATCACAAAGAATAGCAAATTTCTTGAACTTTTCTTCGACAATGGTTTGGTTTCCTACAGATACAATAACGAACTGATTCCATCAATTATGGGGAAGAAAAAAAACACTGAAGGGGAAGGATTTAAAGGGGATATTTGGCCTGAATGCTAAATGGTAATCGTATTGGTGTCGGTACATGTTTTGTGTGTTTGTTTTATATTCATTAAATCTGGTCATAAGTTTTAAGCCAATAAAACGACTTTACTAGACATGATTTGATTCGTTAAATTAATTTGATCAACTTCTACGTGGTGCAATTCGTTATATTTGTCTCGTGTCTCAATATTTGACAATTTATCGTCAAACAAAAAGGAAATATCCGTCGTGAATATTAATAATCAATTGGTACAAAAAAGAAATATTTTTATTCGACGAAGATTAAACACTATGAATTAATTTACGTAACTGATAAATGTTTTTCCCTCATACGTACTGTCGAAAAGAAACGCACGAATAAACATACTTCATTCGTAGCGCATAGCGCGATGTGTAAATACACTCGATACGGAGCGCGTAGCGCGACGTGCACCCCCGTGAGTGCCTTAAAAAATGTCCCGAAGGGACATTTTTCGGGGGGTTTGGGGGGCGGAGCCCACCAACAAGAGCATCTGCGCCCGCAGGGCGCTGAGACGCTTGTTGGTTATTACGAGGTAGTTTGGCCGACGGAAATCGACCGAAGAGTGAGAGAAAAAACTCCCCTCATAAATTATACGAGCGAGGTATACAACTGCGGGTCGAAGGAACTCGCACTTGTCAGGTTATAGTGACTTTTTTCTTGTGCTCTTCCAACGAATTCGCGTATATTACGATATCGTCGAGGTAGACGAACATCTCGTTACCTTGCAATCCGGAGAGAACCTGATCCATGAGCCGTTGAAAGGTGGCCGGAGCGTTTTTTAAACCGAACGGCATGCGATTAAATTCGAAGTGGCCGTGAGGTGTGGAAAACGCTGTCTTTTATTGATCCGACGGCTCCATTGGGATTTAGTGGAATCCTGAGGCAAGGTCGAAGGCCGAAAAGTATCGCGCATTGCTCAGTTGATCCAGGATATCCGTTATGTTCGGTAGCGGATATGCGTCTTTGACCGTTTTCTCGTTTAATTTCCGAAAATCCACTACTAATCTCCAACGTTTTTTCCCTTTGGAATCCGCCTTTTTCGGAACGATCCAGATCGGTGAGTTGAACGGTATGTTGAAGGCTGAATGATGTCTTTCTTCAGCATATCGTTCATGTGAGAGTTTATTTCTTCGTTCATGTTTTGCGGGAATCGATACTACTTCGTGTTCATCGGTAGTTCATCGGTCGTGTAGATCTGATGTTTGACTACGTTTGTCTTGCCAAGATCTTCGTCGGGTAAATGGAAAATTCCCGAATTTTCCTTTGCAAGAGACATCACGTGTTCGCGTTTTTCTTGCGTGAGATGATCCAAGCGTAATAATGGGAGTAGCTTCTTCACTCTCTCGTTCGAATCGGATTCGATTCGTGCTATTCGCGCTTGTTCGACGATTGTTGGTTCTTCAGCGTCGGCTTCTACGTATTCCTCGAATGGTATTAACTTGATTCGTGGTACGATGAGCCCTATCTCTTCGTCTGTGGAATTTATCGCGAATAGATACGCGATACCGCCGTGGTTTTTGACTACGGCATTTCCACAGTAAATTCTTTTTCCAAACGCAATATTAGCGATGTAGCCTTCTTGCAGATCGTTCGTAATTTCGATTTTCATTAATTTTCGGGTTCGTGCAGGTAGAGTGACCACTTCTGTTTCGATAAACGGTATTATTTGATACGGTTTCGGAATATATATTCCACCTTTGCTATAGCTGATACCGGCTTTGTGTTTTCTGAAGAAATCACGGCCAATAATTCCATCTTCGGCTATTCTAAAATCGTTCCTGACGACTTGGAAGTCGCCTGCTAAACCGTTCACATGTAATTCGATTGAACCCAGTGAACGAGTAGTACCTTCCGTTACACCGTTTATTTCGTATTTTAATTTGCGATTAAATTCTATGCCGGGTAGGAGGAAACGGCGTTTGATAACCGAAATATCGGAACCGTTATCTATGTAAAATTTTCCTTCGCCTCCCTTCAAGCTTGCGCATCCGATTCGGACGACGCTGTCAGGTCTGTATGACAGCTTCGATATATTAGCTTGATGTATTTCGGCTGTTTCTGCGCTTCCTCGTTGTCGCTCGGCGTCGCGCTTCGCCGAGCCCCTTTGGAGTTTAAATTCTCCGAGTTCGATTTTTGAGAAGTGTACGAAGAGTCCGAGGTACGGCCACGGTTAGCCGAACTATCTCTGCTCTTCTTGGAGGAACGTGAATCCTGTGAGCCTTTGCTGTCTCGAGAGACACTGCGAGATTAACCCGATCTTTGTTTTATTTTTGATTTGTCGGTAGTTTGCCTATTTCGCGTATTCGGGTAGACTTCGGCATCGCTCGAGTCGGAGGAAGAAAAACGCAATTGTCTGCATTGCTATTTTTCCTCGATTCGTCACGTTGGTAACGGCGGGGGTGGCGATGTTTATCGTTAGTCTTAAAATCGTCTCTCCTTTGACGCGAATCGGAGCGATATCCGTCGCGAGAGGAGTCCCGTTTTTAGGCACTCACTATAACAATAGGCAAAGAGTGCCTATTAAAATGACCATCCGTTGCTCTTCGGAGTCTGTCGTTGGGGTTACTCTGCAGCGAATACTCCAAAAAATTTTATTTTTCACCATTTGCTTCGATGTATCTCCAACATCATGTGTTGTTAATTTGAAGTGATTCCAATGACTGGTAATATTTTTTTTCGCCTGCGGTTGAATAAAAATACCTTTATTATTGAAATTATCTTCTTAGACGTCCGTATCACAGTGTAACTTTGGATTGTGCGAACCAATTTTTCTCTTTTTCGCAGGAATGATGTATCATATCATCACCATTGTGCACATACATTTTGAAGCCCCTGCGAAGCATTTGAATATATACTTAAGAAAAAAAAACCATTTTTGCTTCGACAAGTGTCCGTACAGTGCTGTAACTTTGGACTGTGCGAAGCAATTTTCTCTTCTTCGCAGGAATGATGTATCATATCATCACCATTGTGCACATACATTTTGAAGCCCCTGCGAAGCATTTCAATTTTTGCTTAACAAATAAAAATCCATTGTTGTTTTGACAAGTGTGCGTACGGTGCTGTAACTTTGGACTGTGCGAAGCAATTTTTCTCTTCTTCGCAGAGGTGAAGTATCATATCATCACCATTGTGCACAATCATTTTGAAACTACTGCAAAGCCTTTAATGAGGTGTTTTAAATTTTGTTTTGCTAAATGTCCATACGGTTCTCCAATTATGAAGTCTACGAACCTAATTTTTTCTTTTTCACAGCATTATTTTATTTTATGAAAAGCACTACGCACAGCAAATTTGAAGACATTCTGACATTTCTTAGTATTTTTATTCTCCAATTATTTTTAGTGAGGAATTATTTTTAAAGGTTTATTATTTTAATTTTCCAAAAAACAATTTTTTATCATGTCACAAACGAAAATTTGGTTGCGAAAAATGAAAGACGATATATCACACATTGATTGCCAAATATTAATCCTTTTTATTTCGAAAATAATATATTTTGAACGAATATCATTCACAATATTTTATATACGTTATTCACATTCATAATAAAAATAAAAAATTTCGTGGGTGCACTGAAAACTTGGTTATAATTCCACAAAGAAGAATCATCGAATATCCAAAATTATTGCAATTGGTCAAATAAAATTGAAAACAATCGCGGTCATTTATTTTTTTTCATTCATTCTATCTGTCAAACCTTGGAAGCCGACGATAATTCGATAGCAGACGTGATAAAGTTTGCATACGCGGCGACGTTGGTATTCTGTGTCGGGATGATTTGAATCGAAAATAAAAATCTTATTGTTTTCTCATTGTTTAATGTATATCTCCGTAACTGTCAAAGTAAACGACATTAATGCCATTCTTTCGATATGCCACCCAGTGGGTTCCAGGTCCATCTTCGTCATCTAGATTAATTATATCTGACTCGCGATAATGAGGTCCACCAGTCGGTAAGGCGTTTCGCATAAATACTCCGCGGAAATGGGGAATCCCTGGAGCACATGCGTACTTGAGAAGATCAGCGTCCGTTAGAGCGCGTTTGGGCAGACGGACGTCAAACTTTTTTTTTCGCGCATCCAAATGCAGACCGAACCCGTTCTTGTGTGGTTTGAGGTAGAGACGTTTGCCAAGAGCGACAGCTTCCATCGTCTTATTGTGTCGCTGACTCTCTGCCAACTGTTGCTTCGCGGCGCTAGCGTCGTTCACCGCTTTTGCCACTCCCGCAGCGCCACTTGCCAGCGCCCCCGTTGCACTCAAGGCGGCGAACATGTGTATGAGAAAAGGCAAAAATCCACCAATTTTGTAAGGGACTGATAGTATGCGCGGTACACGAACGTATTTTCTTCCACCCGCTTTCTTCACGGCATCGCGAGCTTTTTTCAATGCCGATCGAATAACTTCTCGAGAGTTTTTCCCAGTCGATTTCGAGGCAGCTTTCACGATCTTGGAGAGCATGATCGTGGGCTTCGTCTTTCTCTTCAGCCCCATACCGAACTTGGATTTCAGCTTCAGTGCGTTTGTTATAGCGTAAGCGGCAACTTTCTCATTCACACCAGCGTCCTTTGACCAGACGCGCCGCCAAGCGTTATCCGCCAAAACTTTGTCAGCTGCATTACGCGCTTCAACCTTCTCACGATTCTTCGAATAGGCACCATCGTGCTCCTTGCAGGCTGCGTCCAGAGGATTAATATCGGGATCACCGCGAGCGACACGTTCCGCCACTCTCGTGCCCGGTCCGCAGTATTGGTAGCCCGGTAGATAAATTTCGATAGGCAGATTGTTGATAAACTTGTTAAGGAGACCTTGGCCCTTGTGTACGTTCATCCCGCTAGCGCGGCCAGTCGACGAATGAATCCGACGGCATATAAGCGCGCTATTTATACTCTGGCGGCTCAGTCGTCATGGAGTTCGGAGAGCAATCGCACAAGCTTCTGGTGGCGAACTTTGATGCTCTTACCGAGCAAAAAAGTGTTCGCACACGTCATGGTAAATTGCTGCCTGACAGTATTCGCGCAGTTTTTTGCTGTCCATCGAATTGCGGCAAGACTAACGCACCGCTCGCTCTCATCACGCATCTCAATGGACTGAGATTTGAAAATGTCTACGTCTATTCCAAGTCCCTGAATCAATGAAAGTACAAGTTTCTCGAAAAACTCCTCACTCCCCTAGAGGGTATCGAATACTTTGCCTTCGGTGAACATTATCAAGTCGTTTCACCCGCCGACGCTCATCCCAATTCTATCATGATTTTCGATGATATCGCCTACGAGAAACAAGACAATGTCAGAGCCTTCTACTGCATGGGCAGGCACAAAAACATTGATTGTTTCTATCTCTGTCAATCCTACGCACAGATTCCTAAACATCTGGTGCGCGATAACGTTCATTTGCTGGTGATTTTTCGACAAGGCGATGTAATTCTCAAACACGTCTATGACGACCATGTGAATACGGACATATCGTACTCGCAGTTCAAAGACTTGTGCTCGACATGCTGGAACGACGATGATCATGCATTCCTCGTAATCGACAAAGATCGTAGGGGCCTCGATTGCGGTCGATACAGAAAGGGTTTTGACTGCTTTGCTATAAATTGTGACCGAAATTTCCAGGGAGTGTCACCCCTTCACTCCAAAGATAATTTATCAAGCAAAATAAAATTTACGAAATTACCGGTACCCCGATGGCCACAAAAATCGTCTCGATCGCTCTTTTGTTTTCATGGGCGCCAGCCGAGCACCGCGCTCGACGCGATCGGATTTTACAAATTTATTTAACAACGAAATTGATCTTTGCCGACTAACTGTAGCACACAAGGGTAGAGGGGGGAGGTCCGAATTTTCTTGGCGAAAATAAATTACGAGGTACACTTTCAATTTTAAATCACAAAAAAAAATGATTTATTCGTCGTAGCAACACTTATTATTTTTCACAATTTAATTCTTCGGCGGGGAGTCGGTACCCCATTGACTCGACACAAAAAACAGTCCCTGCTAAAATTCTCTCCGGCTACTCAGTTCACCGGTTCGAATTTCTTCTCCAAAAAGAAAATTTATTACTTTACATGAAAACTACTTCGTTAAAAATACAGAGACTCCAAAAGAAATTTCCCTACTAATATTCGTCGTCCGCGGTACAGTTCGCGCACGTCGGTACCGACTATCGTGTCGGAAAACGAAGTTAATAAATTCTATGCCGCGTGATTACTCGGCGCGAAGCGGGCACTCAATCCGTTTAATTTTTTGGAGTTCGCAATACGAAGGCGAACAGCCAAAGCCGTCGCGCACGTCTACGATTTTCCCCACACGTCCGAATCGATGAACCGCTCGCCACACTTACTTGTTGTGGATCTCTCGAATTTTTTTCTCAATTTTATTTCGACTAATTAAACTTAACAGGCAATCGCGAGACCGAAAATTTGAAAGGAAACAAAAACTACTGAATTTACGATCGCGAGGCCGTCCAACTATTACAGGCCAACGTTTCCCTCGGCGAAATCCCCCCAAGCGCGCACAAGAGAAAAGTTTTTCCAATTTGCCGGGGACGGTACCCGACAATCTTCCAAACCGCGTGTAGCTCGGTATAAAAATTACAGAAAATAATCGCACGTGTCCACGAGTAGGAGGCAAAAGCCTTACCGTTATTTAAGATGTTTAACTCCTTGAAAAATCGATATCGATCTCCTTCCTTCCTTCCTTCCTCGAAAATCGAACAATCTTTCTCGGTAATGGTACCGCACGAATCCTGTCTCGGGTATACACGAGAGAGAGAGCGGAGCACACGTGCTTTCGGCACCACAATTATTTCGAGAGTCCTCGAGAAATTTTCGTTACTCGAGCGCGAGGCTTCTCTCTCTCTCCCCACCCCTTACAATTTAGTCTAAGGTGTCCGGTACCTGGCGCCTCGTTATCTCTCGCTACGATACACGCAACTATTCGCGAGCGCGAGGATTCGAATAAAGATGACCACCAATTCATTGCGCGCTCGCACACCGTCGAGTTGTCGTGAAGAGGCCCATGGATACCGGTACCGGAAGATGCAATTGTCCAGCTGCGACTTACTACCCTGCGCCCAGAACAATGCTGAAGGAGAAATTCGGTACATCCCGCCAAGCTGCGACTTACTATCCTGCGCCCAGGGCGGTTGGTACCGTTGACGTTCGTAGAATAACTATCCCTTCGCCTTCGGCTCAGCTTCCTCCATTTCTCGTGACCAAAAAAAAAATAAAGAAAAATCCTAGGAATTAACAACAATTCTTTTCGCTCAAAAATTCTCCTCGAAATTGCCTGGGACTCCCGATTGGTGAAGCACGTCGCTCCGACAACCCTCTCGTGCACTCCTTTTGTGACGCCAAAAAAAAAACGCGTCACAAAATATATCGCGTGCAAAGTGACACTGTCAATGTATCATGGAAGGTCGAAGCGACGATATTGCGGCAGAGTTCCGCCGAAAGAGAAAAACACTTTGTCAGATCGAAAAAGCGCGGGATGCAGTTAGACGGAAATACAAACTTCTCAAAGAGGGCAAGCGGACACTGGAAAAAGTTCTGGATGACACGTTCAAACCAATTGTTAATCCGCTGGAACGACTCATTACCGCGACCGACACAAACAGACGTGAAATTAAGCATGAAATCAAAAGCTTGATTCCGAAGAAGGAGGAGAAGAATCATGATTGGGAAACTTCTTCTTTCAAGACTGCATACGACGACGATAACGACGAGGAAGCTAACGAATCAATGGGAATACCCAAAGGAAATACAACTGCCGGTAAATACATTCACTTACTCAATATGAATTGAAAAAAGTATATCGACATGACTTACGGAGATCGAAAGCTGGCAGACGGTACATTGATGATTGGAGATTTACCGATAAGTTTTGAGAAGGAATACGTGATTGTGGGTGATGAGAAGTATCATCCGAGTGTTGGCGTGTTCGAATTGCTCTTCCGAAAGCAACCCGATGTGGACCTTATAAGCGCCGAAGATAAGAGTAATTACGCGAAAATCCTCCAATCGACGAATGCATACAGGAAATACTACAGTCCGGATGAAGTCATCCACAAACAAAACAGCAACAAGTATAAAATGTATATAGCGCCGTTAGTCGGTGCCACACCGACTCGAAAGAGAGCATCACTCGGTTCAGGGATACCCGGATACAAAATCGCGATGAGAGGTACGCGAATGGATTACGTGTACTGGGACGACCCCAACGAACTCGTGGATAGACTACGTCTGATTGCCGAGCGATCAGCTGGCAATACAAGTCACATCAATGAGATTGTATCGATCATCGAGGAATTGCGCGAAGCTGGAATAGTTTATTAATAGCAGTGAACGAGTGGCAAACACCTCAATTGAACAATGAGCGTCGATGGGTTCGGACGACAACTAGGACGAAACGAGGGTACACGAGGGCTCCCGGGCTTTGGATTCAAACTCACCACTGACAACCAATACGACATTGAGAATAAGAGACTATGCAACGTTGCCGAGTCAAGGGAGCCAAATGACGCTGTCAATCTGAGTCTCACAAAACGCCTCATACGACAAGAATTGAGCGGACTTTTCCACATCACATCTAAGCAACGAGAGGATTTGGATGATCTACAACTGAAGATATAAATTCTGCAAGATCAGGTGGAGAAGAGATTGAAGGCAATCGAGATAAACTTCGAAACGAATCTAGACTTGGCGATACGAAATTCCAAATCCATTGCCGCATTGGACACAGCATGGAACATCAGAGACTAGTCGAAGAGCTACATAAACCCGCTCGGCGCAATTATCCTCGCCGCAAATTTGTTGTGCGAGGTCTCGATGAAACGTGGCAAGCTGATCTCGTGGAGATGCAACCTTACGCTCGCGAAAACAAAGATACCAAATACCTGCTTACAATCATCGATGTTCTGTCAAAGTTTTCCTGGGCTATTCCCGTGAAGCGAAAAACAGCGCAAGATGTCACTGCAGCAATGGAATCCATGCTCCGGCAAGGACGCGTACCGTCGAATCTTGGAACGGACAAAGGCAAAGAATTCTACAATACAAATTTTCAGAACCTCATGACACGATACAGTATCAATCACTACTCGACATATAGCAACCTCAAGGCATCAATTGTGGAGCGTTTTTCTCACGATCCTCGTCGTCGTCGTCGTCGTAAGATACGTAGATTTCGTGTTGGTGACAAGGTACGAGTGAGCAAGAACCAACACGTTTTCGAGAAAGGTTACACCCCCAACTGGACAACGGAAATTTTTACGTTGAATCGCGTTATGCCAACGACGCCAGTGACGTACAAGCTAAAGGACTATCAAGACGAGCCCATCGCTGGTGGTTTCTACGAGGAGGAGCTTCTAAAAGCCAAGTATCCCGATGTCTATCTCGTGGAGTTTACGTCAAGTGGCTGGGATTCGACACTTCGCACAATAGTTGGATAAATAAGTCTGATTTGTAAAACACAATTTTTATTATAAAACAATAATTTATTATCAATTAATAAAGATATACAAAATTATTTATTGCCGATGTTAAATTGAATCTGATGCTTGTAGGCTCCGCCACCCAGGTACTTTAGGAACAATTCTCCTTCCGCTACCGTGTGCACCATTTGATCAAACATGATCTGGTCTTTCTCGAATGCCTCCGAGATGCGTTTCGGCAGGAAAACTTGGCAGTCGTCATCGAGACTCGCGACGGCTTTCAGTCCATACTTTGTTGTGACTTGTCGCAAGTCAGGTCGCTTGTTGTTGTCGTTGTCCTTGTAGGTCTCGTTGATCTTCAATGCGCTAAGCTGCTTCGTCGGGAGGAAATCCTCCAAAACAGCGATTTTGTTGAGCTATGCAATGTCCATTGCGAGAACGACTGCGAGTGTCTGATGTGAAAGGCTGTGAGCTTGCTGTTAACATACCCGTATCCCCTCCACCAGCAAGAAAGAAGTGGGGGCCGAACGCTCTGATTGGTGAGTGAGATCCGATCGTCCGAAATTTTTGAATGTTTCAGTGATGAGACGTAGATCCGATCTTGTTTCAATGAGATTTTGCACTTGTTGAATATTTTTCATAAAAAGTTTGATCCGAGATTTGAGCTCGTTGCGTTTATTTTGCATTGATCTTTTATTTACATATGCTATCGAGAAGGGTTCAGCATTGCAATGATACAATTAACTGCGAGTTCGCTACTCATATACTCGTATCCCCTCTACTCGCGACCTGGGAGTGTAACTCTCTGATTGGTGGCGGTGGTGAGGAACCCTGTGCTCCGATTGGTCGTTTTTTTTAAATCATAATTTCCGAGGGGTTTCGAACGAGTTCTGGCACATCGGGTACCTTGTGATGCCCCCAAGGCAACGTATCCGTGCTATCGGGTAGCAAATATCGTTTGTCATCGTGAGGTCTGAGCGCTATCTTGACTTGTTTCTCCATACAAACTTTGTGCATACGAGATCTGATAACGCGCTGCTCTCGACGGTGGATGATTTTCTCACGGAGACATTGCACGAAGTCATCGAAGGTGATGGTCGTTTCCACGACTCGCGTCTTCACACCCTTCACCTTCTTCATGCGATCTTGGCCGTCGACTCGTACTCTGTACATCTTGCTGCGCAATCCAACGAATTCCGTCATGATACGACCGTTGCATTCATCTTTCATGAGTCCCACGACCTTCTTGTTTACTCCCGGGATAGCAAACTGGTTTTCAGCTGGATAATCGGCCGTATCAAACTTGTCGATATCGCGCTTCATGACGTCGTAAATGTCGGGGCAGCGAACTTCGTAGAGCAAGCTGTCGGTGTCGGTGTACAAGAGCTTGCAGCAGTCGTCGAACTGCGACTTCATGTAGTCATAGTGGAAGTCGTAGACGAGAATCTTGGACAAGTCCAGAACGCAGAGTCCTACGAAGATCGGTTTGTTGAGATAGACCTCGGTCTTCGTTTGCTGTACAGCAACGAGGTTCTCATCGAAGATCGAGCGACTGTGGAAGTTGGACTTCGCTATGAGCGCCTCGACGCCGTAACGACCGTCCCAGTGAGTGACGAGTTTGACGTCGGCGTACTTGCGGACGTTCACCATCGTCTTGCCGAACACCGCGTTATCCATGAGTTTGAAGAGGTTTTTTTCAAAGTCGTTCTTAGCCTGCTTCCTCATATCGCTGTTGAGATCGATGTAGGTTTTGAGCCACGGGCTTTGGTTGAATTGTAACACGCGATGAATACGTTTCAGCTCCAATCCAAACCTGAGAGCCTGCTTCAGATTCCTGTAGTTGATTATGTATCGGCTCTTTGAATCCTGTGTCGTCATCAGCTTGGGTTGTTTGGAGCCTGGTGCGCACTTGTGTTCGGGGCACAGAGGCAGGTCTCTGTGCGCATCATGGAGACTTTCGGGGTACTCGAGGTCGACTTCGAAGATATAGCCGTCCGGCGACGTTTCCGGAACGTTGGGGAAGTCGATGCTTTCGGGACACTCTACCCATTTGAATCCGCCGTACGGGAGATACTCCATCATTGCCCAGCCGTAGAGGTTATTGACGTCAAAGTACATCAGGTACTTGGTCTCCTCGTTTGGATCGTGATCGCGCATGTACCTGTTATTGGCGCGAGCGTAACGGTTGCAGCACTGACTCACTCCGCCTCTCACACTGCGCTCGATGAACATGTGCATGTCCAGGTCGGTGAGGAGTTCCAACTCGATCTTCGTGTATTTGAGCATGGCGTCCCACATTAATCCTGGTGTTGTGTAGTAGTGAGCTGGATCAAGGTTGTAGACTTCGATGCTGTTGTCTCGGAAATTTTCAAAAACATCCGCCAAGAGGAGAACATCCGTTTTTAGGTAGAGATCCGAGTATTCGCCCAAGTCTACGATGTAGAATACTTCCCACACTCTCTTGGCATGATCGTAGTCATCGTCCGAGATGTGGCTGTCGTACAGCGAGCTGTAAAAATCTTCCCTCGATGGAAGATTCGTCTCGTCAAGTTTCGCCAATGAGTCGACATACTCGTAGGGAAATACGCCTTTCCTCGTGAGCAGTTCGAACTTGGCGTCGGAGAGGTTAGGGAACTCGCTTCTGAGGGTCTTCAGTTCCGTCAGGTATGAGGCTAGTTTCTCCAGAGACGAAGCCATGAAGCGAAACGAGTCGATGAATCGAAAATTTATGTCGCTTCCGTCAATGTGCTTCGTGAAGGAGATGTATTTTTCCTTCGTCAGTGGCAGAATATCGATGCGACCCTCGAAGGCTGTAGCAATTTCCTGTATCGTGAAGTGGGAATCGTATCCTGTGAGGTTGTGGAATACGACTGGTACTGTGCGTGAGTCATTGTAATTGAGATTGCACTCGTTGTGTACTGGGCCCCTGTACCTGTGTACAGAAAAAAAATATATCATTATTTGTTATTGGTAAAATGTAAGTAACTATAAACTAGAGATACTTACCACCCTGTCAAATGGCAATGATCCTTGAAGATCGTTGTCGGACATGCGATTCCCGCAAATGTGACATGTGGTTGCTGTACGAAAGTCCGTCATCTGTTGCGAAGATAGTCTATCCATAGGCTTCGGATTCATGAGGATTTCTTCTATGTCCTTGACCAGCTGTTGCAATTCGCGAATGAACCATTCTGCTGGTTTCGTGCCTCTGTAATTGCGGTACCTAGACCTCGAGTCATCGTAACTGCATTTAAGGTAGTATGCTACGCTGAATGCTTCGTGCTTTTGGTAAGCATTCTGGTTTCGAGTTGGTTTGAGAAGGCATTCAAAGTCTGCGTAGACGATGAAGGGTACTCTCTGCTTGTTCGAGTGATTCTTGAATCGTAGAATCCTATTCTTCGAGGCTGGCATGTTAACCTTGCACTCGTTTACGTCTTTGCAGTCTATTTCATGCGAAGCCAACTGCTCTTTGTCACGGAAGTAGTGAAGGCAGCGATCGCAGATGTGATGCTTATGATTACGCTTCGATAACTGAGATGAGACCAATCGGGACAATTCTTTTATCCACACGTAATGGAATTTTGGTAGCTCCTAAACGTCAGCATTGTTTTCCTTCTCCTCCTCCTCCTTCTCATCGACGTAGTGGAGAGTCTTGCATAAGTAGGAGGTTGAAGTGCTGAGGCTTCTTTGCGGCCGTAACGTGTAGGGGTGCTGTCTCAAACTTGCCCTTTCGCATCTTTAGAATGTACACGTTTATCGACAGATCATTCTGTTTCTTGAATCTCGAGATTTGTCATGGCATCACCGGAAATTCGATGCCTTCAAAGTTGAGATTGTCTTTGGACTATTTGTACTCGGAAACGCGATCGCAATGATGAGCAGAATGTATTGCGGACAGTATAGCCCACTTGAAGCACATGCTGTCAATGTTCTTAACGTTGACACACGCTTTTTTGTTAAGGATTTCGTCCGGTAGTTTCACGTAAGAGTTGCCATGCATCGGATTGAACCTGCCAATGTTGACTGTTAGATTGATGATCGAGTGCAATGACCATCCCGAATCCTGCTGCTCGAACTCCTCCATTTCCCGCAGAATGGGATTGCAGAGGTTGGTCGTGAACCATCGGTTCACGTTAGTTGTCGAGTAAATTGGTTCGGCCTTCGTATTGAAGTACGTTGTATTTATCACTTCTTCATCGTTTTTCGATACAACGAATTTTGCAGCTAGTACCATGTATACTGTAATCGTATTTCTCTCTCTCGCGAGTATATTTCTAATTCGCGAGCGGAACATGGTCTTAGAATCCTTCATGAACTCATTAACGTCTACGTGTTTTAGGTTTGTAATTACACCCGTCGCGATTAGCTCCTTGAACGCTGACTTCAGATCCGACCATCTTACTCTATCGACGAGTCTTTCCCGAGCCAGTACACCCTCACCGCGTTTCAGCAAACACCCCGATTTAATTTCGATTCATTTGAGGAAACCGATTGCGGCTGAATAATTTTGTCTATCGTTAACGGTGGATGTGGGCATCAACAACAAGTCCTCCCACCAGCTTATGAGTTCCGTGAGGCGATTTTTCCATACATTGATCTCGCTAGAGTTTCTATCATTCATCAGGTCCAACACTTCCTCCCATGTCTTCATAACATCCTTGCAATCCTGGGCATCCATCTTGTCTCGACTGAACAGTCGAGTAGTTGATCGAATAATGAGTTGCTCTGCCGCCAAGACCGTATTTATATTGTTTGAAAGAGTGGTGGGGATTATCGTTGTTGATTGGTCCTATGTATTAATCTTGACTTTTCGTCTCTGACTGAAGTTGTCTTGTTCAATGAGTTCTTCCGCTGGCAGGTCTGTATTTATATTATTTGAAAAGTGGTGGGGAGTATCGGTGTCGACGCTGATTGGTCACCTTTTTGTTAATGAAAATGTTTAGTGGCCGGAACGATGCCGATTGGTTAAGATTTGGCTCTGATCGGTGATTGGTTGTTATTGGGCATGCGCAGAAAAAGTGCAAAAATATCACGAGTTGGGGGGGAAGGAGATTTTGTATAAAAGAGATAAGCGAGCAGCCGCTGACATGAGACACCGTCGAGATGGAGTACGTTGTGGATTTCCAGGGCTTCAAGAGACCCATCAACGACTTTGTATTCAAAGAGGTGGCCATTATCGTTCTGGAAGATGACGCTCTCCCGTCCGTCTACCTGTTCGAGCCGCCTCACAAGTGGAGTTTCCTCCCCGCTAAATGCAAAAGCGAGAACACCTGGTTGGAGAATAACTATCACGGCATCTCCTGGGACAGCGGTGACGTATCCTACGAAGAAGTCACCGAGACTCTGCATAATCTTCTGCGAGACGCCAGCAAAGTCCATGTCAAGGGTGTAGAAAAGAAACGCTGGTTGGAGAAAATTCTGCCCACCGTATACAATCTTGAAGATCTTGGTTGTCCATCCTTTCAAAAATTGGAACACATTGCGGATATCTCGTGCACCAATCACAAACGCACTTGGAATCCGCACTGCGCAGCCTACAACGCGCGCAATTTGAAAACGTGGCTTCTCCAGGTAACCGAGAAAGAAGTCAAGAATGCTAGTACGGAATGTATACCCGATTACTCTATGACACTTGATGATTACTACGCTCAATGTCAATTCTCACCGTAGATACTATGCTCGAATAAAAGTTTAGAGATGATAATATACGCAAGTGTTTTTTTTAATCCCATTTTACAAGAAATTAATTTCAAAGTTATGTAATACACAGGCTGAGTCGTCGATTTGCGGAAAATTCGTCTAAAACAATTCATCTAAAACTATTCGTCTAAAAACAATTCGTCTAATAGCAATTTGTCTAAAACAATTCGTCTAAAACAATTCGTCTAAAAACAATTCGTCTAAAACAATTCGTCTAATAGCAATTTGTCTAAAACAATTCGTCTAATAAAATAATTTTGCAAAAATTAAAAAACTCCCGACTGAAAGAGTCGCCAAATAACGAAAATGTATTAACTGAAAACAGTGAAATAACAATTAAATTATTCGCATATGATAGTCGAGCGATTTCTTCGTCATTAACTTCTTCATATGGAAATCTCCCGACAATCATATGCGAATAATTTAATTGTTATTTCACTCTTTTCAGTTAATACATTTTCGTTATTTAGCTACTCTTTCAGTCGGGAGTTTTTTAATTTTTGCAAAATTATTTTATTTCATGATTTGTAAAGAGATCAGGCGTCCGTTCGATCGTTTGAGGTTAGGTATGCTTCGAAAAGATCGGGCGCCTAGCGAGCAGTCGGGAAGCGAAAAATATATCGCAGAAAATGGCGCTCAGTTTTCGATATATTTGATTAACTATTTAATAGATCGCTTTTATTTCTACCAATATTTACCTAATCGAAATTTTGTTTCGCAAACGACATTCTCTGGGCGTCTTAGAATCAGTGTACCAAATTCTGTTAAGTAACTTTGCGTCGTTCACGAGAATATTCCGGACAACGAAAACGCTCGTTTTCGTAAAACGCATAACTCCCGTCTTTGTGCCCTGGCGGGCAGTCGGGAGTTAAAAACAATTCGTCTAAAATAATACGTCTAAAATAGTTCATTTGAAAATAAGGATATTGTTTCTATTGTATTAACTATAGCGGAGATATCGATAGCGTTTGTCAACTATAGCGGAAATATTTGTATTGTCTGTCAACTATAGCGGAAATATCGATAGCGTTTGTCAACTATAGCGGAAATATTTGTAGTGTCTATTTATTATATTTCTGCTATAGTTGACATACGCTATCGACATTTCCCTTATAGTTGATGAACTCTATAGATATTTCCGTTATAGTTGACAAACGCTATTGATATCTCCGCTATAGTTAATACAATAGAAACAATATCTTTATTTTCAAATGAACTATTTTAGACGAATTATTTTAGACAAATTGTTTTAGACGAATTGCTATTCGACGAATTGTTTTTAGACGAATTGGTTTTAGACGAATTGTTTTAATCGAATTGTTTTTAGACGAATTGTTTTAGACAAATTGCTATTAGACGAATTGTTTTTAGACGAATTGTTTTTTAGACGAATTGTTTTAGACGAATTTTTTTTAGACGAATTTTCCGCAGACGAAGTTAATAGTTAATAATTCTAGAATATTTATTTATAAGCCAAACATCATATATTTTGTACACAAATAATGACAATAGTTCAAACTATTAATGAATACAAGTAACTCTAATACTTCATATTGTACGATAATTGTCAATCGTAAAAAGTTCAAGTTTAAAGTGGATATTATTCAACTTATTCGCATATTACTCCGAATGCAATTCTTATAAACACGTGATTTATAAAAATTCGTTACAACGTGATATATATCATTTTTAATACTGTTAGTTTCGCATTCGATTCGATGAATGTGCGTATGAAATCGAAAGGTTCAAGCTATGCGACATTGACGACCGCCTTTAATTAACACGTGTCTTTCAATGCCCCAAAAGCTTGAAGGCCTTAAATTGCATACGCAAACAGCATATGCATTTGTGGCCCTCCTGTTTATTGTGGGTTCCGCACCACTCACTCTTACAAAACGCACATCATACATTACGCAAGGGATCATACATACACAATAGCTTATGCAAAGTTATAAATAAATACGTGATAAGTAAATAAATTCTCCATCAGTTGAAGTCAACTTGTGAGGGGAATTTTTCCCTTCGACACTTCGGTCGATCTCCGTCGGCCAAACTAACTCAAATTAACCAAAAACTAAGATCGGGCGCCAGCCATCCTTTTTCACAGGGGATGACAAACCGGTCAATAACGCGAACTCAATGAAACACACAATTTCCTAATCGCAAGAAATCCGGAAACACGATACAACTTAAACGCTAACGACGGAGATACGAGCGGTATACCTCGGGTCGCTCGGTATGCTAGGATTGGTAGAGAGCGTCGGGGACGGTGGAGAAAGAAAGCTTAATCTACCAAAAAAAAAATTCGACGTTTTGCTTACGTGTTTCGCTATTGACGTAAATTTTCAGGCTATCGGGGATACAAAAGAAAAGCGGAAACCGCACGACGGTGACTCAAACCATTAACTTGCTTTTTTTTTTCTTTTTATATAATAAGTAAAAATCTTGAGGGTTAGTGACGAGGCGGGAGATTATAGAAAATACGGCCATGCCGCGCTTACCATGCGTGACGAACGAGGACACTCTTTCACCGATTTGTAATTTTTATTACCGGTATCAGGCGAATCGCCTCTCCATGCTTTCGCAATAGAGGGTAAGACTCACCCATGAGTTTTTCACTCGGTATCTTTCGTTCCGCGGAGCATTCTCTCGAAATAGTCGGGAGAGAAAGCTCGACGCGTAATTTCCTAGTGGAATTACGGGAATCGGACTCAATCGTATCTCGAGAGTCGATCCTCTAGTAAAACCGCTGGAACGGGATCTACATAAGTTTCTAATAATACCACAAAGAAATTACTACAAAATTCGAAACTTCGGCATAACTCCGTACATGGGAGTCAGGTCACACGAGACACTCACGGTAATAACACCGGAGACGATCTCGGACATCCTCTCACCACGACGACTCCCTCGAGACTCTCGAATTATCGAATCTCTCGAATCTTCTCAGCGATACTCTAAAATCGGCACAGAGAGAGAATGGAAGGGAGCGGTGATGTCAAATAATTCGGAGACTCGCACCACGATATTTTGGTCGCGACTCGGGCGGGTGTTGGGCCCGACGACTTACCTCCATCCTTCCTCCCGCTCTAGGAGACTGGAGGGATATCCCCGTGATCACACACACAGAGGCGAGCTCGGGACCTCTACTCTAAGTGGATCCGGTAATCCCGGCCGACGGGGTGATCCAAGACCCGTCGACAGGGCCTTCCAACGCGACAATCGCAAAACATAACTCAAAACTCCGTCCTCCGCTCGCCCCTCTATCAATTATGCGCCGGTTTCTCATCCGGACCAATTGATCCGCGGGGAATCTCATAGGGTGATGGGCGATCGGATGGCGGGTAGCATCGGCATGCCAGCTCCTTTCCACGCCATCCTTTCCACCCACCCACCTACATCTAACGGGGTACGTTCCATCGTCTCCACAAAAGGCCCAATGATGACAAAAAAAATCAACTCAAAAATAAATCTCAATTACAAAAAAAAATCAATTCAAAAATAAATCTCGATTACTAAACCTTTAATTTGACTCTATTACGTCTCTCACAACTCGATGCTCCTATCTCGTAATTCATACTCTCTACTGTGCGACATTAGTCTCGAAACGGTATCGGTTTTTAAATGACTCTACTTTCTCTCAAAATTACGATACATCTAATTGACGCCTCCTCTCGATAACGCATATTTTGAGGCGATATCTCTCAGTGCAATCGTTCGGGATCAATACGTTATTTGTCGTATGTTCGTTAATTTTAAGGTATTTTAAAAGATGTTAACAATAATAACGGGATCGATGCTTAGTTTGCTGTTGGGATGGTGTTCTCAGTTCGAATCAACCGCAGATGCGGATTTTAGCGAGTTCATATTTTTTTTTTATTTTCGCCGTATATCGTTCGCGCCTCGTCACTAACCTGGCTGCGCGGCGCGCGTGGGACGCCAACGTCGAAAACGGCGTCACAACTCCTTCCCCCTTATTGATGACGGTCCTTGCCGGTCCTTCGGAGTATCCAGGTGTTCGGTGTAGTTTGAGAGTGCTGTTGGCCGAACCCACGCCCTGAGCCGGGTCCGTCGTTGTCGATTTGCTTTCCGGTCCGACGCGCTCCTCTGGGCTGCTGATCTCGTCCCGGGGAAAATCGGTATCGGTGGTGGGGAGTTCTGGAAGGGGCCTGCACCCTACTAGCAAAGTCGCAGCGATTAAGCGCGATGCGGGATCCGTAGGGGTGGAAGAAAGTTCGGTATCGGGGTAGGGAGGTCCTGAGGGGACCGTCAACCGTCTAGTAAAATAGCGGGGTGGCAAGCCGCTTCTGGATCAGGCTCTCGTAACCCTGGTGAGGGCTACTGTCGAGTGGGGTGGGAGTTGGGGGCGTCGAGGTCGCGCGCAGGTCCGTGAGGGCCACGAAGCCTACGACGACGTCGTCCTCGAGGCACTTGGGGGCTCGTCGCACCGCTGGTCGTGTCGGTGGCGCCACTGGCGGTATCGGTTGGTCGGGGGTTTATATCGGGATCGTTGGGGGTCAGCACGTCGAGAATTGACGGCCGTATCGGGTCTCCGGGACAGCGGAACACGCGGCCCAGGCGACGGAGTGGTCGCGGGGCACGTTCCGGCGCATATCCTGGACGTACGGGCCCTCGCTCAGCCACTGGGAGCTGCAGTAAGGTCAGCAGGAGAGGGTTTCTCCTACCTGTCCGCAGCGGCGACAGAATAGTCGACGGCTCTCGGGGCACGCCGACTATCTGTGCCCCTTTCGGCCACAGTTAAAACAGGCCTCGTTTACTGGGCCTGACGTGCGCGAGGGGTTGCCCCCCGGCGATTGCGAGACCTGCTCTCGAGGCAACTGCCGGGGTGTCGGTATCGGAACGTCCAGGAGGGCCGGGATTCGCGACGGGGGAGCTCTATAAGGCAGGGGTGGCCTCCTGCAGGAGCCCGGGGATTCGAACCCCGAGGCGGTGGGTCGCTGGGGTCGCGACGGCACTAGAGGCCCCCTCTCCGCGGTCTTCCCGGACGCCGTTTTCCCCAACACTCGCTTCGGGAGTGTTCCCGTCGAGTGCCGAGGGGCGGTCGGTATCGGTTGTTCTTCAGCGGGTGTTTTTCGGGATCGGTGCCGCTTCCTTACCCTCTTACCCTTCGACTCGGAGGGAGCCTCGACCACCGGGGTGGGAGGGTCGACCTCCGTTGCCGTCGGATGGATCGCTAAGGCGACTGCGTAATCGGTTGTGGAGGTGGCTGTATTGGTTTCCGGAGGCCAGGGGTCTGTCTGCGTCCCTTCCTCGACGGTGGTGACGGCCGGCCTCGCCCCACTGGAGGTCGGGGTCGCAGCGGTCCCCTGTCCTGCCTGTAGCAGGGCCGTGATCTTCCCCCACGCATCGTCGCCACAAACCATGTAATGTGGCGGGGCGGCGGGCGTATCGGGGGGCGAAATCGGGACATACTCTGGACCCGGCGGAGACTCGGTCGGGCGGAGACCCTCTCAGCGGATCCCTCCGCGAGTGGGTCAACATCTCTCGACGCCGTGTCGGCCTCATTGATTGCCGCCTCGAAATCCGCCTCGAGGGTGGCCACGTCGACTGAGAGTATCGGGTCGGGGGGGTCGGACAGGCCTCGAGCGAGGCGCACGACTTCTCCGAGGAGGTCGCTATCCTCGTCGCGCCGTTGCCCCTCTCCGGTGGAGGATGCGGCCCAGTACTCCTGATCCACCATTGGTCGGGAGTCGTGATCTGAAAATTATAATGATTAATAGTCAAGAACATATGGCTTCAGGTCCTGAATAGACACTTTGCCTCGTGTTTTGCCCTCAAGATCGCATAATTCATATACGACGGGGGAAAGTTGGCGGAGATCCGAAAGGGTCCTTCGAACGGCGGAAATAAGGTCGCCGAGATCTTTTTCGCAGCGTTCGACAGGTTACGGGATCGTGTCAAAACAAGATCTCCCACCTTGAACTCTTGATTTCGGTGTCGCAGATTGTAGTAGTGCGCTTGTTTGTGAAACGCCCCTTCCAACGCGTGCACGAGGGATCGGCGTAAGGTATCGAGACGCTTCATTCGCTCAACCCATTCCTGCGGGGATCGGGAGACGATTTCTCGTTCGCCTTCCGCTTCGCGTTTCGCCGAGATGGCGGGTTCGGGTTCTCGACAGAAATTCACGAAGGCGAGGGTGGCTTGACGGGAACTATGGTGGGCGGTATTGTACGCGAAGCGGAACTCGTGGAGATGCAAGTCCCACTCGCGATGATCCCTCTCGAGGAACGTGCGGATCATGGTCTTTACAACCCGATTCACTCGCTCGACAGGATTTGCTTGGGGGTGATATGGCGGAGTCGTGACATGTTTCATGCCTGTGAGATCGACGAGGGCTCGGATCTCCTTGTTAACGAACTCCCATATGACCGGCGGGTAACGCCTGCTCAACCTTGCATAGTTGGCAGCGCTCACACCGCCTCACGTGACTCACGACGTCTCGGACCATACCAGGCCAGTAGTAACGAGTCGCTAGTCGCCTATACGTTTTATCTATGCCCAAGTGGCCGGCTTGGGGGCTATCGTGGCTTTCCGCGAGGACCGCTTCACGATCCCGCTTCGGGATCACTAGTTTCCACGCATCAAGATCATCGAACTCTAACGATGCGAGATCAGTGCACCGATGATGATACAGTCTCCCTTCCTCGATTTTCCAGTCCGGAAATCGGTCAGGGACTCGCTTCACATCACGATATCGGCGTCGATACCACGTGTACTTCTTCTGTTCTTCTGTGTACTTCTTCTCGGGATCGGTAAGTGCTCGACTGGCGTACGCGATAACGCGCTCTTCGCCGTTGATTACTTGCGTAATAACTGCCCCAAGACCAACACTACTAGCGTCGGTCTGAACAGTGAACGGTAACGAAAAATCGGGGCACCCGAGCGTAGGAGCTGAGGTGAGGTGTCCCTTCAACTTTTCCATCGCTCGATCCTGATCGGGGGTCCATTCCCAGGCTTGACTTTTCTTCGTCAATCTCGTTAGGGGCTCAGCGATTGAGGCGAAGTCGGGAATGAAACGCCTGTACCACGACGCCATGCCTAAGAAACGACGAAGTTGTTTCAAGTTTTTCGGGATCGGAAACTCTAAAACAGGGGCGGTTTTATCGGGATCGACTTCTAAGCCCTCGCTGTTAACGAGAAAGCCCAAGTATTTGACTTGAGAGCGACAAAATTCACTTTTCTCACGATTAATCGTGAGTCAAGCGTTCCGGATCTATTCCAACACTTTTCCCAGCCACACTGGGTGTTCTTCGAATGTCCTTGAGACGATAATTATGTCGTCCAAGTACACAAACACGTGGGGGTACATCTCTTCTCCGATAAGCTTATCCAGGAGGCGTTGGAAGGTTGCGTGGGCGTTGGTTAGTCCGTAGGGCATCCTACGAAACTGGAAAAGGCCTCTTCCCGGCGCGATAAAGGCTGATATCTCGCAGGAATCGGGCTCGAGCGGTATCTGAAAGTAGGCTTGGCTAAGGTTGAGGGTGGATATATAGTTCGCCTGTCTTAGCTCGTCTAGAATCGCGGTCATGTTCGGGATCGGGTAGGCATCTTTCTTCGTGAGGCTGTTAACCTTACGAAAGTCTATGCAAAAACGGTACTTCCCGTTGGGTTTTTTCACCATGACGACCGGGCTGGCCCAATCGCTTTTCGAGGGCTCGATGATCCCGTCCGCTAACATAGTGTCAACCTCATCCCGCATAGCTTACCGGATGACGGGAGTAACGTGGTACGGTTTTTGGCATACGGGCGCGTTACTACCAACGTCGATGTGATGGGAGGTCAAGTTCGCCGGGGAGGGGAGGTCGGGGGAGGTATCGGACGGCGATCCACCTGCGCTGCGAGTAACCTCGCGATCACCCGGCCTCCGATGAAGGTTCTCGAGGCACCTGAGTCCACGAGAGCCCGCACCTGTTTCCCGTAGATCGTGATGTTGACGGTAAATGCTGTCAGTGGTTTTGCACCTATGACTTGGCATACATCGTTAGCGGTATCAGGGTTCGAAGAGGAGGGGAGGTCAATTACCTCCATGGGCGGTATCTCTAACACGCGGGAGGTTTCTCGGGGATCGGCCGACTCTCGGGATTCGACGAGGCGCTCGGCCGGCTGGGAGTGTCTCGATTCTCGTTTCCCGAGGCGCACTTCGAACAATTTTGAGAAGTGACCCCCGGATTACGGCAACGGTAACAGAATAAACGGCGGGGGGCTGTACACTCTCGGTGTCGGTGTCCGACGCCGTCACAATTCCAGCAGACGAGTCCGGAAGTTTGGGAAGGCGAGATCGAAGTATTCTGGGGGGTCGGTTTTGAACTAGAGGTTGTCGCAACGCTTCCACTCGGAGCTCGGGTGGTGCTTCCACGAGGGTTCGTTCGCGATGTCCTTCTTTTCTCTAGCTTCTTATTCAGTTGTGCGGGGAGGAGGGAGCGTATACTCTCAGGGAGAGCCGCGAGCTCCTCCTCGATGGAGAGGTCGAGATCGTCAGCACTCTCGGTATCCTCTACGCTGGATTTCTCGGCGGCGGCAACCAGTATTATGCTCGTGTCGCGTCGCCGTTCTCTCCAATTCATCTACCGTTAATGCGTAGGTATACGGGATCACTGCCTTATAGGTGATCAGCAGGTTTCGATAAATATATCGAGCCTGCTCGGTATCGGGGTATCGGGGGCGTGTTCTTAAGAACAGCGCTCACATACATGCAATATACTCACTGACACTCTCATGGGTACCTTGACGACGCGCGGAGATTTCCTCTCGCAACGCCATCTGGTAATCAGGGTCGCAGTATCGGGATCGGAGAGCCAATTTCACGTCGCTCCAACTGGTGAACTCCGGGGCTCGCCCCCGGTACCAGGTAAGAGCGGCTCCTTCCAAGAGGAACGGGATGGCTCGGACGATATCTTCTTCACGAGTCGGTAGGAGGAATTGACATTCCTCGATCCGGGAAATGAAATCCTCGACATCGTGATTGGGCTTCCCCGAGAACTTTTCCTGTCGTTCAAGGATTGTATTAATCCATATGCCAACTGGGGTTCGTCGGGGGTGTATCGGGAATCGGGATCGTCATCGAACGCCGCATGATCACTCGGTTGGGGAATGATGCGTTGGCGGGTGTTCGGTATCGGGGGAATCGAGCTTCGCGATTGAGGATGGAAGGCCTCTAGCGAAGGGTTATCCCTCTGTGATTTGTCGAATATCGGCGGGGGTAGCAACAAAAACTCCTCGGAGGGGTTGACGCGCCTTTTCCCGTTGTCGAGGGTACGAGTCGCCTCTACGAGGAGGTCGTACGTCTCCCTGATATCGGCGATAGCGGGATCGGGGGAAGCGGGGCGACTCGTCGAGCCTTTCGGCCGCCCGCGAGGTCTTTTCGGTATCGTACCCGTGGGGACAACGGGAGTTCCCGTGTCCACCTGTACTCCCCGAGACGTGGTAGGCTGGATTTCCGAGGTTCGAATTCCCGACGTCGGAGTTCCTTTGCTTACCACAATCTCTGGGATTGGGGGTTCGTCGTCGTCCCCGTCAGCCATGACGACGAATTAGGTGGCCGAGGGTCGAGATCGGGGAAAGCGGTATTCTATATTTATCGTAACGCCAAAATAAAAAGGAATTTTTCACCTCTCCCCTCTTCCTCTATCTCTTTGTTTTTTTTTTCGCGTAAATACAATAAATCGGGGGAATCTAATTAAACGGGATCAGAAGCAAAGAGAATTTCGAAAGGAGATAAAAAAAATGTTTCACGGGGAAGCGAGGGAAAAAATTTATAAGACGAAAGAGAGAAAATTGAGGCGACGTTGAGAAAAAGTCGGAGTTTTGGGGAGAAATGCGAAAGAACGATTTTTTTAGCGGAACGCGGCGATGAGTAAGGGGTGCGCTACTTCTCTCGTTCTCTCTCTCTCTACCCTCGCTGCGGTGCGACGAGTGAGACTCGAATCGAACTCTCGAATCGGGTAGTCAAAGAGGGGGATATTTCTAATAGTCGGGATCGAGAACGGAGGATCGATGTACACGATTTTTTTTTTGTTTATGGTCGGCTCCTAGAGACCGACGCTTCTATTGTTTTTTTTTTGTATATTCGTATCCTCGTTTTATTGTCGTATTTTTCAATTTTATAAATTTTCGTAAATTTTCACTAGTTAAAATTGTTTCTATAGCGGATGAAATCAGGGGGAGGGGGGGGGGGGGGGGGGTATCCCCCTAACTCACGCGGATCTCGAGGGCAAAAAGGGCACGAAAATTGAGTTCCCTTATTGAAATTTTTATATGGTACTTACTCGTCGGTGACCGAAGTAATCCCAATTTTACAGCGTCCGGTATCGGTGGGGCACGTGGCGTGGTACACTGTGCACTTTTTACGTATCACCGGTATCCGGTATCACACACGCGAGAATTGTCGGTATCGATGTTACAAAAAAAAATACAATACGAGAATACAATAATCCGGGATCGCACACAAAAGAAATTCTCGATATCGATGTATTTCGTTTTTTTTTTCGAGATCAATCCCCACACGGTACCGAAATCGCGAACGTTCAGTTGCGAGGGGCGGGAGGGGGGGATGAAGAACAAAGGGGGAAAAGAATGAGAAGAGAAGGAAAAAAAATCGGATGTAGGAGAGAAAAGGAGGGAGGAAAAAAATGGATTAATGAGGGCGCGACTGGAAGGAAAAGGGAAGGAAAGAAAATTTGTGTCGGAATGAGTGAAGAAAAGAACGAAAGGGGGAATGGAACGAATGGGGGAAAAAATTTTTTTAAATAAGTGTAACGGTGTGTGACGGACGGGTCCAGCTTTGCATATAAGTAGACAACACGAATGATAGAAACATATGGGTGACTATAGCGCAGTGGTTAGCGCTCTTAATTAGTACCTGATCAACCTGGGTTCGAATCCCGGGGTCACCATATTTTCTATCATTTATTTCTGGCCCTACCGTCGCATCATCGTCTGCCATCACCTCATCGAAGATATCGGCCGTTCTGTTACATGGTGTCAGAAGTTATCGAGCTACTAAACACGTCCACTGGGAAGCCATTAAACTCTTAGGGAATGCGGCATGAGACAAAAGTCCCCCGCGTATACCAGGACGGCAAAGACCGACTGACGAGATAACATGATGCCCCAGTCCGCGCAATAGGACACTCGCAACGCTGCACAGTCGACGAGGACGTCGACAATCGCGAGAGGAGGTGTGTAACGGTGTGTGACGGACGGGTCCAGCTTTGCATATAAGTAGACAACACGAATGATAGAAACATATGGGTGACTATAGCGCAGTGGTTAGCGCTCTTAATTAGTACCTGATCAACCTGGGTTCGAATCCCGGGGTCACCATATTTTCTATCATTTATTTCTGGCCCTACCGTCGCATCATCGTCTGCCATCACCTCATCGAAGATATCGGCCGTTCTGTTACATAAGTGGATCGAATAAATGATAGGGAAGAATGAAAAAGGGAATTAGTGCGCGAAAGAATAAATAATGGGAATGAGTGGAAACAATAAATTAAATGGATGAGTATGTACTGACACACGCGGTGGAGAACGATTTTATTCGCGAGGTATTGTCGAAGATCGCAGATAACGCTTCCGCACCTGACGAATTTCCATAAAGGACTGACTCGTCTCCTGCGTTAATCGGTAGTTCGGCGGTGTGGAAGGGGGTTCTCTTGAGGAGCGCGTGGTCTTTGCCGGCCGGCACGCGGCCTCCTCGTACGCGATGTAAACAAAGTTCGCGCTCGAGAACGCGCGAGCCTTTGTTCGAGGCATCGAACGAAATCAGGGGAAGGTACCAAAAAAAATTATTTTTCTCGCTACTACAAGGAGTTCGGTATCGTTGAGGCTTCTACGTGACTCTCAACTATCTCGTTTGGCGTTCTGGAATATTCGACTCGAGAAATAACTCTTGAGGAATATTCGACGTCGATAAGCGATGGGTACATCGGGATCGTAGAGGACTCCAAAGGACAACTTGTTTGTCTCATCGAACAATAGATTCGAGATCTCGAAGTTTCTACAGAGCACGGTACTATCTCGTCTACGAATGCGAACATTCTCGGCAAAATTTTTCTCGAGAATATTCGAATTCGGAGAAAATTTTATTTTCCGGAGATGGACATATGCGATGATTTTCAGGATTTTCGTTATCGGAACGCAACAAATAATTCCGACGCATTATCTTGCGTACTGTGCAAAATATTTCCTTTTTTTTTTCAAACGGTATCGATAATGTTATTTTTTTTCCTTTTATTTTCAAACGGTATCGATAATGTTATTTTCTTTTTCCAAACGGTATCGATAACTTCCTTGCGGGATCGAGTGCTCGATCGTCTCGCGCGATTGTCGTTCGTCATATTACACGATTATTACCTTGTATGTCGTCGCAACGAGGGAAAAAAATTTATATGCCAATTAACGCAAACAATCTTTTCATTACTTTGATTATTCTTCAACGAAACTTCACGTAGCGGCAAAAATAAAAGAATTTCATCTTTACTAATTTTATCACTAATCCGAGTTTAAACTTCATAAACTTTCTTTTTCGGGCCCCACGTTGGGCGCCAATTTATGAGGGGAATTTTTCCCTTCGACACTTCGGTCGATCTCCGTCGGCCAAACTAACTCGAATTAACCAAAAACTAAGATCGGGTGCCAGTCATCCTTTTTCATCGCGGATGACAAACCGGTCAATAACGCAAACTCAATGAAACACACAATTTCCTAATCGCAAGAAATCCGGAAACACGATACAACTTAAACGCTAACGACGGAGATACGAGCGGTATACCTCGGGTCGCTCGGTATGCTAGGTTTGGTAGAGAGGGTCGGGGACGGTGGAGAAAGAAAGCTTAATCCACCAAAAAAAACAATTCGACGTTTTGCTTACGTGTTTCGCTATTGACGTAAATTTTCAAGCTATCGGGGATACAAAAGAAAAGCGGAAACCGCACGACGGTGACTCAAACCATTAACTTGCTTTTTTTTTCTTTTTATATAATAAGTCAAAATCTTGAGGGTTAGTGACGAGGCGGGAGATTATAGAAAATACGGCTATGTCGCGCTTATCATGCGTGACGAACGAGGACACTCTTTCACTGATTTGTAATTTTTATCACCGGTATCGGGCGAATCGCCTCTCCACGCTTTCTCAATAGAGGGAGGACTCACCCATGAGTTTTTCACTCGGTATCTTTCGTTCCGCGGAGCATCCTCTCGAAATAGTCGGGAGAGAAAGCTCGACGCGTAATTTCCTAGTGGAATTACGGGAATCGGACTCAATCGTATCGCGAGAGTCGATCCTCTAGTAAAATCGCTGGAACGGGATCTACATAAGTTTCTAATAATAATACGACAAAGAAATTACTACAAAATTCGAAACTTCGGCATAACTCGGTACATGGGAGTCAGGTCTCCACGAGACACTCACGGTAATAACACCGGAGACGATCTCGGAAATCCTCTCACCACGACGACTCCCTCGAGACTCTCGAATTATCGAATCGCTACTGCCCTCTCAACTATTTCACTACGTTATCGATACGAGATTCGAAATCCTTAGCGTTAATCGGGGATCTAAAAGGGATCTTCGCAATCGTTACCCCTAGTCAATGCGGGAGAACAAGGCACTCACCTCGACTGACAAAACCGCGGCAAGGTGCTTCAACCTTGCCCGGGACTCAAACCAAACCTCCGCCTGTTCTTCCACGCCTTGCACTATGTCGCGGGGTGCCGGGTTTGCACCGGACTTTGCCGTCTTGCAACTACACTTTGTCGGGACTTTCCTTTACTCGGGCTTTTAATTCTTCGCAATTCACCACCGAGTAAAGTCAAGTACGCCGACCAAACTAAACTTGACTGAACAAAACTGAAGCTAATAAATCAAAACTAAATTCATAGAATAACTGCAAAAAAAATCCTGAATCGAGAACATACGGGAACATAACCGTAATGCGAAAGTTAGTGAGAGGCAGCAAAACCGAAGGAGAAAAAAATTGGTTCGTAGAATTCATTATGATGGCACCGTACGGACATTTGACCGAAGGCAAATGCAAATTATGACCAATAATTTTTTACAAAAAATACTTAAAGGTCTCAGATTGGTTTTAAAAGTGATGTGCATACTGGAAATGATGTAATAAAAAAACCCTGCGAAGGAGAACAAAATTGGACCAAAAAGGAGAACAAAAATTCAACCAAAAAGTTGTTTTCATTGCTCCGCAGGCTAAAAAAAATATTTCTATTCATCGCAGTCACTTCAAAGTAACTACGCATGATGTTGGAGATACACCGAAGCAAATAATGAAAAATAAAAATCTTTGGAGTATGCACTGCGGAGTAACCCCTTCGACAGACTCCGAAGAGCAACGGATGGTCATTTTAATAGGCACTCTTTGCCTATTGTTATAGTGAGTGCCTAAAAAATAGGAGTACGGTCACTATACACATCTCGTTGTCTGTTTGGCGTCGAAATTTTGTCATTAATAGAGAATGAAATAAATCGCAAATCGGAGCAATCTATTGTTAATTCGATTATAATAATTTCACAGAAACAAATATAGAGCTCTTAAATTGAATTATACTATGTAAAAAATTTTATAACAGCTTCGGCCAAATTGGCTTATCAAATAGCAATAACAAATAGCAAGAAAATTTTGACCGCTCCTTCGAAACAAAAAACTATATTTTTGAATTATATATTGAATTATTCTATATATATTGTAGCGTAAATTCTCCACGCCGAATTTACCTACTCGAGAACCCTCAACCTCGAGCCACAAAACGTCACGAAAATGTTCTCCTTTTTATTTTCCCTCGCGGGATGGGCGCCAGGCGCGTAACACGCCAGAGAAAATTGGACGAGGTTGATTAGCTAACGGCTAGCTGCAGCTTTTCGAGAACCGGAGAGGGCTGGGTAAACTCAGCGTCGGTATTCGGACGAGACAACAAACAAAATAAAGTGCAACTCAAAACTTGAAATATCCGGGAACCAAAAATCAATAATGTTCTTTTATTCGAGTAATTGACTAAGCTAAGAGAGGGAAAACCGAAGGTCTCGGAGGAAACCTCTCGTCCCGGGAACCAATGAAATTTCACAATAGTTTTCTCAGAATTTTCCCAACGCCCGAGCGTCGCTCTCACGCACTCGCTCACTCACACACACAAATTACCGCGTCGCGCGAAGGCTCTCGTTCTCGCGTTTCACTCTTTCTCTCTCACACAATAAAAATTCGATTTTCGGGGGACGAACGGGGAATCGAAGACACGTTAAAACGATTAATGCAAAAAGAACAAAAAATATAAATACAGTACAAAATTACTTCGATTTTTCCCCGATTCACTCGCACACACACTCTGGCGCACACGATGGCCTCGCGCGCACGACGGTAACGGAAAGGCGACTTCCCGTGGGATTTATCCCCAAGGCACGTTCACGGAAATAATTCGAAAAATTATAAATTTTGAAAATATTATCGCGACTCTTAATTACGACCGATAAGCTGAAAAACGAGCACGTCACGCGGCTCCGCACACACAATTAACCGATTTTCGCCGACCTCGAAGAAACGGCCACGCTTTCTCGAGAACCGTCGAACCTGGAGTACGCGACAAAATATAAATTTTATTTCCACGCCGGTAACCTAAACGCGGAAAAATAAATAAATAACCCGAAACAATAAAACAAACAAAATCCGCGAACTACCAATCTTAATTTAGTCCCTCGGACGAAAGAGCTCACCGATGTCTCTCAATTTCTCGTCGTGAGCGGTTCAATTGTTCGGCTCGCGAAATTCTCCTCCGTACGGTATCCGAGATATCGATCGACGATCCAGCTCGCTCCGAAACTCAACGGGAAGTGCCTCGAGTAACGCGTCTCTCACGCTCTCGTTAACGACACCCCCACCCTCTACCTAATCACGACGATTACGGATATTTGCGACGCTCGGCCCTTTTCGGAAATTTGAATATTTCTCGAACTCTCTCGCAACGTCGTAGCGCTGATTGACGCGCGAGAGCGAGACGGAAGACATTGTCTCCGCGGTACTCAATCCCCGCGTTCGAGAACCCATGCGACGATTTTCTTCCTTCATTTTTCTCCCGCTCGCAATAATTCAAGAGCTGCGATTTATAAGACGGCGACGCCGGGAAACCGGTGTTCCTTTCCCTCGATGTTCTTATCGTCTAACCAACGATAGGCTTCTGGGGTAGAGGCTCCTCGACGATCGTTCTCCGTACTATACGAGAACCTCTGCCGTCGCTGGCTTGTCGACGGTAGCAACGCCGAAGATTCTCGGTGGAAATCGATGAGAATCGATGTTCTGTCTCCCTCGCTGTCCGGTTGCGGCTCGCTCTCTCGCCCGAGGCGCGTGAACATGAAATAATTTTGTATAAAAAAAAAAATTTTAAATAATTCTAATTTTACCATTTGGCCCTAAGGAATCGCCTTGTGAGTGCCGGAGCGAGCTGAAAATAACGGGCTGAATTTTGCCACGTTACAATATATTGTAACCGAACAGAGATGCAGACGCATCTCTCGTTCGTCATAATAATTAAAAGAAAGACTTTAGATTATTAAACTAATTAGGGAACATTTTTAGTCGAATTTCGAAGGAATTTTTTTAACTAATTCTAATTAACCGATTTATGGATTATTTAGAAGTAAAGGGATTTAGTTAGGTATAATTAGTTGATAAGAGCGATTAATTATAATTATCGGATAAAGTACGGGGCCCGGTGGTAAATGATACGGCGGTGAGATCACGCGTTTCTTGCCCCACCACGAGTCATTTCATCCCCTCTCCTCAGACGCGGTTACATAACCGCGTGACTCAACATCACGCGATACTTCCCTTTCCATCCAAGATTTCATCCCCACCGAATCGACGTGACGCAAGCGAAAGACGTCATGTCACGCGACTTTTCCCCTTCCACTGCGAATGTTATCCCCTCTACGTGTAAAATAAATTTCGAGAGTATAAAAATAAAAAATAAAATTCAAGAGTCTAAAAGCGAATGCTCGGAAAGGCACTTCAGAAAAATCATCGAGTTTACGACTTAACGAGATCGTTAGTCCTAGCAGTACAGCCCGTTATTTCTTCGTGACAAACGATACTATTAGTCCGTTACATCTTCGTGATAAAAGATACTATTAGTCCGTTACATCTTCGTGATAAAAGATACTATTAGTCCGTTACATCTTCGTGATCAAAGAGACTATTACTCCGTTCATCTTCGTGACAAAAGAAAAGAACCGTTAACAGTACTGGAATTCCGGATAACTGCGTCCGCCGTTCCAGACCCCTAACGACGAAACCGTGAGCTCTGGGCTGGACACTTGTTTCCATTTCTCCAGTTTGCTTCTGCCGAGAAAACGAGTCACGAATTAATAAACGATTTATCGTTTATGCGGATTGTCAGACGCATACAAACGCGAGAAGCGAGAATGTTGTGGAATTTCCTAACGCTCGCATGTCCGTAGACAGCGACCCTCGCAGTCTGCTTCGCGACTCCTTCTCGTTTCCCGTAGATCAGGTATAACAAATCGGAAGTGCTTCTCGATATTCGCAAAATCTCGAACGACTCGTAGTTAATCGAACGTAGGAAGTAGGATATAAACGTGGAAAGGTTCTTGGCAGTTCGAAGAAAAATTATTTGGCAAAATTGAGTGTCTTAAAGGCATCGGTGAATTGACGATTCTAAATAATTTTTTCTCTTTTAGAAATTGAGTGTCAAGCTCCACTCGGCCTACGTCCCGTAGTCGGGTGAATGCAAAATTTATAGATTCAAGTAGTAGTCAGCACTTCTGGCTGTTTAACGTAGATATAAGAATAATAACAGAAACGGAAAGGAAGATTCGAGGAATCTTTCTTCACCGTGATTAACACCCTGTATAAGAGAGCCGATGATGAGAGGGTTAGACACTTGAGTAGCGCGAAATACTCATAAGTGAATCTAGACTTCTGAAGCCTCATATCGTGTAAAAACGAAGGTAAACTAGCAATTTTCTACTCAGGTCCACGACAAGATTCCTTGTACGCGAAGCATTGCGTACTAAATCATAACAGCATTAAGGGGGCTGAGTCATCTAAAAATAAAAAAAATCGATTTAAAAAAAAAAAAATTCTGAATGTCCTCACTATATACTACCTACTTGCCAAGTTTCAGATCAAAATTCCGAAAATTACCAAAGCCAGAAGCATTTTAATTAGATTACAAATAATGGTTTCGGGTATTATTGCAAAATTGTGTTTTACACCGCTATAAAAAAATATCTATAATATTTCCCACTTTCAATCAATGACACCAAACCATTCAAACGAATAAAGAATAAAAAATAGAAAAATTTTTTTTTTTTAGTTCGGGAATAATTAGTGATTCGGTGATTGGTTGGATGTCACCGTTCGATGGAAACCACGTGAAGGTGGTGGGTTTACTTCCATCGGAAGGGGAATTGGAAGGATTTGGAACGCGGTTTTGGAAGGTAAAAGGAATGGATGAAAAATAAAAACAAAGTAAACAAGCGTCTCAGCGCCCTGCGGGCGCAGATGCTCTTGTTGGTGGGCTCCGCCCCCCAAACCCCCCGAAAAATGTCCCTAAGGGACATTTTTTAAGGCACTCACGGGGGTGCGCGTCGCGCTACGCGCTCCGTATCGAGTGTATTTACACATCGCGCTATGCGCTACGGATGAAGTATGTTTATACATCGCGCTCTGCGTTTCTTTTCGAAAGTACGTATGAGGGAAAAACATTTATCAGTTACGTAAATTAATTTATAGTTTTTAACCTTCGTCGAATAAAAATATTTCTTTTTTGTACCAATTTATTATTAATATTCACGACGGATATTTCCTTTTTGTTTGACGACAAATTGTCAAATACTGAGACACGAGACAAATATAACGAATTGCATCACGTAGAAGTTGATCAAATTAATTTAACGAATCAAATCATGTCTAGTAAAGTCTTTTTATTGGCTTAAAACTTATGACCAGATTTAATGAATATAAAACAAACACACAAAACATGTACCGATACCAATACGATTACCATTTAGCATTCAGGCCAAATATCCCCTTTAAATCCTTCCCCTTCAGTGTTTTTTTTCTTCCCCATAATTGATGGAATCAGTTCGTTATTTTATCTGTAGGAAACCAAATCATTGTAGAAGAAAAGTTCATGAAATTTGCTATTCTTTGTGATTTTCAATGAAATTTTGTCGATATTTATGGATGCTGCAAAAAATGCTATCTCGAGAACGAAAAAATATATCGTCTTGGTTTCTGTCTTGTATTGAAGAGGAAGTAGTACGTTACTCGAATCAAAAATTTGTCATCTTGGATAACTCCGAAATATTTTTTTTACATATTGATGAAATTTTTGAAAAATTCGACTTTGAAGGCTCTTTGACAGTCCTCTTATAACAAATTTTATTTCTACCATTTGAGATATATTTTTTTTCTTCTTCGTAAAGCATGGAATCAGCTCGTTATTGTCTCTGTAGAACAGACAAGTATTGGAGACGAGAAGTTTGAGAAATTCGATAATTTTTTTCGTTTTTCAATGAAATTTTATTGATATTTATCGTCGCTTAAAAATATCAAATTTAACATCATATCATATCGTATTTTTTTTTATTTTAGTTAATCACAAACGAGGATAAGTTTCTCGGTACGGAATAACTCGTAAAATCGACGAATTCAGTGTTTTTCACTTTCTTGATAAATAATTGTTTATAATTGTTCTTTAAGAGTACAATTGTTTTTTTTTTTTGCGAAAAAAAACTTTTCAAGACGTGAGCATATGAAAAAAATTCGTATTTCGACGAAAATTTGAAAAAATTTGAAAAAAAAAAAGTTGGAAATACGTCGATAGAATAATCATTATCAGTTTTCTTATCAAGTGTAAACGAATAAATCCAGCGAACAAAATTGACAAAGATTTCGAATGTGATGAATCTCCGACGGTCGAAGTGTAAAAATAGTACATTATGCTACAAGGGAGGAAAGTGCGTTATGTTCATACGCTCCTCCCGAGTGGCATACGATACTTTTTTTCCGACTCGGCTAAAAAGACCATACTTGTACGCCTGCAACAGCACAACGGTGCATTAAAAATCGGTGCGGTACAGTAAAAATCGGTAGAACGCCAAAGGGGGGTCCAGGGGCGCAGCCCCTGGTGGGGTGCAGGGGCGAAGCCCCGCTGGGGGGTTGGGGGGCGAAGCCCCCCCACGTACAAAATAAATAGTAATTAAGTTGTTAAGTTAAATAACTGTAATAGTAATAGTTTAAACGATTTATGTATGTTAAGTGTATAAAATTTTACAAAATTTTATCATTATTTCCGTGATCTTTTTTGATACTTAGAAACAAACTAAGTGAAAAAAATATGCATATATGTTTAATAAATCTTTATTACAGTAGTTTTTTTACAAAATATACAAAAGTGAAAAAAAAACAAATCGAAAATAAAAACAAAAAAAAGAAAATTTGCAGCGTAGTTTTCGATTTTTCAACTTTGTATATTGAATGTAACATTCGAACACCTTGTTACATTCAAGGTTATAGTTTCCGATTTCTCAAAACCGATTTCTCAAGTACTCAAGAGTAACATTGACTTATTAAATAAGATAAGTACAAAAGCGGGACGAAAAGTTCTCTTTTTATCCCGCTTTTACAAATGCGGGACGAAAAGTACTCTTTTCATCCCGCTTTTACAAAAGCGGGATGAAAGCGGGATGAAAAGTACTTGTCGTCCCGCTAGTCGAAAATCGACTACTTTCTACCCGTATAATAGGGATGATAACGGGTCTTTTTAGCGTAGTCGGGAAAAAATTAAATTTTTAATCATAGCACACTTTTTATCTGCGCAATAACGCGGAGAGTCAGTTTGTAAATACGATTTCTTTGAGAGGAAAGGATTAGAGCCGGCAGCTTCGAAAAATTTGAAAAAACGATTCGTTTTTTGAGGAAAATTCGTAAAATTAGTGTTTGCTTAAAAAATTCATATCTCCGCAGCGAAAAAAGATTTTAACTCTTGTTTCGGCTTGTTTTGAAGAGGAGAAAATACGTTGCCAGAAAAAGAATTAGCAGTTTTTATTATTAACTGTAAACGAATAAATCGGGTGAACATAATTGACAAAGATTTCGGCTGCGATGAATCTTCGACGGTCGAAGGATAGAAAATTCTTTTTTTTATGATTGCACACTTTTTATCTGCGCTATACCGCGTAGAATCCATTTATATTTACGTAAAATAGGAACAAACATTGAAACGAGATGTCGATTTTTTTTTTATTTGAAAATCATCCGGCCACAGATTACGCGCGCCGCGACGTGTGAGCATCTGTGTATCGTCTGCTACGAAATTGTCATATGCTTCCAAAGTTTGACAGATAGAATAAAACGAAAAAATATATACTCGCAATTTTTTTTAGTTCTATTTGGGAAATTGTAATCATTTTGGATATTCGATGAATCTTTTTTGTGAGTTTACTACCAATTTTTTCAGTGAATACGTGAAATTTATCATTTTTATTACGAATGTGAATAAAATATGGTAAAATATTGCGAATGATTTTCGGTGATAATATATTATTTTCCAAATAAAAAACGCAAACATTTGTAAATCTGTGTATGATATTTCATGCTTTATTTTTCACAACCGAAGTTTTTTTTTTAACACGATGAAAAATGGATTTTTGCCAAATCTAAATAACATAACCTTTAAAGCAAATCTTATTATAACCACTGTTTTTGAATTATTTTATAATTAAAATTATATTTGTCTGAATGACTCAAAATTTGTTGTGCATAGTGTACTTTCGATGCAATGAAATATTGTTACGAAAGAGAAAAGAATTGGTTTCCAGGATTCTTAATTATAGCACCGTACGGACATCAGATGTGAGAAAATAATTTTTTTATGGAAAATTGTGATGAATAAATAGTTAGAGATGTAGGATTGTCTCTAAATTTGCTGTGCGTAGTGCTTTTGATAAAACAAAATGATGCTGCGAAGGAGAAAAAAATTGGTTCGCAGAGTTCATTATGATGGCACCGTACGGACATTTGACCGAAGGCAAATCCAAATTGTGGGCAATAATTTTTTAGAAAAAATACTTAAAGGTCTTAGATTGGTTTCAAAAGCAATGTGCATACTGGAAATAATGTAATAAAAAAACCCTGCGAAGGAGAACAAAATTGGTTCGCACCATCTAAAGTTACAGTGTGATACGGACGTCCGAGAAGAAAAATTCAGCCAAAAAGTTGTTTTCATTGCACCGCAGGCTAAAAAAAATATTTCTATTCATCGCAGTCACCTCAAAGTAACTACGCATGATGTTGGAGATACATTGAAGCAAATAATAAAAAATAAAAATTTTTGGAGTATACGCTGCAGAGTAACCCCTTCGACAGGCTCCGAAGAGCAACGGATGGTCATTTTAATAGGCACTCTTTGCCTATTGTTATAGTGAGTGCCTAAAAATGGCTCGAATTGAAGCAAACATGCAAAGGCAACATTTGGGAAAGTTATAGATGAAGAGAAAGAATGGCGAGATCTTGAAACGAGAGTGCTAACATTATACATACATACAACAACATACATACATTCGTATACATGCAATACATACAGTAGATACATTATATACTGAGACGGTGTCTCAGTTTCCGAGGACACCGCTCGTACAACCGATTCGATTATTTTCACGTGAACGAAGTATTCGTCGGTAATTCGCAAGGCGGCCGCTAGATTCCGCATTTTCTCGCGAACGGATAAGCGACAGCGCGCGCGTATAAGGGCAAGCGCGAACCGAATCGGCATCAGTTCTTTCGGCAACGGGGAACTGATCAAACTTTCCTCTAACACCTCCGAGGAGCCTTCGGTGACGTTGGCTCCACGTGTATTCAATCTCCCGAACCAGGGTGCACACATCTTTGGTGACGAAGTAGTGGGCATTCTTGTTAACAGTCAACGCTAGTAGGGAACCGCGATAGGGGAGGTAACCCGAACAAGCGTGACCCGGAATCGAGTCGCGGATCGACCAAGTGGCGACACGGTTGGTTCACGATCTCGTGGAAGCCGAACTCTTCGACGAGGGCCCTGCACCACCACGTGGGTACGGCAGAGTAGCTTCGTTATTAAAATCACGTTTAAAAATAATTTCTTTGCGATTAATAACCTCAAAATTCAACCAATGCGTTTCATTATAAAGTCATGTCGATAAGTGAAGCTCTGTCGGTAATTCAGTATAAAATTCTATAAAATGATAAAATTGGATTCTTTTCCATCGATCGATCGGAAATCTTTGTTTATAAATGTTCTTTCGGTGAAATTCGAAAGTTAAGAGGAAAAACTTTCTAATTCACAAATGACCAACAAAATTCGGTAAAATTTAATTCTTTCGCTCTTTCAGTATATGATGCGAACTTTAATTTCATTTCAACGGAAATTTGTGGTCACAATAAAAACCGCGATAATTTAAGTTAAGCGTCGATAATATAGGAATTCGAACATTGTATTGCATTTTTCATGTTATTTTAATAAAAACTATTATTTTCACAAAAATGACCACATCTAACGATTATTCGCTCGCCCTGAACTCCTAACGTGATCCCTTCGAACCGTGTGCGTCCGGAATTGAACTGAATAGTTCCCAGGTTGCTAGCAATCTGCACAGTCTTGATACCTGTGGATACTGTTTTCGGGCAGAACTTCCAAATTACACTATGCAGCGATTCATTTGCGTTCTGAGTTTTTGCCACGATGCAGCGTTGCAAAAGACTTGGAGATGTCAAATCCTCGAAAATCGGTTTGGTTGCCTCCATTACCGCCGCTGGCATTATTCTTTTTTTGGGATGGCGATAGTCCTTCTCTCTTCCTGATGCTTCTGCTTGTCGATATTTGCACCAAGACGTTGCACCAGGTGGACACTTGTGGTGTTGTGGCTTCTCATCTGTAGACGCCTTGTGATGTCAGACTGCCCAAATTGCGTCTGTCATGTCGCTGACTGATGCAGAATTATTGCGAATCGCATTTCCGAAGAACGACTGCATTTCGTCGATCAATGCAATTGTCAGTCGTCCTTTCCTCCTATTGTTTTGCCGTCGCTGAGTTTCTTGCCTGCGAGGGAAGACTTCAGTTTTCGCGCCCGGTTTCCAAAGCGTTTTTGAACGTGACCGGTGCACTCTATCTTCTTTATCTCGATGTTTGGACCGTAAGGCATAGAGCTACTAACTTTTGAGTAGCTTTTCGTATCACCATCCCCGATGTAGTTCGTGTATTTTACATCGTACTTGTCTACTGAACGATGAAAAATCTTCATCATTCCATCGACCTCCATGGATCCTGACGATTCGTAAGAGTTTTTTGTGCACACTTCCCCATGTGCTTTTTTCCAATTCTGTTTTTCTTCTTCTGAGGCGTTCTTATTGTCCGTTGCCCATTTTCAACACTGTCGACACCACAGCGACAGAACTTCCTTGTCCAAAACTTTTCCCGTTTCGGTGCCGATTACTGTGAACACTGCGTTGAGCGAACTAAAACCCCGACGCTGCCAGGTGGCGTCACCTTGAACCGTGATACAGCAGTATTCGGCGTCAACGGTATTTCTTCTTCGACAGCCTTCTTCATGTTATCTTGGACCACTTCGGTGGTAGCCTCCAGCATTTTTTGACCGATCTTCTTCCACGTTGACAATTGTACCGGTTGCGGCAAGTCTATGATTCCGCAGAACGTCTTTAGACCCGCAAGTCCTTGGCCGATACAACGCATTGCCAGTGCACTTCGCCGATTTACTTCGTATCCGCTGCCACCTTGAACGGTCGAACAACTAGCGAACGTTGTTTTTACGTCGCAGTTCTAGCATCGGATCTCGTACTTTCCTCCGAGACTTCACAGACTAATCTCGGTGAACACGACTCCGTGACACACGGTACAGCAAAGTGCCTCTTGAAGACTTTCAAAGAGAAGAGACAAATCAAATAATCTATAGCCCTCAAAATCGGAAGACGGAATATCTTCTTCTCGAATTTTTCTCGCGCTTGCACTCAAAAAATCAAATATTTTTTTGTTTTGACTGCGTTGCATCGTTTCGGCCTGTTACGACGTCGGCCAGTCACGTGTTTTTTGTCTCTGATCGGTCTTCGCTTGCTTCGTCCCATTGTCTCTCACGTCACCTTGTCACTGGCACAAATCACACACTCGCACAAATAATCACAATTATATTTTTCAATAAATATTTCGTAAGTAATCTAAATAACACTTGTTTTGTACAAAAATCTAATCAAATAACACTCGAGTCGATGGAATGAAATAGTGAAAAAAAAAGATGTCAGTCGCAAAGCGAAGAATAAAGCAGGAAATGAAAAAGGACGGTAGAAAAAGAATAGAAGCAATGCAGATGATCGAAGAAAAACAAATAAAATCAGAAAAAAGTCAACAAAAAAAAACAAAGAAAAAAAAATAAACAAACGATGTCAGCGAAAAAGATGTATAAAACGAAAAATGAAGAAGCAAAATGAAGAGAAAAAGAAATGCAGAAAATAGAGAAAATCGAGAAAGCGAAATAGCGTAATCGAGAAAAAAAATTGCGACAATTCACCTCACGTGTTTGCTCGATGCTGTCACAACAATTCTTTCTAGAAACTCGTCCGCGATATAACACGTGCAGCGCCAACGAAAAATAATGTGTATTATAAAATTGCATTCGGTAGGTAACGATTTACCGACCCGGCGGTCGTTACTCCCGATCGATGCGAGTCAGATTACCGCCGCTACGGCGTTTTGGTGAGTCTATGATACACCGGTGTATTGCAGCAACGATGATTTGCAATCGATTTTGTCAAATGTAAAAACCGTGCGCGTATACTCTGTGCTATTATTATGTGTTGTTTCGTGTGTCCAGTGGTATTTTCGTCCGAAATAGTGACACAGATATTTTTGTAGAGACAGTGGCGCAATGTGTAAAATATCAAAAAGTTAACCTCTTTTTTAAACGTCATCTGACGTCGTGGTGTTTTATTTTGGATTTATTGAAGATTTTTTGTGTGTTATAAAGATTTCATCGATTATTGGTAAAAAAAAAAGATTTTTTCTTCCCCATCTCTATTTCTTTTTTTCGTCAGTACGCGAGTGTGGGTGGAGTCCGACTCTACACCTCTCAAGTCTACACGAAGTCAACTCTACATCAAATGTGTACACCGACTGACTGTACACGCGAAAGACTCTACACCAAATACTTGCACACTGAAATTTTAACATCGCAAAACTGTACACGCCGACAGTCTGCATCAAAAGTGTACACCGACTAACTGTACACAGGAAAAACTCTACACCAAATAACTCCACACTGAAAATCGTACACAACGTAACTGTGCACGTCGACGGGTTAATAAATTTGGTCTACAGTGAATGGTGCTACACGCCGATAGGTCTACACCAAATAACTCTACGCTAAAAACTCTACACATCCTATCGATAAAACCTGTACATGAACATCTGTGCACCGTTATAAAAAAACACGACTCGGTGAAATGTCGACACCGAAAACTCGACACGCCGAAAAGTCGACACCCAAAACTCAACACGCCGAAAGGTCAATACCGGAAACTCGACACCGTGCATAAAGAATAATAATTTCGCGATTTCTGAACTGTATTCAGAATGTTTCAAAAGAATTCACCAATTTCCCACTGCGATGGGTCTTCGATGGCGAAAACTCTATCGGTGAGTAGACTTTCAAGTTAATTGCGATTTCTCCACTGCGAATGACGAGTTGAGCAAGAAAATCATGTTTGGACCAGCGGCGCAATACGATTGGGAAAAATAAATGTAAATATACAATCCATTTTTGTGTTTATAGTCCATTTTTCGCGATATATTAATCGCGCCAGAAAAAATTCATATCTTTGGTGTGAAACGAGGTATCGACTCGATTCAAATTGCTGCACGGATTTTAAGGACCAAGTTTTCAATATACAAATTTTCATCATTGCACATTCGATTTTTCTACCTTCGCTTGGGTTTCGAAAAGTTCACCAATTTCTCATTGCGATGGATCTTCGATGGCGAAAACTCTATCGGTCAATCGATTTTCAAGTCAATTACGATTTCTCCACTGCGAATGACTAGTTGAGCAACAAAATCATGTGAAACGGTAGCTATTTTTGGCTAGTCTCATTAACCAGAGTTCGAGATGTGAGCAGGGAAAGAATTTGTAAAATCCGAACTAATTTTGAATAACGATGGTTTCTTAACAATGTATTTAATTCACACGGGTAATTTACCGATTTTATGTCTACACCGTATGTCTATCTACCAAGCCACACTGTTTTACCGTCGGCGTGTTAGCGCCGCCTAGGACACTTCCTCGCCGCTACGCGCACTGATTCTTGATCGATAATCAAGTTTCGCTCAGCGTATCCACTTTCACAGATGGCGCCACTGTTTCGTCACTTTAATGGCTTGACCAGTAGGTCAAGGACTAAGCAGTGGTGCGCAAGCTGAGGCTCCTTGTCGCTTTTACCGTTATACTTTATTAATTTATTGTTAGTGAGCAGGTAGCACAATCAACACCACGATTGATTTTTCTGTTTTCTTTTATTTTTACAGCTATGGCAAGCGGCTTTCTTGCTGTTATTCCTGCATTTTTAATCAGTGGTTCTCACACGCTTACTAGCATGTACCGCTTTTTGCACAATAAATTTATTTTATTAAGTATAACTTTTTATTCTTATTTCTAACACCTTATACTTTAACAATTCTCTTAATTTCTATTTTTCTTAGCATATAAGAAGTCCTTTTTCAGAATGTCTTTGTTAGTTAAGTGTTAGAGAAACTTAATAATCGCTTTTAAACTTTACCAGTCTTTCGGCAGAGTTTTTCAGAGTCCTCTATTTTATTTCTGGCACTTAGACTTTTCACTACTTCACGACTTCACTACTTTTCACTGCTTTTACTTTTCACTACTGTTGGTCTGGTTGGTTTCACTTCGGCGACTGTTGGTAAGGAAGAACTGTCTTTTCCCTTCGAGTTCCCGGGTTTATATACCCCTTTGTCGTGTCTTTTTTTTCTACAGGTCTGTTCCGAGAATTGCGCGGAATCGCGGTTGCGCAGTTCTGAAAAAATTTCCATTGGTTAATTGCTGATTTTGCTGGTTATCCTCCAATGGCAATGTAGTTTGTTCGTGACGTATTTCCTCTTGGATCTTGACGACCAATTATAGAATTTCTGTTCATACGACCAATTATAGAATTTCTGTTCATGACGTTCGTCCTGTGGCGTCATTGCCTACCAATGGTGAGGTAGTGTGGTCATTATCGGCCAGTGGTAAGTTAGTGTGGCGCTCTTGCGTGTTGGTGAATTGTTTGTGCGCATGTGTCGTACATCCTGATCCAATAGTATGCGGAGTTTGGTGATTCTGGGCTTGGTGCGCATGCGTCGGTCTGTATTGCGCATGTGCCATACCTCGTAGCCCAATGGCCTGGTGAGTCGGTACTTTGGTGCTTGTTGCGCAAGCGCTGGCAGTCTTTGTGCGTAGGTGTGGTCTTCTTTGTTGGCCACACCCCCATCTCCTGTTTGCTGCGCCTGCGTTTTGCTCCATATTGGTAGATGGTACCGATTTTGTTTGATGGTCGGCGCTGTGGTCTGTCGAGGTCTTTGTTGCGCATGCGCCGTATCGATCACGATCGATGATTATTGCGCATGTGCAACGATTCTCGTTGATGGGGATGTTGTTAGATGGCGCTGTAAGTCTTGGGTTCGGCGCTCAGGTGGCGCTAGTGGTAATTTTTTTACTGATCGGATGGGCAGGGGTTGCCGATACGTTACACATGTTTGGACGAGCGGCGCAATACAATTTGAAAAAATAAATGCAAATATACAATCCATTTTTGTGTTTTTATTCCATTTTTCGCGATAAATTAATCGTGCCAGAAAAAATTCATATCTTTGGTGTGAAACGAGGTATCGACTTAAAACTTATCGACGTTAAGAAAACGAATTATGAGGTTAACGGAGATAAGGTAGTACGAAGTACGAAGGATTGTTTTTTCGACTAGAACAATACTCTCTCGCCGTCGTCGTTGCACCTGATTCGTCACTCCCGCATTTGACGATGTGTCCGAATCGCGTCAAATACAATAGTTTTTACCGTATTCATGTCTTCGTTGCGACACTTATAGGCGAATTATAGATATTATGAGGAACCTCCGAAACCCACATCGTTCAATCGTGTGATTAAATCATCTAATCAAATAGAAAATAATGATATACTTTTTTAAATGTTTTTTACAAGATATTGTGTTTCGATGATAGCATAAATGAATAATGATACTTTTTTGAGTCTAGCGTTAGTTCTGCGTAGGATAATGTGTAGAGTATATGTTGTGACGGGGGGTTTTCGTCAAGCTTATATTCGGGGGGGGGGAAGGGACAGGACAAACTGAATAATCGTAGGCAAAGGGGGAATACTTAACAAAGAGATGAAAATTTATTATACGCTCGGAAAAGAATACAAAGAAATCGGAAGGGAAAAAAAAAAAGAAATAATAAACTAAAGGGAAATAAAATTAATTGACATCGGCTAATTAGCAATAATAAAACAAAATTTGGGAATTCGAAATTAATAACAAAAGAAAATAATGGTAAAAGAAAATAATAGTAACGAAAAATAAAGAAAATAATTAACCAAAATAATAATCTTCAAAACGCAAATAACTCTTGATAATAATCGCAACTAAATCATAAAGTACCAGTTGGCGGCGAAAATGTCGGGGATAAGCGGGGACGGGGGGGCTGAAAATTAGTTAATTAAATCGGGGGGAGAACTACTACGAGAATAGTACAAAAGAAATAATGATAATTCGCAAAACTCGGATAAATGACGGGGAAATGTCCGGTAATTTACAGGCCACCAAATACTTCTTCTGGAGGGACGACAATATTATTCGGCAATAAAAAAAAAGGGACGATCACTTGTAAAACCGAGAGGGGAGGGCTCGAGCGATTCACGATAAATAGATTTTTGGGCGCCAGTTACCGTTGCACGGGGTAACGCCGTCTCAAGATGGAGGATGACTATGCAAATTCGAAGGGCCGGCTATTTCAATGGGACGTCTTATCTCGCGGGAGGGTTAACTGATCTATCGGCTCTGAATTTAATCCTTCGGCTCGATTCGCGGGGTACGACTAATAATTCTGGGGCAACTGGGAATGACGGGCGAACGCACGATGAGATTAAGATCGATTAAAACTACGCGATAACGACACCCACCACGTGCACGAACGCGAAGCCGGAAGATGGCGATGCCGGCGAATTGTACAACCGTCACGCGGTCGATGTTCACGGAATTTCTCGTTAATCAGGGGGGCGGTAATTCGGGGAAAATAGGATCACGGGCTTTATCACACTCTAAGAAAATTAATCACACTCACTCGTACAATTATTTCGCTGGTACTCGGTACTACGCTCCTTACAATCTCCGTACAATACGTTCGTTCGCTGCGGTATCGTTACGCACGTGTGTTCGCTACGGGATCTCGATCGAGGCTGAGGTACGCTCGTCTTCTCGGAAGTCGTCTCGTAGATCAGCGCTGCGGATGTCGGCGGTGGGAGAGAGAAGATAGTACTCGGCGTCGGTCGATACATCGCTCGATCGACGGCGAGGCGGCAGGTGGCGGCAGCGGTATTGATTGATCGTCGCTCGATGGCATCGAGCGACGATAGTGAACGGCGGGCGGTGGGCGGTGTTGTCGGTTCTCTCTCTGTGGTTAACGGCAACGGCGTAATTCGGCGACGGCTGATTGCTGTCGAGCGATGTTCTTCCCCGGCTTTTCCTACCTCTCTCTTACTCTCGTGCGTTGTCTCGGGATCTCTTGGCGGGGAGCGTACCTTGCCTATCGCGGGGGTCGTGGGAGGACGGGCGGGGGTTGAATAATATTCGATAGTTCGCGTTGATTTGGCTCCGTGGTGGGTGGAGCTCGATCGAGAGATTTAGCGCTATTTTACTTCGTTACAAACTCCTCCGGGGGAAATCGAGAGTACTTCCGTGAAGTACTCGAGCAACATTCATACGAGGTTGGCGGGGGAAGAGGGGAGGGTGTTGGAAACAATGGTTCTCGGTTATAATGGTAGTAATACTTGTTTTATTAACTGATCCGTGGTGGTAGTTGAGGCGAGGAGGTTGCACAAAGAAGAAAAAAAAATTATAACGAAAAATAAGGAGGCCATTCGACGGCAAAAAAAAAAAAGAAAAAATTAACAGAGTAGAAAAGAAAATATTGTGTGCATTCCGCTTTCTTTTTCTGCGTTCGGCCAGCTACCGCGCACGGCTTCTTTGGTTCGGCTCAATATTTACAAGGTGTTGCTTGTCCGGGGCGTACAAAGGTCGTTGTTGGGGGGGGGGGCGATCGGTGGTTTAGCGGAGGCGTCTCGGGCAGTTCTTCGCCTGATGGCTGCGTCCGCCGCAATTCCAGCAGCGCAATCCGGAGGGTGTGTCTGACGGGGGTCGGCTTGGGCGAGGGGTTCCGGTGGGACGGCTAAGGCGGCTGGGACGGGGTGTTTCCGGGTCAGCGTGGGTCGTGGGGGTGCATTTTGGGGGTCGGGGAATACGAAGGGACATCAGCGGCTGGGGATTGGTGGGAGGCCGTTTCAGGGACGTCGTTCGGGGAGCGGGGGTAGGGTGGGACGACTGGGGTTGATTTCGGGGGTGGCGGGGTGTGCGGGATGTTGACGGGACAGCGGGATCGTGGAGGGAAATTTCTCGCATTCCCATTATGGCGGGGGCGACTGGGGCTACGGGGACAGCGGGCGGGTAGATGGTGACGGTGATAGGCTCGGGGCGACTTGTGGTGACGGGGGTTGGTTTGGGAGTGGGACAAGCGGGGACTGCGGGGGTGTGGGGTTCCGGTGGGGTGTCGCTGGGGGTCGCCACTTCTTCCAGCAGATGGGCAAACGGGACATCATCGGAGGGGAATTCGTAGCGCCTTCCGGTTGCGTCGGCGCCGTAGTACTCGACGTCGGGGGTGTCGATGACGATCGCGTCTTCTTCCTCAGTATCGGGGTCGGAGGGAGTAGCCGGCTCCGGGAAGTGGTGCTCGCGTGGCACGTCTCGATCGGCCTCGGGGACGACCTCGCGGGTTGCGGGACGGCTGGTGTGCGCCGCCGGCTGTGTGTCGTGGGGGAGTATCGGCCCGTAGCCGATATTCTCCCATCTCGCGTTCCGGGTCGGGTATCGTCTCCACATTATCAACCTGTAAAGCGGGGAAAGCAGTGCGAAATGCGGGGGAATTAGTGCCGAGCGGGGAGTTATCTGCGGGGTGGGGGCTGGGGGTGCTTACCGGAGTCGTGGGTCGCGTTTGGGTATCGTCTGTGGCGGGCGGGGTTTCGTCGAGGTTGTCGTGGTCGTTCGGGTGGGTCTGGTCGAGTGTGGTATTGTGGGGGTCGTCGTAGGGTTGTGCGTACGGTTTCAGGTCCTTGACGTGAACCTTGGGCCGTTTGCTGTTCAGGGGGAGTTCGATTTCGTAGATGACGGGGGATATCTTGCGGGTAATTGTGTAGGGACCTTTGTATCGGGGAGCTAACTTGGCGGCGAAGTTTTGTGCGGCCGATGAGAGTACGCGGTTTTTTCGCAGTACCTGATCGCCTACTTCGTATTGACGATCGATTCGTCCTTCGTTATAATAATGGGCCTGCCGCTTAGCGGCTTCTGAGAGGTTATGTCGAACCCAATCGTGGATGAGGGGCAATCGTTTCATTCGATCTCTCCATACGGACGGGTCTCGTCGGTCCAGGGCGGCTGGGGGTGGGTCATCGTTCAGCAAATTCTTCGAGGGACGGGGATTCCTTCCAAAGTTGAGGAACGCGGGGGAGGCTTGGGTGGAGGACTGGACGGCTGTGTTGAGGGCGAAACAGAGTTCATGGAGATGAATGTCCCATAGTTGGTGGTTGTCTCCAACGTAGGAGACAATCATGGTCTTCAGGGTTCGGTTGACGCGTTCTACTGGGTTTGCTTGGGCGTGATACGGGGGAATAGTGGTCTGACGGATGCCATACTGCCCGCGTAGAAAAAATTAGTATGGGATTGTCTCTGGGAGAATGATGGTCGAGAGTCTGGGATTTATTTGGGATTGAATCTGGGAAGCACTATGGGCAGTTATCTGGGTTTTGGGACCCGGCTAGATGGTTTCCCAGACCTTTTCCCATCGCTTCAGTGGACGGGGGAGTCCTCGTGCAATCAATCCCATACGTATTTCCAGATTCTCTCCCGGCCGTACCGTACGACCGGGGGGATCCTCGCCCGATCAATCCCATACATAGAATCCCATATTATGTGTAAATGAATGAAGAAGGAAAAATAGATTTTGTCAAATGGAAGGAAAAAATGAAAAACGAAGAAATATGCTCAAATCTAATTTTTTTCAACGAATATGATTACGCCGTGCAAAGTTAAGCGCTGTAGTACATAATCGGCGGTTAAATTTCATTTAGGGCCCCAAAAATAATGTGATGTACTGGGAAAAGCTTGGATAGATAAATTAAAAGATCTATGTTAAACTCATCCAATACTTTACAATATTTTTGGGACCTACATCGAATTTCAAACGCCGATTACGTACAGCAGCATTTAACTTTGCTCGGGGAACTCATATCCGTCGAAAAAAATTGGTTTTAGGCATATTTTTTCGTTTTTTATTTTTTTCTTGCATTTGACAAAATCTATTTTTTCATCTTCTTTCACTTACACATAACATGGGATTCTATGTATGGGATTGATCGCGCAAGGATTCCCCCGGTCGTACGCGATGGCTGGGAGAGAATCTGGAAAAGCATATGGGATTGATTGCACGAGGATCCCCGTTCGTATGCGACGGCTGGGAGAGAATCTGGAAAAACGTATGGGATTGATTGCACGAGGATTCCCCCCGTCCACTGAAGCTATGGGAAAAGGTCTGGGAAACCATCCAGCCGGGTCCCAAAACCCAGATGACTGCCCATAGTGCTTCCCAGATTCAATCCCAAACAAACCCCAGCCTCTCGCCCATCGTCCTCCCAGAGTCAATCCCATACTAATTTTTTCTACGCGGGTGACCCAGGTATTCGGTCATATGGCGGTTGACGAATTCCGTCCCGTTATCTGTGAGGAGGTATCGGGGACATCCCCATCGATTGAGGACTAGGGTTTCGAGGGCGGCTGTGATGGTGGGGCCAGTGGCGGTTCGCAGGGCCTTTGCTTCCACCCACTTGGTGAATTGGTCCTGGAACACTACCACATACCGGTTTTTGCTTTTACTGGGGGGGAAGGGGCCCATCACGTCTGCGGCGACGACCGACAATGGTCCTTCGGTCGTACGCTCGCGCATGAGGCCTCCGGGGGAGCCTTGGGATACCTTGTTAAGCTGGCAGACTCTACATCGCTTCACATATCTGGCGACGTCGGCAAACATTCCGGGCCAAGAGAAGTCCTGTCCCATGCGTCGGAATGTCTTGTCGACTCCCAGATGTCCCGATTGGGGGGCGAGGTGGGCATTTTCGAGGGCTCTAAGCCTCATATCTATCGGGAGGACGAGTTTCCAGGCATCCAGGTCGTCGAGGGCGGGGTCTACTATTGGGTGAGGGCGGTGGTGGTACAGTCGGCCGTCTTCGATGCGCCAATCGGGGTATTTGCTGGGGAACAGGTGGACGTTTCTCATTTGGTTAAGGTACCATGAGTCCTGTGCGTCACCGAGGGCCATAAGGGCGGAATCAGTTCCTTCGAACATTCGGGATAGGGCATCGGGGACAACGTTAAGGGTGCCTTTTCGGTGGACGATCTCCATATCGAGGGCTTGCATGGATAGTGCCCATCGGGCTAATCTACCGGAGGGGTCTCGGAGGTTGCGTAGCCATCGAAGGCTACTATGGTCGGTAATAACGCGGAAACGAGTCCCTTCGAGATATGGGCGAAGTTTCTTTGCCGCCCACAATACCGCGAGGCACTCCTTCTCGGTTACGCTAAATTTCCGTTCCTGTTTGGACAGGACGCGGGAACAGAAGACGACGGGGTGCTCTTCCTCGTTGATGGTCTGGGTGAGGACAGCACCGATGGCCGAGTCACTGGCGTCGGTGTGGAGGGTGAATGGCTGCTCAAAGTCGGGGCGGGCTAATACGGGGGCTTGGGTTAGGGCCAGTCTGAGGGCCTCGAATGCTTCCTGCTGTTCAGGTCCCCAACACCAGGGGGTATTCTTTTCGAGGAGGGCCACGAGAGGGAGTTTATGTCGGGAGATTTCGTCCAAGAATCGGGCATACCACCCTATCATCCCTAGGAATCTCCGAAGTTCCTTTAGGTTCCGGGGGGTGGGATAGTTCAAGATGGGGGCTATCTTGTCGGGGTCTGTCTTTAGTCCGTCTTTGGTTACTACGTACCCTAGGTACTTCATTTCGGAGAGGTAGAATTCACTCTTGTCACGGTTTATCTCGAGTCCCGCTTCGGAAAGGCTTTTTAGCACCTTTTCGAGGTACTCGAGATGTTGGTCTTCGGTTTCGGTGGCAATCACCACGTCGTCGAGGTACGCGAAGACGTGGGGTTCCCAGGCTGGGTCGATGATGCGGTCCATTAGTCGTTGGAATGTCGCGGGGGCGTTCGTCAGTCCAAAGGGCATACGGGTGAAATGGAAGAGTCCTCTACCTGGGACGGCAAAGGCGGTGGGGGCTCGACTTCCAGGGGCCAGGGGGACTTGGAAGTACGCTTGACTTAAATCCAATTTGGACAAGTATCTGGCGTTCCGGAGACTCGCAAGGATGCGGTCCATGCTGGGGATGGGGTATGCGTCTTTTCGGGTCACTTTGTTTACGTCGCGGAAGTCGATGCAGAACCGGTGCTTCCCATTGGGCTTGAGGACGATCACCGGATTGCTCAACCAACCGCTATTGGAGGGCTCGATCACTCCCTCGCGGAGCATCTTGTCGACCTCCGCTTGGGCAATGCGTAGGAGATACGGGGAAATATTTCGGGGTCTTTGGCGAATGGGGGGGTGTCCTTCTACATCTATCTCATGCTCGACCAGGGTTGTCGAACTGAGAACTCCGGTGGGGTTGGGTTTAATTTCGCGATCAAGGAGGGCTACTAAACGGGGGTTTGCTTCTGGGGATACTTCGGCCAGGCCGGCGAATTCGTGGAAGGCGGAGATGGCACGGGGGGTGAGGTTGTGGTCGGCAAATTGACACACTTTGCCACTGGGGAGGGTCCATGTGTCGTTTCCGTAATCTACAGCTATCTGGAATAGCCTGCAAAAATCTATGCCTAGGATACTTTCGTATCCGAGGCAGGCAACACGTAGCTCGAGGGTTCGTAGGGTACCGGCTACGTTGAAGGTGAGATTGACAACTCCTAGGATGGGGACGACCGTATTGTTGGCGACCCGTACGCCTCCGGGGTGGGGTTTGGGTTTTAATCCTAGGAATTCGGCAGTCTCGGAACCGATGTACGAGTGGGTTGCGCCGGGGTCTAGTAGGGCGTGCATCACATGTCCCTGGATTTCCAGAGGTAAATAATGCCGGGGGTCTATCCCTTGGGATCCTATGCAGTCCAACGATTCCAAGGCGGTGCAATATTCGGGGTTTGTGGGGGAATCTTCAGGGGCATCGGGGTGTTCGGGTGGAGGGTGGGTGGTTTCGGGATTATCGGGGGCGGGGGCGTTGGTCTCGGGTAATCTTACTTCTTCGGGGAGGGCTTCCGTGGCTTCGGGGGGCGACGTCTCTATTGGGGGGCTAATTGGACGTTGGCGGGGGGGGTCCTGGTTTGCTGTCCCCCCCCGCGGGCGTTTCCCGTTTCGCGACGTCTGCGACACGTCGGGCAGGAGTTTGCATCCACACCCGGGGTGCCGCAGAGCGGGCAGAATACACCACGGGGTTGGGGGCAGCTACGGTATAAATGTCCGCTCTCGCGGCAATTATAGCAGCGGACATTCGCAAATCGCGTCGTATTATCTCTTGGGGTGGTTGGCGGGGTTACTTGTAATGCCATTAAGGGGGGTGGTTGATAGGGGGGGGTCGTGTGGCCGATGAGGGCCGCCGCTGCAGTAGCGTAACTCTGGGGGGTGGGCGTTGCATTTACGGGGCTCGCTGGAGGTGGAGGAGATGCTACGGGGGTCGTGGGAGATGATGCGGGGTGGTTAGGGGCCTGGGGTGTATCTGCCACTGCGGCAACCCGTTCTTTAGTCTTCTTGGTCGTTCGGGGGGTGTAAGCAGCGCTCGGGAGGACACTCTGATTCGCTGGTGGTGGAGGGCGATAAGTCCGGGCCTTTTCCTTAGTCGCCTCGATCCTTCTGCATTGCAGTTGGAACTCGAGGAAACTATGGATCTCATCGCGATGCAGGAATATCGCGATGTCGGGGTGGAGGTTGTCGAAACAAAGGTCTAGCTGGGCTTGGAGGGACATCGGGGGGGCCATGTAACTGAAATATGTGCGCATCTTGGTTAAATAATCGCAGCAGGGTTCGGTGGGTCCTTGGGTTCGCGCTTCAGCTTCCCTACGGAGTCGCTCCTGTAGGTTGCTGTACCCAAATCTCGCTCGGAAATAATAGAGGAATTCCTCATACGTTCCCCACGACGGTCGCTCCACTCGATACCACATAAGGGCATCGGCGGTGAAGCTCTCGGCGAGGAGGCGCATGAGGTCTGCTTGCTGAAAGCCTCGGCTGTTGCAGTATTCGTGGAGGCGGAGGAGGAATTCTTCCCCATCCTCTCCTTCACGCCCTGCAAACTTGGGCCCATTTTGGCGGAAATGGTCCACGTGACGCGTATCTCGGGAGAAAGTGGCCTCAAGGGTGTCATTTGGGGCGTTTGCCGATTGTTGGGGTGTGGGATACTGAAGGGGGTGAGTTGTACTTTGATGGCGGGGACGTCCTTGATGTGTGGTTTCGGGGAGGTCGTACGTTCGATTGGGGATCGTTTGCGGGGCGACGGGTGCTCGGGAGTGGGCGCGGATGTTTATCGAGGGGGGGGGGGGGTTGGACTGCAGCGTTGGGCGAGGGGGGACGGGGTTAGCGAACGTTACGGAGGGGCATCGTGGGGTCTGTCGGGGCGGTGGGTCGTGCTGTGGAGTGCCATTGTGGGTGATTTCACCCTCTCGACTTTCCTCCATGCTGAGGGGGTCCTGGTACATGCCAAACGTTTGTCCCGTGGGTAGCTGGTGAATCGGGGAGGACGCTACGTCGGCAGTTTCGCGGGGTGGTTCGTCAGGGTAGACCTGACGGGACTCGTCTAAGCTTGGTTCGACGAACGCTGCCCCGAAAGTGAACGGAGCGGTGCGTCTACGTTCGTCTAACTCGGGGTTCCAGGGGACGTACACTTGGGGGAATAGGCCGCGTACCTCGCTTCAGCAGAATCGGTCCATCAACTGCTCGAGGTTTCCGCTTATTGAGAGGCCGGCGCGATCGCACAGCAGCACGATATCGCTCACGTTGGGGAGGTTGCGAATATGCGCGTACATTTGGGCCATTTCTTGCTCCACCTCGGGGTCTGAGGGGGCACCAGGGGCAGTGGACGGCTGTTGTCGAGGGATGGCACCTCGTGATTGGGTGGTAGTAGCGGTATGGGTCGTCGTGGAGATCGGGGAAGGTCCAGTGGCGGGGGGTGCGACGGACATCCCGAGGGCTGTAATGGGGACAACATAACTGGTGGTCGTGGTAGTCGTTGTCGTAATAGTGGTCGTCGTGGGGGTGGTCATTGTTGTGGTCGTTGGGGGGAGGCCGTCCATTATTATGTGCCAGTGTCAGGTGCGGGGGTGAAGTTACAGAAGCAGAGAAGCAAAAATAAAACGCAAGTGGAACACAAAATATTACTCGTCAATGCGGGGAGTCAGTGAGGGGTAGTGAGCGGGGCGGGTCGACTATTGCGGGGGGAAAGCTTGGTATTATTCGGGGGGGGTTGCCGGGCGAGGGGTATGCAGCTAGCGTGGCGTACACGCTGCGCAAGACGGCACACAGAAAAAACCAAAGCAGAAACGAAGCGAGAAAAAAAACAATAATAAATGCACTTAATATAATATACGAGCCCAATAACGTAAATTGGGTAAATTAAACTCGTGGCACGAGGTGGGTATCGCAACGCAGGGGGAAGATGCTGGTTCTAGGGGTGCACGCGTTGTTTTTTTTTTTTTTTCAACGCCGTGAATACTCGCACTATATGTTTTTTTTTTTTTTTTTTTTTTTTTTTTAAGAAAAGAAGAAGGGAATTCTCAGATTTGATTTGCGGGGACAGGGGTAGTGAATCCGGGGGGGGGGGGGTTAGCCGAAGTGAGCTCTTACGCTTGGAAAGGGGCTCGAGGGTTGGCAAAAAAAAAACGCAAAAAGAAATTCACTTTTATTCTCCCTTTCCAAAATATCAGTGCCCCACGTTGGGCGCCATTTTGTGACGGGGGGTTTTCGTCAAGCTTATATTCGGGGGGGGGGGGGGGGGGGGGAAGGGACAGGACAAACTGAATAATCGTAGGCAAAGGGGGAATACTTAACAAAGAGATGAAAATTTATTATACGCTCGGAAAAGAATACAAAGAAATCGGAAGGGAAAAAAAAAAAAGAAATAATAAACTAAAGGGAAATAAAATTAATTGACATCGGCTAATTAGCAATAATAAAACAAAATTTGGGAATTCGAAATTAATAACAAAAGAAAATAATGGTAAAAGAAAATAATAGTAACGAAAAATAAAGAAAATAATTAACCAAAATAATAATCTTCAAAACGCAAATAACTCTTGATAATAATCGCAACTAAATCATAAAGTACCAGTTGGCGGCGAAAATGTCGGGGATAAGCGGGGACGGGGGGGCTGAAAATTAGTTAATTAATTCGGGGGGAGAACTACAACGAGAATAGTACAAAAGAAATAATGATAATTCGCAAAACTCGGATAAATGACGGGGAAATGTCCGGTAATTTACAGGCCACCAAATACTTCTTCTGGAGGGACGACAATATTATTCGGCAATAAAAAAAAAGGGACGATCACTTGTAAAACCGAGAGGGGAGGGCTCGAGCGATTCACGATAAATAGATTTTTGGGCGCCAGTTACCGTTGCACGGGGTAACGCCGTCTCAAGATGGAGGATGACTATGCAAATTCGAAGGGCCGGCTATTTCAATGGGACGTCTTATCTCGCGGGAGGGTTAACTGATCTATCGGCTCTGAATTTAATCCTTCGGCTCGATTCGCGGGGTACGACTAATAATTCTGGGGCAACTGGGAATGACGGGCGAACGCACGATGAGATTAAGATCGATTAAAACTACGCGATAACGACACCCACCACGTGCACGAACGCGAAGCCGGAAAATGGCGATGCCGGCGAATTGTACAACCGTCACGCGGTCGATGTTCACGGAATTTCTCGTTAATCAGGGGGGCGGTAATTCGGGGAAAATAGGATCACGGGCTTTATCACACTCTAAGAAAATTAATCACACTCACTCGTACAATTATTTCGCTAGTACTCGGAACTACGCTCCTTACAATCTCCGTACAATACGTTCGTTCGCTGCGGTATCGTTACGCACGTGTGTTCGCTACGGGATCTCGATCGAGGCTGAGGTACGCTCGTCTTCTCGGAAGTCGTCTCGTAGATCAACGCTGCGGATGTCGGCGGTGGGAGAGAGAAGATAGTACTCGGCGTCGGTCGATACATCGCTCGATCGACGGCGAGGCGGCAGGTGGCGGCAGCGGTATTGATTGATCGTCGCTCGATGGCATCGAGCGACGATAGTGAACGGCGGGCGGTGGGCGGTGTTGTCGGTTCTCTCTCTGTGGTTAACGGCAACGGCGTAATTCGGCGACGGCTGATTGCTGTCGAGCGATGTTCTTCCCCGGCTTTTCCTACCTCTCTCTTACTCTCGTGCGTTGTCTCGGGATCTCTTGGCGGGGAGCGTACCTTGCCTATCGCGGGGGTCGTGGGAGGACGGGCGGGGGTTGAATAATATTCGATAGTTCGCGTTGATTTGGCTCCGTGGTGGGTGGAGCTCGATCGAGAGATTTAGCGCTATTTTACTTCGTTACAATGTTTAGGGTATCAAACAGTAGTACTGAATAAAATCGTAGTGAAGAGTAGTAAATAACATTTAACGATTAAGATGCACAGGAGGTAAGTGAGCTCAATTTTCTAATGAATCATAATCGGCGACGAGGGATGTTGCCGCAGGATCGACGACGAAAGTACACACCGAGGGACAACGGGGGCTCGAATCCAGAGACGATGCCAAGGTAAGAATATTTCTATGATGACTTACTCTACGACTATTGAATAGTTCCATTTCTCGTATTTCTATTTTCTTTTATATAAGGGAAGAGCAAACGAGCGACAAGAATGATGTTCCATTAAGGTGCGAACTCGAATAATACAATAATAAATATAATAATGAATCCAATAATAAATTGAATTTAAAAAAAAATGATGTCGGTAAACGCGGCATTAGTCGTTGACGGCGTATACGCGGTTGAATGATTCCATCGGTACCCGACACAATGGACATCGTTTGTCTCGGCCTTCGAAGATAATCCGTTCGCACGCTTCGCAAATGCAATAATGTGCGCACGGATTAATTATATGGGTGATCGGCGCCATCAAACAGACCCGACACATACTCGGAACTGAAAATATTTAAAAAAATCGTCAGTGCATGTTAAAACAATTGTATCAAGAGACGCGGTCGCGTCTCGAGACAAGTACATTTACGTTCTACTTTACCGACGACGCTCGATAGACGCGACAAGACTCCTATACGCGAAACATCGCTGTTTTCGGCCTCTCGAAAAACATTTTTATTTTTATATTAATACACGAACGTTTTACGTAATAAACGTTTGAGCATTAATTTTTTATTTATTTTTATCTATCAAATCCGATTTATTTCAAGCCTGTAGGATACCGGCGTATAAGAAATATCGGTTTGATTTTTTTTGAGCGACCCGAAATACGAATTCAGTGGTCGTCTCCACCGCACACAACATGGCGGCACCCATCGCCGTAGTGTTCGCCGCCATATTGCTTTATATATATAGGTATATAGGTAGATATCAGCGGCGTCGTCGGCGCACACTGTGCACTATATATATATATATATATATATCGTTGCAAATTGCAGCGGATGCTGCATTTACTTTTGTTTGCTGCTGCTAAGTTCGTATGTATATATTATAAATATGACTGGAAGTATTAAAAAAATATTACAAAAATAAAAAAACGCAAATATTTTAAAGAAAATTATGAAAATCCAGCAAATCATACAACGCTATGAAGAAAATTAAACAGTATTATTAGAAACATTTAAAACGGGACATTAAAATATTTCAATCAAATCTTTGCAAAAAGATATGAAATCCCACAAAAACACCAATAATGGTGTACAAAAAGTTGAGACAAGTACATTTACAGTAGTTGTTTTGACAACACACTAAAATATAAAAAATAGTTCTTTAAAAATTAAAAAACATATGTTCCATCTTTGCAAAAAGTTATTAAATAAATTAAAAGCTTCTTAGGGTTCGTGGCCAAGTACATGTACATTTTGACTCAGTAAAAGGTCAGTCATAGCAGCATAAGAGTTATGAATTACAGTCTGATCATTTTGTAAGTCAAAGTATATTTCAAAAGTAACTTGTCTGGCCATTATACTGAACAAATCAATATGTGAATGCGTAATTAGCTAAATTAACTTCTAATAACTTTGTAATCAATTATTATGTGACGATTACGGCCAGACAAGTTACTTTTGAAATATACTTTGACTTACAAAATGATCAGACTGTAATTCATAACTCTTATGCTGCTATGACTGACCTTTTACTGAGTCAAAATGTACATGTACTTGGCCACGAACCCTAAGAAGCTTTTAATTTATTTAATAACTTTTTGCAAAGATGGAACATATGTTTTTTAATTTTTAAAGAACTATTTTTTATATTTTAGTGTGTTGTCAAAACAACTACTGTAAATGTACTTGTCTCAACTTTTTGTACACCATTATTGGTGTTTTTGTGGGTATACTGTGACGGGCCGTTTCGACCCTTCGGGTAGATCGAAACCATCGCCGCCCATTAATGATGACGCCCTGGGATTCTTTAATTCCTCTGCTCTTACCGTTAGGCGCCAGGAAGTTGTTTCTACTCCCCACTTCCAAGGAGGTTGATTTTTCCTGATGTCCCCTTTCCTCTGTACTTTGTTACAGGGGTGCAGTCCGACAAGCTATTTAATATCTTCGGATATGCGAGCGAAAAATAAATACGAGCGCCAACAATTTATAAAACAATAATAATCACACAATATATTTCCCAAAATCGTACAATGTAAAAACAAAATAAGAGAAAATAATAGGGTTTCAAATACAATAGTTCCCCTCTCGGAATCAATCGCAAAATCTTCACGCGGTACTCGAGTAATACGCCGGAGAGGCCGGCACGGCCGAGGAATCGATAGCACGACTTTTTATTACACCGGGAGAGACACTTCTCGTCCACGGAAATATTACACAATAGAAACAATTCGGCTCGGCCTACCTTTACAATATTTCGACGCTGGACCTCGCGTCAATCCTGATCCCGTGTGAGCTCGGCTCTCGCTATCCTCGACTGATCTCTACGGCTTCGCCTCGCTCGGCGATTAACGCTTTCCTCGGAAAATTAGCCACGTCCACTAATATTTCCCACGCGAACTATCCCTATTTTATTCTCTATCTTATTCTGTTTCGGTCTCCTGCCGAACTTCTTCTCGGTGCGTCGCCGAATCTTTTCTATCTCGACTACTGTCTTCCCTAGACTCTCGTCGACGATCGACTCTAGACGACTCTCGTCTTACGACCCTTGACTCTTAATCTTGACTGCCGTTGACTGCCGAAAATCGTTCATGGAGCCTCGATGTGTCGCGTGCCGGTGAGGAGAGGGGGGCAACGCTCGCGAATATCGAGCGTCGCTTCACGTAGATCCTTCATCTAACGCTTCTCACGCTGTCTCTCCTCGCATAGTTGCCGAATTTCCCTGTAACGAATTCGAATAAACGGCAGCAACGCGCTCGATAATTTTCGTTTGTCTATCGGCGCTCGGCGGGAGAGACGATCCAGCGGCTTATACTATAGCCTAACTCGCACGTTGCGACGACGGTGGTAACGCCTCGTCACAATACATTTATTCACAAAAATGAAAACAGTCCCAACTGAAAGAAGTGTACTGCGATGTACGAATTATACCATCAAAAACACTTGAATTAAAAATTAATACGTAAATTATAGTTTGGATGAATTCACACTTGATGGCGAATGAATGTCCCGACTTTAATACATGAATATGAATAGGTGGTGATACAATTTCGGTCGATTCACCAATTTTCATGAAACGTCATCTGACGTGATCGTATTTTTTTTTTCGCGTTTTTAGAAATTATTCTTCGCGAATTTCGCGAATTAATCAGTAATTCGCATAAAAAAAAAAAAATGATTTTTCTGATAGTTTTTTTTTTAACGGGGAAAAAAAGTTTTTTTTAATATAAAATAAAAAAAATTGCATTTTTTAAATATTAGACCCCAAATTGAATTTTTTTCCCCAAACTTTGTAATTCGTTTTTTCAGGAGAATATTTTTCTTCGGTTGCCGTAGGTTTCATACTAATCGATTGCATGGATTTTGGATTTTGACGGCTTGTTTTATTCAGAACAGTTGACGTTACGGAACGAGTACGGGGATTTTGGATGCGATGAAAATTGAATTTATGGCGAGCCATTATATAACAGGTAATGTGACAAAAAGTGTAAAAAGTAAATTTTTTAACATACTTTAATATATAGCTCCAGCAGCCAAGCTTCAAAATAAAATTCCCGCACTCGTTCCGCAATAAAGTGTCTGACGAACAAAATGAGCCTTCGTAAGTGAAGATTCATGTTATCGTTTGGTCCGAAACCTGCGGCAACTGAATAAAGTTTGTCACGTACCAGAAAAGCTACGATACACTATAGACCGCTGAAAAAATTCATAGCGGCAGTGTAACATACATATATTATGAAGGTAAGAAATAATTTTTATTAGTGATGACAAAAACAGACAAAAAAAATAATGAAATTTTGATTTTTTAGGTGACTCAGTCCCCTTAAACGTTAGAGTTTGCATCCTATATTTCCGCATACGAGTCCAAAGACGACAAACGACGGTCGCAAAAACACGTAACATTTCAATATATAACTGAAAATGCGAATGAAACTTTTGTGAAAGCGCTCGATAAAACAGCCAAACAGACAATTTTTAAGCAAACGGAAAAATTAATTTTGGTAATAAAATTAATATTAAGATAGGTTGAAAGTTAAAAATACGAATCACAGCTTTAATACGGTTACTTTTCGCGTTAATAGCAGAGAAGAAAATGGTCCAAAAACCCGAAGATATCGTGAGTCACCCAAAACTCCTTACATACTCCATACATCACATGGAGCACATGAAATACGTATAATAAATGATAATCATGTTTATAAACGGATCAATCAAAGGTGTATATACACATAAGAGCTCTTCACACCCATATTCCATGCACATAATATTAAATAAAATAAACTGTGAATAAAAACAATTTACTAAAGAAGTTGACTCGAGGGCTTGAATTTCTAACCCGTGTAATAAAGAAAAAATGAAAATTAATCGATTTTCGATGTAAGCACAATGGGAAGTTTGCAAAAAAAAAAGTTAGTAACTGGAAAAAATAAAAATATTTCGTCGTCTGTTCGGCTGATGCACAATTTATCATTTTATCATTTTTAGAAAATGACATAAAATACAAAAACGAAGAATCTATTTCAGACGCGATTATAATAATTTTATAGAAAAAAATATGAAAATTTAAATTTAAACGAAAAAATGGATAAACGGTATACAAGATTCTATAAAGGGTTAAAATATGATAAAGGGATAAAGAGTTCAAATATGTACGCCCAACAAAATTGAGAGAAAAATATACATTAAAAATCGAAGTGAGTTTCTCAATTGAATTATTGAACTGCCGGAGAAAAAAAGTTTGTGATTCGAATACGAATAATAAATTGGTTGCAAAAAAACCATAATCGTTTGTTTGAAATAAAACAAGCGTCTCAGCGCCCTGCAGGCGCAGATGCTCTTGTTGGTGGGCTCCGCCCCCCAAGCCCCCCGAAAAATCTCCCTTCTTCCTTTTTTTCTTTCTTCCCCATAATAGATGGAATCAATTCATTATTGTCTCTGTAGAAGATCAAAGCATTGTAGAAGGGAAGTTCAAGAATTTTGCTATTCTTTGTGATTTTCAATGTAATTCTGTCGACATTTATGCATGCTGCAAAAAAATGCTAGCTCGAGAACGAAAAAATATATCTTCTTGGTTCCTGTCATGTATTGAAGAGGAAGTAGTACGTTACTCGAATAAAAAGATTGTCGTCTTGGATGGCCCCGAAATATTTTGTACAAATTGATGAAATTCTTAAAAAATTCAACCGTGAAGGATCTTTGACAGTCCGTGAAGGATCTTTGAAAATTTTTAAAAATTTGAATAAGCGCTGGAAATACGTCGATAAAATAATCATTAGCATTTTTTATCAACTGTAAATGAATAAATCCAGCGAACAAAATTGACAAAGATTTCGAATGCGATGAATCTTCGACGGTCGAATGATTAAAAATTCAATTTTTCATAATTTCACACTTTTTATCTGCGCAATAATGCGTAGAGTCAGTTTGTAAATACGATTTCTATGAGAGGAAAAGATTAGAGTCGGCATTTTCGAGAAATTTGAAAAAGCGTTTCGTTTATTGACGAAAATTCGTGAAATTAGTCTTTGCTTAAAAAAAATCATATCTCGGCAGCAAAAAATGATATCGACTCTTATCTCGTCTTATTTTGAAGAGGAGAGAATACGTTAATTAATACGAAAATACGAAAATTGACTCTAAACGAATAAATCGGGTGAACATAATTGACAAAGATTTCGACTGTGTTGAATCTCCGATGGTCGAAGAATAGAAAATTCTTTTTTTTTACGATGGCACACTTTTTATCTGCGCTATACCGCGTACAATCAATTTGTATTTGGGTAAAATACGAACAAAGATTGAAACGAGATGTCGATTTTTTTTTTAATTTGAAAAAATTATCCCGCCACAGAGTACGCGCGCCGCGACGTATGAGCATCTATATATCGTCTGCTACGAAATTGTCATCTGCTTCCAAAGTTTGACAGATAGAATAAAATGAAAAAATATATACTCGCGATTTTTTTAAATTCTATTTGGTAAATTGTAATTATTTTGGATATTCAATGAATCTTTTTTGTGAGTTTATAACAAATTTTTTGAGTGAACACGTGAAATTTATCATTTTTATTACGAATGTGAATAAAGTATGGTAAAAAATTGCGAATGATTTTCGGTGAAAATATATTATATTCGAAATAAAAAACGCAAACATTTGTGAATCGGTGTATTATATTTCGTGTTTTATTGACGGAACACGGACATTTGACGGAAGGCAAATGCAAATTGTGACAAATAATTTTTTAGAAAAAATACTTAAAGATCTCATATTGGTTTTAAAAGTGATGTGCATACTTGCATTAATGTAATAAAAAAATCCTGCGAAGGAGAACAAAATTCGTTCGCACATCCAAAGTTACAGTGTGATACGGACGTCCGAGAAGAAAAATTCAGCTAAAAAGTTGTTTTCATTGAACCGCAGACTAAATAAAATATTTCCAGTCATCGCAGTCACTTCAAATCAACTACGCATGATGTTGGAGATACAGCGAAGCAAATGGTGTATAATAAAACATTTTGGAGTATGGGCTGCGGAGTAACCCCACCGACAGACTCCGAAGAGCAACGGATGGTCATTTTAATAGGCACTCTTTGCCTATTGCTATAGTGAGTGCCTTAAAAGTGAACTAGAATACGAATGAAGCTATTGCAAAAGAGCTGAAAACATTAGCAGCCGAACAGACAATTTTAAAGTAAATAAGAAAGAAAGAATTGTACGAAAAAAATCAATGTTAAAATACGTTGGAAATTCAAAAAGCAAAATATATCTTTGCGAATACTTTTCGTGATAATAACGAAAAAAAAAAAAACCTTCTGCGAATGCGAAGAAATGGTGGATCTCGCAAAGTTCCCCCTACATTCATACGGCTCACACACAGTACATGACATTATATAATAAATAAAAAAACATGTTCACTATTACATTAAATGGTGTTATTTACGCATAAGCTCTCTTCACAGCCATGAACGAATCATTATCATACAAAAAAAAAGTTTAGTTACCGTTAATTCGTTTAACAATTTTTTTTTCATCAATTTGTTAATAACATTTTGCAATTATTGTTATGCAAAATTAATCTTTTCAGTACCTTTAATATGCATGCATTTTTTCAGATTTTTATACTATCGAGACGCGTTTGCAATTCAAGCTCCATTTCATCGAATTTAGGCGAAATTAGCACCACGCGACCGATCCTCCTTAATATTCATATTATATACTTAAATTAATGTTTCTTACAGACAATGAAATAATATACCTGGACTACGCAAGGGCTTCCGTTTTATTCGGATTGAAGATATGCAGTGCGCCTACAAATGCCGAAACCTATACTGCACAAGCGACGAGTCTAAGAATCCGGTCAAAAGATGAAGAAAAAAAAAATACGATGTCAATATCCGGCGTCACGGCAATCCCACGGTATCCTCCACCTTCGTCGGCTAAAGTCACAACACCAATAACTCCAGTACCTAAAAAAGTTTCTTTGGATCGACCATCGTCTCCGGTCTCACAATTTTTTACGCTCGTATAGCACACTGTCTGAGGATTCGTCTTCGTTCGTCACAGAAAATTGCAGCGAGGATGCCGATTTAACATTGTCTAATCGAAATCCGTGGACATCTCGGCAAATAAAAGCGTTAATCGCTGCATATGCAACTCATCTTCCGTACATGCACTCGATGACGATGGCTAAGGAAAAAGTGTGGAATATGATAAGTAAGTGTTTGAAAACGCATACAAGCGCGCAATGTCAAAATAAATACGATTACCATTTAGCATTCGGCCAAATATCCCCTTTGAATCCTTCCCCTTCAGTGTTTTTTTTCTTCCCCATAATTGATGGAATCAGTTCGTTATTTTATCTGTAGGAAACCAAACCATTGTAGAAGAAAAGTTCAAGAAATTTGCTATTCTCTGTGATTTTCAATGAAATTTTATCGATATTTATGGATGCTGCAAAAAAATGCTATCTCGAGAACGAAAAAATATAGCTTTTTGGTTCCTGTCTTGTATTGAAGAGGAAGTAGTACGTTACTCGAATCAAAAATTTGTCTTCTTGGATAGCTCCGAAATATTTTTTTACAAATTGATGAAATTCTTGAAAAATTCGACTTTGAAGACTCTTTGACAGTCCTCTTATAACAAATTACATTTCTACCATTTGAGATATATTTTTTTTCTTCTTCGTCATACATGGAATCAGCTCGTTATTGTCTCCGTAGAACGTCTCGGTATTGGAGACGAGAAGTTTGAGAAATTCGATAATTTTTTTCGTTTTTCAATGAAATTTTATTGATATTTATCGTCGCTTAAAAATATCAAATTTAGCATCATATCATATCGTATTTTTTTAAATTTTATTTAATCACAAATGAGGATAAGTTTTTCGGTACGGAATAACTCGTAAAATCGACAAATTCAGTGTTTTTCACGTTCTTGATAAATAATTGTTTATAATTGTTCTTTAAGAGTACAATTGTTTTTTTTTTGCGAAAGAAAACTTTCCAAGACGTGAGCATATGAAAGAAATTCGTATTTCGACGAAAATTTGAAAAAATTTGAAAAAAAAAAAAAACGTTGGAAATACATCGATAGAATAATCATTAGCAGTTTTCTTATTAAGTGTAAACGAATAAATCCAGCGAACAAAATTGACAAAGATTTCGAATGTGATGAATCTCCGACGGTCGAAGTGTAAAAAATTAAATTTTTAAACATAGCACACTTTTTATCTGCGCAATAACGCGGAGAGTCAGTTTGTAAATACGATTTCTTTGAGAGGAAATTATTAGATACGGCAATTTCGAGAAATTTGAAAAAACGATTCGTTTTTTGACGAAAATTCGTAAAATTAGTCTTTGCTTAAAAAAAATCATATCTCGGCAGCGAAAAAAGATTTCGACTCTTATTTTGGCTTGTTTTGAAGAGGAAAAAATACGTTGCCAGAAAAAGAATTTGCAGTTTATTATTAACTGTAAACGAATAAATCGGGTGAACGTAATTGACAAAGATTTCGGCTGCGATGAATCTTCGACGGTCGAAGGATAGAAAATTCTTTTTTTTATGATTGCACACTTTTTATTTGCGCTATACCGCGTAGAATCAATTTATATTTACGTAAAATAGGAACAAAGATTGAAACGAGATGTCGAATTTTTTTTATTTAAAAATCATCCGGCCACAGTATACGCGCGCCGCGACGTATGAACATCTGTGTATCGTCTGCTACGAAATTGTCATCTGCTTCCAAAGTTTGACAGATAGAATAAAACGAAACAATATATACTCGCGATTTTTTTAGTTCTATTTGGGAAATTGTAATTATTTTGGATATTCGATGAATCTTTTTTGTGAGTTTACTACCAATTTTTTCAGTGAATACGTGAAATTTATCATTATTATTACGAATGTGAATAAAATATGGTAAAATATTATAGCGGTGAAGTTTGAAACGTTGCAAGGTTGCAACGGTTTTCCAGCTCTCACGCCGAGGCAACTGTCAAAAGCGCTAAGAGGTTATGTTCATCGCCAAACGCTTTATCCGTTTGATTTTGATTAAACAAGCTATGTGTACCTCGGCGCAGGATTGTTTCTTTTACCAAAACCCTTTCTTAAGAGACAACAAACAACATCGAAGAGTTTTAAGCGCCGCGCGCGGGTCCTTGTATGCGAAAAATCGAATTTACCCCGAAAACTTGACTCTTCACAATTTTCGTGCAACAACCCTGATGTCCATAAAAAATTGCATGTTTTTTTTTACGAAATCCTTCTCTAGGTATCAAAGAACGGTATCGCGAAGGATTCAGCTTCCGCGCTCATTTCTATTTTTACCAAAAAATTCATTTTTCGACAAACACTCGACTCTTCACATTTTTCGTGCAACAACCCTGATGTCCATAAAAAAGTGCATGTTTTTTTTTACGAAACCCTTCTCTAGGTATCAAAGAACGGTATCGCGAAGGATTCAGCTTCCGCGCTCATTTCTATTTTTACCAAAAAATTCATTTTTCGACAAACACTCGACTCTTCACATTTTTCGTGCAACAACCCTGATGTCCATAAAAAAGTGCATGTTTTTTTTTACGAAACCCTTCTCTAGGTATTAAAGAACGGTATCGCGAAGGATTCAGCTTCCGCGCTCATTTCTATTTTTACCAAAAAATTCATTTTTCGACAAACACTCGACTCTTCACATTTTTCGTGCAACAACCCTGATGTCCATAAAAAAGTGCATGTTTTTTTTTTACGAAACCCTTCTCTAGGTATCAAAGAACGGTATCGCGAAGGATTCAGCTTCCGCGCTCATTTCCATTTTTACCAAAAAATTCATTTTTCGACAAACACTCGACTCTTCACATTTTTCGTGCAACAACCCTGATGTCCATAAAAAAGTGCATGTTTTTTTTTATGAAACCCTTCTGTAGGTATCAAAGAACGATATCGCGAAAGATTCAGCTTCCGCGCTCATTTCCATTTTTACCAAAAAATTCATTTTTCGACAAACACTCGACTCTTCACATTTTTCGTGCAACAACCCTGATGTCCATAAAAAATTGCATGTTTTTTTTTACGAAACCCTTCTCTAGGTATTAAAGAACGGTATCGCGAAGGATTCAGCTTCCGCGCTCATTTCTATTTTTACCAAAAAATTCATTTTTCGACAAACACTCGACTCTTCACATTTTTCGTGCAACAACCCTGATGTCCATAAAAAAGTGCATGTTTTTTTTTACGAAACCCTTCTCTAGGTATTAAAGAACGGTATCGCGAAGGATTCAGCTTCCGCGCTCATTTCTATTTTTACCAAAAAATTCATTTTTCGACAAACACTCGACTCTTCACATTTTTCGTGCAACAACCCTGATGTCCATAAAAAAGTGCATGTTTTTTTTTTACGAAACCCTTCTCTAGGTATCAAAGAACGGTATCGCGAAGGATTCAGCTTCCGCGCTCATTTCCATTTTTACCAAAAAATTCATTTTTCGACAAACACTCGACTCTTCACATTTTCCGTGCAACAACCCTGATGTCCATAAAAAAGTGCATGTTTTTTTTTATGAAACCCTTCTGTAGGTATCAAAGAACGATATCGCGAAAGATTCAGCTTCCGCGCTCATTTCCATTTTTACCAAAAAATTCATTTTTCGACAAACACTCGACTCTTCACATTTTTCGTGCAACAACCCTGATGTCCATAAAAAATTGCATGTTTTTTTTTACGAAACCCTTCTCTAGGTATTAAAGAACGGTATCGCGAAGGATTCAGCTTCCGCGCTCATTTCTATTTTTACCAAAAAATTCATTTTTCGACAAACACTCGACTCTTCACATTTTTCGTGCAACAACCCTGATGTCCATAAAAAAGTGCATGTTTTTTTTTACGAAACCCTTCTCTAGGTATCAAAGAACGGTATCGCGAAGGATTCAGCTTCCGCGCTCATTTCTATTTTTACCAAAAAATTCATTTTTCGACAAACACTCGACTCTTCACATTTTTCGTGCAACAACCCTGATGTCCATAAAAAAGTGCATGTTTTTTTTACAAAACCCTTCTCTAGGTATCAAAGAACGGTATCGCGAAGGATTCAGCTTCCGCGCTCATTTCAATTTTTACCAAAAAATTCATTTTTCGACAAACACTCGACTCTTCACATTTTTCGTGCAACAACCCTGATGTCCATAAAAAAGTGCATGTTTTATTTTACGAAACCCTTCTCTAGGTATCAAAGAACGGTATCGCGAAGGATTCAGCTTCCGCGCTCATTTCCATTTTTACCAAAAAATTCATTTTTCGACAAACACTCGACTCTTCACATTTTTCGTGCAACAACCCTGATGTCCATAAAAAAGTGCATGTTTTTTTTTACGAAACCCTTCTCTAGGTATCAAAGAACGGTATCGCGAAGGATTCAGCTTCCGCGCTCATTTTCATTTTTACGAAAAAATTTATTTTTTGACAAACACTCGACTCTTCACAATTTTCGTGCAACAACCCTGATGTCCATAAAAAAGTGCATGTTTTTTTTTACGAAACCCTTCTCTAGGTATTAAAGAATGGTATCGCGAAGGATTCAGCTTCCGCGCTCATTTCCATTTTTACCAAAAAATTCATTTTTCGACAAACACTCGACTCTTCACATTTTTCGTGCAACAACCCTGATGTCCATAAAAAAGTGCATGTTTTTTTTTTACGAAACCCTTCTCTAGGTATTAAAGAACGGTATCGCGAAGGATTCAGCTTCCGCACTCATTTCCATTTTTACCAAAAAATTCATTTTTTGCCAAACACTCGACTCTTCACAATTTTCGTGCAACAACCCTGATGTCCATAAAAAATTGCATGTTTTTTGTTACGAAACCCTTCTCTAGGTTGTAACGTTCACCTTTTTGGCCGGTGCCACGCACACGGTTCGAAGGCTCGCGTTAGGAGTTCAGGGCGAGCGAATAATCGTTAGATGTTGTCATTTTGGTGAAAATAATAGTTTTTATTAAAATAACATGAAAAATGTAATACAATGTTTGGATTCCTATATTATCGACGCTTAACTTAAATTATCGCGGTTTTTATTGTGAGGACAAATTTACGTTGAAATGAAATTAAAGTTTGCATCCTATACTGAAGGAGCGAAAGAACCAAATTTTACCGACCGTTCGTCGGTCATTTGTGAATTAGAAAGTTTTTCCTCTTAACTTTCGAACATCATTGAAAGAACATTTATAAACAAAGATTCCCGATCGATCGATGGAAAAGAATCCAATTTTATCATTTTATAGAATTTTATACTGAATTACCGACAGAGCTTCACTTATCGACATGACTTTATAATGGAAAGCATTGGTTGAATTTGAGGTTATTAATTGCAAAAGAAATAATTTTGAAACGTGACTTTAATATCGAAGCTACTCTGCCGTGCCCACGTGGTGGTGCAGGGCCCTCGTCGAAGAGTTCGGCTTCCACGAGATCGTGAACCAACCGTGTCGCCACTTGGTCGATCCGCGACTCGATTCCGGCTCACTCTTGTCCGGGTTACCTCCCCTATCGCGGTTCCCTACAAGCGGTGACTGGTGACAGGAATGCCCACTACTTCGTCACCAAAGATGTGTGCACCCTGGTTCGGGAGATTGAGTACACCTGGAGCCAACGTCACCGAAGGCTCCGGGGACCCGGAGGTGTTAGAGGAAAGTGTGATCAGTTCCCCGTTGCCGAAAGAACTGATGATAATTTGCTTCGCAGTCGCCTATTTACATACATCCCGGTGTCCCTTCGTTATCGAGAAAGTTTTTCAAATGCGAATTCTCGCGGTCACTTCGCTAACTACTCGTGGATACTCCGTTCACGAGAAAATAATCGTATCGGTGGAACGAGCGGTGTCCTCGGAAACTGAGACACCGTCTCAACGCCCCCCCGGACCCGAAATCATCCTTACAGGATGAATTTGGGGCCTTCATTCTGCTGGTTCTCTGATTTTTTCTTGTGTCCACTTAGATTGATTGATTGTTGTCCTCTGTTTCGTGTTGTCAGGTTGACCGTCACCCAGTTGGGTTGACTCTTCTCCTCCTTCTGTACTTTTTTTTTCTCAAAATTATCGCTCTACTTTTGAAGTTAACGGCAAAAAAATATCTCCGCCCTTCCCACTACTACAGTTTGAATAAACCAATTTTTCGAAAAACTTATGGTACTCCCTTCTTCCGCGGGCCTGACTTAGTTTGGTCTAATTCGCTTGTCCTCCCCGGGCTTCCTCCCGTGTGATTGCTTCTAGATCGAATGTACTGGAGGGATCGGTGGTTGCCACTTTTGGGTCAACTCACACTTTGATCACAACCGTGACTATTCGTCCATCACTTTGGTGAGAAACGTACCCCTATCAAGATCGAATTTTCTTTATGACTCAAACGGTCTCCCGACAGAATACTTCTCCCAGTAAGTTCTCTAGAATTATTGAATAATCGCACCCTCCATTTATTTATTTATTTATTTTTATAATATTTTGGCACGTTATTTCTCCAGCAAACGATATTTGATTTTGGTTGATTTTACTCATAAAAGTGCTTCGACAACAATCCATCATCTATAACTCACACCTCGTGCTATAGGAGTCCACCCCTCCCGAAGATTTATGAAAAATTTTACAGCACCTCTACGAGACAAAGCGACAATGACAAAACTTCTCCGAAAAATGCTGTTGATTACTCCCGATATTTGTTAATACGTGATTACATCGTCGAGCGTTGCCGAATCATTTCCGTTCGCGTCGGGAACGCCCTCTATTGCGGTTTGAGTATTTTTCGGCTGATCCGCCATTTTTATTGTGATTTACGCAAATTTATTGTTTTCTATTGAGTTATACTCGAGTATTATTTTTTATGCTCTGTCGGTAAGTTCCACCAAAATGACCCCTTCGCTCGCCCCACGTTGGGCGCCAGTTGTAACGTTCACCTTTTTGGCCGGTGCCACGCACACGGTTCGAAGGCTCGCGTTAGGAGTTCAGGGCGAGCGAATAATCGTTAGATGTTGTCATTTTGGTGAAAATAATAGTTTTTATTAAAATAACATGAAAAATGTAATACAATGTTTGGATTCCTATATTATCGACGCTTAACTTAAATTATCGCGGTTTTTATTGTGAGGACAAATTTACGTTGAAATGAAATTAAAGTTTGCATCCTATACTGAAGGAGCGAAAGAACCAAATTTTACCGACCGTTCGTCGGTCATTTGTGAATTAGAAAGTTTTTCCTCTTAACTTTCGAACATCATTGAAAGAACATTTATAAACAAAGATTCCCGATCGATCGATGGAAAAGAATCCAATTTTATCATTTTATAGAATTTTATACTGAATTACCGACAGAGCTTCACTTATCGACATGACTTTATAATGGAAAGCATTGGTTGAATTTGAGGTTATTAATTGCAAAAGAAATAATTTTGAAACGTGACTTTAATATCGAAGCTACTCTGCCGTGCCCACGTGGTGGTGCAGGGCCCTCGTCGAAGAGTTCGGCTTCCACGAGATCGTGAACCAACCGTGTCGCCACTTGGTCGATCCGCGACTCGATTCCGGCTCACTCTTGTCCGGGTTACCTCCCCTATCGCGGTTCCCTACAAGCGGTGACTGGTGACAGGAATGCCCACTACTTCGTCACCAAAGATGTGTGCACCCTGGTTCGGGAGATTGAGTACACCTGGAGCCAACGTCACCGAAGGCTCCGGGGACCCGGAGGTGTTAGAGGAAAGTGTGATCAGTTCCCCGTTGCCGAAAGAACTGATGATAATTTGCTTCGCAGTCGCCTATTTACATACATCCCGGTGTCCCTTCGTTATCGAGAAAGTTTTTCAAATGCGAATTCTCGCGGTCACTTCGCTAACTACTCGTGGATACTCCGTTCACGAGAAAATAATCGTATCGGTGGAACGAGCGGTGTCCTCGGAAACTGAGACACCGTCTCAAGGTATTAAAGAACGGTATCGCGAAGGATTCAGCTTCCGCGCTCATTTCTATTTTTACCAAAAAATTCATTTTTCGACAAACACTCGACTCTTCACATTTTTCGTGCAACAACCCTGATGTCCATAAAAAAGTGCATGTTTTTTTTTACGAAACCCTTCTCTAGGTATCAAAGAACGGAATCGCGAAGGATTCAGCTTCCGCGCTCATTTCTATTTTTACCAAAAAATTCATTTTTCGACAAACACTCGACTCTTCACATTTTTCGTGCAACAACCCTGATGTCCATAAAAAAGTGCATGTTTTTTTTTACGAAACACTTCTCTAGGTATTAAAGAACGGTATCGCGAAGGATTCAGCTTCCGCGCTCATTTCCATTTTTACCAAAATATTCATTTTTCGACAAACACTCGACTCTTCACATTTTTCGTGCAACAACCCTGATGTCCATAAAAAAGTGCATGTTTTATTTTACGAAACCCTTCTCTAGGTATCAAAGAACGGTATCGCGAAGGATTCAGCTACCGCGCTCATTTCCATTTTTACCAAAAAATTCTTTTTTCGACAAACACTCGACTCTTCACATTTTTCGTGCAACAACCCTGATGTCCATAAAAAAGTGCATGTTTTTTTTTTACGAAACCCTTCTCTAGGTATCAAAGAACGGTATCGCGAAGGATTCAGCTTCCGCGCTCATTTCCATTTTTACCAAAAAATTCATTTTTCGACAAACACTCGACTCTTCACATTTTCCGTGCAACAACCCTGATGTCCATAAAAAACTGCATGTTTTTTTTTATGAAACCCTTCTGTAGGTATCAAAGAACGATATCGCGAAAGATTCAGCTTCCGCGCTCATTTCCATTTTTACCAAAAAATTCATTTTTCGACAAACACTCGACTCTTCACATTTTTCGTGCAACAACCCTGATGTCCATAAAAAATTGCATGTTTTTTTTTACGAAACCCTTCTCTAGGTATTAAAGAACGGTATCGCGAAGGATTCAGCTTCCGCGCTCATTTCTATTTTTACCAAAAAATTCATTTTTCGACAAACACTCGACTCTTCACATTTTTCGTGCAACAACCCTGATGTCCATAAAAAAGTGCATGTTTTTTTTTACGAAACCCTTCTCTAGGTATCAAAGAACGGTATCGCGAAGGATTCAGCTTCCGCGCTCATTTCTATTTTTACCAAAAAATTCATTTTTCGACAAACACTCGACTCTTCACATTTTTCGTGCAACAACCCTGATGTCCATAAAAAAGTGCATGTTTTTTTTTACGAAACCCTTCTCTAGGTATTAAAGAACGGTATCGCGAAGGATTCAGCTTCCGCGCTCATTTCTATTTTTACCAAAAAATTCATTTTTCGACAAACACTCGACTCTTCACATTTTTCGTGCAACAACCCTGATGTCCATAAAAAAGTGCATGATTTTTTTACAAAACCCTTCTCTAGGTATCAAAGAACGGTATCGCGAAGGATTCAGCTTCCGCGCTCATTTCAATTTTTACCAAAAAATTCATTTTTCGACAAACACTCGACTCTTCACATTTTTCGTGCAACAACCCTGATGTCCATAAAAAAGTGCATGTTTTATTTTACGAAACCCTTCTCTAGGTATCAAAGAACGGTATCGCGAAGGATTCAGCTTCCGCGCTCATTTCCATTTTTACCAAAAAATTCATTTTTCGACAAACACTCGACTCTTCACATTTTTCGTGCAACAACCCTGATGTCCATAAAAAAGTGCATGTTTTTTTTTACGAAACCCTTCTCTAGGTATCAAAGAACGGTATCGCGAAGGATTCAGCTTCCGCGCTCATTTTCATTTTTACGAAAAAATTTATTTTTTGACAAACACTCGACTCTTCACAATTTTCGTGCAACAACCCTGATGTCCATAAAAAAGTGCATGTTTTTTTTTACGAAACCCTTCTCTAGGTATTAAAGAATGGTATCGCGAAGGATTCAGCTTCCGCGCTCATTTCCATTTTTACCAAAAAATTCATTTTTCGACAAACACTCGACTCTTCACATTTTTCGTGCAACAACCCTGATGTCCATAAAAAAGTGCATGTTTTTTTTTTACGAAACCCTTCTCTAGGTATTAAAGAACGGTATCGCGAAGGATTCAGCTTCCGCACTCATTTCCATTTTTACCAAAAAATTCATTTTTTGCCAAACACTCGACTCTTCACAATTTTCGTGCAACAACCCTGATGTCCATAAAAAATTGCATGTTTTTTGTTACGAAACCCTTCTCTAGGTATTAAAGAACGGTATCGCGAAGGATTCAGCTTCCGCGCTCATTTCTATTTTTACCAAAAAATTCATTTTTCGACAAACACTCGACTCTTCACATTTTTCGTGCAACAACCCTGATGTCCATAAAAAAGTGCATGTTTTTTTTTACGAAACCCTTCTCTAGGTATCAAAGAACGGAATCGCGAAGGATTCAGCTTCCGCGCTCATTTCTATTTTTACCAAAAAATTCATTTTTCGACAAACACTCGACTCTTCACATTTTTCGTGCAACAACCCTGATGTCCATAAAAAAGTGCATGTTTTTTTTTACGAAACACTTCTCTAGGTATTAAAGAACGGTATCGCGAAGGATTCAGCTTCCGCGCTCATTTCCATTTTTACCAAAATATTCATTTTTCGACAAACACTCGACTCTTCACATTTTTCGTGCAACAACCCTGATGTCCATAAAAAAGTGCATGTTTTATTTTACGAAACCCTTCTCTAGGTATCAAAGAACGGTATCGCGAAGGATTCAGCTTCCGCGCTCATTTCCATTTTTACCAAAAAATTCTTTTTTCGACAAACACTCGACTCTTCACATTTTTCGTGCAACAACCCTGATGTCCATAAAAAAGTGCATGTTTTTTTTTACGAAATCCTTCTCTAGGTATCAAAGAACGGTATCGCGAAGGATTCAGCTTCCGCGCTCATTTTCATTTTTACGAAAAAATTTATTTTTTGACAAACACTCGACTCTTCACAATTTTCGTGCAACAACCCTGATGTCCATAAAAAAGTGCATGTTTTTTTTTACGAAACACTTCTCTAGGTATTAAAGAACGGTATCGCGAAGGATTCAGCTTCCGCGCTCATTTCCATTTTTACCAAAATATTCATTTTTCGACAAACACTCGACTCTTCACAATTTTCGTGCAACAACCCTGATGTCCATAAAAAAGTGCATGTTTTATTTTACGAAACCCTTCTCTAGGTATCAAAGAACGGTATCGCGAAGGATTCAGCTTCCGCGCTCATTTCCATTTTTACCAAAAAATTCTTTTTTCGACAAACACTCGACTCTTCACATTTTTCGTGCAACAACCCTGATGTCCATAAAAAAGTGCATGTTTTTGTTTTCCAAACCCTTCTCTAGGTATCAAAGAACGGTATCGCGAAGGATTCAGCTTCCGCGCTCATTTTCATTTTTACGAAAAAATTTATTTTTTGACAAACACTCGACTCTTCACAATTTTCGTGCAACAACCCTTATGTCCATAAAAAAGTGCATGTTTTTTTTTATGAAACCCTTCTGTAGGTATCAAAGAACGATATTGCGAAAGATTCAGCTTCCGCGCTCATTTCCATTTTTACCAAAAAATTCATTTTTCGACAAACACTCGACTCTTCACATTTTTCGTGCAACAACCCTGATGTCCATAAAACATTGCATGTTTTTTTTTACGAAACCCTTCTCTAGGTATCAAAGAACGGTATCGCGAAGGATTCAGCTTCCGCGCTCATTTCCATTTTTACCAAAAAATTCATTTTTCGACAAACACTCGACTCTTCACATTTTTCGTGCAACAACCCTGATGTCCATAAAAAAGTGCATGTTTTTTTTTACGAAACCCTTCTCTAGGTATCAAAGAACGGTATCGCGAAGGATTCAGCTTCCGCGCTCATTTCCATTTTTACCAAAAAATTAATTTTTCGACACACTCGACTCTTCACATTTTTCGTGCAACAACCCTGATGTCCATAAAAAAGTGCATGTTTTTTTTACGAAACCCTTCTCTAGGTATCAAAAAACGGTATCGCGAAGGATTCAGCTTCCGCGCTCATTTCCATTTTTACCAAAAAATTTATTTTTTGCCAAACACTCGACTCTTCAGAATTTTCGTGCAACAACCCTGATGTCCATAAAAAATTGCATGTTTTTTTTTACGAAACCCTTCTCTAGGTATTAAAGAACGGTATCGCGAAGGATTCAGCTTCCGCGCTCATTTCCATTTTTACCAAAAAATTCATTTTTCGACAAACACTCGACTCTTCACATTTTTCGTGCAACAACCCTGATGTCCATAAAAAAGTGCATGTTTTTTTTTATGAAACCCTTCGGTAGGTATCAAAGAACGATATCGCGAAAGATTCAGCTTCCGCGCTCATTTCCATTTTTACCAAAAAATTCATTTTTCGACAAACACTCGACTCTTCACATTTTTCGTGCAACAACCCTGATGTCCATAAAAAATTGCATGTTTTTTTTTACGAAACCCTTCTCTAGGTATTAAAGAATGGTATCGCGAAGGATTCAGCTTCCGCGCTCATTTCTAATTTTACCAAAAAATTCATTTTTCGACAAACACTCGACTCTTCACATTTTTCGTGCAACAACCCTGATGTCCATAAAAAAGTGCATGTTTTTTTTTACGAAACCCTTCTCTAGGTATTAAAGAACGGTATCGCGAAGGATTCAGCTTCCGCGCTCATTTCCATTTTTACCAAAAAATTCATTTTTCGACAAACACTCGACTCTTCACATTTTTCGTGCAACAACCCTGATGTCCATAAAAAAGTGCATGTTTTATTTTACGAAACCCTTCTCTAGGTATCAAAGAACGGTATCGCGAAGGATTCAGCTGCCGCGCTCATTTCCATTTTTACCAAAAAATTCATTTTTCGACAAACACTCGACTCTTCACATTTTTCGTGCAACAACCCTGATGTCCATAAAAAAGTGCATGTTTTATTTTACGAAACCCTTCTCTAGGTATCAAAGAACGGTATCGCGAAGGATTCAGCTTCCGCGCTCATTTCCATTTTTACCAAAAAATTCATTTTTCGACAAACACTCGACTCTTCACATTTTTCGTGCAACAACCCTGATGTCCATAAAAAATTGCATGTTTTTTTTTACGAAACCCTTCTCTAGGTATCAAAGAACGGTATCGCGAAGGATTCAGCTTCCGCGCTCATTTTCATTTTTACGAAAAAATTTATTTTTTGACAAACACTCGACTCTTCACAATTTTCGTGCAACAACCCTAATGTCCATAAAAAAGTGCATGTTTTTTTTTACGAAACCCTTCTCTAGGTATTAAAGAACGGTATCGCGAAGGATTCAGCTTCCGCGCTCATTTCCATTTTTACCAAAAAATTCATTTTTTGCCAAACACTCGACTCTTCACAATTTTCGTGCAACAACCCTGATGTCCATAAAATATCGCATGTTTTTTGTTACGAAACCCTTCTCTAGGTATTAAAGAACGGTATCGCGAAGGATTCAGCTTCCGCGCTCATTTCCATTTTTACCAAAAAATTTATTTTTTGACAAACACTCGACTCTTCACAATTTTCGTGCAACAACCCTGATGTCCATAAAAAATTGCATGTTTTTTTTTACGAAACCCTTCTCTAGGTATTAAAGAACGGTATCGCGAAGGATTCAGCTTCCGCGCTCATTTCCATTTTTACCAAAAAATTCATTTTTTGCCAAACACTCGACTCTTCACAATTTTCGTGCAACAACCCTGATGTCCATAAAAAATTGCATGTTTTTTTTTACGAAACCCTTCTCTAGGTATTAAAGAACGGTATCGCGAAGGATTCAGCTTCCGCGCTCATTTCCATTTTTACCAAAAAATTCATTTTTCGACAAACACTCGACTCTTCACATTTTTCGTGCAACAACCCTGATGTCCATAAAAAAGTGCATGTTTTTTTTTATGAAACCCTTCTGTAGGTATCAAAGAACGATATTGCGAAAGATTCAGCTTCCGCGCTCATTTCCATTTTTACCAAAAAATTCATTTTTCGACAAACACTCGACTCTTCACATTTTTCGTGCAACAACCCTGATGTCCATAAAACATTGCATGTTTTTTTTTACGAAACCCTTCTCTAGGTATCAAAGAACGGTATCGCGAAGGATTCAGCTTCCGCGCTCATTTCCATTTTTACCAAAAAATTCATTTTTCGACAAACACTCGACTCTTCACATTTTTCGTGCAACAACCCTGATGTCCATAAAAAAGTGCATGTTTTTTTTACGAAACCCTTCTCTAGGTATTAAAGAACGGTATCGCGAAGGATTCAGCTTCCGCGCTCATTTCCATTTTTACCAAAAAATTCATTTTTCGACAAACACTCGACTCTTCACATTTTTCGTGCAACAACCCTGATGTCCATAAAAAAGTGCATGTTTTATTTTATGAAACTATTCGGTAGGTATCAAAGAACGATATCGCGAAAGATTCAGCTTCCGCGCTCATTTCCATTTTTACCAAAAAATTCATTTTTCGACAAACACTCGACTCTTCACATTTTTCGTGCAACAACCCTGATGTCCATAAAAAATTGCATGTTTTTTTTTACGAAACCCTTCTCTAGGTATTAAAGAATGGTATCGCGAAGGATTCAGCTTCCGCGCTCATTTCTAATTTTACCAAAAAATTCATTTTTCGACAAACACTCGACTCTTCACATTTTTCGTGCAACAACCCTGATGTCCATAAAAAAGTGCATGTTTTTTTTTACGAAACCCTTCTCTAGGTATTAAAGAACGGTATCGCGAAGGATTCAGCTTCCGCGCTCATTTCCATTTTTACCAAAAAATTCATTTTTTGCCAAACACTCGACTCTTCACAATTTTCGTGCAACAACCCTGATGTCCATAAAAAATTGCATGTTTTTTTTTACGAAACCCTTCTCTAGGTATTAAAGAACGGTATCGCGAAGGATTCAGCTTCCGCGCTCATTTCCATTTTTACCAAAAAATTCATTTTTCGACAAACACTCGACTCTTCACATTTTTCGTGCAACAACCCTGATGTCCATAAAAAAGTGCATGTTTTTTTTTATGAAACCCTTCTGTAGGTATCAAAGAACGATATCGCGAAAGATTCAGCTTCCGCGCTCATTTCTATTTTTACCAAAAAATTCATTTTTCGACAAACACTCGACTCTTCACAATTTTCGTGCAACAACCCTTATGTCCATAAAAAAGTGCATGTTTTTTTTTATGAAACCCTTCTGTAGGTATCAAAGAACGATATTGCGAAAGATTCAGCTTCCGCGCTCATTTCCATTTTTACCAAAAAATTCATTTTTCGACAAACACTCGACTCTTCACATTTTTCGTGCAACAACCCTGATGTCCATAAAACATTGCATGTTTTTTTTTACGAAACCCTTCTCTAGGTATCAAAGAACGGTATCGCGAAGGATTCAGCTTCCGCGCTCATTTCCATTTTTACCAAAAAATTCATTTTTCGACAAACACTCGACTCTTCACATTTTTCGTGCAACAACCCTGATGTCCATAAAAAAGTGCATGTTTTTTTTACGAAACCCTTCTCTAGGTATCAAAGAACGGTATCGCGAAGGATTCAGCTTCCGCGCTCATTTCCATTTTTACCAAAAAATTTATTTTTTGCCAAACACTCGACTCTTCACAATTTTCGTGCAACAACCCTGATGTCCATAAAAAATTGCATGTTTTTTTTTTACGAAACCCTTCTCTAGGTATTAAAGAACGGTATCGCGAAGGATTCAGCTTCCGCGCTCATTTCCATTTTTACCAAAAAATTCATTTTTCGACAAACACTCGACTCTTCACATTTTTCGTGCAACAACCCTGATGTCCATAAAAAAGTGCATGTTTTTTTTTATGAAACCCTTCGGTAGGTATCAAAGAACGATATCGCGAAAGATTCAGCTTCCGCGCTTATTTCCATTTTTACCAAAAAATTCATTTTTCGACAAACACTCGACTCTTCACATTTTTCGTGCAACAACCCTGATGTCCATAAAAAATTGCATGTTTTTTTTACGAAACCCTTCTCTAGGTATTAAAGAACGGTATCGCGAAGGATTCAGCTTCCGCGCTCATTTCTATTTTTACCAAAAAATTCATTTTTCGACAAACACTCGACTCTTCACATTTTTCGTGCAACAACCCTGATGTCCATAAAAAAGTGCATGTTTTTTTTTACGAAACCCTTCTCTAGGTATTAAAGAACGGTATCGCGAAGGATTCAGCTTCCGCGCTCATTTCCATTTTTACCAAAAAATTCATTTTTCGACAAACACTCGACTCTTCACATTTTTCGTGCAACAACCCTGATGTCCATAAAAAAGTGCATGTTTTATTTTACGAAACCCTTCTCTAGGTATCAAAGAACGGTATCGCGAAGGATTCAGCTTCCGCGCTCATTTCCATTTTTACCAAAAAATTCATTTTTCGACAAACACTCGACTCTTCACATTTTTCGTGCAACAACCCTGATGTCCATAAAAAAGTGCATGTTTTATTTTACGAAACCCTTCTCTAGGTATCAAAGAACGGTATCGCGAAGGATTCAGCTTCCGCGCTCATTTCCATTTTTACCAAAAAATTAATTTTTCGACAAACACTCGACTCTTCACATTTTTCGTGCAACAACCCTGATGTCCATAAAAAAGTGCATGTTTTATTTTACGAAACCCTTCTCTAGGTATCAAAGAACGGTATCGCGAAGGATTCAGCTGCCGCGCTCATTTCCATTTTTACCAAAAAATTCATTTTTCGACAAACACTCGACTCTTCACATTTTTCGTGCAACAACCCTGATGTCCATAAAAAAGTGCATGTTTTATTTTACGAAACCCTTCTCTAGGTATCAAAGAACGGTATCGCGAAGGATTCAGCTTCCGCGCTCATTTCCATTTTTACCAAAAAATTCATTTTTCGACAAACACTCGACTCTTCACATTTTTCGTGCAACAACCCTGATGTCCATAAAAAATTGCATGTTTTTTTTTACGAAACCCTTCTCTAGGTATTAAAGAACGGTATCGCGAAGGATTCAGCTTCCGCGCTCATTTCCATTTTTACCAAAAAATTCATTTTTTGCCAAACACTCGACTCTTCACAATTTTCGTGCAACAACCCTGATGTCCATAAAAAATTGCATGTTTTTTTTTACGAAACCCTTCTCTAGGTATTAAAGAACGGTATGGCGAAGGATTCAGCTTCCGCGCTCATTTCCATTTTTACCAAAAAATTCATTTTTCGACAAACACTCGACTCTTCACATTTTTCGTGCAACAACCCTGATGTCCATAAAAAAGTGCATGTTTTTTTTTATGAAACCCTTCTGTAGGTATCAAAGAACGGTATCGCGAAGGATTCAGCTTCCGCGCTCATTTCCATTTTTACCAAAAAATTCATTTTTCGACAAACACTCGACTCTTCACATTTTTCGTGCAACAACCCTGATGTCCATAAAACATTGCATGTTTTTTTTTACGAAACCCTTCTCTAGGTATCAAAGAACGGTATCGCGAAGGATTCAGCTTCCGCGCTCATTTCCATTTTTACCAAAAAATTCATTTTTCGACAAACACTCGACTCTTCACATTTTTCGTGCAACAACCCTGATGTCCATAAAAAATTGCATGTTTTTTTTTACGAAACCCTTCTCTAGGTATCAAAGAACGGTATCGCGAAGGATTCAGCTTCCGCGCTCATTTTCATTTTTACGAAAAAATTTATTTTTTGACAAACACTCGACTCTTCACAATTTTCGTGCAACAACCCTAATGTCCATAAAAAAGTGCATGTTTTTTTTTACGAAACCCTTCTCTAGGTATTAAAGAACGGTATCGCGAAGGATTCAGCTTCCGCGCTCATTTCCATTTTTACCAAAAAATTCATTTTTTGCCAAACACTCGACTCTTCACAATTTTCGTGCAACAACCCTGATGTCCATAAAATATCGCATGTTTTTTGTTACGAAACCCTTCTCTAGGTATTAAAGAACGGTATCGCGAAGGATTCAGCTTCCGCGCTCATTTCCATTTTTACCAAAAAATTTATTTTTTGACAAACACTCGACTCTTCACAATTTTCGTGCAACAACCCTGATGTCCATAAAAAATTGCATGTTTTTTTTTACGAAACCCTTCTCTAGGTATTAAAGAACGGTATCGCGAAGGATTCAGCTTCCGCGCTCATTTCCATTTTTACCAAAAAATTTATTTTTTGCCAAACACTCGACTCTTCACAATTTTCGTGCAACAACCCTGATGTCCATAAAAAATTGCATGTTTTTTTTTACGAAACCCTTCTCTAGGTATTAAAGAACGGTATCGCGAAGGATTCAGCTTCCGCGCTCATTTCCATTTTTACCAAAAAATTCATTTTTCGACAAACACTCGACTCTTCACATTTTTCGTGCAACAACCCTGATGTCCATAAAAAAGTGCATGTTTTTTTTTATGAAACCCTTCTGTAGGTATCAAAGAACGATATTGCGAAAGATTCAGCTTCCGCGCTCATTTCCATTTTTACCAAAAAATTCATTTTTCGACAAACACTCGACTCTTCACATTTTTCGTGCAACAACCCTGATGTCCATAAAACATTGCATGTTTTTTTTTACGAAACCCTTCTCTAGGTATCAAAGAACGGTATCGCGAAGGATTCAGCTTCCGCGCTCATTTCCATTTTTACCAAAAAATTCATTTTTCGACAAACACTCGACTCTTCACATTTTTCGTGCAACAACCCTGATGTCCATAAAAAAGTGCATGTTTTTTTTACGAAACCCTTCTCTAGGTATCAAAGAACGGTATCGCGAAGGATTCAGCTTCCGCGCTCATTTCCATTTTTACCAAAAAATGTATTTTTTGCCAAACACTCGACTCTTCACAATTTTCGTGCAACAACCCTGATGTCCATAAAAAATTGCATGTTTTTTTTTACGAAACCCTTCTCTAGGTATTAAAGAACGGTATCGCGAAGGATTCAGCTTCCGCGCTCATTTCCATTTTTACCAAAAAATTCATTTTTCGACAAACACTCGACTTTTCACATTTTTCGTGCAACAACCCTGATGTCCATAAAAAAGTGCATGTTTTTTTTTATGAAACCCTTCGGTAGGTATCAAAGAACGATATCGCGAAAGATTCAGCTTCCGCGCTCATTTCCATTTTTACCAAAAAATTCATTTTTCGACAAACACTCGACTCTTCACATTTTTCGTGCAACAACCCTGATGTCCATAAAAAATTGCATGTTTTTTTTTACGAAACCCTTCTCTAGGTATTAAAGAATGGTATCGCGAAGGATTCAGCTTCCGCGCTCATTTCTAATTTTACCAAAAAATTCATTTTTCGACAAACACTCGACTCTTCACATTTTTCGTGCAACAACCCTGATGTCCATAAAAAAGTGCATGTTTTTTTTTACGAAACCCTTCTCTAGGTATTAAAGAACGGTATCGCGAAGGATTCAGCTTCCGCGCTCATTTCCATTTTTACCAAAAAATTCATTTTTCGACAAACACTCGACTCTTCACATTTTTCGTGCAACAACCCTGATGTCCATAAAAAAGTGCATGTTTTATTTTACGAAACCCTTCTCTAGGTATCAAAGAACGGTATCGCGAAGGATTCAGCTGCCGCGCTCATTTCCATTTTTACCAAAAAATTCATTTTTCGACAAACACTCGACTCTTCACATTTTTCGTGCAACAACCCTGATGTCCATAAAAAAGTGCATGTTTTATTTTACGAAACCCTTCTCTAGGTATCAAAGAACGGTATCGCGAAGGATTCAGCTTCCGCGCTCATTTCCATTTTTACCAAAAAATTCATTTTTCGACAAACACTCGACTCTTCACATTTTTCGTGCAACAACCCTGATGTCCATAAAAAATTGCATGTTTTTTTTTACGAAACCCTTCTCTAGGTATCAAAGAACGGTATCGCGAAGGATTCAGCTTCCGCGCTCATTTTCATTTTTACGAAAAAATTTATTTTTTGACAAACACTCGACTCTTCACAATTTTCGTGCAACAACCCTAATGTCCATAAAAAAGTGCATGTTTTTTTTTACGAAACCCTTCTCTAGGTATTAAAGAACGGTATCGCGAAGGATTCAGCTTCCGCGCTCATTTCCATTTTTACCAAAAAATCCATTTTTTGCCAAACACTCGACTCTTCACAATTTTCGTGCAACAACCCTGATGTCCATAAAATATCGCATGTTTTTTGTTACGAAACCCTTCTCTAGGTATTAAAGAACGGTATCGCGAAGGATTCAGCTTCCGCGCTCATTTCCATTTTTACCAAAAAATTTATTTTTTGACAAACACTCGACTCTTCACAATTTTCGTGCAACAACCCTGATGTCCATAAAAAATTGCATGTTTTTTTTTACGAAACCCTTCTCTAGGTATTAAAGAACGGTATCGCGAAGGATTCAGCTTCCGCGCTCATTTCCATTTTTACCAAAAAATTCATTTTTTGCCAAACACTCGACTCTTCACAATTTTCGTGCAACAACCCTGATGTCCATAAAAAATTGCATGTTTTTTTTTACGAAACCCTTCTCTAGGTATTAAAGAACGGTATCGCGAAGGATTCAGCTTCCGCGCTCATTTCCATTTTTACCAAAAAATTCATTTTTCGACAAACACTCGACTCTTCACATTTTTCGTGCAACAACCCTGATGTCCATAAAAAAGTGCATGTTTTTTTTTATGAAACCCTTCTGTAGGTATCAAAGAACGATATCGCGAAAGATTCAGCTTCCGCGCTCATTTCTATTTTTACCAAAAAATTCATTTTTCGACAAACACTCGACTCTTCACAATTTTCGTGCAACAACCCTTATGTCCATAAAAAAGTGCATGTTTTTTTTTATGAAACCCTTCTGTAGGTATCAAAGAACGATATTGCGAAAGATTCAGCTTCCGCGCTCATTTCCATTTTTACCAAAAAATTCATTTTTCGACAAACACTCGACTCTTCACATTTTTCGTGCAACAACCCTGATGTCCATAAAACATTGCATGTTTTTTTTTACGAAACCCTTCTCTAGGTATCAAAGAACGGTATCGCGAAGGATTCAGCTTCCGCGCTCATTTCCATTTTTACCAAAAAATTCATTTTTCGACAAACACTCGACTCTTCACATTTTTCGTGCAACAACCCTGATGTCCATAAAAAAGTGCATGTTTTTTTTACGAAACCCTTCTCTAGGTATCAAAGAACGGTATCGCGAAGGATTCAGCTTCCGCGCTCATTTCCATTTTTACCAAAAAATTTATTTTTTGCCAAACACTCGACTCTTCACAATTTTCGTGCAACAACCCTGATGTCCATAAAAAATTGCATGTTTTTTTTTACGAAACCCTTCTCTAGGTATTAAAGAACGGTATCGCGAAGGATTCAGCTTCCGCGCTCATTTCCATTTTTACCAAAAAATTCATTTTTCGACAAACACTCGACTCTTCACATTTTTCGTGCAACAACCCTGATGTCCATAAAAAAGTGCATGTTTTTTTTTATGAAACCCTTCGGTAGGTATCAAAGAACGATATCGCGAAAGATTCAGCTTCCGCGCTTATTTCCATTTTTACCAAAAAATTCATTTTTCGACAAACACTCGACTCTTCACATTTTTCGTGCAACAACCCTGATGTCCATAAAAAATTGCATGTTTTTTTTACGAAACCCTTCTCTAGGTATTAAAGAACGGTATCGCGAAGGATTCAGCTTCCGCGCTCATTTCTATTTTTACCAAAAAATTCATTTTTCGACAAACACTCGACTCTTCACATTTTTCGTGCAACAACCCTGATGTCCATAAAAAAGTGCATGTTTTTTTTTACGAAACCCTTCTCTAGGTATTAAAGAACGGTATCGCGAAGGATTCAGCTTCCGCGCTCATTTCCATTTTTACCAAAAAATTCATTTTTCGACAAACACTCGACTCTTCACATTTTTCGTGCAACAACCCTGATGTCCATAAAAAAGTGCATGTTTTATTTTACGAAACCCTTCTCTAGGTATCAAAGAACGGTATCGCGAAGGATTCAGCTTCCGCGCTCATTTCCATTTTTACCAAAAAATTCATTTTTCGACAAACACTCGACTCTTCACATTTTTCGTGCAACAACCCTGATGTCCATAAAAAAGTGCATGTTTTATTTTACGAAACCCTTCTCTAGGTATCAAAGAACGGTATCGCGAAGGATTCAGCTTCCGCGCTCATTTCCATTTTTACCAAAAAATTAATTTTTCGACAAACACTCGACTCTTCACATTTTTCGTGCAACAACCCTGATGTCCATAAAAAAGTGCATGTTTTATTTTACGAAACCCTTCTCTAGGTATCAAAGAACGGTATCGCGAAGGATTCAGCTGCCGCGCTCATTTCCATTTTTACCAAAAAATTCATTTTTCGACAAACACTCGACTCTTCACATTTTTCGTGCAACAACCCTGATGTCCATAAAAAAGTGCATGTTTTATTTTACGAAACCCTTCTCTAGGTATCAAAGAACGGTATCGCGAAGGATTCAGCTTCCGCGCTCATTTCCATTTTTACCAAAAAATTCATTTTTCGACAAACACTCGACTCTTCACATTTTTCGTGCAACAACCCTGATGTCCATAAAAAATTGCATGTTTTTTTTTACGAAACCCTTCTCTAGGTATTAAAGAACGGTATCGCGAAGGATTCAGCTTCCGCGCTCATTTCCATTTTTACCAAAAAATTCATTTTTTGCCAAACACTCGACTCTTCACAATTTTCGTGCAACAACCCTGATGTCCATAAAAAATTGCATGTTTTTTTTTACGAAACCCTTCTCTAGGTATTAAAGAACGGTATCGCGAAGGATTCAGCTTCCGCGCTCATTTCCATTTTTACCAAAAAATTCATTTTTCGACAAACACTCGACTCTTCACATTTTTCGTGCAACAACCCTGATGTCCATAAAAAAGTGCATGTTTTTTTTTATGAAACCCTTCTGTAGGTATCAAAGAACGATATCGCGAAAGATTCAGCTTCCGCGCTCATTTCTATTTTTACCAAAAAATTCATTTTTCGACAAACACTCGACTCTTCACAATTTTCGTGCAACAACCCTTATGTCCATAAAAAAGTGCATGTTTTTTTTATGAAACCCTTCTGTAGGTATCAAAGAACGATATTGCGAAAGATTCAGCTTCCGCGCTCATTTCCATTTTTACCAAAAAATTCATTTTTCGACAAACACTCGACTCTTCACATTTTTCGTGCAACAACCCTGATGTCCATAAAACATTGCATGTTTTTTTTTACGAAACCCTTCTCTAGGTATCAAAGAACGGTATCGCGAAGGATTCAGCTTCCGCGCTCATTTCCATTTTTACCAAAAAATTCATTTTTTGCCAAACACTCGACTCTTCACAATTTTCGTGCAACAACCCTGATGTCCATAAAAAATTGCATGTTTTTTTTTACGAAACCCTTCTCTAGGTATTAAAGAACGGTATCGCGAAGGATTCAGCTTCCGCGCTCATTTCCATTTTTACCAAAAAATTCTTTTTTCGACAAACACTCGACTCTTCACATTTTTCGTGCAACAACCCTGATGTCCATAAAACATTGCATGTTTTTTTTTACGAAACCCTTCTCTAGGTATCAAAGAACGGTATCGCGAAGGATTCAGCTTCCGCGCTCATTTCCATTTTTACCAAAAAATTCATTTTTCGACAAACACTCGACTCTTCACATTTTTCGTGCAACAACCCTGATGTCCATAAAAAAGTGCATGTTTTATTTTACGAAACCCTTCTCTAGGTATCAAAGAACGGTATCGCGAAGGATTCAGCTTCCGCGCTCATTTCCATTTTTACCAAAAAATTCATTTTTCGACAAACACTCGACTCTTCACATTTTTCGTGCAACAACCCTGATGTCCATAAAAAATTGCATGTTTTTTTTTACGAAACCCTTCTCTAGGTATTAAAGAACGGTATCGCGAAGGATTCAGCTTCCGCGCTCATTTCCATTTTTACCAAAAAATTCATTTTTCGACAAACACTCGACTCTTCACATTTTTCGTGCAACAACCCTGATGTCCATAAAAAAGTGCATGTTTTTTTTTACGAAATCCTTCTCTAGGTATCAAAGAACGGTATCGCGAAGGATTCAGCTTCCGCGCTCATTTTCATTTTTACGAAAAAATTTATTTTTTGACAAACACTCGACTCTTCACAATTTTCGTGCAACAACCCTGATGTCCATAAAAAAGTGCATGTTTTTTTTTACGAAACACTTCTCTAGGTATTAAAGAACGGTATCGCGAAGGATTCAGCTTCCGCGCTCATTTCCATTTTTACCAAAAAATTTATTTTTTGCCAAACACTCGACTCTTCACAATTTTCGTGCAACAACCCTGATGTCCATAAAAAATTGCATGTTTTTTTTTACGAAACCCTTCTCTAGGTATTAAAGAACGGTATCGCGAAGGATTCAGCTTCCGCGCTCATTTCCATTTTTACCAAAAAATTCATTTTTCGACAAACACTCGACTCTTCACATTTTTCGTGCAACAACCCTGATGTCCATAAAAAAGTGCATGTTTTTTTTTACGAAATCCTTCTCTAGGTATCAAAGAACGGTATCGCGAAGGATTCAGCTTCCGCGCTCATTTTCATTTTTACGAAAAAATTTATTTTTTGACAAACACTCGACTCTTCACAATTTTCGTGCAACAACCCTGATGTCCATAAAAAAGTGCATGTTTTTTTTTACGAAACACTTCTCTAGGTATTAAAGAACGGTATCGCGAAGGATTCAGCTTCCGCGCTCATTTCCATTTTTACCAAAATATTCATTTTTCGACAAACACTCGACTCTTCACAATTTTCGTGCAACAACCCTGATGTCCATAAAAAAGTGCATGTTTTATTTTACGAAACCCTTCTCTAGGTATCATAGAACGGTATCGCGAAGGATTCAGCTTCCGCGCTCATTTCCATTTTTACCAAAAAATTCTTTTTTCGACAAACACTCGACTCTTCACATTTTTCGTGCAACAACCCTGATGTCCATAAAAAAGTGCATGTTTTTGTTTTCCAAACCCTTCTCTAGGTATCAAAGAACGGTATCGCGAAGGATTCAGCTTCCGCGCTCATTTTCATTTTTACGAAAAAATTTATTTTTTGACAAACACTCGACTCTTCACAATTTTCGTGCAACAACCCTGATGTCCATAAAAAAGTGCATGTTTTTTTTTACGAAACCCTTCTCTAGGTATTAAAGAACGGTATCGCGAAGGATTCAGCTTCCGCGCTCATTTCCATTTTGACCAAAAAATTCATTTTTTGCCAAACACTCGACTCTTCACATTTTTCGTGCAACAACCCTGATGTCCATAAAAAATTGCATGTTTTTTTTTACGAAACCCTTCTCTAGGTATCAAAGAACGGTATCGCGAAGGATTCAGCTTCCGCGCTCATTTCCATTTTTACCAAAAAATTCATTTTTCGACAAACACTCGACTCTTCACATTTTTCGTGCAACAACCCTGATGTCCATAAAAAAGTGCATGTTTTTTTTACGAAACCCTTCTCTAGGTATCAAAGAACGGTATCGCGAAGGATTCAGCTTCCGCGCTCATTTCCATTTTTACCAAAAAATTCATTTTTCGACAAACACTCGACTCTTCACATTTTTCGTGCAACAACCCTGATGTCCATAAAAAAGTGCATGTTTTTTTTACGAAACCCTTCTCTAGGTATCAAAGAACGGTATCGCGAAGGATTCAGCTTCCGCGCTCATTTCCATTTTTACCAAAAAATTTATTTTTTGCCAAACACTCGACTCTTCACAATTTTCGTGCAACAACCCTGATGTCCATAAAAAATTGCATGTTTTTTTTTACGAAACCCTTCTCTAGGTATTAAAGAACGGTATCGCGAAGGATTCAGCTTCCGCGCTCATTTCCATTTTTACCAAAAAATTCATTTTTCGACAAACACTCGACTCTTCACATTTTTCGTGCAACAACCCTGATGTCCATAAAAAAGTGCATGTTTTTTTTTATGAAACCCTTCGGTAGGTATCAAAGAACGATATCGCGAAAGATTCAGCTTCCGCGCTTATTTCCATTTTTACCAAAAAATTCATTTTTCGACAAACACTCGACTCTTCACATTTTTCGTGCAACAACCCTGATGTCCATAAAAAATTGCATGTTTTTTTTTACGAAACCCTTCTCTAGGTATTAAAGAACGGTATCGCGAAGGATTCAGCTTCCGCGCTCATTTCTATTTTTACCAAAAAATTCATTTTTCGACAAACACTCGACTCTTCACATTTTTCGTGCAACAACCCTGATGTCCATAAAAAAGTACATGTTTTTTTTTTATGAAACCCTTCTGTAGGTATCAAAGAACGATATCGCGAAAGATTCAGCTTCCGCGCTCATTTCCATTTTTACCAAAAAATTCATTTTTTGCCAAACACTCGACTCTTCACAATTTTCGTGCAACAACCCTGATGTCCATAAAAAAGTGCATGTTTTTTTTTACGAAACCCTTCTCTAGGTATCAAAGAACGGTATCGCGAAGGATTCAGCTTCCGCGCTCATTTCCATTTTTACCAAAAAATTCATTTTTCGACAAACACTTGACTCTTCACATTTTTCGTGCAACAACCCTGATGTCCATAAAAAAGTGCATGTTTTTTTTTACGAAACCCTTCTCTAGGTATCAAAGAACGGTATCGCGAAGGATTCAGCTTCCGCGCTCATTTCCATTTTTACCAAAAAATTCATTTTTCGACAAACACTCGACTCTTCACATTTTTCGTGCAACAACCCTGATGTCCATAAAAAATTGCATGTTTTTTTTTTACGAAACCCTTCTCTAGGTATTAAAGAACGGTATCGCGAAGGATTCAGCTTCCGCGCTCATTTCCATTTTTACCAAAAAATTCATTTTATGCCAAACACTCGACTCTTCACAATTTTCGTGCAACAACCCTGATGTCCATAAAAAAGTGCATGTTTTTTTTTACGAAACCCTTCTCTAGGTATCAAAGAACGGTATCGCGAAGGATTCAGCTTCCGCGCTCATTTCCATTTTTACCAAAAAATTCATTTTTCGACAAACACTTGACTCTTCACATTTTTCGTGCAACAACCCTGATGTCCATAAAAAAGTGCATGTTTTTTTTTACGAAACCCTTCTCTAGGTATCAAAGAACGGTATCGCGAAGGATTCAGCTTCCGCGCTCATTTCCATTTTTACCAAAAAATTAATTTTTCGACAAACACTCGACTCTTCACATTTTTCGTGCAACAACCCTGATGTCCATAAAAAAGTGCATGTTTTTTTTTATGAAACCCTTCTGTAGGTATCAAAGAACGATATCGCGAAAGATTCAGCTTCCGCGATCATTTCTATTTTTACCAAAAAATTCATTTTTCGACAAACACTCGACTCTTCACAATTTTCGTGCAACAACCCTTATGTCCATAAAAAAGTGCATGTTTTTTTTTTACGAAACCCTTCTCTAGGTATTAAAGAACGGTATCGCGAAGGATTCAGCTTCCGCGCTCATTTCCATTTTTACCAAAAAATTCATTTTTTGCCAAACACTCGACTCTTCACATTTTTCGTGCAACAACCCTGATGTCCATAAAACATTGCATGTTTTTTTTTACGAAACCCTTCTCTAGGTATCAAAGAACGGTATCGCGAAGGATTCAGCTTCCGCGCTCATTTCCATTTTTACCAAAAAATTCATTTTTCGACAAACACTCGACTCTTCACATTTTTCGTGCAACAACCCTGATGTCCATAAAAAAGTGCATGTTTTTTTTACGAAACCCTTCTCTAGGTATCAAAGAACGGTATCGCGAAGGATTCAGCTTCCGCGCTCATTTCCATTTTTACCAAAAAATTCATTTTTCGACAAACACTCGACTCTTCACATTTTTCGTGCAACAACCCTGATGTCCATAAAAAAGTGCATGTTTTTTTTACGAAACCCTTCTCTAGGTATCAAAGAACGGTATCGCGAAGGATTCAGCTTCCGCGCTCATTTCCATTTTTACCAAAAAATTTATTTTTTGCCAAACACTCGACTCTTCACAATTTTCGTGCAACAACCCTGATGTCCATAAAAAATTGCATGTTTTTTTTTACGAAACCCTTCTCTAGGTATTAAAGAACGGTATCGCGAAGGATTCAGCTTCCGCGCTCATTTCCATTTTTACCAAAAAATTCATTTTTCGACAAACACTCGACTCTTCACATTTTTCGTGCAACAACCCTGATGTCCATAAAAAAGTGCATGTTTTTTTTTATGAAACCCTTCGGTAGGTATCAAAGAACGATATCGCGAAAGATTCAGCTTCCGCGCTTATTTCCATTTTTACCAAAAAATTCATTTTTCGACAAACACTCGACTCTTCACATTTTTCGTGCAACAACCCTGATGTCCATAAAACATTGCATGTTTTTTTTTACGAAACCCTTCTCTAGGTATCAAAGAACGGTATCGCGAAGGATTCAGCTTCCGCGCTCATTTCCATTTTTACCAAAAAATTTATTTTTTGCCAAACACTCGACTCTTCACAATTTTCGTGCAACAACCCTGATGTCCATAAAAAATTGCATGTTTTTTTTTACGAAACCCTTCTCTAGGTATTAAAGAACGGTATCGCGAAGGATTCAGCTTCCGCGCTCATTTCCATTTTTACCAAAAAATTCATTTTTCGACAAACACTCGACTCTTCACATTTTTCGTGCAACAACCCTGATGTCCATAAAAAAGTGCATGTTTTTTTTTATGAAACCCTTCGGTAGGTATCAAAGAACGATATCGCGAAAGATTCAGCTTCCGCGCTCATTTCCATTTTTACCAAAAAATTCATTTTTCGACAAACACTCGACTCTTCACAATTTTCGTGCAACAACCCTGATGTCCATAAAACATTGCATGTTTTTTTTTACGAAACCCTTCTCTAGGTATTAAAGAACGGTATCGCGAAGGATTCAGCTTCCGCGCTCATTTCTATTTTTACCAAAAAATTCATTTTTCGACAAACACTCGACTATTCACATTTTTCGTGCAACAACCCTGATGTCCATAAAAAAGTGCATGTTTTTTTTTACGAAACCCTTCTCTAGGTATTAAAGAACGGTATCGCGAAGGATTCAGCTTCCGCGCTCATTTCCATTTTTACCAAAAAATTCATTTTTCGACAAACACTCGACTCTTCACTTTTTTCGTGCAACAACCCTGATGTCCATAAAAAAGTGCATGTTTTATTTTACGAAACCCTTCTCTAGGTATCAAAGAACGGTATCGCGAAGGATTCAGCTTCCGCGCTCATTTCCATTTTTACCAAAAAATTCATTTTTCGACAAACACTCGACTCTTCACATTTTTCGTGCAACAACCCTGATGTCCATAAAACATTGCATGTTTTTTTTTACGAAACCCTTCTCTAGGTATTAAAGAACGGTATCGCGAAGGATTCAGCTTCCGCGCTCATTTCCATTTTTACCAAAAAATTCATTTTTCGACAAACACTCGACTCTTCACATTTTTCGTGCAACAACCCTGATGTCCATAAAAAAGTGCATGTTTTATTTTACGAAACCCTTCTCTAGGTATCAAAGAACGGTATCGCGAAGGATTCAGCTTCCGCGCTCATTTCCATTTTTACCAAAAAATTCATTTTATGCCAAACACTCGACTCTTCACAATTTTCGTGCAACAACCCTGATATCCATAAAAAAGTGCATGTTTTTTTTTACGAAACCCTTCTCTAGGTATCAAAGAACGGTATCCCGAAGGTTTCAGCTTCCGCGCTCATTTCTATTTTTACCAAAAAATTCATTTTTCGACAAACACTCGACTCTTCACAATTTTCGTGCAACAACCCTTATGTCCATAAAAAAGTGCATGTTTTTTTTTTATGAAACCCTTCTGTAGGTATCAAAGAACGATATTGCGAAAGATTCAGCTTCCGCGCTCATTTCCATTTTTACCAAAAAATTCATTTTTCGACAAACACTCGACTCTTCACATTTTTCGTGCAACAACCCTGATGTCCATAAAACATTGCATGTTTTTTTTTACGAAACCCTTCTCTAGGTATTAAAGAACGGTATCGCGAAGGATTCAGCTTCCGCGCTCATTTCCATTTTTACCAAAAAATTCATTTTTCGACAAACACTCGACTCTTCACATTTTTCGTGCAACAACCCTGATGTCCATAAAAAAGTGCATGTTTTATTTTACGAAACCCTTCTCTAGGTATCAAAGAACGGTATCGCGAAGGATTCAGCTTCCGCGCTCATTTCCATTTTTACCAAAAAATTCATTTTATGCCAAACACTCGACTCTTCACAATTTTCGTGCAACAACCCTGATATCCATAAAAAAGTGCATGTTTTTTTTTACGAAACCCTTCTCTAGGTATCAAAGAACGGTATCCCGAAGGTTTCAGCTTCCGCGCTCATTTCTATTTTTACCAAAAAATTCATTTTTCGACAAACACTCGACTCTTCACAATTTTCGTGCAACAACCCTTATGTCCATAAAAAAGTGCATGTTTTTTTTTTATGAAACCCTTCTGTAGGTATCAAAGAACGATATTGCGAAAGATTCAGCTTCCGCGCTCATTTCCATTTTTACCAAAAAATTCATTTTTCGACAAACACTCGACTCTTCACATTTTTCGTGCAACAACCCTGATGTCCATAAAACATTGCATGTTTTTTTTTACGAAACCCTTCTCTAGGTATTAAAGAACGGTATCGCGAAGGATTCAGCTTCCGCGCTCATTTCCATTTTTACCAAAAAATTCATTTTTCGACAAACACTCGACTCTTCACGTTTTCGTGCAACAACCCTGATGTCCATAAAAAAGTGCATGTTTTATTTTACGAAACCCTTCTCTAGGTATCAAAGAACGGTATCGCGAAGGATTCAGCTTCCGCGCTCATTTCCATTTTTACCAAAAAATTCATTTTATGCCAAACACTCGACTCTTCACAATTTTCGTGCAACAACCCTGATATCCATAAAAAAGTGCATGTTTTTTTTTACGAAACCCTTCTCTAGGTATCAAAGAACGGTATCCCGAAGGTTTCAGCTTCCGCGCTCATTTCTATTTTTACCAAAAAATTCATTTTTCGACAAACACTCGACTCTTCACAATTTTCGTGCAACAACCCTTATGTCCATAAAAAAGTGCATGTTTTTTTTTTATGAAACCCTTCTGTAGGTATCAAAGAACGATATTGCGAAAGATTCAGCTTCCGCGCTCATTTCCATTTTTACCAAAAAATTCATTTTATGCCAAACACTCGACTCTTCACAATTTTCGTGCAACAACCCTGATATCCATAAAAAAGTGCATGTTTTTTTTTACGAAACCCTTCTCTAGGTATCAAAGAACGGTATCCCGAAGGTTTCAGCTTCCGCGCTCATTTCCATTTTTACCAAAAAATTCATTTTTCGACAAACACTCGACTCTTCACATTTTTCGTGCAACAACCCTGATGTCCATAAAAAAGTGCATGTTTTTTTTTATGAAACCCTTCTGTAGGTATCAAAGAACGATATCGCGAAAGATTCAGCTTCCGCGATCATTTCTATTTTTACCAAAAAATTCATTTTTCGACAAACACTCGACTCTTCACAATTTTCGTGCAACAACCCTTATGTCCATAAAAAAGTGCATGTTTTTTTTTTACGAAACCCTTCTCTAGGTATTAAAGAACGGTATCGCGAAGGATTCAGCTTCCGCGCTCATTTCCATTTTTACCAAAAAATTCATTTTTTGCCAAACACTCGACTCTTCACATTTTTCGTGCAACAACCCTGATGTCCATAAAACATTGCATGTTTTTTTTTACGAAACCCTTCTCTAGGTATCAAAGAACGGTATCGCGAAGGATTCAGCTTCCGCGCTCATTTCCATTTTTACCAAAAAATTCATTTTTCGACAAACACTCGACTCTTCACATTTTTCGTGCAACAACCCTGATGTCCATAAAAAAGTGCATGTTTTTTTTACGAAACCCTTCTCTAGGTATCAAAGAACGGTATCGCGAAGGATTCAGCTTCCGCGCTCATTTCCATTTTTACCAAAAAATTCATTTTTCGACAAACACTCGACTCTTCACATTTTTCGTGCAACAACCCTGATGTCCATAAAAAAGTGCATGTTTTTTTTACGAAACCCTTCTCTAGGTATCAAAGAACGGTATCGCGAAGGATTCAGCTTCCGCGCTCATTTCCATTTTTACCAAAAAATTTATTTTTTGCCAAACACTCGACTCTTCACAATTTTCGTGCAACAACCCTGATGTCCATAAAAAATTGCATGTTTTTTTTTACGAAACCCTTCTCTAGGTATTAAAGAACGGTATCGCGAAGGATTCAGCTTCCGCGCTCATTTCCATTTTTACCAAAAAATTCATTTTTCGACAAACACTCGACTCTTCACATTTTTCGTGCAACAACCCTGATGTCCATAAAAAAGTGCATGTTTTTTTTTATGAAACCCTTCGGTAGGTATCAAAGAACGATATCGCGAAAGATTCAGCTTCCGCGCTTATTTCCATTTTTACCAAAAAATTCATTTTTCGACAAACACTCGACTCTTCACATTTTTCGTGCAACAACCCTGATGTCCATAAAACATTGCATGTTTTTTTTTACGAAACCCTTCTCTAGGTATCAAAGAACGGTATCGCGAAGGATTCAGCTTCCGCGCTCATTTCCATTTTTACCAAAAAATTTATTTTTTGCCAAACACTCGACTCTTCACAATTTTCGTGCAACAACCCTGATGTCCATAAAAAATTGCATGTTTTTTTTTACGAAACCCTTCTCTAGGTATTAAAGAACGGTATCGCGAAGGATTCAGCTTCCGCGCTCATTTCCATTTTTACCAAAAAATTCATTTTTCGACAAACACTCGACTCTTCACATTTTTCGTGCAACAACCCTGATGTCCATAAAAAAGTGCATGTTTTTTTTTATGAAACCCTTCGGTAGGTATCAAAGAACGATATCGCGAAAGATTCAGCTTCCGCGCTCATTTCCATTTTTACCAAAAAATTCATTTTTCGACAAACACTCGACTCTTCACAATTTTCGTGCAACAACCCTGATGTCCATAAAACATTGCATGTTTTTTTTTACGAAACCCTTCTCTAGGTATTAAAGAACGGTATCGCGAAGGATTCAGCTTCCGCGCTCATTTCTATTTTTACCAAAAAATTCATTTTTCGACAAACACTCGACTATTCACATTTTTCGTGCAACAACCCTGATGTCCATAAAAAAGTGCATGTTTTTTTTTACGAAACCCTTCTCTAGGTATTAAAGAACGGTATCGCGAAGGATTCAGCTTCCGCGCTCATTTCCATTTTTACCAAAAAATTCATTTTTCGACAAACACTCGACTCTTCACTTTTTTCGTGCAACAACCCTGATGTCCATAAAAAAGTGCATGTTTTATTTTACGAAACCCTTCTCTAGGTATCAAAGAACGGTATCGCGAAGGATTCAGCTTCCGCGCTCATTTCCATTTTTACCAAAAAATTCATTTTTCGACAAACACTCGACTCTTCACATTTTTCGTGCAACAACCCTGATGTCCATAAAACATTGCATGTTTTTTTTTACGAAACCCTTCTCTAGGTATTAAAGAACGGTATCGCGAAGGATTCAGCTTCCGCGCTCATTTCCATTTTTACCAAAAAATTCATTTTTCGACAAACACTCGACTCTTCACATTTTTCGTGCAACAACCCTGATGTCCATAAAAAAGTGCATGTTTTATTTTACGAAACCCTTCTCTAGGTATCAAAGAACGGTATCGCGAAGGATTCAGCTTCCGCGCTCATTTCCATTTTTACCAAAAAATTCATTTTATGCCAAACACTCGACTCTTCACAATTTTCGTGCAACAACCCTGATATCCATAAAAAAGTGCATGTTTTTTTTTACGAAACCCTTCTCTAGGTATCAAAGAACGGTATCCCGAAGGTTTCAGCTTCCGCGCTCATTTCTATTTTTACCAAAAAATTCATTTTTCGACAAACACTCGACTCTTCACAATTTTCGTGCAACAACCCTTATGTCCATAAAAAAGTGCATGTTTTTTTTTTATGAAACCCTTCTGTAGGTATCAAAGAACGATATTGCGAAAGATTCAGCTTCCGCGCTCATTTCCATTTTTACCAAAAAATTCATTTTTCGACAAACACTCGACTCTTCACATTTTTCGTGCAACAACCCTGATGTCCATAAAACATTGCATGTTTTTTTTTACGAAACCCTTCTCTAGGTATTAAAGAACGGTATCGCGAAGGATTCAGCTTCCGCGCTCATTTCCATTTTTACCAAAAAATTCATTTTTCGACAAACACTCGACTCTTCACATTTTTCGTGCAACAACCCTGATGTCCATAAAAAAGTGCATGTTTTATTTTACGAAACCCTTCTCTAGGTATCAAAGAACGGTATCGCGAAGGATTCAGCTTCCGCGCTCATTTCCATTTTTACCAAAAAATTCATTTTATGCCAAACACTCGACTCTTCACAATTTTCGTGCAACAACCCTGATATCCATAAAAAAGTGCATGTTTTTTTTTACGAAACCCTTCTCTAGGTATCAAAGAACGGTATCCCGAAGGTTTCAGCTTCCGCGCTCATTTCTATTTTTACCAAAAAATTCATTTTTCGACAAACACTCGACTCTTCACAATTTTCGTGCAACAACCCTTATGTCCATAAAAAAGTGCATGTTTTTTTTTTATGAAACCCTTCTGTAGGTATCAAAGAACGATATTGCGAAAGATTCAGCTTCCGCGCTCATTTCCATTTTTACCAAAAAATTCATTTTTCGACAAACACTCGACTCTTCACATTTTTCGTGCAACAACCCTGATGTCCATAAAACATTGCATGTTTTTTTTTACGAAACCCTTCTCTAGGTATTAAAGAACGGTATCGCGAAGGATTCAGCTTCCGCGCTCATTTCCATTTTTACCAAAAAATTCATTTTTCGACAAACACTCGACTCTTCACGTTTTCGTGCAACAACCCTGATGTCCATAAAAAAGTGCATGTTTTATTTTACGAAACCCTTCTCTAGGTATCAAAGAACGGTATCGCGAAGGATTCAGCTTCCGCGCTCATTTCCATTTTTACCAAAAAATTCATTTTATGCCAAACACTCGACTCTTCACAATTTTCGTGCAACAACCCTGATATCCATAAAAAAGTGCATGTTTTTTTTTACGAAACCCTTCTCTAGGTATCAAAGAACGGTATCCCGAAGGTTTCAGCTTCCGCGCTCATTTCTATTTTTACCAAAAAATTCATTTTTCGACAAACACTCGACTCTTCACAATTTTCGTGCAACAACCCTTATGTCCATAAAAAAGTGCATGTTTTTTTTTTATGAAACCCTTCTGTAGGTATCAAAGAACGATATTGCGAAAGATTCAGCTTCCGCGCTCATTTCCATTTTTACCAAAAAATTCATTTTATGCCAAACACTCGACTCTTCACAATTTTCGTGCAACAACCCTGATATCCATAAAAAAGTGCATGTTTTTTTTTACGAAACCCTTCTCTAGGTATCAAAGAACGGTATCCCGAAGGTTTCAGCTTCCGCGCTCATTTCTATTTTTACCAAAAAATTCATTTTTCGACAAACACTCGACTCTTCACAATTTTCGTGCAACAACCCTTATGTCCATAAAAAAGTGCATGTTTTTTTTTTATGAAACCCTTCTGTAGGTATCAAAGAACGATATTGCGAAAGATTCAGCTTCCGCGCTCATTTCCATTTTTACCAAAAAATTCATTTTTCGACAAACACTCGACTCTTCACATTTTTCGTGCAACAACCCTGATGTCCATAAAACATTGCATGTTTTTTTTTACGAAACCCTTCTCTAGGTATCAAAGAACGGTATCGCGAAGGATTCAGCTTCCGCGCTCATTTCCATTTTTACCAAAAAATTCATTTTTCGACAAACACTCGACTCTTCACATTTTTCGTGCAACAACCCTGATGTCCATAAAAAAGTGCATGTTTTTTTTACGAAACCCTTCTCTAGGTATCAAAGAACGGTATCGCGAAGGATTCAGCTTCCGCGCTCATTTCCATTTTTACCAAAAAATTTATTTTTTGCCAAACACTCGACTCTTCACAATTTTCGTGCAACAACCCTGATGTCCATAAAAAATTGCATGTTTTTTTTTACGAAACCCTTCTCTAGGTATTAAAGAACGGTATCGCGAAGGATTCAGCTTCCGCGCTCATTTCCATTTTTACGAAAAAATTTATTTTTTGACAAACACTCGACTCTTCACAATTTTCGTGCAACAACCCTGATGTCCATAAAAAAGTGCATGTTTTTTTTTACGAAACCCTTCTCTAGGTATTAAAGAACGGTATCGCGAAGGATTCAGCTTCCGCGCTCATTTCCATTTTTACCAAAAAATTCATTTTTTGCCAAACACTCGACTCTTCACAATTTTCGTGCAACAACCCTGATGTCCATAAAAAAGTGCATGTTTTTTTTTATGAAACCCTTCGGTAGGTATCAAAGAACGATATCGCGAAAGATTCAGCTTCCGCGCTTATTTCCATTTTTACCAAAAAATTCATTTTTCGACAAACACTCGACTCTTCACATTTTTCGTGCAACAACCCTGATGTCCATAAAACATTGCATGTTTTTTTTTACGAAACCCTTCTCTAGGTATCAAAGAACGGTATCGCGAAGGATTCAGCTTCCGCGCTCATTTCCATTTTTACCAAAAAATTCATTTTTCGACAAACACTCGACTCTTCACATTTTTCGTGCAACAACCCTGATGTCCATAAAAAAGTACATGTTTTTTTTTATGAAACCCTTCTGTAGGTATCAAAGAACGATATCGCGAAAGATTCAGCTTCCGCGCTCATTTCCATTTTTACCAAAAAATTCATTTTTTGCCAAACACTCGACTCTTCACAATTTTCGTGCAACAACCCTGATGTCCATAAAAAAGTGCATGTTTTTTTTTACGAAACCCTTCTCTAGGTATCAAAGAACGATATCGCGAAGGATTCAGCTTCCGCGCTCATTTCCATTTTTACCAAAAAATTCATTTTTCGACAAACACTTGACTCTTCACATTTTTCGTGCAACAACCCTGATGTCCATAAAAAAGTGCATGTTTTTTTTTACGAAACCCTTCTCTAGGTATCAAAGAACGGTATCGCAAAGGATTCAGCTTCCGCGCTCATTTCCATTTTTACCAAAAAATTCATTTTTCGACAAACACTCGACTCTTCACATTTTTCGTGCAACAACCCTGATGTCCATAAAAAATTGCATGTTTTTTTTTTACGAAACCCTTCTCTAGGTATTAAAGAACGGTATCGCGAAGGATTCAGCTTCCGCGCTCATTTCCATTTTTACCAAAAAATTCATTTTATGCCAAACACTCGACTCTTCACAATTTTCGTGCAACAACCCTGATGTCCATAAAAAAGTGCATGTTTTTTTTTACGAAACCCTTCTCTAGATATCAAAGAACGGTATCGCGAAGGATTCAGCTTCCGCGCTCATTTCCATTTTTACCAAAAAATTCATTTTTCGACAAACACTTGACTCTTCACATTTTTCGTGCAACAACCCTGATGTCCATAAAAAAGTGCATGTTTTTTTTTACGAAACCCTTCTCTAGGTATCAAAGAACGGTATCGCGAAGGATTCAGCTTCCGCGCTCATTTCCATTTTTACCAAAAAATTAATTTTTCGACAAACACTCGACTCTTCACATTTTTCGTGCAACAACCCTGATGTCCATAAAAAAGTGCATGTTTTTTTTTATGAAACCCTTCTGTAGGTATCAAAGAACGATATCGCGAAAGATTCAGCTTCCGCGCTCATTTCTATTTTTACCAAAAAATTTATTTTTTGCCAAACACTCGACTCTTCACAATTTTCGTGCAACAACCCTGATGTCCATAAAAAATTGCATGTTTTTTTTTACGAAACCCTTCTCTAGGTATTAAAGAACGGTATCGCGAAGGATTCAGCTTCCGCGCTCATTTCCATTTTTACCAAAAAATTCATTTTTCGACAAACACTCGACTCTTCACATTTTTCGTGCAACAACCCTGATGTCCATAAAAAAGTGCATGTTTTTTTTTATGAAACCCTTCGGTAGGTATCAAAGAACGATATCGCGAAAGATTCAGCTTCCGCGCTTATTTCCATTTTTACCAAAAAATTCATTTTTCGACAAACACTCGACTCTTCACATTTTTCGTGCAACAACCCTTATGTCCATAAAAAAGTGCATGTTTTTTTTTTATGAAACCCTTCTGTAGGTATCAAAGAACGATATTGCGAAAGATTCAGCTTCCGCGCTCATTTCCATTTTTACCAAAAAATTCATTTTTCGACAAACACTCGACTCTTCACATTTTTCGTGCAACAACCCTGATGTCCATAAAACATTGCATGTTTTTTTTTACGAAACCCTTCTCTAGGTATCAAAGAACGGTATCGCGAAGGATTCAGCTTCCGCGCTCATTTCCATTTTTACCAAAAAATTCATTTTTCGACAAACACTCGACTCTTCACATTTTTCGTGCAACAACCCTGATGTCCATAAAAAAGTGCATGTTTTTTTTACGAAACCCTTCTCTAGGTATCAAAGAACGGTATCGCGAAGGATTCAGCTCCCGCGCTCATTTCCATTTTTACCAAAAAATTTATTTTTTGCCAAACACTCGACTCTTCACAATTTTCGTGCAACAACCCTGATGTCCATAAAAAAGTGCATGTTTTTTTTTACGAAACCCTTCTCTAGGTATTAAAGAACGGTATCGCGAAGGATTCAGCTTCCGCGCTCATTTCCATTTTTACCATTTTTCGTGCAACAACCCTGATGTCCATAAAAAAGTGCATGTTTTTTTTTACGAAACCCTTCTCTAGGTATTAAAGAACGGTATCGCGAAGGATTCAGCTTCCGCGCTCATTTCCATTTTTACCAAAAAATTCATTTTTCGACAAACACTCGACTCTTCACATTTTTCGTGCAACAACCCTGATGTCCATAAAAAAGTGCATGTTTTATTTTACGAAACCCTTCTCTAGGTATCAAAGAACGGTATCGCGAAGGATTCAGCTTCCGCGCTCATTTCCATTTTTACCAAAAAATTCATTTTATGCCAAACACTCGACTCTTCACAATTTTCGTGCAACAACCCTGATATCCATAAAAAAGTGCATGTTTTTTTTTACGAAACCCTTCTCTAGGTATCAAAGAACGGTATCCCGAAGGTTTCAGCTTCCGCGCTCATTTCTATTTTTACCAAAAAATTCATTTTTCGACAAACACTCGACTCTTCACAATTTTCGTGCAACAACCCTTATGTCCATAAAAAAGTGCATGTTTTTTTTTTATGAAACCCTTCTGTAGGTATCAAAGAACGATATTGCGAAAGATTCAGCTTCCGCGCTCATTTCCATTTTTACCAAAAAATTCATTTTTCGACAAACACTCGACTCTTCACATTTTTCGTGCAACAACCCTGATGTCCATAAAACATTGCATGTTTTTTTTTACGAAACCCTTCTCTAGGTATTAAAGAACGGTATCGCGAAGGATTCAGCTTCCGCGCTCATTTCCATTTTTACCAAAAAATTCATTTTTTGCCAAACACTCGACTCTTCACAATTTTCGTGCAACAACCCTGATGTCCATAAAAAAGTGCATGTTTTTTTTTACGAAACCCTTCTCTAGGTATCAAAGAACGGTATCGCGAAGGATTCAGCTTCCGCGCTCATTTCCATTTTTACCAAAAAATTAATTTTTCGACAAACACTCGACTCTTCACATTTTTCGTGCAACAACCCTGATGTCCATAAAAAATTGCATGTTTTTTTTTTACGAAACCCTTCTCTAGGTATTAAAGAACGGTATCGCGAAGGATTCAGCTTCCGCGCTCATTTCCATTTTTACCAAAAAATTCATTTTATGCCAAACACTCGACTCTTCACAATTTTCGTGCAACAACCCTGATATCCATAAAAAAGTGCATGTTTTTTTTTACGAAACCCTTCTCTAGGTATCAAAGAACGGTATCCCGAAGGTTTCAGCTTCCGCGCTCATTTCTATTTTTACCAAAAAATTCATTTTTCGACAAACACTCGACTCTTCACAATTTTCGTGCAACAACCCTTATGTCCATAAAAAAGTGCATGTTTTTTTTTTATGAAACCCTTCTGTAGGTATCAAAGAACGATATTGCGAAAGATTCAGCTTCCGCGCTCATTTCCATTTTTACCAAAAAATTCATTTTTCGACAAACACTCGACTCTTCACATTTTTCGTGCAACAACCCTGATGTCCATAAAACATTGCATGTTTTTTTTTACGAAACCCTTCTCTAGGTATCAAAGAACGGTATCGCGAAGGATTCAGCTTCCGCGCTCATTTCCATTTTTACCAAAAAATTCATTTTTCGACAAACACTCGACTCTTCACATTTTTCGTGCAACAACCCTGATGTCCATAAAAAAGTGCATGTTTTTTTTACGAAACCCTTCTCTAGGTATCAAAGAACGGTATCGCGAAGGATTCAGCTTCCGCGCTCATTTCCATTTTTACCAAAAAATTTATTTTTTGCCAAACACTCGACTCTTCACAATTTTCGTGCAACAACCCTGATGTCCATAAAAAAGTGCATGTTTTTTTTTACGAAACCCTTCTCTAGGTATTAAAGAACGGTATCGCGAAGGATTCAGCTTCCGCGCTCATTTTCATTTTTACGAAAAAATTTATTTTTTGACAAACACTCGACTCTTCACAATTTTCGTGCAACAACCCTGATGTCCATAAAAAAGTGCATGTTTTTTTTTACGAAACCCTTCTCTAGGTATTAAAGAACGGTATCGCGAAGGATTCAGCTTCCGCGCTCATTTCCATTTTTACCAAAAAATTCATTTTTCGACAAACACTCGACTCTTCGCATTTTTCGTGCAACAACCCTGATGTCCATAAAACATTGCATGTTTTTTTTTACGAAACCCTTCTCTAGGTATCAAAGAACGGTATCGCGAAGGATTCAGCTTCCGCGCTCATTTCCATTTTTACCAAAAAATTCATTTTTCGACAAACACTCGACTCTTCACATTTTTCGTGCAACAACCCTGATGTCCATAAAAAAGTGCATGTTTTTTTTACGAAACCCTTCTCTAGGTATCAAAGAACGGTATCGCGAAGGATTCAGCTTCCGCGCTCATTTCCATTTTTACCAAAAAATTTATTTTTTGCCAAACACTCGACTCTTCACAATTTTCGTGCAACAACCCTGATGTCCATAAAAAATTGCATGTTTTTTTTTACGAAACCCTTCTCTAGGTATTAAAGAACGGTATCGCGAAGGATTCAGCTTCCGCGCTCATTTCCATTTTTACCAAAAAATTCATTTTTCGACAAACACTCGACTCTTCACATTTTTCGTGCAACAACCCTGATGTCCATAAAAAATTGCATGTTTTTTTTTACGAAACCCTTCTCTAGGTATTAAAGAACGGTATCGCGAAGGATTCAGCTTCCGCGCTCATTTCTATTTTTACCAAAAAATTCATTTTTCGACAAACACTCGACTATTCACATTTTTCGTGCAACAACCCTGATGTCCATAAAAAAGTGCATGTTTTTTTTTACGAAACCCTTCTCTAGGTATTAAAGAACGGTATCGCGAAGGATTCAGCTTCCGCGCTCATTTCCATTTTTACCAAAAAATTCATTTTTCGACAAACACTCGACTCTTCACATTTTTCGTGCAACAACCCTGATGTCCATAAAAAAGTGCATGTTTTATTTTACGAAACCCTTCTCTAGGTATCAAAGAACGGTATCGCGAAGGATTCAGCTTCCGCGCTCATTTCCATTTTTACCAAAAAATTCATTTTTCGACAAACACTCGACTCTTCACATTTTTCGTGCAACAACCCTGATGTCCATAAAAAAGTGCATGTTTTTTTTACGAAACCCTTCTCTAGGTATCAAAGAACGGTATCGCGAAGGATTCAGCTTCCGCGCTCATTTCCATTTTTACCAAAAAATTTATTTTTTGCCAAACACTCGACTCTTCACAATTTTCGTGCAACAACCCTGATGTCCATAAAAAATTGCATGTTTTTTTTTACGAAACCCTTCTCTAGGTATTAAAGAACGGTATCGCGAAGGATTCAGCTTCCGCGCTCATTTCCATTTTTACGAAAAAATTTATTTTTTGACAAACACTCGACTCTTCACAATTTTCGTGCAACAACCCTGATGTCCATAAAAAAGTGCATGTTTTTTTTTACGAAACCCTTCTCTAGGTATTAAAGAACGGTATCGCGAAGGATTCAGCTTCCGCGCTCATTTCCATTTTTACCAAAAAATTCATTTTTTGCCAAACACTCGACTCTTCACAATTTTCGTGCAACAACCCTGATGTCCATAAAAAAGTGCATGTTTTTTTTTATGAAACCCTTCGGTAGGTATCAAAGAACGATATCGCGAAAGATTCAGCTTCCGCGCTTATTTCCATTTTTACCAAAAAATTCATTTTTCGACAAACACTCGACTCTTCACATTTTTCGTGCAACAACCCTGATGTCCATAAAACATTGCATGTTTTTTTTTACGAAACCCTTCTCTAGGTATCAAAGAACGGTATCGCGAAGGATTCAGCTTCCGCGCTCATTTCCATTTTTACCAAAAAATTCATTTTTCGACAAACACTCGACTCTTCACATTTTTCGTGCAACAACCCTGATGTCCATAAAAAAGTACATGTTTTTTTTTATGAAACCCTTCTGTAGGTATCAAAGAACGATATCGCGAAAGATTCAGCTTCCGCGCTCATTTCCATTTTTACCAAAAAATTCATTTTTTGCCAAACACTCGACTCTTCACAATTTTCGTGCAACAACCCTGATGTCCATAAAAAAGTGCATGTTTTTTTTTACGAAACCCTTCTCTAGGTATCAAAGAACGATATCGCGAAGGATTCAGCTTCCGCGCTCATTTCCATTTTTACCAAAAAATTCATTTTTCGACAAACACTTGACTCTTCACATTTTTCGTGCAACAACCCTGATGTCCATAAAAAAGTGCATGTTTTTTTTTACGAAACCCTTCTCTAGGTATCAAAGAACGGTATCGCGAAGGATTCAGCTTCCGCGCTCATTTCCATTTTTACCAAAAAATTCATTTTTCGACAAACACTCGACTCTTCACATTTTTCGTGCAACAACCCTGATGTCCATAAAAAATTGCATGTTTTTTTTTTACGAAACCCTTCTCTAGGTATTAAAGAACGGTATCGCGAAGGATTCAGCTTCCGCGCTCATTTCCATTTTTACCAAAAAATTCATTTTATGCCAAACACTCGACTCTTCACAATTTTCGTGCAACAACCCTGATGTCCATAAAAAAGTGCATGTTTTTTTTTACGAAACCCTTCTCTAGATATCAAAGAACGGTATCGCGAAGGATTCAGCTTCCGCGCTCATTTCCATTTTTACCAAAAAATTCATTTTTCGACAAACACTTGACTCTTCACATTTTTCGTGCAACAACCCTGATGTCCATAAAAAAGTGCATGTTTTTTTTTACGAAACCCTTCTCTAGGTATCAAAGAACGGTATCGCGAAGGATTCAGCTTCCGCGCTCATTTCCATTTTTACCAAAAAATTAATTTTTCGACAAACACTCGACTCTTCACATTTTTCGTGCAACAACCCTGATGTCCATAAAAAAGTGCATGTTTTTTTTTATGAAACCCTTCTGTAGGTATCAAAGAACGATATCGCGAAAGATTCAGCTTCCGCGCTCATTTCTATTTTTACCAAAAAATTTATTTTTTGCCAAACACTCGACTCTTCACAATTTTCGTGCAACAACCCTGATGTCCATAAAAAATTGCATGTTTTTTTTTACGAAACCCTTCTCTAGGTATTAAAGAACGGTATCGCGAAGGATTCAGCTTCCGCGCTCATTTCCATTTTTACCAAAAAATTCATTTTTCGACAAACACTCGACTCTTCACATTTTTCGTGCAACAAGCCTGATGTCCATAAAAAAGTACATGTTTTTTTTTTATGAAACCCTTCTGTAGGTATCAAAGAACGATATCGCGAAAGATTCAGCTTCCGCGCTCATTTCCATTTTTACCAAAAAATTCATTTTTTGCCAAACACTCGACTCTTCACAATTTTCGTGCAACAACCCTGATGTCCATAAAAAAGTGCATGTTTTTTTTTACGAAACCCTTCTCTAGGTATCAAAGAACGGTATCGCGAAGGATTCAGCTTCCGCGCTCATTTCCATTTTTACCAAAAAATTAATTTTTCGACAAACACTCGACTCTTCACATTTTTCGTGCAACAACCCTGATGTCCATAAAAAATTGCATGTTTTTTTTTTACGAAACCCTTCTCTAGGTATTAAAGAACGGTATCGCGAAGGATTCAGCTTCCGCGCTCATTTCCATTTTTACCAAAAAATTCATTTTATGCCAAACACTCGACTCTTCACAATTTTCGTGCAACAACCCTGATGTCCATAAAAAAGTGCATGTTTTTTTTTACGAAACCCTTCTCTAGGTATCAAAGAACGGTATCGCGAAGGATTCAGCTTCCGCGCTCATTTCCATTTTTACCAAAAAATTCATTTTTCGACAAACACTTGACTCTTCACATTTTTCGTGCAACAACCCTGATGTCCATAAAAAAGTGCATGTTTTTTTTTACGAAACCCTTCTCTAGGTATCAAAGAACGGTATCGCGAAGGATTCAGCTTCCGCGCTCATTTCCATTTTTACCAAAAAATTAATTTTTCGACAAACACTCGACTCTTCACATTTTTCGTGCAACAACCCTGATGTCCATAAAAAATTGCATGTTTTTTTTTACGAAACCCTTCTCTAGGTATTAAAGAACGGTATCGCGAAGGATTCAGCTTCCGCGCTCATTTCTATTTTTACCAAAAAATTCATTTTTCGACAAACACTCGACTATTCACATTTTTCGTGCAACAACCCTGATGTCCATAAAAAAGTGCATGTTTTTTTTTACGAAACCCTTCTCTAGGTATTAAAGAACGGTATCGCGAAGGATTCAGCTTCCGCGCTCATTTCCATTTTTACCAAAAAATTCATTTTTCGACAAACACTCGACTCTTCACATTTTTCGTGCAACAACCCTGATGTCCATAAAAAAGTGCATGTTTTTTTTTACGAAACCCTTCTCTAGGTATTAAAGAACGGTATCGCGAAGGATTCAGCTTCCGCGCTCATTTCCATTTTTACCAAAAAATTTATTTTTTGACAAACACTCGACTCTTCACAATTTTCGTGCAACAACCCTGATGTCCATAAAAAATTGCATGTTTTATTTTACGAAACCCTTCTCTAGGTATCAAAGAACGGTATCGCGAAGGATTCAGCTTCCGCGCTCATTTCCATTTTTACCAAAAAATTCATTTTTCGACAAACACTCGACTCTTCACATTTTTCGTGCAACAACCCTGATGTCCATAAAAAAGTGCATGTTTTTTTTTATGAAACCCTTCGGTAGGTATCAAAGAACGATATCGCGAAAGATTCAGCTTCCGCGCTTATTTCCATTTTTACCAAAAAATTCATTTTTCGACAAACACTCGACTCTTCACATTTTTCGTGCAACAACCCTGATGTCCATAAAAAAGTGCATGTTTTATTTTACGAAACCCTTCTCTACGTATCAAAGAACGGTATCGCGAAGGATTCAGCTTCCGCGCTCATTTCTATTTTTACCAAAAAATTCATTTTTCGACAAACACTCGACTCTTCACATTTTTCGTGCAACAACCCTGATGTCCATAAAAAAGTACATGTTTTTTTTTATGAAACCCTTCTGTAGGTATCAAAGAACGATATCGCGAAAGATTCAGCTTCCGCGCTCATTTCCATTTTTACCAAAAAATTCATTTTTCGACAAACACTCGACTCTTCACAATTTTCGTGCAACAACCCTGATGTCCATAAAACATTGCATGTTTTTTTTTACGAAACCCTTCTCTAGGTATTAAAGAACGGTATCGCGAAGGATTCAGCTTCCGCGCTCATTTCCATTTTTACCAAAAAATTCATTTTTTGCAAAACACTCGACTCTTCACAATTTTCGTGCAACAACCCTGATGTCCATAAAAAAGTGCATGTTTTTTTTTACGAAACCCTTCTCTAGATATCAAAGAACGGTATCGCGAAGGATTCAGCTTCCGCGCTCATTTCCATTTTTACCAAAAAATTCATTTTTCGACAAACACTCGACTCTTCACATTTTTCGTGCAACAACCCTGATGTCCATAAAAAAGTGCATGTTTTTTTTTACGAAACCCTTCTCTAGGTATCAAAGAACGGTATCGCGAAGGATTCAGCTTCCGCGCTCATTTCCATTTTTACCAAAAAATTCATTTTTCGACAAACACTCGACTCTTCACATTTTTCGTGCAACAACCCTGATGTCCATAAAAAATTGCATGTTTTTTTTTTACGAAACCCTTCTCTAGGTATTAAAGAACGGTATCGCGAAGGATTCAGCTTCCGCGCTCATTTCCATTTTTACCAAAAAATTCATTTTATGCCAAACACTCGACTCTTCACAATTTTCGTGCAACAACCCTGATGTCCATAAAAAAGTGCATGTTTTTTTTTACGAAACCCTTCTCTAGGTATCAAAGAACGGTATCGCGAAGGATTCAGCTTCCGCGCTCATTTCCATTTTTACCAAAAAATTCATTTTTCGACAAACACTTGACTCTTCACATTTTTCGTGCAACAACCCTGATGTCCATAAAAAAGTGCATGTTTTTTTTTACGAAACCCTTCTCTAGGTATCAAAGAACGGTATCGCGAAGGATTCAGCTTCCGCGCTCATTTCCATTTTTACCAAAAAATTAATTTTTCGACAAACACTCGACTCTTCACATTTTTCGTGCAACAACCCTGATGTCCATAAAAAAGTGCATGTTTTTTTTTATGAAACCCTTCTGTAGGTATCAAAGAACGATATCGCGAAAGATTCAGCTTCCGCGATCATTTCTATTTTTACCAAAAAATTCATTTTTCGACAAACACTCGACTCTTCACAATTTTCGTGCAACAACCCTTATGTCCATAAAAAAGTGCATGTTTTTTTTTTACGAAACCCTTCTCTAGGTATTAAAGAACGGTATCGCGAAGGATTCAGCTTCCGCGCTCATTTCCATTTTTACCAAAAAATTCATTTTTTGCCAAACACTCGACTCTTCACATTTTTCGTGCAACAACCCTGATGTCCATAAAACATTGCATGTTTTTTTTTACGAAACCCTTCTCTAGGTATCAAAGAACGGTATCGCGAAGGATTCAGCTTCCGCGCTCATTTCCATTTTTACCAAAAAATTCATTTTTCGACAAACACTCGACTCTTCACATTTTTCGTGCAACAACCCTGATGTCCATAAAAAAGTGCATGTTTTTTTTACGAAACCCTTCTCTAGGTATCAAAGAACGGTATCGCGAAGGATTCAGCTTCCGCGCTCATTTCCATTTTTACCAAAAAATTCATTTTTCGACAAACACTCGACTCTTCACATTTTTCGTGCAACAACCCTGATGTCCATAAAAAAGTGCATATTTTTTTAACGAAACCCTTCTCTAGGTATCAAAGAACGGTATCGCGAAGGATTCAGCTTCCGCGCTCATTTCCATTTTTACCAAAAAATTTATTTTTTGCCAAACACTCGACTCTTCACAATTTTCGTGCAACAACCCTGATGTCCATAAAAAATTGCATGTTTTTTTTTACGAAACCCTTCTCTAGGTATTAAAGAACGGTATCGCGAAGGATTCAGCTTCCGCGCTCATTTCCATTTTTACCAAAAAATTCATTTTATGCCAAACACTCGACTCTTCACAATTTTCGTGCAACAACCCTGATATCCATAAAAAAGTGCATGTTTTTTTTTACGAAACCCTTCTCTAGGTATCAAAGAACGGTATCCCGAAGGTTTCAGCTTCCGCGCTCATTTCTATTTTTACCAAAAAATTCATTTTTCGACAAACACTCGACTCTTCACAATTTTCGTGCAACAACCCTTATGTCCATAAAAAAGTGCATGTTTTTTTTTATGAAACCCTTCTGTAGGTATCGAAGAACGATATTGCGAAAGATTCAGCTTCCGCGCTCATTTCCATTTTTACCAAAAAATTCATTTTTCGACAAACACTCGACTCTTCACATTTTTCGTGCAACAACCCTGATGTCCATAAAACATTGCATGTTTTTTTTTACGAAACCCTTCTCTAGGTATCAAAGAACGGTATCGCGAAGGATTCAGCTTCCGCGCTCATTTCCATTTTTACCAAAAAATTTATTTTTTGCCAAACACTCGACTCTTCACAATTTTCGTGCAACAACCCTGATGTCCATAAAAAATTGCATGTTTTTTTTTACGAAACCCTTCTCTAGGTATTAAAGAACGGTATCGCGAAGGATTCAGCTTCCGCGCTCATTTCCATTTTTACCAAAAAATTCATTTTTCGACAAACACTCGACTCTTCACATTTTTCGTGCAACAACCCTGATGTCCATAAAAAAGTGCATGTTTTTTTTTATGAAACCCTTCGGTAGGTATCAAAGAACGATATCGCGAAAGATTCAGCTTCCGCGCTCATTTCCATTTTTACCAAAAAATTCATTTTTCGACAAACACTCGACTATTCACATTTTTCGTGCAACAACCCTGATGTCCATAAAAAATTGCATGTTTTTTTTTACGAAACCCTTCTCTAGGTATTAAAGAACGGTATCGCGAAGGATTCAGCTTCCGCGCTCATTTCTATTTTTACCAAAAAATTCATTTTTCGACAAACACTCGACTCTTCACATTTTTCGTGCAACAACCCTGATGTCCATAAAAAAGTGCATGTTTTTTTTTACGAAACCCTTCTCTAGGTATTAAAGAACGGTATCGCGAAGGATTCAGCTTCCGCGCTCATTTCCATTTTTACCAAAAAATTCATTTTTCGACAAACACTCGACTCTTCACATTTTTCGTGCAACAACCCTGATGTCCATAAAAAAGTGCATGTTTTTTTTTACGAAACCCTTCTCTAGGTATTAAAGAACGGTATCGCGAAGGATTCAGCTTCCGCGCTCATTTCCATTTTTACCAAAAAATTCATTTTTCGACAAACACTCGACTCTTCACATTTTTCGTGCAACAACCCTGATGTCCATAAAAAAGTGCATGTTTTATTTTACGAAACCCTTCTCTAGGTATCAAAGAACGGTATCGCGAAGGATTCAGCTTCCGCGCTCATTTCCATTTTTACCAAAAAATTCATTTTTCGACAAACACTCGACTCTTCACATTTTTCGTGCAACAACCCTGATGTCCATAAAAAAGTGCATGTTTTAATTTACGAAACCCTTCTCTAGGTATCAAAGAACGGTATCGCGAAGTATTCAGCTTCCGCGCTCATTTCCATTTTTACCAAAAAATTCATTTTTCGACAAACACTCGACTCTTCACATTTTTCGTGCAACAACCCTGATGTCCATAAAAAAGTGCATGTTTTTTTTACGAAACCCTTCTCTAGGTATCAAAGAACGGTATCGCGAAGGATTCAGCTTCCGCGCTCATTTCCATTTTTACCAAAAAATTTATTTTTTGCCAAACACTCGACTCTTCACAATTTTCGTGCAACAACCCTGATGTCCATAAAAAATTGCATGTTTTTTTTTACGAAACCCTTCTCTAGGTATTAAAGAACGGTATCGCGAAGGATTCAGCTTCCGCGCTCATTTCCATTTTTACCAAAAAATTCATTTTTCGACAAACACTCGACTCTTCACATTTTTCGTGCAACAACCCTGATGTCCATAAAAAAGTGCATGTTTTTTTTTATGAAACCCTTCGGTAGGTATCAAAGAACGATATCGCGAAAGATTCAGCTTCCGCGCTCATTTCCATTTTTACCAAAAAATTCATTTTTCGACAAACACTCGACTATTCACATTTTTCGTGCAACAACCCTGATGTCCATAAAAAATTGCATGTTTTTTTTTACGAAACCCTTCTCTAGGTATTAAAGAACGGTATCGCGAAGGATTCAGCTTCCGCGCTCATTTCTATTTTTACCAAAAAATTCATTTTTCGACAAACACTCGACTCTTCACATTTTTCGTGCAACAACCCTGATGTCCATAAAAAAGTGCATGTTTTTTTTTACGAAACCCTTCTCTAGGTATTAAAGAACGGTATCGCGAAGGATTCAGCTTCCGCGCTCATTTCCATTTTTACCAAAAAATTCATTTTTCGACAAACACTCGACTCTTCACATTTTTCGTGCAACAACCCTGATGTCCATAAAAAAGTGCATGTTTTTTTTTACGAAACCCTTCTCTAGGTATTAAAGAACGGTATCGCGAAGGATTCAGCTTCCGCGCTCATTTCCATTTTTACCAAAAAATTCATTTTTCGACAAACACTCGACTCTTCACATTTTTCGTGCAACAACCCTGATGTCCATAAAAAAGTGCATGTTTTTTTTTACGAAACCCTTCTCTAGGTATTAAAGAACGGTATCGCGAAGGATTCAGCTTCCGCGCTCATTTCCATTTTTACCAAAAAATTCATTTTTCGACAAACACTCGACTCTTCACATTTTTCGTGCAACAACCCTGATGTCCATAAAAAAGTGCATGTTTTATTTTACGAAACCCTTCTCTAGGTATCAAAGAACGGTATCGCGAAGGATTCAGCTTCCGCGCTCATTTCCATTTTTACCAAAAAATTCATTTTTCGACAAACACTCGACTCTTCACATTTTTCGTGCAACAACCCTGATGTCCATAAAAAAGTGCATGTTTTAATTTACGAAACCCTTCTCTAGGTATCAAAGAACGGTATCGCGAAGTATTCAGCTTCCGCGCTCATTTCCATTTTTACCAAAAAATTCATTTTTCGACAAACACTCGACTCTTCACATTTTTCGTGCAACAACCCTGATGTCCATAAAAAAGTGCATGTTTTTTTTACGAAACCCTTCTCTAGGTATCAAAGAACGGTATCGCGAAGGATTCAGCTTCCGCGCTCATTTCCATTTTTACCAAAAAATTTATTTTTTGCCAAACACTCGACTCTTCACAATTTTCGTGCAACAACCCTGATGTCCATAAAAAATTGCATGTTTTTTTTTACGAAACCCTTCTCTAGGTATTAAAGAACGGTATCGCGAAGGATTCAGCTTCCGCGCTCATTTCCATTTTTACCAAAAAATTCATTTTTCGACAAACACTCGACTCTTCACATTTTTCGTGCAACAACCCTGATGTCCATAAAAAAGTGCATGTTTTTTTTTATGAAACCCTTCGGTAGGTATCAAAGAACGATATCGCGAAAGATTCAGCTTCCGCGCTCATTTCCATTTTTACCAAAAAATTCATTTTTCGACAAACACTCGACTATTCACATTTTTCGTGCAACAACCCTGATGTCCATAAAAAATTGCATGTTTTTTTTTACGAAACCCTTCTCTAGGTATTAAAGAACGGTATCGCGAAGGATTCAGCTTCCGCGCTCATTTCTATTTTTACCAAAAAATTCATTTTTCGACAAACACTCGACTCTTCACATTTTTCGTGCAACAACCCTGATGTCCATAAAAAAGTGCATGTTTTTTTTTACGAAACCCTTCTCTAGGTATTAAAGAACGGTATCGCGAAGGATTCAGCTTCCGCGCTCATTTCCATTTTTACCAAAAAATTCATTTTTCGACAAACACTCGACTCTTCACATTTTTCGTGCAACAACCCTGATGTCCATAAAAAAGTGCATGTTTTATTTTACGAAACCCTTCTCTAGGTATCAAAGAACGGTATCGCGAAGGATTCAGCTTCCGCGCTCATTTCCATTTTTACCAAAAAATTCATTTTTCGACAAACACTCGACTCTTCACATTTTTCGTGCAACAACCCTGATGTCCATAAAAAAGTGCATGTTTTAATTTACGAAACCCTTCTCTAGGTATCAAAGAACGGTATCGCGAAGTATTCAGCTTCCGCGCTCATTTCCATTTTTACCAAAAAATTCATTTTTCGACAAACACTCGACTCTTCACATTTTTCGTGCAACAACCCTGATGTCCATAAAAAAGTGCATGTTTTTTTTTACGAAACCCTTCTCTAGGTATTAAAGAACGGTATCGCGAAGGATTCAGCTTCCGCGCTCATTTCCATTTTTACCAAAAAATTCATTTTTCGACAAACACTCGACTCTTCACATTTTTCGTGCAACAACCCTGATGTCCATAAAAAAGTGCATGTTTTTTTTTACGAAACCCTTCTCTAGGTATTAAAGAACGGTATCGCGAAGGATTCAGCTTCCGCGCTCATTTCCATTTTTACCAAAAAATTCATTTTTCGACAAACACTCGACTCTTCACATTTTTCGTGCAACAACCCTGATGTCCATAAAAAAGTGCATGTTTTATTTTACGAAACCCTTCTCTAGGTATCAAAGAACGGTATCGCGAAGGATTCAGCTTCCGCGCTCATTTCCATTTTTACCAAAAAATTCATTTTTCGACAAACACTCGACTCTTCACATTTTTCGTGCAACAACCCTGATGTCCATAAAAAAGTGCATGTTTTAATTTACGAAACCCTTCTCTAGGTATCAAAGAACGGTATCGCGAAGTATTCAGCTTCCGCGCTCATTTCCATTTTTACCAAAAAATTCATTTTTCGACAAACACTCGACTCTTCACATTTTTCGTGCAACAACCCTGATGTCCATAAAAAAGTGCATGTTTTTTTTTACGAAACCCTTCTCTAGGTATCAAAGAACGGTATCGCGAAGGATTCAGCTTCCGCGCTCATTTTCATTTTTACGAAAAAATTTATTTTTTGACAAACACTCGACTCTTCACAATTTTCGTGCAACAACCCTGATGTCCATAAAAAAGTGCATGTTTTTTTTTACGAAACCCTTCTCTAGGTATTAAAGAACGGTATCGCGAAGGAATCAGCTTCCGCGCTCATTTCCATTTTTACCAAAAAATTCATTTTTTGCCAAACACTCGACTCTTCACAATTTTCGTGCAACAACCCTGATGTCCATAAAATATCGCATGTTTTTTGTTACGAAACCCTTCTCTAGGTATTAAAGAACGGTATCGCGAAGGATTCAGCTTCCGCGCTCATTTCCATTTTTACCAAAAAATTTATTTTTTGACAAACACTCGACTCTTCACAATTTTCGTGCAACAACCCTGATGTCCATAAAAAATTGCATGTTTTTTTTTACGAAACCCTTCTCTAGGTATTAAAGAACGGTATCGCGAAGGATTCAGCTTCCGCGCTCATTTCTATTTTTACCAAAAAATTCATTTTTCGACAAACACTCGACTCTTCACATTTTTCGTGCAACAACCCTGATGTCCATAAAAAAGTGCATGTTTTTTTTTTACGAAACCCTTCTCTAGGTATTAAAGAACGGTATCGCGAAGGATTCAGCTTCCGCGCTCATTTCCATTTTTACCAAAAAATTCATTTTTCGACAAACACTCGACTCTTCACATTTTTCGTGCAACAACCCTGATGTCCATAAAAAAGTGCATGTTTTATTTTACGAAACCCTTCTCTAGGTATCAAAGAACGGTATCGCGAAGGATTCAGCTTCCGCGCTCATTTCCATTTTTACCAAAAAATTCATTTTTCGACAAACACTCGACTCTTCACATTTTTCGTGCAACAACCCTGATGTCCATAAAAAAGTGCATGTTTTTTTTTACGAAACCCTTCTCTAGGTATCAAAGAACGGTATCGCGAAGGATTCAGCTTCCGCGCTCATTTTCATTTTTACGAAAAAATTTATTTTTTGACAAACACTCGACTCTTCACAATTTTCGTGCAACAACCCTGATGTCCATAAAAAAGTGCATGTTTTTTTTACGAAACCCTTCTCTAGGTATCAAAGAACGGTATCGCGAAGGATTCAGCTTCCGCGCTCATTTCCATTTTTACCAAAAAATTTATTTTTTGCCAAACACTCGACTCTTCACAATTTTCGTGCAACAACCCTGATGTCCATAAAAAATTGCATGTTTTTTTTTACGAAACCCTTCTCTAGGTATTAAAGAACGGTATCGCGAAGGATTCAGCTTCCGCGCTCATTTCCATTTTTACCAAAAAATTCATTTTTCGACAAACACTCGACTCTTCACATTTTTCGTGCAACAACCCTGATGTCCATAAAAAAGTGCATGTTTTTTTTTATGAAACCCTTCGGTAGGTATCAAAGAACGATATCGCGAAAGATTCAGCTTCCGCGCTTATTTCCATTTTTACCAAAAAATTCATTTTTCGACAAACACTCGACTCTTCACATTTTTCGTGCAACAACCCTGATGTCCATAAAAAATTGCATGTTTTTTTTTACGAAACCCTTCTCTAGGTATTAAAGAACGGTATCGCGAAGGATTCAGCTTCCGCGCTCATTTCTATTTTTACCAAAAAATTCATTTTTCGACAAACACTCGACTATTCACATTTTTCGTGCAACAACCCTGATGTCCATAAAAAAGTGCATGTTTTTTTTTACGAAACCCTTCTCTAGGTATTAAAGAACGGTATCGCGAAGGATTCAGCTTCCGCGCTCATTTCCATTTTTACCAAAAAATTCATTTTTCGACAAACACTCGACTCTTCACATTTTTCGTGCAACAACCCTGATGTCCATAAAAAAGTGCATGTTTTTTTTTACGAAACCCTTCTCTAGGTATTAAAGAACGGTATCGCGAAGGATTCAGCTTCCGCGCTCATTTCCATTTTTACCAAAAAATTTATTTTTTGACAAACACTCGACTCTTCACAATTTTCGTGCAACAACCCTGATGTCCATAAAAAATTGCATGTTTTATTTCACGAAACCCTTCTCTAGGTATCAAAGAACGGTATCGCGAAGGATTCAGCTTCCGCGCTCATTTCCATTTTTACCAAAAAATTCATTTTTCGACAAACACTCGACTCTTCACATTTTTCGTGCAACAACCCTGATGTCCATAAAAAAGTGCATGTTTTTTTTTATGAAACCCTTCTGTAGGTATCAAAGAACGATATCGCGAAAGATTCAGCTTCCGCGCTCATTTCCATTTTTACCAAAAAATTCATTTTTCGACAAACACTCGACTCTTCACAATTTTCGTGCAACAACCCTGATGTCCATAAAACATTGCATGTTTTTTTTTACGAAACCCTTCTCTAGGTATTAAAGAACGGTATCGCGAAGGATTCAGCTTCCGCGCTCATTTCCATTTTTACCAAAAAATTCATTTTTTGCCAAACACTCGACTCTTCACAATTTTCGTGCAACAACCCTGATGTCCATAAAAAAATGCATGTTTTTTTTTACGAAACCCTTCTCTAGGTATCAAAGAACGGTATCGCGAAGGATTCAGCTTCCGCGCTCATTTCCATTTTTACCAAAAAATTCATTTTTCGACAAACACTTGACTCTTCACATTTTTCGTGCAACAACCCTGATGTCCATAAAAAAGTGCATGTTTTTTTTTACGAAACCCTTCTCTAGGTATCAAAGAACGGTATCGCGAAGGATTCAGCTTCCGCGCTCATTTCCATTTTTACCAAAAAATTAATTTTTCGACAAACACTCGACTCTTCACATTTTTCGTGCAACAACCCTGATGTCCATAAAAAATTGCATGTTTTTTTTTTACGAAACCCTTCTCTAGGTATTAAAGAACGGTATCGCGAAGGATTCAGCTTCCGCGCTCATTTCCATTTTTACCAAAAAATTCATTTTATGCCAAACACTCGACTCTTCACAATTTTCGTGCAACAACCCTGATGTCCATAAAAAAGTGCATGTTTTTTTTTACGAAACCCTTCTCTAGGTATCAAAGAACGGTATCGCGAAGGATTCAGCTTCCGCGCTCATTTCCATTTTTACCAAAAAATTCATTTTTCGACAAACACTTGACTCTTCACATTTTTCGTGCAACAACCCTGATGTCCATAAAAAAGTGCATGTTTTTTTTTACGAAACCCTTCTCTAGGTATCAAAGAACGGTATCGCGAAGGATTCAGCTTCCGCGCTCATTTCCATTTTTACCAAAAAATTAATTTTTCGACAAACACTCGACTCTTCACATTTTTCGTGCAACAACCCTGATGTCCATAAAAAAGTGCATGTTTTTTTTTACGAAACCCTTCTCTAGGTATTAAAGAACGGTATCGCGAAGGATTCAGCTTCCGCGCTCATTTCCATTTTTACCAAAAAATTCATTTTATGCCAAACACTCGACTCTTCACAATTTTCGTGCAACAACCCTGATGTCCATAAAAAAGTGCATGTTTTTTTTTACGAAACCCTTCTCTAGGTATCAAAGAACGGTATCGCGAAGGATTCAGCTTCCGCGCTCATTTCCATTTTTACCAAAAAATTCATTTTTCGACAAACACTTGACTCTTCGCATTTTTCGTGCAACAACCCTGATGTCCATAAAACATTGCATGTTTTTTTTTACGAAACCCTTCTCTAGGTATTAAAGAACGGTATCGCGAAGGATTCAGCTTCCGCGCTCATTTCCATTTTTACCAAAAAATTCATTTTTCGACAAACACTCGACTCTTCACATTTTTCGTGCAACAACCCTGATGTCCATAAAAAAGTGCATGTTTTTTTTTACGAAACCCTTCTCTAGGTATTAAAGAACGGTATCGCGAAGGATTCAGCTTCCGCGCTCATTTCCATTTTTACCAAAAAATTTATTTTTTGACAAACACTCGACTCTTCACAATTTTCGTGCAACAACCCTGATGTCCATAAAAAATTGCATGTTTTATTTTACGAAACCCTTCTCTAGGTATCAAAGAACGGTATCGCGAAGGATTCAGCTTCCGCGCTCATTTCCATTTTTACCAAAAAATTCATTTTTCGACAAACACTCGACTCTTCACATTTTTCGTGCAACAACCCTGATGTCCATAAAAAAGTGCATGTTTTTTTTTATGAAACCCTTCGGTAGGTATCAAAGAACGATATCGCGAAAGATTCAGCTTCCGCGCTTATTTCCATTTTTACCAAAAAATTCATTTTTCGACAAACACTCGACTCTTCACATTTTTCGTGCAACAACCCTGATGTCCATAAAAAAGTGCATGTTTTATTTTACGAAACCCTTCTCTACGTATCAAAGAACGGTATCGCGAAGGATTCAGCTTCCGCGCTCATTTCTATTTTTACCAAAAAATTCATTTTTCGACAAACACTCGACTCTTCACATTTTTCGTGCAACAACCCTGATGTCCATAAAAAAGTACATGTTTTTTTTTATGAAACCCTTCTGTAGGTATCAAAGAACGATATCGCGAAAGATTCAGCTTCCGCGCTCATTTCCATTTTTACCAAAAAATTCATTTTTCGACAAACACTCGACTCTTCACAATTTTCGTGCAACAACCCTGATGTCCATAAAACATTGCATGTTTTTTTTTACGAAACCCTTCTCTAGGTATTAAAGAACGGTATCGCGAAGGATTCAGCTTCCGCGCTCATTTCCATTTTTACCAAAAAATTCATTTTTTGCAAAACACTCGACTCTTCACAATTTTCGTGCAACAACCCTGATGTCCATAAAAAAGTGCATGTTTTTTTTTACGAAACCCTTCTCTAGATATCAAAGAACGGTATCGCGAAGGATTCAGCTTCCGCGCTCATTTCCATTTTTACCAAAAAATTCATTTTTCGACAAACACTCGACTCTTCACATTTTTCGTGCAACAACCCTGATGTCCATAAAAAAGTGCATGTTTTTTTTTACGAAACCCTTCTCTAGGTATCAAAGAACGGTATCGCGAAGGATTCAGCTTCCGCGCTCATTTCCATTTTTACCAAAAAATTCATTTTTCGACAAACACTCGACTCTTCACATTTTTCGTGCAACAACCCTGATGTCCATAAAAAATTGCATGTTTTTTTTTTACGAAACCCTTCTCTAGGTATTAAAGAACGGTATCGCGAAGGATTCAGCTTCCGCGCTCATTTCCATTTTTACCAAAAAATTCATTTTATGCCAAACACTCGACTCTTCACAATTTTCGTGCAACAACCCTGATGTCCATAAAAAAGTGCATGTTTTTTTTTACGAAACCCTTCTCTAGGTATCAAAGAACGGTATCGCGAAGGATTCAGCTTCCGCGCTCATTTCCATTTTTACCAAAAAATTCATTTTTCGACAAACACTTGACTCTTCACATTTTTCGTGCAACAACCCTGATGTCCATAAAAAAGTGCATGTTTTTTTTTACGAAACCCTTCTCTAGGTATCAAAGAACGGTATCGCGAAGGATTCAGCTTCCGCGCTCATTTCCATTTTTACCAAAAAATTAATTTTTCGACAAACACTCGACTCTTCACATTTTTCGTGCAACAACCCTGATGTCCATAAAAAAGTGCATGTTTTTTTTTATGAAACCCTTCTGTAGGTATCAAAGAACGATATCGCGAAAGATTCAGCTTCCGCGATCATTTCTATTTTTACCAAAAAATTCATTTTTCGACAAACACTCGACTCTTCACAATTTTCGTGCAACAACCCTTATGTCCATAAAAAAGTGCATGTTTTTTTTTTACGAAACCCTTCTCTAGGTATTAAAGAACGGTATCGCGAAGGATTCAGCTTCCGCGCTCATTTCCATTTTTACCAAAAAATTCATTTTTTGCCAAACACTCGACTCTTCACATTTTTCGTGCAACAACCCTGATGTCCATAAAACATTGCATGTTTTTTTTTACGAAACCCTTCTCTAGGTATCAAAGAACGGTATCGCGAAGGATTCAGCTTCCGCGCTCATTTCCATTTTTACCAAAAAATTCATTTTTCGACAAACACTCGACTCTTCACATTTTTCGTGCAACAACCCTGATGTCCATAAAAAAGTGCATGTTTTTTTTACGAAACCCTTCTCTAGGTATCAAAGAACGGTATCGCGAAGGATTCAGCTTCCGCGCTCATTTCCATTTTTACCAAAAAATTCATTTTTCGACAAACACTCGACTCTTCACATTTTTCGTGCAACAACCCTGATGTCCATAAAAAAGTGCATGTTTTTTTTACGAAACCCTTCTCTAGGTATCAAAGAACGGTATCGCGAAGGATTCAGCTTCCGCGCTCATTTCCATTTTTACCAAAAAATTTATTTTTTGCCAAACACTCGACTCTTCACAATTTTCGTGCAACAACCCTGATGTCCATAAAAAATTGCATGTTTTTTTTTACGAAACCCTTCTCTAGGTATTAAAGAACGGTATCGCGAAGGATTCAGCTTCCGCGCTCATTTCCATTTTTACCAAAAAATTCATTTTTCGACAAACACTCGACTCTTCACATTTTTCGTGCAACAACCCTGATGTCCATAAAAAAGTGCATGTTTTTTTTTATGAAACCCTTCGGTAGGTATCAAAGAACGATATCGCGAAAGATTCAGCTTCCGCGCTTATTTCCATTTTTACCAAAAAATTCATTTTTCGACAAACACTCGACTCTTCACATTTTTCGTGCAACAACCCTGATGTCCATAAAACATTGCATGTTTTTTTTTACGAAACCCTTCTCTAGGTATCAAAGAACGGTATCGCGAAGGATTCAGCTTCCGCGCTCATTTCCATTTTTACCAAAAAATTTATTTTTTGCCAAACACTCGACTCTTCACAATTTTCGTGCAACAACCCTGATGTCCATAAAAAATTGCATGTTTTTTTTTACGAAACCCTTCTCTAGGTATTAAAGAACGGTATCGCGAAGGATTCAGCTTCCGCGCTCATTTCCATTTTTACCAAAAAATTCATTTTTCGACAAACACTCGACTCTTCACATTTTTCGTGCAACAACCCTGATGTCCATAAAAAAGTGCATGTTTTTTTTTATGAAACCCTTCGGTAGGTATCAAAGAACGATATCGCGAAAGATTCAGCTTCCGCGCTCATTTCCATTTTTACCAAAAAATTCATTTTTCGACAAACACTCGACTCTTCACAATTTTCGTGCAACAACCCTGATGTCCATAAAACATTGCATGTTTTTTTTTACGAAACCCTTCTCTAGGTATTAAAGAACGGTATCGCGAAGGATTCAGCTTCCGCGCTCATTTCTATTTTTACCAAAAAATTCATTTTTCGACAAACACTCGACTATTCACATTTTTCGTGCAACAACCCTGATGTCCATAAAAAAGTGCATGTTTTTTTTTACGAAACCCTTCTCTAGGTATTAAAGAACGGTATCGCGAAGGATTCAGCTTCCGCGCTCATTTCCATTTTTACCAAAAAATTCATTTTTCGACAAACACTCGACTCTTCACTTTTTTCGTGCAACAACCCTGATGTCCATAAAAAAGTGCATGTTTTATTTTACGAAACCCTTCTCTAGGTATCAAAGAACGGTATCGCGAAGGATTCAGCTTCCGCGCTCATTTCCATTTTTACCAAAAAATTCATTTTTCGACAAACACTCGACTCTTCACATTTTTCGTGCAACAACCCTGATGTCCATAAAACATTGCATGTTTTTTTTTACGAAACCCTTCTCTAGGTATTAAAGAACGGTATCGCGAAGGATTCAGCTTCCGCGCTCATTTCCATTTTTACCAAAAAATTCATTTTTCGACAAACACTCGACTCTTCACATTTTTCGTGCAACAACCCTGATGTCCATAAAAAAGTGCATGTTTTATTTTACGAAACCCTTCTCTAGGTATCAAAGAACGGTATCGCGAAGGATTCAGCTTCCGCGCTCATTTCCATTTTTACCAAAAAATTCATTTTATGCCAAACACTCGACTCTTCACAATTTTCGTGCAACAACCCTGATATCCATAAAAAAGTGCATGTTTTTTTTTACGAAACCCTTCTCTAGGTATCAAAGAACGGTATCCCGAAGGTTTCAGCTTCCGCGCTCATTTCTATTTTTACCAAAAAATTCATTTTTCGACAAACACTCGACTCTTCACAATTTTCGTGCAACAACCCTTATGTCCATAAAAAAGTGCATGTTTTTTTTTTATGAAACCCTTCTGTAGGTATCAAAGAACGATATTGCGAAAGATTCAGCTTCCGCGCTCATTTCCATTTTTACCAAAAAATTCATTTTTCGACAAACACTCGACTCTTCACATTTTTCGTGCAACAACCCTGATGTCCATAAAACATTGCATGTTTTTTTTTACGAAACCCTTCTCTAGGTATTAAAGAACGGTATCGCGAAGGATTCAGCTTCCGCGCTCATTTCCATTTTTACCAAAAAATTCATTTTTCGACAAACACTCGACTCTTCACATTTTTCGTGCAACAACCCTGATGTCCATAAAAAAGTGCATGTTTTATTTTACGAAACCCTTCTCTAGGTATCAAAGAACGGTATCGCGAAGGATTCAGCTTCCGCGCTCATTTCCATTTTTACCAAAAAATTCATTTTATGCCAAACACTCGACTCTTCACAATTTTCGTGCAACAACCCTGATATCCATAAAAAAGTGCATGTTTTTTTTTACGAAACCCTTCTCTAGGTATCAAAGAACGGTATCCCGAAGGTTTCAGCTTCCGCGCTCATTTCTATTTTTACCAAAAAATTCATTTTTCGACAAACACTCGACTCTTCACAATTTTCGTGCAACAACCCTTATGTCCATAAAAAAGTGCATGTTTTTTTTTTATGAAACCCTTCTGTAGGTATCAAAGAACGATATTGCGAAAGATTCAGCTTCCGCGCTCATTTCCATTTTTACCAAAAAATTCATTTTTCGACAAACACTCGACTCTTCACATTTTTCGTGCAACAACCCTGATGTCCATAAAACATTGCATGTTTTTTTTTACGAAACCCTTCTCTAGGTATTAAAGAACGGTATCGCGAAGGATTCAGCTTCCGCGCTCATTTCCATTTTTACCAAAAAATTCATTTTTCGACAAACACTCGACTCTTCACGTTTTCGTGCAACAACCCTGATGTCCATAAAAAAGTGCATGTTTTATTTTACGAAACCCTTCTCTAGGTATCAAAGAACGGTATCGCGAAGGATTCAGCTTCCGCGCTCATTTCCATTTTTACCAAAAAATTCATTTTATGCCAAACACTCGACTCTTCACAATTTTCGTGCAACAACCCTGATATCCATAAAAAAGTGCATGTTTTTTTTTACGAAACCCTTCTCTAGGTATCAAAGAACGGTATCCCGAAGGTTTCAGCTTCCGCGCTCATTTCTATTTTTACCAAAAAATTCATTTTTCGACAAACACTCGACTCTTCACAATTTTCGTGCAACAACCCTTATGTCCATAAAAAAGTGCATGTTTTTTTTTTATGAAACCCTTCTGTAGGTATCAAAGAACGATATTGCGAAAGATTCAGCTTCCGCGCTCATTTCCATTTTTACCAAAAAATTCATTTTATGCCAAACACTCGACTCTTCACAATTTTCGTGCAACAACCCTGATATCCATAAAAAAGTGCATGTTTTTTTTTACGAAACCCTTCTCTAGGTATCAAAGAACGGTATCCCGAAGGTTTCAGCTTCCGCGCTCATTTCTATTTTTACCAAAAAATTCATTTTTCGACAAACACTCGACTCTTCACAATTTTCGTGCAACAACCCTTATGTCCATAAAAAAGTGCATGTTTTTTTTTTATGAAACCCTTCTGTAGGTATCAAAGAACGATATTGCGAAAGATTCAGCTTCCGCGCTCATTTCCATTTTTACCAAAAAATTCATTTTTCGACAAACACTCGACTCTTCACATTTTTCGTGCAACAACCCTGATGTCCATAAAACATTGCATGTTTTTTTTTACGAAACCCTTCTCTAGGTATCAAAGAACGGTATCGCGAAGGATTCAGCTTCCGCGCTCATTTCCATTTTTACCAAAAAATTCATTTTTCGACAAACACTCGACTCTTCACATTTTTCGTGCAACAACCCTGATGTCCATAAAAAAGTGCATGTTTTTTTTACGAAACCCTTCTCTAGGTATCAAAGAACGGTATCGCGAAGGATTCAGCTTCCGCGCTCATTTCCATTTTTACCAAAAAATTTATTTTTTGCCAAACACTCGACTCTTCACAATTTTCGTGCAACAACCCTGATGTCCATAAAAAATTGCATGTTTTTTTTTACGAAACCCTTCTCTAGGTATTAAAGAACGGTATCGCGAAGGATTCAGCTTCCGCGCTCATTTCCATTTTTACGAAAAAATTTATTTTTTGACAAACACTCGACTCTTCACAATTTTCGTGCAACAACCCTGATGTCCATAAAAAAGTGCATGTTTTTTTTTACGAAACCCTTCTCTAGGTATTAAAGAACGGTATCGCGAAGGATTCAGCTTCCGCGCTCATTTCCATTTTTACCAAAAAATTCATTTTTTGCCAAACACTCGACTCTTCACAATTTTCGTGCAACAACCCTGATGTCCATAAAAAAGTGCATGTTTTTTTTTATGAAACCCTTCGGTAGGTATCAAAGAACGATATCGCGAAAGATTCAGCTTCCGCGCTTATTTCCATTTTTACCAAAAAATTCATTTTTCGACAAACACTCGACTCTTCACATTTTTCGTGCAACAACCCTGATGTCCATAAAACATTGCATGTTTTTTTTTACGAAACCCTTCTCTAGGTATCAAAGAACGGTATCGCGAAGGATTCAGCTTCCGCGCTCATTTCCATTTTTACCAAAAAATTCATTTTTCGACAAACACTCGACTCTTCACATTTTTCGTGCAACAACCCTGATGTCCATAAAAAAGTACATGTTTTTTTTTATGAAACCCTTCTGTAGGTATCAAAGAACGATATCGCGAAAGATTCAGCTTCCGCGCTCATTTCCATTTTTACCAAAAAATTCATTTTTTGCCAAACACTCGACTCTTCACAATTTTCGTGCAACAACCCTGATGTCCATAAAAAAGTGCATGTTTTTTTTTACGAAACCCTTCTCTAGGTATCAAAGAACGATATCGCGAAGGATTCAGCTTCCGCGCTCATTTCCATTTTTACCAAAAAATTCATTTTTCGACAAACACTTGACTCTTCACATTTTTCGTGCAACAACCCTGATGTCCATAAAAAAGTGCATGTTTTTTTTTACGAAACCCTTCTCTAGGTATCAAAGAACGGTATCGCGAAGGATTCAGCTTCCGCGCTCATTTCCATTTTTACCAAAAAATTCATTTTTCGACAAACACTCGACTCTTCACATTTTTCGTGCAACAACCCTGATGTCCATAAAAAATTGCATGTTTTTTTTTTACGAAACCCTTCTCTAGGTATTAAAGAACGGTATCGCGAAGGATTCAGCTTCCGCGCTCATTTCCATTTTTACCAAAAAATTCATTTTATGCCAAACACTCGACTCTTCACAATTTTCGTGCAACAACCCTGATGTCCATAAAAAAGTGCATGTTTTTTTTTACGAAACCCTTCTCTAGATATCAAAGAACGGTATCGCGAAGGATTCAGCTTCCGCGCTCATTTCCATTTTTACCAAAAAATTCATTTTTCGACAAACACTTGACTCTTCACATTTTTCGTGCAACAACCCTGATGTCCATAAAAAAGTGCATGTTTTTTTTTACGAAACCCTTCTCTAGGTATCAAAGAACGGTATCGCGAAGGATTCAGCTTCCGCGCTCATTTCCATTTTTACCAAAAAATTAATTTTTCGACAAACACTCGACTCTTCACATTTTTCGTGCAACAACCCTGATGTCCATAAAAAAGTGCATGTTTTTTTTTATGAAACCCTTCTGTAGGTATCAAAGAACGATATCGCGAAAGATTCAGCTTCCGCGCTCATTTCTATTTTTACCAAAAAATTTATTTTTTGCCAAACACTCGACTCTTCACAATTTTCGTGCAACAACCCTGATGTCCATAAAAAATTGCATGTTTTTTTTTACGAAACCCTTCTCTAGGTATTAAAGAACGGTATCGCGAAGGATTCAGCTTCCGCGCTCATTTCCATTTTTACCAAAAAATTCATTTTTCGACAAACACTCGACTCTTCACATTTTTCGTGCAACAAGCCTGATGTCCATAAAAAAGTACATGTTTTTTTTTTATGAAACCCTTCTGTAGGTATCAAAGAACGATATCGCGAAAGATTCAGCTTCCGCGCTCATTTCCATTTTTACCAAAAAATTCATTTTTTGCCAAACACTCGACTCTTCACAATTTTCGTGCAACAACCCTGATGTCCATAAAAAAGTGCATGTTTTTTTTTACGAAACCCTTCTCTAGGTATCAAAGTACGGTATCGCGAAGGATTCAGCTTCCGCGCTCATTTCCATTTTTACCAAAAAATTCATTTTTCGACAAACACTCGACTCTTCACATTTTTCGCGCAACAACCCTGATGTCCATAAAAAATTGCATGTTTTTTTTTTACGAAACCCTTCTCTAGGTATTAAAGAACGGTATCGCGAAGGATTCAGCTTCCGCGCTCATTTCCATTTTTACCAAAAAATTCATTTTATGCCAAACACTCGACTCTTCACAATTTTCGTGCAACAACCCTGATGTCCATAAAAAAGTGCATGTTTTTTTTTACGAAACCCTTCTCTAGGTATCAAAGAACGGTATCGCGAAGGATTCAGCTTCCGCGCTCATTTCCATTTTTACCAAAAAATTAATTTTTCGACAAACACTCGACTCTTCACATTTTTCGTGCAACAACCCTGATGTCCATAAAAAAGTGCATGTTTTTTTTTATGAAACCCTTCTGTAGGTATCAAAGAACGATATCGCGAAAGATTCAGCTTCCGCGCTCATTTCTATTTTTACCAAAAAATTCATTTTTCGACAAACACTCGACTCTTCACAATTTTCGTGCAACAACCCTTATGTCCATAAAAAAGTGCATGTTTTTTTTTACGAAACCCTTCTCTAGGTATTAAAGAACGGTATCGCGAAGGATTCAGCTTCCGCGCTCATTTCCATTTTTACCAAAAAATTCATTTTTTGCCAAACACTCGACTCTTCACATTTTTCGTGCAACAACCCTGATGTCCATAAAACATTGCATGTTTTTTTTTACGAAACCCTTCTCTAGGTATCAAAGAACGGTATCGCGAAGGATTCAGCTTCCGCGCTCATTTCCATTTTTACCAAAAAATTCATTTTTCGACAAACACTCGACTCTTCACATTTTTCGTGCAACAACCCTGATGTCCATAAAAAAGTGCATGTTTTTTTTACGAAACCCTTCTCTAGGTATCAAAGAACGGTATCGCGAAGGATTCAGCTTCCGCGCTCATTTCCATTTTTACCAAAAAATTCATTTTTCGACAAACACTCGACTCTTCACATTTTTCGTGCAACAACCCTGATGTCCATAAAAAAGTGCATGTTTTTTTTACGAAACCCTTCTCTAGGTATCAAAGAACGGTATCGCGAAGGATTCAGCTTCCGCGCTCATTTCCATTTTTACCAAAAAATTTATTTTTTGCCAAACACTCGACTCTTCACAATTTTCGTGCAACAACCCTGATGTCCATAAAAAATTGCATGTTTTTTTTTACGAAACCCTTCTCTAGGTATTAAAGAACGGTATCGCGAAGGATTCAGCTTCCGCGCTCATTTCTATTTTTACCAAAAAATTCATTTTTCGACAAACACTCGACTATTCACATTTTTCGTGCAACAACCCTGATGTCCATAAAAAATTGCATGTTTTTTTTTACGAAACCCTTCTCTAGGTATTAAAGAACGGTATCGCGAAGGATTCAGCTTCCGCGCTCATTTCCATTTTTACCAAAAAATTCATTTTTCGACAAACACTCGACTCTTCACATTTTTCGTGCAACAACCCTGATGTCCATAAAAAATTGCATGTTTTTTTTTACGAAACCCTTCTCTAGGTATTAAAGAACGGTATCGCGAAGGATTCAGCTTCCGCGCTCATTTCTATTTTTACCAAAAAATTCATTTTTCGACAAACACTCGACTATTCACATTTTTCGTGCAACAACCCTGATGTCCATAAAAAAGTGCATGTTTTTTTTTACGAAACCCTTCTCTAGGTATTAAAGAACGGTATCGCGAAGGATTCAGCTTCCGCGCTCATTTCCATTTTTACCAAAAAATTCATTTTTCGACAAACACTCGACTCTTCACATTTTTCGTGCAACAACCCTGATGTCCATAAAAAAGTGCATGTTTTATTTTACGAAACCCTTCTCTAGGTATCAAAGAACGGTATCGCGAAGGATTCAGCTTCCGCGCTCATTTCCATTTTTACCAAAAAATTCATTTTTCGACAAACACTCGACTCTTCACATTTTTCGTGCAACAACCCTGATGTCCATAAAAAAGTGCATGTTTTTTTTTATGAAACCCTTCGGTAGGTATCAAAGAACGATATCGCGAAAGATTCAGCTTCCGCGCTTATTTCCATTTTTACCAAAAAATTCATTTTTCGACAAACACTCGACTCTTCACATTTTTCGTGCAACAACCCTGATGTCCATAAAAAAGTGCATGTTTTATTTTACGAAACCCTTCTCTAGGTATCAAAGAACGGTATCGCGAAGGATTCAGCTTCCGCGCTCATTTCTATTTTTACCAAAAAATTCATTTTTCGACAAACACTCGACTCTTCACATTTTTCGTGCAACAACCCTGATGTCCATAAAAAAGTACATGTTTTTTTTTATGAAACCCTTCTGTAGGTATCAAAGAACGATATCGCGAAAGATTCAGCTTCCGCGCTCATTTCCATTTTTACCAAAAAATTCATTTTTCGACAAACACTCGACTCTTCACAATTTTCGTGCAACAACCCTGATGTCCATAAAACATTGCATGTTTTTTTTTACGAAACCCTTCTCTAGGTATTAAAGAACGGTATCGCGAAGGATTCAGCTTCCGCGCTCATTTCCATTTTTACCAAAAAATTCATTTTTTGCAAAACACTCGACTCTTCACAATTTTCGTGCAACAACCCTGATGTCCATAAAAAAGTGCATGTTTTTTTTTACGAAACCCTTCTCTAGATATCAAAGAACGGTATCGCGAAGGATTCAGCTTCCGCGCTCATTTCCATTTTTACCAAAAAATTCATTTTTCGACAAACACTCGACTCTTCACATTTTTCGTGCAACAACCCTGATGTCCATAAAAAAGTGCATGTTTTTTTTTACGAAACCCTTCTCTAGGTATCAAAGAACGGTATCGCGAAGGATTCAGCTTCCGCGCTCATTTCCATTTTTACCAAAAAATTAATTTTTCGACAAACACTCGACTCTTCACATTTTTCGTGCAACAACCCTGATGTCCATAAAAAAGTGCATGTTTTTTTTTATGAAACCCTTCTGTAGGTATCAAAGAACGATATCGCGAAAGATTCAGCTTCCGCGCTCATTTCTATTTTTACCAAAAAATTCATTTTTCGACAAACACTCGACTCTTCACAATTTTCGTGCAACAACCCTTATGTCCATAAAAAAGTGCATGTTTTTTTTTTATGAAACCCTTCTGTAGGTATCAAAGAACGATATTGCGAAAGATTCAGCTTCCGCGCTCATTTCCATTTTTACCAAAAAATTCATTTTTCGACAAACACTCGACTCTTCACATTTTTCGTGCAACAACCCTGATGTCCATAAAACATTGCATGTTTTTTTTTACGAAACCCTTCTCTAGGTATCAAAGAACGGTATCGCGAAGGATTCAGCTTCCGCGCTCATTTCCATTTTTACCAAAAAATTCATTTTTCGACAAACACTCGACTCTTCACATTTTTCGTGCAACAACCCTGATGTCCATAAAAAAGTGCATGTTTTTTTTACGAAACCCTTCTCTAGGTATCAAAGAACGGTATCGCGAAGGATTCAGCTTCCGCGCTCATTTCCATTTTTACCAAAAAATTTATTTTTTGCCAAACACTCGACTCTTCACAATTTTCGTGCAACAACCCTGATGTCCATAAAAAAGTGCATGTTTTTTTTTACGAAACCCTTCTCTAGGTATTAAAGAACGGTATCGCGAAGGATTCAGCTTCCGCGCTCATTTTCATTTTTACGAAAAAATTTATTTTTTGACAAACACTCGACTCTTCACAATTTTCGTGCAACAACCCTGATGTCCATAAAAAAGTGCATGTTTTTTTTTACGAAACCCTTCTCTAGGTATTAAAGAACGGTATCGCGAAGGATTCAGCTTCCGCGCTCATTTCCATTTTTACCAAAAAATTCATTTTTCGACAAACACTCGACTCTTCGCATTTTTCGTGCAACAACCCTGATGTCCATAAAACATTGCATGTTTTTTTTTACGAAACCCTTCTCTAGGTATCAAAGAACGGTATCGCGAAGGATTCAGCTTCCGCGCTCATTTCCATTTTTACCAAAAAATTCATTTTTCGACAAACACTCGACTCTTCACATTTTTCGTGCAACAACCCTGATGTCCATAAAAAAGTGCATGTTTTTTTTTATGAAACCCTTCGGTAGGTATCAAAGAACGATATCGCGAAAGATTCAGCTTCCGCGCTTATTTCCATTTTTACCAAAAAATTCATTTTTCGACAAACACTCGACTCTTCACATTTTTCGTGCAACAATCCTGATGTCCATAAAAAATTGCATGTTTTTTTTTACGAAACCCTTCTCTAGGTATTAAAGAACGGTATCGCGAAGGATTCAGCTTCCGCGCTCATTTCCATTTTTACCAAAAAATTCATTTTTCGACAAACACTCGACTCTTCACATTTTTCGTGCAACAACCCTGATGTCCATAAAAAAGTGCATGTTTTTTTTTATGAAACCCTTCGGTAGGTATCAAAGAACGATATCGCGAAAGATTCAGCTTCCGCGCTTATTTCCATTTTTACCAAAAAATTCATTTTTCGACAAACACTCGACTCTTCACATTTTTCGTGCAACAACCCTGATGTCCATAAAAAATTGCATGTTTTTTTTTACGAAACCCTTCTCTAGGTATTAAAGAACGGTATCGCGAAGGATTCAGCTTCCGCGCTCATTTCTATTTTTACCAAAAAATTCATTTTTCGACAAACACTCGACTATTCACATTTTTCGTGCAACAACCCTGATGTCCATAAAAAAGTGCATGTTTTTTTTTACGAAACCCTTCTCTAGGTATTAAAGAACGGTATCGCGAAGGATTCAGCTTCCGCGCTCATTTCCATTTTTACCAAAAAATTCATTTTTCGACAAACACTCGACTCTTCACATTTTTCGTGCAACAACCCTGATGTCCATAAAAAAGTGCATGTTTTATTTTACGAAACCCTTCTCTAGGTATCAAAGAACGGTATCGCGAAGGATTCAGCTTCCGCGCTCATTTCCATTTTTACCAAAAAATTCATTTTTCGACAAACACTCGACTCTTCACATTTTTCGTGCAACAACCCTGATGTCCATAAAAAAGTGCATGTTTTTTTTACGAAACCCTTCTCTAGGTATCAAAGAACGGTATCGCGAAGGATTCAGCTTCCGCGCTCATTTCCATTTTTACCAAAAAATTTATTTTTTGCCAAACACTCGACTCTTCACAATTTTCGTGCAACAACCCTGATGTCCATAAAAAATTGCATGTTTTTTTTTACGAAACCCTTCTCTAGGTATTAAAGAACGGTATCGCGAAGGATTCAGCTTCCGCGCTCATTTCCATTTTTACCAAAAAATTCATTTTTCGACAAACACTCGACTCTTCACATTTTTCGTGCAACAACCCTGATGTCCATAAAAAAGTGCATGTTTTTTTTTATGAAACCCTTCGGTAGGTATCAAAGAACGATATCGCGAAAGATTCAGCTTCCGCGCTCATTTCCATTTTTACCAAAAAATTCATTTTTCGACAAACACTCGACTCTTCACATTTTTCGTGCAACAACCCTGATGTCCATAAAAAAGTGCATGTTTTTTTTTACGAAACCCTTCTCTAGGTATGAAAGAACGGTATCGCGAAGGATTCAGCTTCCGCGCTCATTTCCATTTTTACCAAAAATTTCATTTTTCGACAAACACTCGACTCTTCACATTTTTCGTGCAACAACCCTGATGTCCATAAAAAAGTGCATGTTTTATTTTACGAAACCCTTCTCTAGGTATCAAAGAACGGTATCGCGAAGGATTCAGCTTCCGCGCTCATTTCCATTTTTACCAAAAAATTCATTTTTCGACAAACACTCGACTCTTCACATTTTTCGTGCAACAACCCTGATGTCCATAAAAAAGTGCATGTTTTATTTTACGAAACCCTTCTCTAGGTATCAAAGAACGGTATCGCGAAGTATTCAGCTTCCGCGCTCATTTCCATTTTTACCAAAAAATTCATTTTTCGACAAACACTCGACTCTTCACATTTTTCGTGCAACAACCCTGATGTCCATAAAAAAGTGCATGTTTTTTTTTACGAAACCCTTCTCTAGATATCAAAGAACGGTATCGCGAAGGATTCAGCTTCCGCGCTCATTTCCATTTTTACCAAAAAATTCATTTTTCGACAAACACTCGACTCTTCACATTTTTCGTGCAACAACCCTGATGTCCATAAAAAAGTGCATGTTTTTTTTTACGAAACCCTTCTCTAGGTATCAAAGAACGGTATCGCGAAGGATTCAGCTTCCGCGCTCATTTCCATTTTTACCAAAAAATTAATTTTTCGACAAACACTCGACTCTTCACATTTTTCGTGCAACAACCCTGATGTCCATAAAAAAGTGCATGTTTTTTTTTATGAAACCCTTCTGTAGGTATCAAAGAACGATATCGCGAAAGATTCAGCTTCCGCGCTCATTTCTATTTTTACCAAAAAATTCATTTTTCGACAAACACTCGACTCTTCACAATTTTCGTGCAACAACCCTTATGTCCATAAAAAAGTGCATGTTTTTTTTTTATGAAACCCTTCTGTAGGTATCAAAGAACGATATTGCGAAAGATTCAGCTTCCGCGCTCATTTCCATTTTTACCAAAAAATTCATTTTTCGACAAACACTCGACTCTTCACATTTTTCGTGCAACAACCCTGATGTCCATAAAACATTGCATGTTTTTTTTTACGAAACCCTTCTCTAGGTATCAAAGAACGGTATCGCGAAGGATTCAGCTTCCGCGCTCATTTCCATTTTTACCAAAAAATTCATTTTTCGACAAACACTCGACTCTTCACATTTTTCGTGCAACAACCCTGATGTCCATAAAAAAGTGCATGTTTTTTTTACGAAACCCTTCTCTAGGTATCAAAGAACGGTATCGCGAAGGATTCAGCTTCCGCGCTCATTTCCATTTTTACCAAAAAATTTATTTTTTGCCAAACACTCGACTCTTCACAATTTTCGTGCAACAACCCTGATGTCCATAAAAAAGTGCATGTTTTTTTTTACGAAACCCTTCTCTAGGTATTAAAGAACGGTATCGCGAAGGATTCAGCTTCCGCGCTCATTTTCATTTTTACGAAAAAATTTATTTTTTGACAAACACTCGACTCTTCACAATTTTCGTGCAACAACCCTGATGTCCATAAAAAAGTGCATGTTTTTTTTTACGAAACCCTTCTCTAGGTATTAAAGAACGGTATCGCGAAGGATTCAGCTTCCGCGCTCATTTCCATTTTTACCAAAAAATTCATTTTTCGACAAACACTCGACTCTTCGCATTTTTCGTGCAACAACCCTGATGTCCATAAAACATTGCATGTTTTTTTTTACGAAACCCTTCTCTAGGTATCAAAGAACGGTATCGCGAAGGATTCAGCTTCCGCGCTCATTTCCATTTTTACCAAAAAATTCATTTTTCGACAAACACTCGACTCTTCACATTTTTCGTGCAACAACCCTGATGTCCATAAAAAAGTGCATGTTTTTTTTACGAAACCCTTCTCTAGGTATCAAAGAACGGTATCGCGAAGGATTCAGCTTCCGCGCTCATTTCCATTTTTACCAAAAAATTTATTTTTTGCCAAACACTCGACTCTTCACAATTTTCGTGCAACAACCCTGATGTCCATAAAAAATTGCATGTTTTTTTTTACGAAACCCTTCTCTAGGTATTAAAGAACGGTATCGCGAAGGATTCAGCTTCCGCGCTCATTTCCATTTTTACCAAAAAATTCATTTTTCGACAAACACTCGACTCTTCACATTTTTCGTGCAACAACCCTGATGTCCATAAAAAAGTGCATGTTTTTTTTTATGAAACCCTTCGGTAGGTATCAAAGAACGATATCGCGAAAGATTCAGCTTCCGCGCTTATTTCCATTTTTACCAAAAAATTCATTTTTCGACAAACACTCGACTCTTCACATTTTTCGTGCAACAACCCTGATGTCCATAAAAAATTGCATGTTTTTTTTTACGAAACCCTTCTCTAGGTATTAAAGAACGGTATCGCGAAGGATTCAGCTTCCGCGCTCATTTCTATTTTTACCAAAAAATTCATTTTTCGACAAACACTCGACTATTCACATTTTTCGTGCAACAACCCTGATGTCCATAAAAAAGTGCATGTTTTTTTTTACGAAACCCTTCTCTAGGTATTAAAGAACGGTATCGCGAAGGATTCAGCTTCCGCGCTCATTTCCATTTTTACCAAAAAATTCATTTTTCGACAAACACTCGACTCTTCACATTTTTCGTGCAACAACCCTGATGTCCATAAAAAAGTGCATGTTTTATTTTACGAAACCCTTCTCTAGGTATCAAAGAACGGTATCGCGAAGGATTCAGCTTCCGCGCTCATTTCCATTTTTACCAAAAAATTCATTTTTCGACAAACACTCGACTCTTCACATTTTTCGTGCAACAACCCTGATGTCCATAAAAAAGTGCATGTTTTTTTTACGAAACCCTTCTCTAGGTATCAAAGAACGGTATCGCGAAGGATTCAGCTTCCGCGCTCATTTCCATTTTTACCAAAAAATTTATTTTTTGCCAAACACTCGACTCTTCACAATTTTCGTGCAACAACCCTGATGTCCATAAAAAATTGCATGTTTTTTTTTACGAAACCCTTCTCTAGGTATTAAAGAACGGTATCGCGAAGGATTCAGCTTCCGCGCTCATTTCCATTTTTACCAAAAAATTCATTTTTCGACAAACACTCGACTCTTCACATTTTTCGTGCAACAACCCTGATGTCCATAAAAAAGTGCATGTTTTTTTTTATGAAACCCTTCGGTAGGTATCAAAGAACGATATCGCGAAAGATTCAGCTTCCGCGCTCATTTCCATTTTTACCAAAAAATTCATTTTTCGACAAACACTCGACTCTTCACATTTTTCGTGCAACAACCCTGATGTCCATAAAAAAGTGCATGTTTTTTTTTACGAAACCCTTCTCTAGGTATGAAAGAACGGTATCGCGAAGGATTCAGCTTCCGCGCTCATTTCCATTTTTACCAAAAAATTCATTTTTCGACAAACACTCGACTCTTCACATTTTTCGTGCAACAACCCTGATGTCCATAAAAAAGTGCATGTTTTATTTTACGAAACCCTTCTCTAGGTATCAAAGAACGGTATCGCGAAGGATTCAGCTTCCGCGCTCATTTCCATTTTTACCAAAAAATTCATTTTTCGACAAACACTCGACTCTTCACATTTTTCGTGCAACAACCCTGATGTCCATAAAAAAGTGCATGTTTTATTTTACGAAACCCTTCTCTAGGTATCAAAGAACGGTATCGCGAAGTATTCAGCTTCCGCGCTCATTTCCATTTTTACCAAAAAATTCATTTTTCGACAAACACTCGACTCTTCACATTTTTCGTGCAACAACCCTGATGTCCATAAAAAATTGCATGTTTTTTTTTACGAAACCCTTCTCTAGGTATTAAAGAACGATATCGCGAAGGATTCAGCTTCCGCGCTCATTTCTATTTTTACCAAAAAATTCATTTTTCGACAAACACTCGACTCTTCACATTTTTCGTGCAACAACCCTGATGTCCATAAAAAAGTGCATGTTTTTTTTTACGAAACCCTTCTCTAGGTATTAAAGAACGGTATCGCGAAGGATTCAGCTTCCGCGCTCATTTCCATTTTTACCAAAAAATTCATTTTTCGACAAACACTCGACTCTTCACATTTTTCGTGCAACAACCCTGATTTCCATAAAAAAGTGCATGTTTTTTTTTACGAAACCCTTCTCTAGGTATTAAAGAACGGTATCGCGAAGGATTCAGCTTCCGCGCTCATTTCCATTTTTACGAAAAAATTTATTTTTTGACAAACACTCGACTCTTCACAATTTTCGTGCAACAACCCTGATGTCCATAAAAAAGTGCATGTTTTTTTTTACGAAACCCTTCTCTAGGTATTAAAGAACGGTATCGCGAAGGATTCAGCTTCCGCGCTCATTTCCATTTTTACCAAAAAATTCATTTTTTGCCAAACACTCGACTCTTCACAATTTTCGTGCAACAACCCTGATGTCCATAAAAAAGTGCATGTTTTTTTTTATGAAACCCTTCGGTAGGTATCAAAGAACGATATCGCGAAAGATTCAGCTTCCGCGCTTATTTCCATTTTTACCAAAAAATTCATTTTTCGACAAACACTCGACTCTTCACATTTTTCGTGCAACAACCCTGATGTCCATAAAACATTGCATGTTTTTTTTTACGAAACCCTTCTCTAGGTATCAAAGAACGGTATCGCGAAGGATTCAGCTTCCGCGCTCATTTCCATTTTTACCTAAAAATTCATTTTTCGACAAACACTCGACTCTTCACATTTTTCGTGCAACAACCCTGATGTCCATAAAAAATTGCATGTTTTTTTTTTACGAAACCCTTCTCTAGGTATTAAAGAACGGTATCGCGAAGGATTCAGCTTCCGCGCTGATTTCCATTTTTACCAAAAAATTCATTTTTCGACAAACACTCGACTCTTCACAATTTTCGTGCAACAACCCTGATGTCCATAAAAAAGTGCATGTTTTTTTTTACGAAACCCTTCTCTAGGTATCAAAGAACGGTATCGCGAAGGATTCAGCTTCCGCGCTCATTTCCATTTTTACCAAAAAATTCATTTTTCGACAAACACTCGACTCTTCACATTTTTCGTGCAACAACCCGCGCTCATGATGTCCATAAACAAGCGTCTCAGCGCCCTGCGGGCGCAGATGCTCTTGTTGGTGGGCTCCGCCCCCCAAACCCCCCGAAAAATGTCCCAGAGGGACATTTTTTAAGGCCCTCACGGGGGTGCACGTCGCGCTACGCACTCCGTATCGAGTGTATTTACACATCGCGCTATGCGCTACGGATGAAGTATGTTTATACGTCGCGCTCTGCGTTTCTTTTCGAAAGTACGTATGAGGGAAAAACATTTGTCAGTTACGAAAATTAATTCATAGTGTTTAACCTTCGTCGAATAAAAATATTTCTTTTTTGTACCAATTGATTATTAATATTCACGACGGATATTTCCTTTTTGTTTGACGATAAATTGTCAAATATTGAGACACGAGACAAATATAACGAATTGCACCACGTAGAAGTTGATCAAATTAATTTAACGAATCAAATCATGTCTAGTAAAGTCGTTTTATTGGCTTGAAACTTATGACCAGATTTAATGAATATAAAACAAACCATTTAGCATTCAGGCCAAATATCCCCTTTAAATCCTTCCCCTTCAGTGTTTTTTTACTTCCACATAATTGATGGAATCTGTTCGTTATTTTATCTGTAGGAAACCAAATCATTGTAGAAGAAAAGTTCAAGAAATTTTCTATTCTTTGTGATTTTCAATGAAATTTTGTCGATATTTATGGATGCTGCAAAAAAATGCTATCTCGAGAACGAAAAAATATATCGTTTTGGTTCCTGTCTTGTATTGAAGAGGAAGTAGTACGTTACTCGTATCAAAAATTTGTCATCTTGGATAGCTCCGAAATATTTTTTTACAAATTGATGAAATTCTTGAAAAATTCAACTTTGAAGTCTCTTTGACAGTCCTCTTATAACAAATTTCATTTCTACCATTTGAGATATATTTTTTTTCTTCTTCGTAATACATGGAATCAGCAAGTTATTGTCTCTGTAGAACAGACAAGTATTGGAGACAAGAAGTTTGAGAAATTCGATAATTTTTTTCGATTTCAATGAAATTTTATTGATATTTATCGTCGCTTAAAAATATCAAATTTAGCATCATATCATATCGTATTTTTTTAAATTTTATTTAATCACAAACGAGGATAAGTTTCTCGGTATGGAATAACTCTTAAAATCGACAAATTCAGTGTTTTTCACTTTCTTGATAAATAATTGTTTATAATTGTTCTTTAAGAGTACATTTGTTTTTTTTTTTTTTTGCGAAAAAACCTTTTCAAGACGTGAGCATATGAAAGAAATTCGTATTTTGACGAAAATTTGAAAAAATTTGAAAAAAAAAAAAAAAACGTTGGAAATACGATGATAGAATAATCATTAACAGTTTTCTTATCAAGTGTAAACGAATAAATCCAGCGAACAAAATTGACAAAGATTTCGAATATGATGAATCTCCGACGGTCGAAGTGTAAAAAATTAAATTTTTAAACATAGCACACTTTTTATCTGCGCAATAACGCGGAGAGTCAGTTTGTAAATACGATTTCTTTGAGAGGAAAGGATTAGAGACGGCAATTTCGAGAAATTTGAAAAAACGATTCTTTTTTTTGACGAAAATTCGTAAAATTAGTCTTTGCTTAAAAAAAATCATATCTCGGCAGCGAAAAAAGATTTCGACTCTTATTTTGGCTTGTGTTGAAGAGGAGAAAATACGTTGCCAGAAAAAGAATTTGCAGTTTTTATTATTAACTGTAAACGAATAAATCGGGTGAACATAATTGACAAAAATTTCGGCTGCAATGAATCTTCGACGGTCGAAGGATAGAAAATTCTTTTTTTTATGATTGCACACTTTTTATTTGCGCTATACCGCGTAGAATCCATTTATATTTACGTAAAATAGGAACAAAGATTGAAACGAGATGTCGATTTTTTTTTTATTTGAAAATCATCCGGCCACAGAGTACGCGCGCCGCGACGTATGAGCCTCTGTGTATCGTCTGCTACGAAATTGTCATCTGCTTCCAAAGTTTGACAGATAGAATAAAACGAAAAAATATATACTCGCGATTTTTTTAGTTCTATTTGGGAAATTGTAATTATTTTGGATATTCGATGAATCTTTTTTGTGAGTTTCCTACCAATTTTTTCAGTGAATACGTGAAATTTATCATTTTTATTACGAATGTGAATAAAATATGGTAAAATATTGCGAATGATTTTCGGTGATAATATATTATTTTCGAAATAAAAAACGCAAACATTTGTGAATCTGTGTATGATATTTCGTGTTTTATTTTTCACAACCGAAGTTTTTTTTTTAGCATGATGAAAAATGGATTTTTGGCAAATCTAAATAACATAACCTTTAAAGCAAATCTTGTTATAACCACTGTTTTTGAATTATTTTATAATTAAAATTATATTTGTCAGAATGACTCAAAATTTGTTGTGCATAGTGCTTTCGATGCAATGAAATATTGTTGCGAAAGAGAAAAGAATTGGTTTCCAGGATTCTTAATTGGAGCACCGTACGGACATCAGATGTGAGAAAATCATTTTTTTATGGAAAATTGTGATGAATAAATAGTTAGAGATGTAGGATTGTCTCTAAATTTGCTGTGCGTAGTGCTTTTGATAAAACAAAATGATGCTGTGAAGGAGAAAAAAATTGGTTCGTAGGGTTCATTATGATGGCACCGTACGGACACTTGACCGAAGGCAAATGCAAATTGTGGCCAATAATTTTTTAGAAAAAATACTTAAACGTCTTAGATTGGTTTTAAAAGTAATGTGCATACTGGAAATAATGTAATAAAAAAACCCTGCGAAGGAGAACAAAATTGGTTTGCACCATCTAAAGTTACAGTGTGATACGGACGTCCGAGAAGAAAAATTCAGCCAAAAAGTTGTTTTCATTGCACCGCAGGCTAAAAAAAATATTTCTATTCATCGCAGGCACTTCAAAGTAACTACGCATGATGTTGGATATACACCGAAGCAAATGGTGAAAAATAAAAATTTTTGGAGTATGCGCTGCGGAGTAACCCCTTCGACAGACTCCGAAGAGCAACGGATGGTCATTATAATAGGCACTCTTTGCCTATTGTTATAGTGAGTGCCTAAAAAGTGCATGTTTTTTTTACGAAACCCTTCTCTAGGTATCAAAGAACGGTATCGCGAAGGATTCAGCTTCCGCGCTCATTTCCATTTTTACCAAAAAATTTATTTTTTGCCAAACACTCGACTCTTCACAATTTTCGTGCAACAACCCTGATGTCCATAAAAAATTGCATGTTTTTTTTTACGAAACCCTTCTCTAGGTATTAAAGAACGGTATCGCGAAGGATTCAGCTTCCGCGCTCATTTCCATTTTTACCAAAAAATTCATTTTTCGACAAACACTCGACTCTTCACATTTTTCGTGCAACAACCCTGATGTCCATAAAAAAGTGCATGTTTTTTTTTATGAAACCCTTCGGTAGGTATCAAAGAACGATATCGCGAAAGATTCAGCTTCCGCGCTTATTTCCATTTTTACCAAAAAATTCATTTTTCGACAAACACTCGACTCTTCACATTTTTCGTGCAACAACCCTGATGTCCATAAAAAATTGCATGTTTTTTTTTACGAAACCCTTCTCTAGGTATTAAAGAACGGTATCGCGAAGGATTCAGCTTCCGCGCTCATTTCTATTTTTACCAAAAAATTCATTTTTCGACAAACACTCGACTCTTCACATTTTTCGTGCAACAACCCTGATGTCCATAAAAAAGTACGAGTTTTTTTTTTATGAAACCCTTCTGTAGGTATCAAAGAACGATATCGCGAAAGATACAGCTTCCGCGCTCATTTCCATTTTTACCAAAAAATTCATTTTTTGCCAAACACTCGACTCTTCACAATTTTCGTGCAACAACCCTGATGTCCATAAAAAAGTGCATGTTTTTTTTTACGAAACCCTTCTCTAGGTATCAAAGAACGGTATCGCGAAGGATTCAGCTTCCGCGCTCATTTCCATTTTTACCAAAAAATTCATTTTTCGACAAACACTCGACTCTTCACATTTTTCGTGCAACAACCCTGATGTCCATAAAAAATTGCATGTTTTTTTTTTATGAAACCCTTCTCTAGGTATTAAAGAACGGTATCGCGAAGGATTCAGCTTCCGCGCTCATTTCCATTTTTACCAAAAAATTCATTTTATGCCAAACACTCGACTCTTCACAATTTTCGTGCAACAACCCTGATGTCCATAAAAAAGTGCATGTTTTTTTTTACGAAACCCTTCTCTAGGTATCAAAGAACGGTATCGCGAAGGATTCAGCTTCCGCGCTCATTTCCATTTTTACCAAAAAATTCATTTTTCGACAAACACTTGACTCTTCACATTTTTCGTGCAACAACCCTGATGTCCATAAAAAAGTGCATGTTTTTTTTTACGAAACCCTTCTCTAGGTATCAAAGAACGGTATCGCGAAGGATTCAGCTTCCGCGCTCATTTCCATTTTTACCAAAAAATTAATTTTTCGACAAACACTCGACTCTTCACATTTTTCGTGCAACAACCCTGATGTCCATAAAAAAGTGCATGTTTTTTTTTACGAAACCCTTCTCTAGGTATCAAAGAACGGTATCGCGAAGGATTCAGCTTCCGCGCTCATTTCCATTTTTACCAAAAAATTAATTTTTCGACAAACACTCGACTCTTCACATTTTTCGTGCAACAACCCTGATGTCCATAAAAAAGTGCATGTTTTTTTTTATGAAACCCTTCTGTAGGTATCAAAGAACGATATGTTGGAGATACAATGACGCACGAGTCCTACAATTGCCGCTCATGCGACACACGAGGCGGCATCTCACACCTGCCGAAGATATTCGTCTACGAAAGTAGTACCGGCGTAATGTGCGCGAGAAATCTGCGCTAAGTCGACAAACGGACAGTCCGACTCTCCCCGTGCCACGGCTACCTCGCTTATTGTAAAGTTGTATCAATAAAAAAAAAAAAAAAAACTCGAAGTGCTTTTCACCAGTAACTGTGTCCATTTCGTTATTCACATCACTGTTCCTGCGGTATTCCCAACAGGTTATGGGCCCAGAGTTCGCGGAAAGACGTGAAGAATTACGATTCGTAATACGCGATAATTTCTTTTTCGTCGCGAATACTTAGCACGTGTGAGTGAGCAAAAAGCCGGTGCGCAGCGCAGACAACATGGCGGATAATATAAAATTTGCGATAGACAAATTAAATAATGATAATTATCAAACGTGGAAGTATCGGCTCGAAATGTACTTGCTTAAAGAAGGCTTGTGGGAAGTGGTGACAAGCAACGCGCCGGAGGAAGGAACGACGGCTGAAACGCAACTCGCGTTCACGCAGTGGAAAATGCGCGACGGTCGAGCACGTGCTACCATAGGCCTCCTCGTCGACGACGGTCAGCTTGTTCACGTGCGGGGTGCAACCACGAGCAAGCAAGCATGGGATTCGCTAAAGAATTATCATGAGAAAGCAACATTAACGAGTAAAGTGACTCTCCTGCGAAAAATTTGTGGCCTTAAATACATCGACGGGGAAGACATGGAGGCTCATGTGAGCGCCATGTTAGACTTGGTGGCAAAATTAACGGCGTTCGGAGAAGAGCTCGCGGAAAATCTCGTCGTGGCCATGTTGCTTAGCAGTCTGCCTGACTCCTATAGTACATTGGTCACAGCACTCGAAACGAGAGCGGAAGCTGATTTAACGTTGAGTCTCGTAAAAGGAAAAATAATTGACGAGTACAAGAGACGTAAATCGCTTGATTTGAGCGACCAATCGGAATCCGCGCTGAAGATTACTCACGGTAAAAATACGAGTGCCGACAAAAAGTGCTTCTTTTGCCACAAAAATGGACATTTAAAACAACAGTGCAAAAATTACATAAAGTGGAAAAAGAATAAAGAATCCGCCAATACAGTCGAATCTCAGACAACGGGAAAATCAAGTGATAACTTCTGCTTCTGTGCATATACAGGCAACTCTCTCGAAAATGGGTGGCACATAGACTCTGGGGCGACTTGTCACATGACGAGCAACAGGCAGTTCTTCAAGAAATTAGTGAAAAGTGATCGTGAAACTGTCAAAGTGGCCGACGGTACTCAGGCAAGAGTGTACGGCATCGGCGAAGGCAAGATACAATGCGTAGCGGACGATGGACGAGTGCGAGAGGTGACAGTTAAGGACGTACTGTACATACCGAGTCTGCAAGGAAGTTTGCTTTCAGTAAGCGCTCTCGATCAAAAGGGATTTATGCTACAGTTCGAGAATCAGCAGTGTCGAGTGACGTTGAACGGTACCGTGATTGCTATAGGTGACCAATGGAGAAACCTATATCGCTTGAGACAATCGAGTGACTCAGCGGCGCTTGCTGTGGATCCGCAACACAACACGCACTGTATTCATTCGTGGCATTGCAAACTCGGGCATCGTGACCCTGAAGCGATAAAATCACTCGTCAAAGAAGACCTCGCTACAGGTATGATTCTCAAGGAATGTGGAGTTAAAGAAATTTGCGAGAGTTGTGTTATGGGAAAAATGGCCCGTACGCCGTTCCCGAAGGAATCGCGTAACAAAGCAAAGTTCGTGGGGGAATTATTGCATACAGATGTATGTGGGCCGATGCAAACACAGACACCGGGTGGGAATCGATATATCCTTACGATAATCGATGACTGGAGCAGGTTCACGAAAGTCTATTTCATGAAAAATAAATCGGAAACTGCAGGATTCGTCAAAAATTACGTTTCAACATTTTGTACGAAATTCCAAAGGAAACCGGTGACAATCAGATCGGATCGCGGAGGAGAATATTTAAATAATGAGCTGAAAAATTTTCTGACTTCAGAAGGAATCACGGCACAGTATACTGCCGCATATTCCCCACAGCAAAATGGCATCGCCGAAAGGAAAAACCGTTCGCTCATGGAGATGGCACGTACGATGCTTGCTGCTGCAAAAATGAGCAATGCCTTCTGGGGAGAGGCAGTCAATACAGCGAATGATCTCGGAAATATTCTTCCCACGAGAGCAACAGGAGAAACGCCGTTCCTACGCTGGAACGGGCGCAAACCCGATCTCAAGCATGTGCACGTTTTTGGATGTGTAGCCTATGCTCACGTGCACAAAGAAAAACGTCGAAAGCTCGATGTCAAGGCACGGAAACTCACATTCGTAGGATACGCTAACGATTCGAAAGCATTCCGTTTACTGGACATCGCAACGAACGAGATCGTAATCAGCAGAGATGTCAAGATAGTAGACGAAATTATGAGTATCGATAGCCTCACAGAAGTCTCCCGTAGTCGTGAAAACCAAGAGAAGACTGTACAGTTGCCGATAGGCGAAGAAAAGGATATCGATCAAGATCATCCAACGGAAGAAGAAATTAAAAATGCTGGAGAGGACATTCACGAAGAGATACCACCGGAAAGCAACGACGACAGTACACTCGAGTCCGAGCTGGAAGTCACGATCGGCAACAACACTGTAAACGATCCAGAGTACGTACCAGACGACGACGATTCGCGGTATTTCAGTGAAGACGACGAAGATCAAAACGACGCAATCAGATTCTCGGCAAGAGCGAACAAAGGAGTCCCACCAGAAAGATTTGCACACTCTTCCAATATCGCCATACAAGAACAACGAGAACCACGGAATTATTACGAAGCGCAGTCAGGTGCGAATAGTGCCTCTTGGAAAAAGGCAATGGATGAGGAAATGCATTCCCTCAAAGCAAATGAAACGTGGGAATTACAAGAATTGCCGGACGGAAGGAGAGCCATAGGCTGCAAATGGCTGTACAAAATCAAAACAAACTCAGAAGACAATACGCCGCGCTATAAAGCAAGACTCGTGGCGCAAGGATTTACACAGAAATACGGCTCTGAATACGATGAAGTCTTCGCGCCCGTAGTACGACAGACAACTCTACGAGTATTCCTCACAGTGGCTGGGGAAAAACGCCTCATCGTGCGACATTTTGACGCGAAGACAGCATTTCTCAACGGCGAATTACAAGAGGAAATTTACATGAAGCAGCCACTCGGGTACGCATCAAGAAATTCACAATTGGTGTGCCGATTAAAGAGGAGCTTGTATGGACTGAAACAGGCAGCCAGAGTGTGGAACAGAAAATTAGATGGTATCCTCAGCGAGCTTGGATTCAAGTCAAGCGAAACCGACGCCTGTTTATATACATGGACGTATCCTGGCGGCTGCACGTACCTTATCGTCTACGTCGACGATATTTTGATCGCAAGCAAGAAGAACGAAGAAATACATAAAGTTTCGAGCATGCTGCAGAAGTACTTCAAGCTGACTGATTTGGGGGAGATCAGTCGCTATCTGGGTATGGAAGTAATGAGAGGACACGACGGGTTCTTTCATATCAGCCAGCAGAAGTACGTGGAAAAAATTTTGGAATTCACAAAACTGCAAAATGCAAAGGAATCGAAAATCCCAATGGACCCCGGATATCTAAAGCTTCAGGAAGGCGCACCGGTAGTGTTAGAAGACGGAACACTCTATCACAAGCTAATCGGAGCATTATTATACCTGGCAGTCCACACAAGACCCGACATATCCACGAGTGTAGCCATACTGAGCCAGAAAGTGCAGGCACCAGAGCAGCGCGACTGGATCGAAGCGAAGCGCATCGTGCGTTATCTGAAAGGTACAAAGGCATTCTCGCTCAAACTCGGAAACGCGCATGCAAACAAGTATTCATCGCTTGTGGGTTATTCCGATGCCGACTGGGCAGAAGATCGAGTGACGAGGAAATCGAACAGCGGCTACATATTCTTCTATCGCGGAGCAGCTATCAGTTGGACCTGCAAGAAGCAGACCTGCGTCTCGCTTTCTTCGACAGAAGCCGAGTATGTTGCCTTAACGGAGGCATGCCGCGAAGCGCTGTGGCTACGAAAACTAGTCAGTGATTTCGGAGATCCACAACAGAAGCCGACGATCATCTATGAAGACAACCAAAGTTGCATTAAACTCATCGACAGTGAAAAATTCAATCCAAGAACAAAACATATTCACACGAGATTTCATTTCGTGAAACAGTTGAAAGAAACGCATGAAATGTCTTTCGCGTACTGTCCGACTGAGTACATGACAGCCGACATGATGACCAAACCGCTGAGCGCACAAAAACTTAAAAGACACATCAGTGGCGTCGGACTCGCAGTATGGAAAACACACGAGCATCATTGAAGAGGAGTGTTGGAGATACAATGACGCACGAGTCCTACAATTGCCGCTCATGCGACACACGAGGCGGCATCTCACACCTGCCGAAGATATTCGTCTACGAAAGTAGTACCGGCGTAATGTGCGCGAGAAATCTGCGCTAAGTCGACAAACGGACAGTCCGACTCTCCCCGTGCCACGGCTACCTCGCTTATTGTAAAGTTGTATCAATAAAAAAAAAAAAAAAAAAAAAAAACTCGAAGTGCTTTTCACCAGTAACTGTGTCCATTTCGTTATTCACATCACTGTTCCTGCGGTATTCCCAACACGATATCGCGAAAGATTCAGCTTCCGCGCTCATTTCTATTTTTACCAAAAAATTCATTTTTCGACAAACACTCGACTCTTCACAATTTTCGTGCAACAACCCTTATGTCCATAAAAAAGTGCATGTTTTTTTTTACGAAACCCTTCTCTAGGTATTAAAGAACGGTATCGCGAAGGATTCAGCTTCCGCGCTCATTTCCATTTTTACCAAAAAATTCATTTTTTGCCAAACACTCGACTCTTCACATTTTTCGTGCAACAACCCTGATGTCCATAAAACATTGCATGTTTTTTTTTACGAAACCCTTCTCTAGGTATCAAAGAACGGTATCGCGAAGGATTCAGCTTCCGCGCTCATTTCCATTTTTACCAAAAAATTCATTTTTCGACAAACACTCGACTCTTCACATTTTTCGTGCAACAACCCTGATGTCCATAAAAAAGTGCATGTTTTTTTTACGAAACCCTTCTCTAGGTATCAAAGAACGGTATCGCGAAGGATTCAGCTTCCGCGCTCATTTCCATTTTTACCAAAAAATTCATTTTTCGACAAACACTCGACTCTTCACATTTTTCGTGCAACAACCCTGATGTCCATAAAAAAGTGCATGTTTTTTTTACGAAACCCTTCTCTAGGTATCAAAGAACGGTATCGCGAAGGATTCAGCTTCCGCGCTCATTTCCATTTTTACCAAAAAATTTATTTTTTGCCAAACACTCGACTCTTCACAATTTTCGTGCAACAACCCTGATGTCCATAAAAAATTGCATGTTTTTTTTTACGAAACCCTTCTCTAGGTATTAAAGAACGGTATCGCGAAGGATTCAGCTTCCGCGCTCATTTCCATTTTTACCAAAAAATTCATTTTTCGACAAACACTCGACTCTTCACATTTTTCGTGCAACAACCCTGATGTCCATAAAAAAGTGCATGTTTTTTTTTATGAAACCCTTCGGAAGGTATCAAAGAACGATATCGCGAAAGATTCAGCTTCCGCGCTTATTTCCATTTTTACCAAAAAATTCATTTTTCGACAAACACTCGACTCTTCACATTTTTCGTGCAACAACCCTGATGTCCATAAAAAATTGCATGTTTTTTTTTACGAAACCCTTCTCTAGGTATTAAAGAACGGTATCGCGAAGGATTCAGCTTCCGCGCTCATTTCTATTTTTACCAAAAAATTCATTTTTCGACAAACACTCGACTATTCACATTTTTCGTGCAACAACCCTGATGTCCATAAAAAAGTGCATGTTTTTTTTTACGAAACCCTTCTCTAGGTATTAAAGAACGGTATCGCGAAGGATTCAGCTTCCGCGCTCATTTCCATTTTTACCAAAAAATTCATTTTTCGACAAACACTCGACTCTTCACATTTTTCGTGCAACAACCCTGATGTCCATAAAAAAGTGCATGTTTTATTTTACGAAACCCTTCTCTAGGTATCAAAGAACGGTATCGCGAAGGATTCAGCTTCCGCGCTCATTTCCATTTTTACCAAAAAATTCATTTTTCGACAAACACTCGACTCTTCACATTTTTCGTGCAACAACCCTGATGTCCATAAAAAAGTGCATGTTTTATTTTACGAAACCCTTCTCTAGGTATCAAAGAACGGTATCGCGAAGGATTCAGCTTCCGCGCTCATTTCCATTTTTACCAAAAAATTCATTTTTCGACAAACACTCGACTCTTCACATTTTTCGTGCAACAACCCTGATGTCCATAAAAAAGTGCATGTTTTTTTTTACGAAACCCTTCTCTAGGTATTAAAGAACGGTATCGCGAAGGATTCAGCTTCCGCGCTCATTTCCATTTTTACCAAAAAATTTATTTTTTGACAAACACTCGACTCTTCACAATTTTCGTGCAACAACCCTGATGTCCATAAAAAATTGCATGTTTTATTTTACGAAACCCTTCTCTAGGTATCAAAGAACGGTATCGCGAAGGATTCAGCTTCCGCGCTCATTTCCATTTTTACCAAAAAATTCATTTTTCGACAAACACTCGACTCTTCACATTTTTCGTGCAACAACCCTGATGTCCATAAAAAAGTGCATGTTTTTTTTTATGAAACCCTTCGGTAGGTATCAAAGAACGATATCGCGAAAGATTCAGCTTCCGCGCTTATTTCCATTTTTACCAAAAAATTCATTTTTCGACAAAAACTCGACTCTTCACATTTTTCGTGCAACAACCCTGATGTCCATAAAAAAGTGCATGTTTTATTTTACGAAACCCTTCTCTAGGTATCAAAGAACGGTATCGCGAAGGATTCAGCTTCCGCGCTCATTTCTATTTTTACCAAAAAATTCATTTTTCGACAAACACTCGACTCTTCACATTTTTCGTGCAACAACCCTGATGTCCATAAAAAAGTACATGTTTTTTTTTATGAAACCCTTCTGTAGGTATCAAAGAACGATATCGCGAAAGATTCAGCTTCCGCGCTCATTTCCATTTTTACCAAAAAATTCATTTTTCGACAAACACTCGACTCTTCACAATTTTCGTGCAACAACCCTGATGTCCATAAAACATTGCATGTTTTTTTTTACGAAACCCTTCTCTAGGTATTAAAGAACGGTATCGCGAAGGATTCAGCTTCCGCGCTCATTTCCATTTTTACCAAAAAATTCATTTTTTGCAAAACACTCGACTCTTCCCAATTTTCGTGCAACAACCCTGATGTCCATAAAAAAGTGCATGTTTTTTTTTACGAAACCCTTCTCTAGATATCAAAGAACGGTATCGCGAAGGATTCAGCTTCCGCGCTCATTTCCATTTTTACCAAAAAATTCATTTTTCGACAAACACTCGACTCTTCACATTTTTCGTGCAACAACCCTGATGTCCATAAAAAAGTGCATGTTTTTTTTTACGAAACCCTTCTCTAGGTATCAAAGAACGGTATCGCGAAGGATTCAGCTTCCGCGCTCATTTCCATTTTTACCAAAAAATTAATTTTTTGCCAAACACTCGACTCTTCACATTTTTCGTGCAACAACCCTGATGTCCATAAAACATTGCATGTTTTTTTTTACGAAACCCTTCTCTAGGTATCAAAGAACGGTATCGCGAAGGATTCAGCTTCCGCGCTCATTTCCATTTTTACCAAAAAATTTATTTTTTGACAAACACTCGACTCTTCACAATTTTCGTGCAACAACCCTGATGTCCATAAAAAATTGCATGTTTTATTTTACGAAACCCTTCTCTAGGTATCAAAGAACGGTATCGCGAAGGATTCAGCTTCCGCGCTCATTTCCATTTTTACCAAAAAATTCATTTTTCGACAAACACTCGACTCTTCACATTTTTCGTGCAACAACCCTGATGTCCATAAAAAAGTGCATGTTTTTTTTTATGAAACCCTTCGGTAGGTATCAAAGAACGATATCGCGAAAGATTCAGCTTCCGCGCTCATTTCCATTTTTACCAAAAAATTCATTTTTTGCAAAACACTCGACTCTTCACAATTTTCGTGCAACAACCCTGATGTCCATAAAAAAGTGCATGTTTTTTTTTACGAAACCCTTCTCTAGATATCAAAGAACGGTATCGCGAAGGATTCAGCTTCCGCGCTCATTTCCATTTTTACCAAAAAATTCATTTTTCGACAAACACTCGACTCTTCACATTTTTCGTGCAACAACCCTGATGTCCATAAAAAAGTGCATGTTTTTTTTTACGAAACCCTTCTCTAGGTATCAAAGAACGGTATCGCGAAGGATTCAGCTTCCGCGCTCATTTCCATTTTTACCAAAAAATTAATTTTTCGACAAACACTCGACTCTTCACATTTTTCGTGCAACAACCCTGATGTCCATAAAAAATTGCATGTTTTTTTTTTACGAAACCCTTCTCTAGGTATTAAAGAACGGTATCGCGAAGGATTCAGCTTCCGCGCTCATTTCCATTTTTACCAAAAAATTCATTTTATGCCAAACACTCGACTCTTCACAATTTTCGTGCAACAACCCTGATATCCATAAAAAAGTGCATGTTTTTTTTTACGAAACCCTTCTCTAGGTATCAAAGAACGGTATCCCGAAGGTTTCAGCTTCCGCGCTCATTTCTATTTTTACCAAAAAATTCATTTTTCGACAAACACTCGACTCTTCACAATTTTCGTGCAACAACCCTTATGTCCATAAAAAAGTGCATGTTTTTTTTTATGAAACCCTTCTGTAGGTATCGAAGAACGATATTGCGAAAGATTCAGCTTCCGCGCTCATTTCCATTTTTACCAAAAAATTCATTTTTCGACAAACACTCGACTCTTCACATTTTTCGTGCAACAACCCTGATGTCCATAAAACATTGCATGTTTTTTTTTACGAAACCCTTCTCTAGGTATCAAAGAACGGTATCGCGAAGGATTCAGCTTCCGCGCTCATTTCCATTTTTACCAAAAAATTCATTTTTCGACAAACACTCGACTCTTCACATTTTTCGTGCAACAACCCTGATGTCCATAAAAAAGTGCATGTTTTTTTTACGAAACCCTTCTCTAGGTATCAAAGAACGGTATCGCGAAGGATTCAGCTTCCGCGCTCATTTCCATTTTTACCAAAAAATTTATTTTTTGCCAAACACTCGACTCTTCACAATTTTCGTGCAACAACCCTGATGTCCATAAAAAATTGCATGTTTTTTTTTACGAAACCCTTCTCTAGGTATTAAAGAACGGTATCGCGAAGGATTCAGCTTCCGCGCTCATTTCCATTTTTACCAAAAAATTCATTTTTCGACAAACACTCGACTCTTCACATTTTTCGTGCAACAACCCTGATGTCCATAAAAAAGTGCATGTTTTTTTTTATGAAACCCTTCGGTAGGTATCAAAGAACGATATCGCGAAAGATTCAGCTTCCGCGCTCATTTCCATTTTTACCAAAAAATTCATTTTTCGACAAACACTCGACTATTCACATTTTTCGTGCAACAACCCTGATGTCCATAAAAAATTGCATGTTTTTTTTTACGAAACCCTTCTCTAGGTATTAAAGAACGGTATCGCGAAGGATTCAGCTTCCGCGCTCATTTCTATTTTTACCAAAAAATTCATTTTTCGACAAACACTCGACTCTTCACATTTTTCGTGCAACAACCCTGATGTCCATAAAAAAGTGCATGTTTTTTTTTACGAAACCCTTCTCTAGGTATTAAAGAACGGTATCGCGAAGGATTCAGCTTCCGCGCTCATTTCCATTTTTACCAAAAAATTCATTTTTCGACAAACACTCGACTCTTCACATTTTTCGTGCAACAACCCTGATGTCCATAAAAAAGTGCATGTTTTTTTTTACGAAACCCTTCTCTAGGTATTAAAGAACGGTATCGCGAAGGATTCAGCTTCCGCGCTCATTTCCATTTTTACCAAAAAATTCATTTTTCGACAAACACTCGACTCTTCACATTTTTCGTGCAACAACCCTGATGTCCATAAAAAAGTGCATGTTTTATTTTACGAAACCCTTCTCTAGGTATCAAAGAACGGTATCGCGAAGGATTCAGCTTCCGCGCTCATTTCCATTTTTACCAAAAAATTCATTTTTCGACAAACACTCGACTCTTCACATTTTTCGTGCAACAACCCTGATGTCCATAAAAAAGTGCATGTTTTAATTTACGAAACCCTTCTCTAGGTATCAAAGAACGGTATCGCGAAGTATTCAGCTTCCGCGCTCATTTCCATTTTTACCAAAAAATTCATTTTTCGACAAACACTCGACTCTTCACATTTTTCGTGCAACAACCCTGATGTCCATAAAAAAGTGCATGTTTTTTTTACGAAACCCTTCTCTAGGTATCAAAGAACGGTATCGCGAAGGATTCAGCTTCCGCGCTCATTTCCATTTTTACCAAAAAATTTATTTTTTGCCAAACACTCGACTCTTCACAATTTTCGTGCAACAACCCTGATGTCCATAAAAAATTGCATGTTTTTTTTTACGAAACCCTTCTCTAGGTATTAAAGAACGGTATCGCGAAGGATTCAGCTTCCGCGCTCATTTCCATTTTTACCAAAAAATTCATTTTTCGACAAACACTCGACTCTTCACATTTTTCGTGCAACAACCCTGATGTCCATAAAAAAGTGCATGTTTTTTTTTATGAAACCCTTCGGTAGGTATCAAAGAACGATATCGCGAAAGATTCAGCTTCCGCGCTCATTTCCATTTTTACCAAAAAATTCATTTTTCGACAAACACTCGACTATTCACATTTTTCGTGCAACAACCCTGATGTCCATAAAAAATTGCATGTTTTTTTTTACGAAACCCTTCTCTAGGTATTAAAGAACGGTATCGCGAAGGATTCAGCTTCCGCGCTCATTTCTATTTTTACCAAAAAATTCATTTTTCGACAAACACTCGACTCTTCACATTTTTCGTGCAACAACCCTGATGTCCATAAAAAAGTGCATGTTTTTTTTTACGAAACCCTTCTCTAGGTATTAAAGAACGGTATCGCGAAGGATTCAGCTTCCGCGCTCATTTCCATTTTTACCAAAAAATTCATTTTTCGACAAACACTCGACTCTTCACATTTTTCGTGCAACAACCCTGATGTCCATAAAAAAGTGCATGTTTTTTTTTACGAAACCCTTCTCTAGGTATTAAAGAACGGTATCGCGAAGGATTCAGCTTCCGCGCTCATTTCCATTTTTACCAAAAAATTCATTTTTCGACAAACACTCGACTCTTCACATTTTTCGTGCAACAACCCTGATGTCCATAAAAAAGTGCATGTTTTTTTTTACGAAACCCTTCTCTAGGTATTAAAGAACGGTATCGCGAAGGATTCAGCTTCCGCGCTCATTTCCATTTTTACCAAAAAATTCATTTTTCGACAAACACTCGACTCTTCACATTTTTCGTGCAACAACCCTGATGTCCATAAAAAAGTGCATGTTTTATTTTACGAAACCCTTCTCTAGGTATCAAAGAACGGTATCGCGAAGGATTCAGCTTCCGCGCTCATTTCCATTTTTACCAAAAAATTCATTTTTCGACAAACACTCGACTCTTCACATTTTTCGTGCAACAACCCTGATGTCCATAAAAAAGTGCATGTTTTAATTTACGAAACCCTTCTCTAGGTATCAAAGAACGGTATCGCGAAGTATTCAGCTTCCGCGCTCATTTCCATTTTTACCAAAAAATTCATTTTTCGACAAACACTCGACTCTTCACATTTTTCGTGCAACAACCCTGATGTCCATAAAAAAGTGCATGTTTTTTTTACGAAACCCTTCTCTAGGTATCAAAGAACGGTATCGCGAAGGATTCAGCTTCCGCGCTCATTTCCATTTTTACCAAAAAATTTATTTTTTGCCAAACACTCGACTCTTCACAATTTTCGTGCAACAACCCTGATGTCCATAAAAAATTGCATGTTTTTTTTTACGAAACCCTTCTCTAGGTATTAAAGAACGGTATCGCGAAGGATTCAGCTTCCGCGCTCATTTCCATTTTTACCAAAAAATTCATTTTTCGACAAACACTCGACTCTTCACATTTTTCGTGCAACAACCCTGATGTCCATAAAAAAGTGCATGTTTTTTTTTATGAAACCCTTCGGTAGGTATCAAAGAACGATATCGCGAAAGATTCAGCTTCCGCGCTCATTTCCATTTTTACCAAAAAATTCATTTTTCGACAAACACTCGACTATTCACATTTTTCGTGCAACAACCCTGATGTCCATAAAAAATTGCATGTTTTTTTTTACGAAACCCTTCTCTAGGTATTAAAGAACGGTATCGCGAAGGATTCAGCTTCCGCGCTCATTTCTATTTTTACCAAAAAATTCATTTTTCGACAAACACTCGACTCTTCACATTTTTCGTGCAACAACCCTGATGTCCATAAAAAAGTGCATGTTTTTTTTTACGAAACCCTTCTCTAGGTATTAAAGAACGGTATCGCGAAGGATTCAGCTTCCGCGCTCATTTCCATTTTTACCAAAAAATTCATTTTTCGACAAACACTCGACTCTTCACATTTTTCGTGCAACAACCCTGATGTCCATAAAAAAGTGCATGTTTTATTTTACGAAACCCTTCTCTAGGTATCAAAGAACGGTATCGCGAAGGATTCAGCTTCCGCGCTCATTTCCATTTTTACCAAAAAATTCATTTTTCGACAAACACTCGACTCTTCACATTTTTCGTGCAACAACCCTGATGTCCATAAAAAAGTGCATGTTTTAATTTACGAAACCCTTCTCTAGGTATCAAAGAACGGTATCGCGAAGTATTCAGCTTCCGCGCTCATTTCCATTTTTACCAAAAAATTCATTTTTCGACAAACACTCGACTCTTCACATTTTTCGTGCAACAACCCTGATGTCCATAAAAAAGTGCATGTTTTTTTTTACGAAACCCTTCTCTAGGTATTAAAGAACGGTATCGCGAAGGATTCAGCTTCCGCGCTCATTTCCATTTTTACCAAAAAATTCATTTTTCGACAAACACTCGACTCTTCACATTTTTCGTGCAACAACCCTGATGTCCATAAAAAAGTGCATGTTTTTTTTTACGAAACCCTTCTCTAGGTATTAAAGAACGGTATCGCGAAGGATTCAGCTTCCGCGCTCATTTCCATTTTTACCAAAAAATTCATTTTTCGACAAACACTCGACTCTTCACATTTTTCGTGCAACAACCCTGATGTCCATAAAAAAGTGCATGTTTTATTTTACGAAACCCTTCTCTAGGTATCAAAGAACGGTATCGCGAAGGATTCAGCTTCCGCGCTCATTTCCATTTTTACCAAAAAATTCATTTTTCGACAAACACTCGACTCTTCACATTTTTCGTGCAACAACCCTGATGTCCATAAAAAAGTGCATGTTTTAATTTACGAAACCCTTCTCTAGGTATCAAAGAACGGTATCGCGAAGTATTCAGCTTCCGCGCTCATTTCCATTTTTACCAAAAAATTCATTTTTCGACAAACACTCGACTCTTCACATTTTTCGTGCAACAACCCTGATGTCCATAAAAAAGTG